>CM019068.1:23759954-24359954 GCA_009667805.1 Leptobrachium leishanense | reverse complement strand
CACAACAATCCAAGGTATCCGTCAGTTTACTCAGTAAAGTTTAAACTACATTACAAAACACATAAAAAAATTCTCAATTTCTGCAAAACAAAAAAAGTCCTGAAATCTATTATTTATTTTATAAAGTATTTTACCAGGAAGGATACATTGAGATTTCTCTCGTTTTCAGTATGCCCTGGGTTCAAGAACATTGAATTGTTACAGAAATACAAAGTAATAAAATGCAAGATATTAAAAACAAAACACAAATCTACAGATTAACCCAGAAAATAAATATGTAGGAAATATAGTCACTATGTTACATGTTTACAGGTGCATTCTGTATATACTCCCTATGTTACAGGTTTACAGGTGCATTCTGTATATAGTCACTGTGTTACATGTTTAAAGGTGCATTCTGTATATAGTCACTGTGTTACATGTTTACAGGTGCATTCTGTATATAGTCACTATGTTACATGTTTACAGGCGCATTCTGTATATAGTCACTATGTTACATGTTTACAGGTGTATTCTGTATATAGTCACTGTGTTACATGTTTACAGGTGCATTCTGTATATAGTCACTGTGTTACATGTTTACAGGTGCATTCTGTATATAGTCACTATGTTACATGTTTACAGGTGCATTCTGTATATAGTCACTATGTTACATGTTTACAGGCGCATTCTATATATAGTCACTATGTTACATGTTTACAGGTTCATTCTGTATATAGTCACTATGTTACATGTTTACAGGTGCATTCTGTATATAGTCACTATGTTACATGTTTACAGGTGCATTCTGTATATAGTCACTGTTACATGTTTACAGGTGCATTCTGTATATAGTCACTATGTTACATGTTTACAGGTGCATTCTGTATATAGTCACTATGTTACATGTTTACAGGTGCATTCTGTATATAGTCACTATGTTACATGTTTACAGGCGCATTCTGTATATAGTCACTATGTTACATGTTTACAGGTGCATTCTGTATATAGTCACTATGTTACATGTTTACAGGTGCATTCTGTATATAGTCACTGTTACATGTTTACAGGTGCATTCTGTATATAGTCAGGGTTATATGTTTACAGGTGCATTCTGTATATAGTCACTATGTTACATGTTTACAGGCACATTCTGTATATAGTCACTATGTTACATGTTTACAGGTGCATTCTGTATATAGTCACTATGTTACATGTTTACAGAGGCATTCTGTATATAGTCACTATGTTACATGTTTACAGGAGCATTCTGTATATAGTCACTATGTTACATGTTTACAGGTGCATTCTGTATATAGTCACTATGTTACATGTTTACAGGAGCATTCTGTATATAGTCACTGTGTTACATGTTTACAGGTGCATTCTGTATATAGTCACTATGTTACATGTTTACAGGAGCATTCTGTATATAGTCACTGTGTTACATGTTTACAGGTGCATCATGTTACATGTTTATCATGGGTCTATGTATCCCATACCAGGTGCCTAAAGGAATGGGTTAAGAGGCATTACCATTCCATATCAGTTGTCCAGGGATAAATTCAATATTTTGAAGAGGATAAGCAATCAGTTGCCAATATATTCCTTGCAGAATCCACTGCACAGTATTACTAATCCTTACTATCCCTAAAATGTCAGGGTAAATCAAACTGTCTATAAAAGCCCCATAACAAGGGTCACAACTCACAATACCCGGTGATTAGCCAGATTCATCTGCATTTTAATAGAAGCACCCACTGGTAACCCTGCCAATCCAAATTACATAGTTACATAAGCTGAAAAAGTCATGCGTCCATCGGGTTCAGCCTCTCACACATCACCTACTGCTGTTGATCCAAAAGAAGCAAAAAAACCCCGTCTGAAGCGCTCACCACACTGGGAAAAAAATCCTTCTTGACCCCAGATGGAGTCAGATTTCTCCTTTGATCAAGAAGCTTTTACCCACATATTAAATATTATAACCCTTATTATTCTGTGTCTGCAGGAAGTCATCCAGTCGCTTTTTAAAAGTCTGTACAGTCTCTGACCCAACCACCTCAACAGGCAGAGAATTCCACAGCTTTATTGTGCTCTTTGTAAAATAACCCTTCCTATGCTTTAGGCTGAATTTCCTTTTGTCCAGTCTAAATTGGTGACCCCGTGTCCTGTGTATAGTCCTGTTAATGAATAGGTTTCCAGACAATGGTTTATAATGGCCCTGTATATATTTATATAAGGTTATCAGATCCCCTCTAAGGCGCCGTTTCTCTAAACTAAACAGGTTTAAGCTTGTTAGTCTTTCCTCATAACTTAACCCTTCCATTCCCCTTATTAGATTAGTCGACCGTCTCTGCACTTTTTCTAGCGCTATAATATCTTTTCTTAAGACAGGTGCCCAAAATTGCACGGCATATTCAAGGTGCGTCTTACCATTGATTTATACAGCGGCAAAATTATGTTTTCATCCCGAGAGTGAACTCCACATTTCATGCATGCCAATTCCTTGCTGGCCTTGGCGGTTGCTGTTTGACATTGCATGTATCTCAAGATATCTCAAGAGTTGACCCGGATGGTGTGGCCACCAGGAAGACCTACAGCAGAAGAAGCAGAACAGTGGAGAGAATGAAAGATGTGAGTTACCAGTAGGGATGAGCGTTCGGTTCGGATCTGTTCGGAGTTCGCATCGAACATCGGCCGTTCGAAAGTTCGCGAACTTCGAACGTTTTTGGGATGTTCCCCAAAAATTCTAAATATTTTTTTTTTTAAAAAGTATAAACAAATGCTTGAAAAAATACTAAGAAATCTAGAAATAAAGAGACTCTTTACTGCAGAATATTATAAGCAACGGTTTATTAGATATTGAATTAAAACGGGAATATTTTTAACATTGAAGCCTATGGGATAAAACATTCTTGTTACTAAAACATCAGGCAGACACGGCCCTCTAATCAGGCACTGTAGAGGGCAGCCTGCCGGGTCCTCCCAAGGATCCCCTTGAGAAGCATGCGGCCGAAGGATGACAGAGCTGCGACTGTGCGGGCTAGCCACCCAGGTGCATATGGCGGAGACAGGCGGCGCAGGGAGGGAGCCACTGCACCTGCGGCCACGGCAGACCCACAACCAGGATCCAGGGAGCCCCACTGACCACCAGGCTAAGGTAAGGCGACACATTTCTAAAAAAAATAATTCCGAGGACATTTTTAAATGTCCCTGGGAACATAAAATAAAACCTTTTCCTTTTTTTCTCTACCTGGCTGAATGTATTTAATTATATATATTAGATACATTCAGCCAGGTAGAGGGGGGTGGCATGTGGGTTGCGCGAGGTCTCAGACAGTGGTTTGTTTTTTGTGTGAGTATATTTTTAGCAAATTTATAGGGGAAGGTAAGGGCAGGTATGATATATATATATATATATATATAAGATATATATCTATATTCTTATAAATATATATATCCAGACTTGTATTACATGCACATTTTGGCAACTAATTGCCCCCCCCCCATTTGGCTGCTCCCTCCAGAAGAAATGTTGAACCCGATAGAGCAGAGAATAATATATTTTCTCTGCTCTGTCGGGTTCAACACTTCTTCTGGAGGGATCAGCCAAATGGGGGGAGGGGCGCATTTAGTTGAGATTGTCCACATGCCACCCCCCATGTGCGTATGTGAATACATGGTCTGAGGTCTGTGGGTGGGTGTATATATATATCTGCGTGTTGATATATACATATATATATGTCTGTGTGTGGTATCAATGCATCCCTACTCTATACACAGCGCTCCGTGTCCCTATAATATATATGACCAGGGGTTACTTTTTTATATTTTTATACTATTCCTATTAAATTAACAGTAATTTTTGATGTATATTATTCAGTAGAAACTTTTCTTTGCCTATTTAACATGTGCTTTGTGAAAATAAAACAGTTTTGTGTACACTTTAATTTAGTTAGTGGATTCCTGTCCAGTGCAGTGAGAAGCAAACATAATGCAGTGTAGACACGCTGCGAGGCGGAGCGGAGTGAAGTCAAGCCTGAAAAATGTTTGCTTCTCTTCGCTTCGCTATGCCATGCGTCGCTACATGCTCAGTGTGTCTCAGCCTTTATTCCCGCATCGCTAGCTTACCGAATCAGTTCGTATACTTGTTACTGACCCTGCTTGTTCTGAGGACCCGATCTGTTGCCGACTTTGCCTGCCATTTGACTATTCTCTCTGTGTAATCCCTGCCTGTTCTGTTTGCTTCCTGTTGCTACTGGTGTGTGCCAATTCTCACCATATACAGTAGCGCAGTACAAGTGCCTAAACATTGCTGACTCGGTTTTGTTATAGCTGCTGATGTAACTGAATAGATCGGGGATCTCTTCTGCATTACCATAACCTCCACCACTGCACTCTTCCAGAATACCTCAGAGGGTTTACGGTGTGAAGGCACTTGCTGCCACCAAAGGCAAAATATTTGGGTGTACTGACGCCTGTACCAGATTCATATCATTTTAATATTTGACTGCAGGGTCCAACCCTGCACTCTTTCACAATACCACAGAGGGGTTACAGTGTGACGGCACTGTTGCCGACACTAAAGGCCCAATTTTAAAGCACCTATTGTTACTTTCTTCCAAAGCCTGCATAAGTTTCACCATAATTTAGCCCAAAAAAATCACTAAACTTGTTCTGCGTGTCCTAAAATGTCTCCTCTTTTCATACAGGCTGCCGCCCCAAGCAGTTGTTTATGAATAGATTAAAGGAAAACCATTTACCGTCATTCGAACTCGAACTTTTGAAATTGTTCGAATGCGAAACGAACACGGGGGTGTTCGGCTCATCCCTAGTTACCAGCGGGGAGTAGAAAAGTAAATCTCTCAATCAACAGCCAAGACGTATGGACTGTGACTACCGTGCAATCATAGTAGACCTTGTTGGGTTGTTTTTGTCTTGGAGAAGGATTTGAAAATGAAACGAAAGGAGGCCAAGTTCTTTTTCAAAAAAACTTTAAAAGGTGACCTCTCTGTCAATACGTGTGATGCTTGTCTGGCAAATATGCGCTGCCAGAGAACTGAAAGTTTTGTTAAAGGCCCCATTAGTTCTCCGTGGAGGCCTGTGATCTCCAACGAAATGGCAGGTGGTAGCTGAAGAGTAGCAAGTAATGCAAACTCTAAAGGAAATTTGTTACGTATGCGTTATGGCTCCTGCACTGGAACAGCTCATCGTTGTGCCAAAAGCTAATCACTGTGGTCGCTGGCGAGCCCGTTTCTTTCCATGTATACAAACGGTTCTCCTGCCAAAATCACACATCTGGCCTCTGGAAACCCGCCAGTGCCAACTTTGCTGGTTACTGTGTTGCTTAGAAGGAAATTATTCTCCCAAAAGTAAGACGGACATCATTACAGATAGCTAGAACGTTACAGGCTGCAAACATCCCACGGTTTAATATATTCACGCTTTGTGTTGGTCAACCGACCGAATCTACAACATGGCTGGTAGTCTTCTCCTGCCTAGGTCCAGTGCCAGGTTAAGGGTGTCATGGATCTGGAACTGAACATTTAGAACCTCAGCCTTCTCACACCTCTGGTAGGAAGCACCTGGTGCTGATGCTCTCTTACGTCTTCACTAGGACTATTTTGGCCAAGAGGTACAGCTCCAATAACTCCTGTATTTTGGTTCATTATAGGGACGTTCTATGTTCATTTAAACTTATTTAAGTGGTCATGGTATTCAGGTGTCCCTCTCCTGGCTGTCCCTGGTTTTTAGGACAGCTCTTAGAACCAGAGGTCACTGGACAGCCTTTGCGGTTGAGCTGATACATCAAGCAGATGGGCTATGGTCAGGAGGGAGAAGATCGTAGACTCTTAAATAGGACTAACTCATTAAAGGTGGGAAATATACACTGCCTTGCCCAAAAACAAGTAACCACCTGGATTTAACAAGCAGATAGGTGCTCTGAGCCGTCCATTGGATAATTACTGCAGTGATTAATATGTTTCAGCATAAAATGAGGTCATGTGACTCCCTGAATATACTGAATTAGCAGGTTTTTCCATCAATGGGTTTTTTCTCCCCTGATGGCACAGCGGGCATATTCCAAGATGGCAATGCCAGGATTCATCGGGCTCAAATTGTGCAAGAGTGGTTGAGGGAGCATGAGACATCATTTTCACACATGGATTGGCCACCGCACAGTCC
Source organism: Leptobrachium leishanense (assembly GCA_009667805.1). NCBI lineage: Eukaryota > Metazoa > Chordata > Amphibia > Anura > Megophryidae > Leptobrachium > Leptobrachium leishanense. The sequence continues at coordinate 24,353,789 of CM019068.1, read as the reverse complement.
AGACCTTAACCCCATTGAGGTTAATCTTTGGGTTAATGTGCTGGAGAAGACTTTACGCAGCGCTGCGACTCTCCCATCATCAACACAAGATCTTGGCCACAAATTAATGCCACTCTGGACGCCAATAAATGCTGTGACATTACATGAGCTTATCCACACGATGCCGCGGCGAATGCGTGACGCGATCACAGCAAAAGGGCGACACAACCAAATATTACAGGGTGTGACTTTTTGCGGCCGGGCTGTGTAGATCGATGTAAAAGAGGAGGAAAAGTCTTGGCTTAATGAGCTGAACTGATTTGGGAAAGATTTAAAAAAACAACTGCTTGAATGTCCTTTAATAATAAAAGAAGCATTTCCATTGAATTTCATTAACTCCTTGTGTTCTGTCCAATAAGCTGAAGCTGACATTCAGTCTTCCTTACATTAAGCAGCACATTGATAGCAGGTTAATGGCGGAGCTGGACGCTCTTTTAGTCGCTCTCTTTACGCCACCTGTTGTATCTTGGTTGATCTGATGGAATTTTACAGTTGTTTGGGATCATTATAGTTTGTATGTTTTAGGTTTCTCCTGAAAACCGTCTTTGCCTTTTTGTGCTTCCGTTTTTTCCCGTGTGTTGTTGTGTTGTGCTTTTTAGAACAAGACCGTTACGTGTTTCTTTCGCAATGTTGCATGTTCTACAGATCACCTTCCTCCTCTCTTGCCGCAGGATTCCTCCTCTCTTGCCGCAGGATTCCTCCTCCGTCACGCTTTGTTTGCTTTGCAGGAAACCGGTATTAAACTATTATTAACTTTACTGTGCGGACAACACCGTGCCAGGAAACGCGGCGCAGGATCTGCCAGACGTCAAGACCAGATTAAGAGATTTATGGGCCTGGAGCTGAAGATTGTGCTGGGCCTATTTTTGGAACTGCATGAAATGAAAACATGTTTGTGTGTGTATATATATATATATAAAATACATATATGCACTCACACAGTATAAATACACACACACACAGTATAAACACATACTACACCACTATATATATACAGTTGTGTTCAAAATTATTCAACCCCCAATGCTGTAAAGGGTTTTAGGGAATTTAGTGACATTTGTAATTGTATTCAGAATGAAATCCTACAAGGACTTTTTAAAGAACCATATGCAACTAAAATGACATCAATTGGTTTTGTAATACAGTAGTAAATGTTTCTTTTGTGAATTCTTCATTGACACAATTATTCAACCCCTTAAAGACTACCACTCTGAAGAACAGAGGTTCATTCAAGTGTTTTCAATCAGGTATTGAAAACACCTGTGGATGTCACGGAGCAGCAATAAAGCATAATAAGCACCAATTAGGCAGCTTTAAAATGACTGTGATACTCAGCTCCTTCTAGACATTTACTGGTGTGGTTACAAACATGGTGAAGTCAAGAGAATGGTCCAGGAGGACAAGAGAAGAGGTGATTACTCTTCACAGGAAGGGCAATGGCTATAAGAAGATTGCAAAGATGTTAAACATACCAAGAGAGACCATAGGAAGCATCATTCGCAAATTCAAGGCAAAGGGCACTGTTGAAACGCTACCTGGTTGTGGCAGAAAGAAGATGCTGACTTTGACTGCTGTGCGCTACCTGAAGCGTAGAGTGGAGAAAAGTCCCCGTGTGACTGCTGAGGAACTGAGAAAAGATTTGTCAGATGTGGGTACTGAAGTTTCAGCTCAGACAATACGGCGCACACTGCGTAATGAAGGCCTCCATGCCAGAACTCCCAGGCGCACCCCCTTGCTGTCTCCAAAGAATAAGAAGAGTCGACTGCAGTATGCCAAAAGTCATGTGGACAAACCACAGAAGTTTTGGGATAGTGTTCTGTGGACTGATGAAACAAAATTAGAACTGTTTGGGCCCATGGATCAACGCTATGTTTGGAGGAGGAATAACAAGGCCTATGAAGAAAAGAACACCTTGCCTACTGTGAAGCATGGCGGGGGTTCAATCATGCTTTGGGGCTGTTTTGCTTCTGCAGGTACAGGGAAGCTTCAGCGTGTGCAAGGTACCATGAATTCTCTTCAGTACCAGGAGATATTGGATGACAATGTGATGCAGTCCGTCACAAACCTGAGGCTTGGGAGACGTTGGACCTTTCAACAGGACAATGATCCCAAGCATACCTCCAAGTCCACTAGAGCATGGTTGCAGATTAAAGGCTGGAACATTTTGGAGTGGCCATCGCAGTCACCTGACTTAAATCCGATTGAGAACCTCTGGTGGGACTTAAAGAAAGCAGTTGCAGTGCGCAAGCCTAAGAATGTGACTGAACTGGAGGCTTTTGCCCATGACGAATGGGCGAAGATACCCGTAGATCGCTGCAAGACACTTGTGTCAAGCTATGCTTCACGTTTAAAAGCTGTTATAACTGTAAAAGGATGTTGTACTAAGTACTAAGATTGAATGTCACTTGGGGGTTGAATAAAACTGATAATGATGTGAGCACAGAAAAGACATTTGTGGTTATTTCATTATAAATGTTATGTTATATTTGTCTGACCTACACGTGCCTCTTTGATTTAATTGTAAGCAAGATGACTGAATGATCAAAATCAATGTCAAACTGGCCAAAACACTCAATTTCAGTGGGGGTTGAATAATTTTGAACACAACTGTATATACACCCATATTACACACACACTTACAGGGTTTGTCAGAGAAGGGTGAAACTCTGGAGAACTTTTGGAGAAGTGAAAAGTCTAGGTCAAAATAGGCAAACCAAAAAAATTCTCCCATTCATCTCACTTTCCAAATCAGCTATTTTGACCTAGAATTTTCACTTCTCCAAAAGTTCTCCAGAGTTTCACCTTTCTCTGAATAACCCTGTTGTTACATACATACACAAATATAAATATACCCAGGACATAGTTGAAAATGAGAGAAATCTCAATGTATCCTTCCTGGTAACATCCTTTCTAAATAAATTATATAAATATACAATATTCACAGTCAGAAGGGGCTGCATTAAACCTAAAACATGCATATTCCTCTCCGTCATTTATAAAGCACCAACACATTCTGCAGCGCTGTACAACGGGTAGCAAAAGACAAAACAAATAACTTTGCCATACAGAGATGAGAAAAGAGGACTCTACCCAAGTGAGCTTACAATCTAAAGAGGAGGGGGAGGATTCCCTGCGCTGAGCCCTGATCTTGTTGTGCACCGCTAAGGAACTTAGCTGGTTGGGACGGAGAAGTCCACAAACTTTCCCTAAATTCAACATCTGAAAGTGCAAAACCCACCACAATGTCCCTTTAAATCAAGCTGCTTCTGCAATGTGTTTCAGCTTTCATCTTGTTCTGCTGAGCCTATGTCGCCCTCTGCTGCTCATTTTACAGTATTACAATCCTCTCCGTTTAAACCGATGCAACTACGTTTTGACGTATTAACGAAATAGAACATTTAGGCCGAAACTGCTGAATTGGACTCATTCTCCATTTACGCGTCGTCGTCAGCAGGTGCATGGTGCTGGCTAAATAATAAATAATAAAACCATGAAGTGCCGGCCCAGGATTGAGACCAAAGACTATTTTCATAGGATTAAAAAAAATAGAGCTTCGCTAGTCTTGACCCCCAGTGACCTAAAATATCCCAATATTCTTGCATAATAATTTTTTGCTCTACATTTTTCACTAGCCGCGCATCTCAGATCTCAAATATTATGCACACGGAGAATATCACCTTCAGACTTAAGCGGTTATTCAGAATGCACCAAAATGTCCACGACATTTCGGTGCTCTCTCTTTTGGCGCACATCCGCTAGTTTAATTCGCGAACCCTAAGGTGAACTCAGGGGGGTCCCCAAAGTGTGGCAAAACGACTCGCTGAACACATCCTATAAACCTGCCGAACGCAGCCACAAACCACCGAACACAACCGATAAACTGTAAAATAAGCAGCAAACGCATCCTCAAACCACCAAATCGATGAGATAACCTGCCGGATCGATCTGATAACCCGCAGAAAACCACCAAACGCGTCTAATAAACCGCCAAAAAAACACCGAATGCATCCTCAAACCGCCAAAAAAAATTAAAAAAATCGGATTTCTCTTGTTTTCAGTTTGTTCTGGGTTTAAGAACATTGAATTGTTACAGAAATACAAAATAATAAAATGCAAGATATTAAAAACAAAACACAAATATACAGATTAACACAGAAAATAAATATGTAGGAAATATAATCACTATGTTACATGTTTACAGGGGCCTTCTGTATATAGTCACTATGTTACATGTTTACAGGTGCATTCTGTATATAGTCACTATGTTACATGTTTACAGGTGCATTCTGTATATAGTCACTATGTTACATGTTTACAGGTGCATTCTGTATATAGTCACTATGCTACATATTTACAGGTGCATTCTGTATATAGTCACTATGTTACATGTTTACAGGTGCATTCTGTATATAGTCACTATGTTACATGTTTACAGGTGCATTCTGTATATAGTCACTATGTTACATGTTTACAGGCGCATTCTGTATATAGTCACTATGTTACATGTTTACAGGTGCATTCTGTATATAGTCACTATGTTACATGTTTACAGGTGCATTCTGTATATAGTGTTACGTACTGTGCTACGGTCCGCAAGCGCCCGGCAGCATCGTCCTCACTGCTCGCTGGCCGGGCGCCGAGTAATGAAGGGAGTCCAGGCGGCCACGCGAGACGCCGGGAGGCGGAGCCAGGCGTGATGACACGGACCTGCCGGGTTTAAAGCCACAGGCAATGCAGTCACACATTGCACTATCGTGGTTTAACATCCCTTAGAGCTGCTCCTGTTGAGATTTCGTATTTCTTGGTATTCTGACCCCTGGCAATGGCTTATGATATTCTCTGGCGTACACTACTGACCCCTGGCAACGGCTTATGATATTCTCTGGCGTACTGACCCCTGGCAACGGCTTACGATTTTCTCTGGCATTTCTGGTTTGGCTATATGGTTTCACGCTTGGCTTCTTCAGTGTCAGTCTAGGGATATATATATATAGACCGACCATTATAAGGATCGGAGGGAAAGGATAGGTGCTGCGTACAAGGATCATATTCTCCTCCTGGTGGAGATCGTAACATTACGATAGGTCTACAGGATCCATGGCCCTATCAGCCCAATTAGCCAAGATCTCTGCAAGGCAAGAGGAACAGGATCATAGAATGGATCAAATCGTTCAGGCCTTGCATGCTCTGTTAAACCAGCCAGGTAGAGCACCGCCTTCGCCGTCTTTCAGTTCCTAAGGCTACTGTATCTGCTGTCGTTTTACCGCCTAATCATCACGTACATATGACAGCACCGATGCGCTTTGACGATACCCCATGTGATTTTCAAGGGTTTTTGATTCAGGTGGGAATTCATTTTGACCTCAACCCGGGTATGTGTCCATCTGATAAGTCTAAGGTGGAGTTTCCTATTAACCATCTCTCTGATAAGGCTTTGGAATGGGCTACACCTCTATGGGAGAATAAGAAACCGATTGTATATGACTATGAGATGTTTGTGTCAGAACTACGCCATACATTCAATCCCACTCGTAGATCTCAGACGGCAGGTAGGGTGCTCTTCCGAATCAGACAAGGCAACAGGAAGGTGTCAGAGTATTCCATTGAATTTAAAACACTTGCTCCTGAGGTTACATGGACCAACGAAGCTCTTGTCTTGACCTTCACAGAGGGCCTGTCTGACTCTCTTATGCACGAACTCACACCAAGGAAATTACCTGATGTGTTGGGAGAGTTAATTGATTTTTGTATTGCCCTGGATGACCAGATCCGTGACAGACGGGGTACCAGAGAAAGAGTTCGTAGGGTACTGCCACCTCTTCCCAACATTGCTCCTCCTATTCCCGTGCCACCCGCAGCCGAACCCCATCCTCCTGAACCCATGCAAATCGGTAACACCGGTATATCCCAGGAGGAGAGAGAATACCGCAAGAAAGAGGGGTTATGCTTTTACTGTGCTGGCAGGGGGCATTTCCGGAATCAATGTACCAGGAGACCTAGAGGCTTGAGGGTTTCGGGAAATGAGACAGCCTAAGGTCTTCCAGGAGACAAACCTTGGGCTTAACTGATGTGTCTCCTATAATGAAAAATAAAACACGCATGGTAGTTGTCGGGTATATTACACAGAAAATAAAAATTTAAAATGGATGCCTGTAGCCATTTTGTTTTTAAAGACAGTTTTTCTTTCTATTTTCTCTAAGTTTAGAAATGAACGAGATTTTTTTTTTACAGAGTTCATTCCTGGGTGAAGTTTTATATTTTTTTTTAAGAAGTGCCAGACATGAAGGAACCTAGAATGTTTCTTTTGTGTGATAATGCTAGAGTTAAGTGCTAAGACGTGTCATAATTAAATTTATTGGTCTGTCTTAAGTTTTAAAACAAAAGATATTTTGTCTTTTGGGTATAGGAATAAGAGTTAATATTCCTAATATAGATTTACATTCACAAAATATATGTTTATAATCAAGGTATATTTTATTATATTTACAGTAGGAAATATATACTCCAATAAATATTGTAGAAAGTATATAATTGGTAAATAATAAAATTTACTAAAGAATAGATTCTGTTGAGTTAACCAGAAAAGAATTTAGCTGATAGGACTCTGAGTAAGTAATTTCAAAAGGGAGTAGGGATATAAATCAGAGATGATAGGTAGAGACAGTGTCTAGCTGGGAGAAGAGAGAGGTTCTTTGTTAAGTCAGATTGATCTTTTGACCCGAGATAGGATATTAAAAAGAAATGGTGGAATTAATTAAGAAGTGCAATACTGCCCTCTAGAGGATAGTAAATATAATAATTGATATATCAAATATATTGCCAGTGACGTCAAATTGGCTATAATAAGCGGCAATGTTATTTGCAAGTCAGTCGGAGATTCCAGCATTCAGAGACTCACACCGCAATGCATTCAGACGTCCAGTACACATGACACTCTGAGAGTAAGTTGGAGATTCCAGCATTCAGACTCACACTGCCATGCATTACACATGACCCTCTGAGAGTCCAAGATTCCAACACTCAGACTCACACCACGATGCAGGCAGATCCCAAGATATGAGGCAATCAAGATTCTCACCAAATCTCTAACTCACATGCATTGATTATCTGATATCGATAATCTTCACATATTCCAAAACAAAGCATCACATAGAAAATTCCAAGACTTATCAACATCCAAATTGGACAGGTAATGTATGAAAAAAAAAAAAAGAATTAATGTAAATATATATATTTGTAGATATTCTTGCAGCGTAGACTGAGATTTCTCAGATATTTGGGTTAGATCCAAATTCTAAGTATTTTCTATTCTGCAGATAGAAATATGAAGAAGTGGATATAAGGATTTATTCCTAAAAGAAATGTTGTAAGATTGATACCAATATATATTGAATTTGGAAATTACTGTGATTAAAATTAATAAGCAAGGAATTATATAACTACAAAATAAAAAGCAAAAGATTAGAAGTTTAATTCTCGAGATTAGGGGAGGATTCACTAAATAAGTTTTTATTACTTATTAAATTAGCTCATCTTTTGTTGATCCATGTAGCATAGATATATATATATATATCTATAAGAGCTGGCTGGTTAAACATTGTTTGCTGGGAAATGCATGTTGTATTAAGCAGAAATGTTTATTAACCATTTGTGTATTAGTTACTAACTGATAAGGTAAATGATAATAATCATATATGCAGTTACTAACCGGAGATACATATATTGTGAAGCTAGTTTTTATATGCTGATGGATTGTGGTTTATAAATTTTTGTTTATGATATGAGATTTGCAACTTTTTTGTATACGTAATAAATATATATATATTTTTATCCGATTATTGATTATTGTATTTTTCAAAGCAAAACAGACAATTAAAAGAATTCAGGATAATTTCTAAGAAATATAGACGATTGATATTTGTGTCTCGTATAAGTTTCTTATGAAATAATAATCCCTGATATATTGGAGGCAACTGCCGAGGTAGGTCCAGTAAGTCCAATATAGACATTTTGGAGGCTTGGCTGATGGGTCCAATATAAAACGTGTTGTATTCACGTGCAGAGATTATATCCGACATAGTGCCTATCTCTCTCTCCTGGGAAACGGTCTTGATAAATACTGTTGTGTTTCTTGACTCTGGGGTGGCAGGGAATTTCGTGGATCAGGAGTTTGCTCATACCCATGCTATCCCTTTGGTTGAGAGAGATACGCCATTGTTTGTAGAAGCCATTGACGGACGGCCTCTATCCCAACCCAGGGTGACACATGACACTGCAGTTCTAGGTCTTACTACAGGGGTTCTTCATCATGAACAAATAACATTTCAGGTTATTGAGTCACCGTCGTGTCCAGTGGTGTTGGGTTTCCCCTGATTGGTGCGACACAATCCATCCCTCGGTGGCTTGGAATTCTCGTTATTGGGTAGAGTGTTTGCAGACTGTCACCACTATAGGGAACCTTAATTTGCCAACCCCTCCTCCTTTATCCACAGAGGTACCCGAGTGGTACCAGGATCTGAGGGAGGTTTTTGAAAAAAGAAATTGTGATGTATTACCTCCTCATAGACCATGTGACTGTGCTATCGATTTGCTTCCTGGTACCATGCCACCTAGAGGTCATGTCTATCCTCTGTCGCAAAGAGAGAATGAGATTATGGAAGAGTACATAAAGGAGAATCTGGCTAAGGGCTTTATAAGGCGTTCTTCCTCCCCGGCCGAGGCAGGCTTCTTCTTTGTATCCAAAAAAGAGGGAGACCTACGGCCTTGTATTGACTACTGGGGGTCGAATCGCATCACCATCCAAAATGTATATCCTATACCACTCATTTCCGAACTGTTTGACAGCTTACAAGGTGCCAAAGTGTACTCCAAGTTGGATCTCAAGGGTACCTACAGCTTGGTTAGGGTTAAGGAACATCATGAGTGGAAGACTGCCTTTAATACCCACAGTGGGCACTACGAGTATCTGGTGATGCCTTTTGGGCAATGTAATGCGCCGGCAGTATTTCAGGACCTCATAAATGATGTACTCAGAGACTTCTTGCAGATTTTTGTCATTGTTTATTTATATGACATTTTGATTTATTCGCCTGATATTGAAACTCATCATGAGCATGTTCGGTCTGTGCTAAAGAGATTGTTAAACAATGGTTTGTATTGCAAACTCGAAAAATGTATGTTTGATTTAAATAAGGTACATTTCCTGGGTTACGTGATTACCCCTGAAGGTTTTCAGATGGACCCATCCAAACTGTCTTCTATCTTGGATTGGCCATTACCTCAAGGCTTGAAAGCCATTCAGAGGTTCTTAGGTTTTACCAATTATTACAGATGGTTCATAAAAAACTTCTCCTCCTTGGTGGCTCCATTAACTGCCATGACCAAGAAAGGTATACAAAATCAGAAATGGTCCCCATGTGCGAGACAAGCTTTTCAAACACTAAAAACTGCGTTTACTTCTGCTCCAGTTCTGAGACATCCAGACCCTCGATTACCATTCCAATTAGAGGTCGATGCTTCTGAGATAGGAATAGGAGCTATCCTATCTCAACGAGAAGCACCAGATAAACCGTTACATCCCTGTGGGTTCTTTTAACCATTCTCCTTTCTTTACGATATATGGCTTCCATCCCCAGACGCTCCCGTCTCACTTTCCCACCTCCAATTTACCCGCTTTAGAGAAGCACCTGCATACTCTTCAGCAAACTTGGATTAAAATCAAAGAGATATCTGAACGGAATGTGGTTAATCAAAAAGGTAAAGCTGACAATAGTAGACGGATTTCACCTGTTTATCAGGTAGGGGATCAGGTTTGGTTATCTACCCGCCATATCAGGTTACAGGTACCCACAATGAAATTGGCGCCACGCTTCATATGCCCTTACAGGGTACTACGTCGTATTAACCCTGTATCGTATGAATTGGCTTTACCTCCAGCTCTCCATATCCATAATGTGTTCCACGTGAGTTTATTGAAACCTCTACTATGTAAACGTTTCACTAGACCCTCTGTACCTCCTCCACCTGTTGAAGTAGAAGGTGAGGAGGAGTACGAAATCAAGTCCGTGCTTGCTTCCAGACTTTGTTAGGGATCCATTCAGTATCTGATTGACTGGAAGGGTTATGGACTGGAGGACCGTTCATGGTTGCCTGCTCATGATGTCCATGCTACTCGGTTAGTTCATGCTTTCCGTAGGGCTCACCCTCGGGCACCGGGTGGTTGTTAGGGGACCTCCCATAGAGAGGGGGGTACTGTTACGTAACGCGCTACAGTCCGCAGGCGCCCGGCAGCATCGTCCTTGCTGCTCGCTGGCCAGGCGCCGAGAAATGAACGGAGTCCAGGCGGCCATGTGAGACGCCGGGGGCGGAGCCAGGCGCGATGACGCAGACCCGCCGGTTTTAAAGCCACAGGTAATGCAGTCACACATTGCCCTATCATGGTTTAACATCCCTTAGAGCTGCTCCTGTTGAGATTTGGTATTTCTGGGTATTCGGACCCCTGGCAACGGCTTACGATATTCTCTGGCATACTGACCCCTGGCAATGGCTTACGATATTCTCTGGCGTACTGACCCCTGGCAGCGGCTTACGATATTCTCTGGCGTACTGACCCCTGGCAACGGCTTACGATATTCTCTGGCATTTCTGGTTTGGCTATATGGTTTCACGCTTGGCTTCTTCAGTGTCCATCTAGGGATATATATATATAGACCGACCATTATAAGGATCGGAGGGAAAGGATAGGTGCTGCGTACAAGGATCATATTCTCCTCCTGGTGGGGATCGTAACATATACAGGGTTATTCAGAGAGCGTGAAAAGCAGGAGAAAGACTGGAGAATGAAAAATTCTAGGTCATAATAGCCAAACCAGAAAAATTCTGGTCATTCCAGTCATTCTCCAGTCATTCTCTTGCTTTTCACGCTCTCTGAATAACCCTGAATGTCACTATGTTACATGTTTACAGGTGCATTCTTTATATAGTCATTATATTACATGTTTACAGGCGCATTCTGTATATAGTCACCATGTTACATGTTTACAGGCGCATTCTGTATATAGTCACTATGTTACATGTTTACAGGTGCATTCTGTATATAGTCACTATGATACATGTTTACAGGTGCATTCTGTATATAGTCACCATGTTACATGTTTACAGGCGCATTCTGTATATAGTCACTATGATACATGTTTACAGGTGCATTCTGTATATAGTCACCATGTTACATGTTTACAGGCGCATTCTGTATATAGTCACTATGATACATGTTTACAGGTGCATTCTGTATATAGTCACCATGTTACATGTTTACATTCGCATTCTGTATATAGTCACTATGATACATGTTTACAGGTGCATTCTGTATATAGTCACCATGTTACATGTTTACAGGCGCATTCTGTATATAGTCACTATGATACATGTTTACAGGTGCATTCTGTATATAGTCACTATGATACATGTTTACAGGTGCATTCTGTATATAGTCATTATATTACATGTTTACAGGTGCATTCTGTATATAGTCACTATGTTACATGTTTACAGGTGCATTATGTATATAGTCACTATGTTACATGTTTACAGGTGCATTCTGTATATAGTCACTGTTACATGTTTACAGGTGCATTCTGTATATAGTCACTATGTTACATGTTTACAGGTGCATTCTGTATATAGTCACTATGTTACATGTTTACAGGTGCATTCTGTATATAGTCACTATGATACATGTTTACAGGTGCATTCTGTATATAGTCATTATATTACATGTTTACAGGTGCATTCTGTATATAGTCACTATGTTACATGTTTACAGGTGCATTCTGTATCAAGGTATGTTAATAGGGAGCTCTTAAGTGACTTTAGACTGGGGGAAGATTTGATGGCGTCTGGGAGGTTATTCCATAATTGCGGTGCTCTGTAGGAAAATGAGGATTGAGCCACTTGCTTTTTGTATTGTGGTATTGCAAGTAAGGTGCAGGTCCTGGATCGGAGCTTATAGGATGAGGGAACTGCTGGGGGAAGCAGCCTATTCAGATAGGGTGGGAGCTTCCCAGATAAGCTCTTAAACACCAGGTTGGAAAGGTGAAGGGTGCGTCTGGATTCTAGCGACGGCCAGTTAAGCTCTTTTAACATGTCACAATGGTGGGTCATGTAGTTACATTGTAGCACAAAGTGGCAGAATGAGTTATACAATGTAGTAAGTTTATGAAGGTGCGTTTGCGGGGCAGCTGCATAAACTACTACTCCGTATTCAATGACCGGCATAGGCATTTGTTGTACAATCTGCTTTCTTACCGCGGGGCTCAGGCAGGATTTGTTTCAGTACATGGCACCATGTTTAGGGTGAAGTTTAGTTGAGAGTTTTTCGATGTGGGGCCAAATGATAAATTTGGGTCTAACCACATACCTAGATATTTGAGAGAAGTGACTGTGGTCAGCGCGACATTTGATTTTGTCCCAACACATAGGGTCAAATTACAATCCTAGCGCTAAAACGCGGGCGCTAGGGAGGAAAAACTACGCCTGCAGTTTTCCCCCTAGCGCCCGTATTTTAGCGCTAGATTACAATGCAGGCACTATAAAATCTGCTTGCATTGTTTGCGGAGGCTAAGCCCCAGGATGCGCGCGGCAGCGCTATGCGCAGCTGCGCACGTTCTCTCATTGGAGTCCATAGGACTCCATTGAAACAGATGCCGGCGGTCACATGACCAGCCGGTTCTCGCCTCGCGAGATCGACCGGTCAGCGTAGTGATACACAGGGGGAGACTGGGGGGACTTTTCCCCCAGTCTTTCCCTGCTCCGGTGGGAAAAGTGAAAACAGAATAGTGCCAAGAGACCACGCGCTTGGAAACTTCTCCTGAAGCATTTTTTCTCTGCATTAGTGGGAAATGCCTGTGTTTAACGGAGCTGCTACATCGGCAAGTTTCAACAGTGTTTGCAACTTTAATTTAAAGAAAGTTCTTGAGTAACCCCCTTCGATTTAACCCTTTAACACTGTGGGGTGTGCTATGCTGCCCCTCGACGTTCAGGCCCACCTGTCTCCCACGCTGCCCTGGTATTAAGGGGTTAAATACATTTTTTTAAAAACCCACCAGTGAAAGAACATTCTGCTTTTGCGTAAAATAACAAAAAATCCTGAAAAACTTTTGATAAAGTAACTTTGTTTTTCTTTAAACGTTTTATTGCATTATTGTGTCTCCTAGCATTTATTACACGAAGCAGACACAGAGCGAGTCTTGACGTGGTCAGCATTATTCACACAGTATAGGTTGGGGTTGGCCGGTTTTTACCTCGCCCCTTTCCCCATCGATTTGATGTCACCGCTTCAGGTGACGAGCTAGGCATGGTGGTTCCACAGGCAGGATCCAAGTTAAGTCGAGTGTCAAATACATGGCCTGTCCCTTAAAAATGGCTAAGCCAGGGAAACGCAGCTCCAGGATTTTAATTGCTGTCGTTCGGTCGTGTTGAGGGTCCCTCGAGATGAGCCGGGGCTCCATTTCTGTGAATGGAAGTCGTCTGACTCAGGGAGACTCAGGGAACCATTAAAGATACTCTGAATGCTGCCGAATGTGACAGCTGGAGAGTTACAGTTCGCCTCCCCTAATCTGGCAATAAAGAGATCTAAAACATGTTAAGCAGCTCTAATGAGAGATAATTCATTCTTTCGTACGTTTGGGACGTTGTGTAAATGTATCTTGGCAAAGCAATTCCTGCGAACTATGCATTACCCAGCAGTGAGCCCGGGCGGATAGGGCGCTGGTGGCTGATGGAGCAGTCAAAGCAGATGGGGAAAATCTGATTTCCCATGGAGAAGGAGAATCCGGGGGCCATTCAGCGGTGATGGCGTGGAAGGGAGCGTTGGAGCTCTCCCTGCCGGTCCTCTTGTACTTATATGCAGCATCATACCAAACAAAGAGTGGCTTGTTCATTAAACCTGGGACCGTGGAGAATGAGAGTGATGCAGGCCGCGCAGAACACAGAAGATCCAACAGTGATCGAAGACATTGGATGCCGAGCAACTGGTCGACTTTTGGTCCACATCAAGCCAGTCAAGTGTTTTTTTTAAATATTGGCTGCCTTGGACTCTGACCACCACCAACACCACCACCATGGCCATCACCAAGCGGACAATTCCAATTAACAGTGTGGTTGGGCAGTCATTGTTCAGAAATGTTATACAATACCACTCCAATTGTGGTTGCGTTTTAAAAAGGCAACTCCACTATACAGATTATGGACAAAGAAGGGAATTCCAGCACTCCTCTTAAGGTAAATCAGCAGTCTTTTACTTGGATGCAGCCAACGACAACGTTTCAGCCGTCAAAGTGGCCTTTGTTAACCCAAAACGGTGATGGCCATAACAGTGCTGTGCACTTCATCCAAACAAACAGTGTTGATTCACCGCAAGTGGAGTGCCGGGATTCCCTTCTTTGTCTTTTGGCCACCGCACAGTCCAGACCTTAACCCCATTGAGGTTAATCTTTGGGATAATGTGCTGGAGAAGACTTTACGCAGCGCCGCGACTCTCCCATCATCAACACAAGATCTTGGCCACAAATTAATGTCACTCTGGACGCAAATAAATGCTGTGACATCGCATGAGCTTATCCACACGACGCCGCGGCGATTGTGTGATGCAATCACAGCAAAAGACGCTTCAACTAAATATTAGACGGTGTGACTTTTTTGGCCAGACAGTGTGTGTGTGTGTGTGTGTGTATATATATATATAGATATATTTACATTAAGGAAGAATTTACACCCAAGTCTTTTTGATGTTACAGGTCATTCCACTTTAAATAAAGGTTGGACGTGTGACTCTGGGCACGGTGGAGTTAACGTGTGATTTTTCACAACAAAGCTTTTCAGGTGAAGATAAAACTGAAGTAAGGGATGTGCTACCAAGCAAAACATTAACAGTGATTAATGCGCTGTAGCAAAAATATTGATTAATGAACGCGGCAGCGGCACGCCGACATCATAGCTAAGCAGTTATTATTTTTTTTCATTTTGTTGCATGGTAAGTGAGGAAGAGCTTTCATCTCAAAATTATGAAATGAGACAGCTCGAGGCTGGAATTTCTTATGTGTCGGCCAATTAAGGAATGCAGATAGCAGAGAATGTACACGGTGGTGGATATTAGAAAACCAGGATGCCATTCCTGTATAGAGAAAAGGCAGTTACTTACCAGTAGACCACTAAAGTCCTAAATGTATCAATGCTTCTGAATTTTCGACTCTCCGTTCGGCCAGGTGCAACGGAATCCGGACCAGAAGAAACACGGGCCAAAATCGGAGCTGGAACTCGGCGAAATGGCAGGATAAGAGGTGAAATTTAATACAGGTACAAGCCAGCAAGCATAAAAATATGCATTAAATAGTTAAAAATATAAGGTCTGCCCCTCCAACGCATTTCGTCTACAAGGCTTCCTTGGCAGATGCAGGTCTGTCGGTCGTCAGACCAATAAAGACTTTGATAGCCCAGAAGTGGGAAACCTCAATCATCTCAGTCTCAAAGACTCTCCATAATCATGGTCAGAGGTCAGGTTCAAACTTCACCATGGAAGATATTAACCTTGGGATTGCCGAAAGGCTATGAGCAATTAGATGTCTTTGAGTCATTCACTTGGCCCAGTTGGGTAGATTAGTAATGGAGCGGTTAGTTCTACTCTCTTGGAAACCAGTCAGGAACTCAAGTCGCAACAAGAGTTGAAGAAACAAAATCTGTGTTGGTTGCATCTGGTTATTGGGTTGTAGGTTCTTTGTGATCACCTTTTTATGTCAGTTCATAGGATTTATACTCATGGTTAGAGCTCAAACCACTCTATTGTGCTCCAGATAATAACCCTTTCCTTCGCAGCCCACAATTCACGTTTTCCTGCCATTGGTTTAATCGAAGAAGACAGTCCAGCATAGACGACATGACTGTGTCAAGCAATAGACCGCTGTAATGTATCATAGTAATATATGGTGAGTGGACTGTACCACTTGATAAACATCTTTTGGACCATGTGACCTGTTAGAGGGTGATCGCTGTGTCGTATGCAGATATTCTATTAATCTCCAAAGCCTGTTACAGGTGTGTGTGGTTTAATTAATATAACAGTGTTACCAAGCCGGCATCACAATACACAAGGTTTTTGAAGGGATGGAAAATGGATACATCCCCTGGACTCCAGCTTTCACCACAAAAACCTACATTTTTAACATTTTGCAGTGGGTTATTCCATGTGATTTGAATTAGTTGCGCCCATAGAATATTTTATTTGTTATCGGAACCCGACATTAGGAAAAGATGCTATAAAACATCATATGGTATTAGCATCCACCAAGCGGAGTCTGGAACAGAAATCTCGGTCACGTTATCGGACTCATATATTAAGATCCCGAATGCCAGACAAGTTTCCTCTGCACCTCACACAGATACTTTACTGTTGCCAAGTCAGCCATGTTTTCCTGGACACATTTAATTTATTCATGTCCATCGGCAGGTCACAGAAAACGTAACGATGCACAATGTAGAATCCATGTGCAGCAAGTGAGTAATAGAAGTGTGATCCCAGGTGACCTGCTCCAATTAGGAAAAGTGTGTGTGTAGTGGGCAGTGTCACGACCTAGTCCTAGCTAAGTCAATCGTGACGCATGAAGGGAGAGCGTACAAGGGGATTACATCTCCAAGCCTCTGGATTTACTAACTCTACCCGCTCAAAGGGCCCCAAGTTATGCCAACCTAACCCCCTTACACCATACCCACCCTTTCAAATGTATACACTGCCACCACGAAAGTAATAGGGCACTCTCGAAATCTCACTAGCTGTATACCTCCCCAATCCAGGAGCCCAACCATATACAGCTAATATATATATACACACACACCCCAAATGTTAAATACTACGGTAACGATACCTAAGCGATTCTACTCGCGAAGCATGAATTATCTAGATCAAGACAGTACTGGTTTTAAAGTTTTAATGGAAGAAGATAAAAAAATACAACTTTACACAGTGCCAGTATCACATAAAAAAGACATACAAAATATACGTTAAACTTGCAAATACAGTTCTTGAAATAAAAGGGGACTTACATAGAAAATCTAATTTGAGTAGATACTTCCATGGGTAGTTCCAGATTTCAGATGTCCCAGAAGGGTTCCTAGATGTTCACTCAACCCAGCGTTTTGGAGAAATACCAATTGTCCAGGGAGTGCTGGTTCCTTGTCCCACATCCCCAACCAACCCCCAACCATTTGGTTCAGGTCTCAAGTTTCCATTAGGCTCCAGAGAGCAGATCAGATAAGAGGGTTGTAAAAACCAGTGGCCTTTTGCTATGCAAACTCCGTTGCAAAGACCAGAGAAAAAAAGCCCACCAATTCTGCTTTTAAAAACTTTCATTAAATGATGCCCGTTTGTGACAGACAGAACATGTGTGGTTGCGTGGGGTGGAACGCAAGTGCGTGGTTGCGTAGAATGGGAAGCACGTACGTGGTTTCGTAGGGTGGGAAGGACGTGTGTGGTTGCGTATGGTTTGGAAGCTGATACGATTCCCACCAGAAGGGGTACGATCCTTGTATGCAGCTCCCTATCCTTTCCCTCTGATCCTTAGAAGTGATCGGTCTGATATATATATCCCTAGAATATAATCGTGCAGCAAGGCGAACTCAGGGTTACAGTGCTGATAAGTCAGAACCAGAATTGTCAGAAGCCTTATGCCAATAAATCAGAACCAGAATCGTCAGAAGCCGTTTGTCAATATGTCAGAACCAGAATTGTCAGAAGCCGTTGCCAATATGTCAGAACCAGAAATATACCAAAATACAACAGAGCAGCTCTAAGGGATGTTTAACCACATTAGGGCGATGTATGAATGCATTGCCTTCATTTTTAAACCCGGCGGGTCCACATCATTCCGCCAGGCTCCGCCCCCCGGTGTCTCACATGACCGCCCGGATTCCCCTCTTCACTCGGCGCCCGGGAAGCGAGCAGCGAGGATGATGCTGCCGGGCGCCAAGTGACCACAGCGGCGTCCATAACATTACCCCCCTCTCCACGGGAGGTCCCCAAATGACCCCCTGGTGCCTGAGGATGATCCCTGTGAAAAGCACGGACCAGACGAGGAGCGTGGACATCATGAGCAGGCAACCAGGATCTATCCTCGGGTCCATAACCCTTCCAATCCACCAAATATTGAAGGGATCCTCTCAATGTTCTGGAATCAAGTATAGAGCTGATCTCGTATTCCTCCTCACCCTTCGCGTCAACAGGTGGAGGAGGTGGAATGGATCGAGTGAAGCGGTTACAGATTAAAGGCTTCAATAAACTGACGTGGGATGCATTATGGTTTCGGAGAGCACGTGGTAAGGCTAATTTATAGGACACAGGATTAAGACGATGCAAGACTTTGTAGGGACCTATGAAGCATGGGGCCAACTTCATAGTGGGTACCTGTAACTTGATATGGCAGGTAGATAACCAGACCTGATCCCCTACATTATAAACTGGTGACATGCATCTACCTTTGTCAGTTTTCTCTATTTGAGCTTTGATGTTCCTTTCCGATATGTCTTTTACTTCTACCCAAATCTGTCGGAGGGCCTGTAAATGATCCTCCAATGCAGGCAGATTGTAGGTCGGAAAGTGAGATGGAAGCGCAGGGGGATGGAAGCCGTAGACCGTAAAAACGGGGAGTGACCAGTGGTGTCATTATTGCAACAGATGCGAGCGTATTCAGCCCATGGTAAATATTCGGACCAGGAGTGTTGCTGCTAAGATACGAAACACCGGAGATATTGTTCAAGGCCTTGATTGGCTCTCTCGGATGCCCCATTTGTTTGTGGGTGATAGGCGGATGAAAAAGCTAATTGAATACCCATGTTTTTGCAAAAACCCTTCCAAAATTGGGAGACAAACTGAGTACCTCGGTCTGAAACAATCTCAAGTGGTATACCGTGAAGTCTCACAATGTTATTTACAAAAATAGGTACCAGATCTGCGGCAGAAGGTAACTTGGGGAGAGGGACGAAATGAGCCATTCTGGAGAATCGATCTACAATGGTGAAAATTGCCGTGTTACCCTTGGATGGAGGTAGATCGACTATAAAATCCATGGCAATGTGAGACCATGGTCTGTCTGGAATAGGTAAGCGGTGCAATAAACCCACGGGTAAGGTCCTTTGACTTTTATTTCTGGCACATGTGTGACACGCGGATACAAACTCTTTTATATTCTGGCGTAACGTAGGCCACCAAAACTGTCGCTTTAAACTGGATATGGTTTTAGATATCCCCATGTGACCCGACGGTTTGGTGTCATGATATAGTGCAATAAAATTCTCTCTTTGATTTTCAGGGACAAAGAGTTTGTCAGGAGGTGTGTTTTCTGGAGCGAGTTCCTGAGCTACCTGGAGGCGTTCAAGTAGAGGAGAAGAAACTGACTGTGACAGTGGTTGCTGACACAATACGAGCCTTGGGTACAATGGGATTGTTATCTTGTATATATCATTCATACGGGTCAAACTGTCAAGTCAAAGTGTCAGGATCCCTGGCTGTAACCATCCTGGAACCCCCCTGGTGGTGAATTTCAGGTTCTGCTCCTGCCTTGCAACCAGCAATGTAAACAGTTAAACACCAAACACGTCACACACATCAGAAATAAAGGCACCACGCCCCAGCCAGACCTTTGCTGGTTCATACAGCTCATGTCCTGAGAGAGTGAGGTGCTGTTACTCACTGCTCTGCTTTACCCATCTGTTCTGTTTATTCCTGGTTCCTGCATTTTTGTTTCCATCACGCTTCCCACCATCCTGTAGAATTCATCCGGTCAGTTCCCATATTTCATCCCCTTCCAAACCTTACCCACCTGGTCATCTGTGCAGGAAACTACACTGGGTTCATACCCCCCACTTCCCGGTGCCACCCTGGTACCTGGGCTTCAAACAAAGTGTCTGCCTTGATATTCTTTGAACCAGGTCGATAGGTCAGAAGAAAATTAAAACTAGACAAGAACAATGAGCACCTGGCTTGCCTTGCTTTTAATCGTTTAGCATCCCCGATATAGGTTAGGTTTTTATGGTCTGTGATAATCATGATGGGTATGGAAGACCCCTCTAGTAAATGTCTCCACTCAGACAAAGCAGATACGACCGCTAATAATTCTCGATTCCCTATATCATAATTCATTTCAGCAGGGGACATTTTCCGAGAGAAGAATCCACAAGGATGCAACGGTTTATCTGGTGTCTCTCTTTGTGATAGGATGGCTCCAATACCTATTTCGGAAGCATCTACCTCTATCTGGAACGGTAAACAAGGGTCGGGATGTCTTAACACTGGAGCAGAAGTGAACGCTGCTTTCAGTGTCTCAAAAGCTTGTCTCGCACAGGGAGTCCATTTCTGGTTCTGTATGCCCTTTTTTGTCATCTTGGTTAAAGGGGCAACCAATGTAGAGAAATTTTTTATGAATCGCCTATAGTAGTTGGTGCAATCCAAAAACCTCTGAATAGCCTTCAAGCCTTGAGGCAGCGGCCAATCTACTATGGAGGATAGCTTGGCGGGATCCATTTGGAAGCCCTCAGGAGTAATTACGTTATCCGAGAAAATGTACCTTGGTGAGATCAAACATACATTTTTCGAGTTTGCAATATAATCCGTTCTCTAGCAATCGTCTGACAACGGTCAGCACATGCGCATGATGGGTTTCCAGATCAGGTGAATAAATCAATATATCATCCAGATAAACAATGACAAATATTTGCAAAAACTCTCTGAGTACATCATTTATGAGGTCTTGAAATACTGCCGGAGCATTACACAACCCAAAAGGCATTACCAAATACTCGTAGTGTCCACTGCGGGTATTAAATGCGGTTTTCCATTCGTGATGCTCTTTTACCCTGTCCAAATTGTACGCGCCCCTGAGATCCAACTTAGTGTAATACTTGGCCCTTTGTAATCTGTCAAATAATTCGGAAAGGAGTGGTATAGGGTAGATATTACGAATGGTTATGCGGTTCAGGCCGCGGTAATCAATACAAGGTCGTAAGTCTCCCTCTATTTTGGAGACAAAGAAGAATCCTGCCCCTGCTGGGGAGGAAGAACGTCTTATGAAACCTTTTGCTAGGTTCTCCCTTATATATTCTTCCATTATTTTGTTCTCCTTTTGTGACAGAGGATAGACATGACCTCTAGGTGGCATGGTACCGGGAAGCAAATCTATTCCACAGTCATATGGTCTATGGGGAGGTAAGATATCACAGTTCTTCTTTTCAAACACTGCCTTCAAATCTTGGTACCACTCAGGTACCTCTGTAGATAGAGGAGAGCGGTAGGAACATTGAGACTCCCTATTGTGGTGACACTCTGCAAACATTGCATCCAACAACGAGAGCTCCAAGACTTAATCTCACCCAACTTCCAATCAAGAGTCGGATTGTGGCGCACCAACCAGGGAAAGCCTAGAAGAACTGGACAAGATGGGGATTCAATAACCTGAAACGTTATATACTCAGAATGAAGGACCCCTGTCTTCAGACACAGAACAACAGTATCGTGCGTAACCTGGGGTTGGGATAGAGGCCTCCCATCGATAGCCTCTGCAAACAAGGGTGTATCTCTCTCGATCAAAGGGATAACCTGATGATATGCAAACTCCTGGTCCATAAAATTCCCGGCTGCCCCATAATCAATAAAGGCAGAGGTATGGATCAAGGAGGTTTCCCATGAGGCACCATTAAGCGTGTTTTCATGTTAGGGGAAACGATTGTCAAGCCCAAGGTCTGTTTCCCACTGGACCTTAGGCTTGTTCGTTTCCCGAAACCCTGGCACCTCTGGGTCTCCTGGTACATTGGTATCTGAAATGCCCCCTGCCGGCACAGTAGAATCACAGACCCTTCCTCCTGCGGTACTCTCTCTCCTCTTGTGTTATACCAGTACGTCCGATTTGCATGGGTTCAGGAGGCTGATTTTCAGCTAGGGGTGGAGCTGGCATGGGGGGAGCACTGTTAGGGAGGGGTGGTAACACTCTACATACTCTCTCTCTAAGGGTCCGTCTATCACGGATTTGATCATCCAGCGCAATGCAAAACTCAATCAATTCTTCTAAGACATCAGGTAATTTCATAGGTGCGAGTTCATGCATAAGAGAGTCTGCCAAGCCCTCTGTGAAGGCTAACACTAGGGCCTCATTGGTCCAGGTGACCTCTGAGGCAAGGGTCTTGAATTCTATAGCATATTCTGAAACTTTTCTATTGCCTTGCCGGATACGAAAGAGTGCTCTACCAGCTTTCTGAGATCTACGAGCTGGATTAAACGTGTGGCTAAGTTCAGATACAAACATCTCAAAATCATACACAATAGACTTCTTGGCCTCCCATAACGGTGTAGCCCATTCCAGGGCTTTGTCAGAAAGGTTAATAAGAAATCCCACCTTGGATTTGTCTGAGGGACACATACCCGGATTGAGGTCAAAGTGTATTCCGACTTGGGTCAAGAAACCCCTACATTCACTAGGGGTACCGTCAAAGCGTATAGGTGCCATCATGTGCACATGGTGATTAGGAGGAACAATAGCGGTGGATACACTAGCCTCACTAACCGGGCGAGGAGGGTGCTCGAGTAGGCTGATTCAACAGAGCATGCAAGGCTTGAGTGATTTGATCCATTCTATGGTCTTGTTCCTCTTGCGTTGCAGAGATCTAAGCTAGTTGGGCGGACAGGTCTGCAGGATCCATGGCCCTAACATAATGATACGATCCCCACCAGAAGGGGTATGATCCTTGTACGCAGTTCCCTATCCTTTCCCTCCGATCCTAAGAAGTGGTCGGTCTGATATACTGTATATATATATCTCTAGAATATAAACGTGCAGCAAGGAGAACTCAGGGTTACAGTGCTGATAAGTCAGAACCAGAATACTCAGAAGCCGTTTGCCAATATGTCAGAACCAGAATCGTCAGAAGCCATTTGCCAATATGTCAGAACCAGAATCGTCAGAAGCCGTTTGCCAATATGTCAGAACCAGAATCGTCAGAAGCCGTTTGCCAATATGTCAGAACCAGAAATACACCAAAATACAACAGAGTAGCTCTAAGGGATGTTTAACCACGTTAGGGCAATGTATGAATGCATTGCCTTCGTTTTTAAACCCAGCGGGTCTGTGTCATTCCGCCAGGCTCCGCCCCGGCGTCTCACGTGACCGCATGGATTCCCCTCTTCACTCGGCATCCGGGCAGCGAGCAGCGAGGATGATGCTGCCGGGCACCGAGAGACCACAGCGGTGTCCATAACAGAAGCATGTGCCGGGTTGTGTTGGGTGGAAGACAAGTACGTGGTTGCGTAGGGTGGGAAGCACGTGTGTGGTTGCATAGGGGGATAAGAGCATGCGTGCTTGTGTAGGGTGGTTAGCAGTTGTGGTTGCATGGGGTGGGTTGCACGTGTGTGGATGCGTGGGGCGGGAAGTGCGTGTGTGGGGTGGAAAGCCCTGCTTGGTTGCACGGGGTGGTAAGCCCATACGAGGGGTGGGAATCATGGTTGTGGTTGTATGGGGCCATTGTATCCCTGTACCCATGTTGTGGCTCCGCCAGCACACTTGTAATAATTTCTACCCAGGGGTTCAATGGGATCAAACTCCTTTGCGCTTCCCCCGTAAAAACTCTGTGGAAGATGCTGGCCAGAAAAGCCACAGATTTTGCAAACACGTCATGGTATTACCTAAGGCTGATTTATTGACGTGCTGGTCCTGCTTTAGTGCCATACGTGGGACACCTGGGCATAAACATCACTGGTGGTGGACACCTGTCTGCATAATCATAAAGCGGAAAAAAAAACAGAAAATGAAAATAACAAGAAACACAGGAAAATGTTGTAATTTAATTGCTTTTTTCATTTCATCCCATAATATATACCATCCGATCCATATACGCGACGCATAATAGGTTTGGCAGCCATACTTCAGAGAAATGCTTCTTAATGGGCCCGAGGGAAGATATAAAACAGGACCAGGAAATTGGGAACATTTTGTTAAGTGTAGGTTTTCACTTTTCACTTTTGAATTTTTATGCCGTCACAAGAACAATGCAATAAAATTCACAGCGGGGGAAATCGAAGTAATAATGTGCAACGCAATAAGACGCACAATATATAAAAGCGTATCAGTATATCTCATGCCTACACAACTATAGCACATACAGCAATGTGCACTGAATGAGTGTATCAGAAATCCACAGCAATAAAACTCACAGTAATGTGCAGCAGGTATGAGTGTATCACAGAGCGCCACAGCAATAAAACTCACTGGAATGTGCAGTGTGTACGAGCGTATCTCAGAGCTCCACAGCAATAAAACTCACAGTAGTGTGCGGTGTGTATGAATGTATCACAGAGCGGCACAGCAATAAAACTCACTGTAATGTGTGGTGTGTATGAGCGTATCACAGAGCTCCACAGCAATAAAACTCAGTAATGTGCAGTGTGTATGAGTGTATCACAGAGCTCCACAGCAATAAAACTCACTGTAATGTGTGGTGTGTATGAGCGTATCACAGAGCTCCACAGCAATAAAACTCACAGTAATGTGCAGTGCGTATGAGCGTATCACAGAGCTCCACAGCAATAAAACTCACAGTAATGTGCAGTGCGTATGAGCGTATCACAGAGCTGCACACCAATAACACTCACTATAACGAGTGTTTGAACTATAACAAATATTATAAATCTGTTGGTGTAATTAAGATACTTAACGTGCGACGTGTTTGGAATATTTGTCTAAATTCCACAGTTTATTTATAGAGGCAGCAAAACATTGAGCGGCTTAAGGCAGCACAAAGCCTAAACCTGCCGCTGACACACCTACACATCTGTGTGTAACCGGAACTTCTGTCCTTATAAGTTACAGACACGGATATAACTGTGTGTGTGTGTGTGGGCGATGGTCAACAGATCTGACGTTCCTGCTCATGCTCGCAGAACATTCCCTTTCACTTTCCGTTTACAGTAACTGTTTAAAGCGCACAGTAGTAGCAGCTCGCATGGAGTAGATTAACCATCATCCTGTCTCCTGACACTCACACAAAGGTGACCAGGAACTGAGGAACTTATTCCAGACTTGGATAAACGGATCGATCCGCAACGACAGCAGCAGCAGCGATGTTGTCGGATACTTCCGGTTGCCTTGTGTCCCTCCCCTGACACAGATGCCTTCTGCAGACGTGACGGTAAGTCGGGTGCAGTGTTACGGGTGACGCAGCTTGGAAACTAATCAGATAATACACCTTAACCCAAAGGTCTCAAACTCTGCCCCCCCCCAGATGTTTCTGAACTTCACCTCACATGAGTCTGTGGCCATCTATTGAATCGAAGGAATTCTGGGAATTGTAGGCAACCAACATCTGGAGACCGGAGTTTGAGACCCCTGCTTTAACGCCTTAAGGTACAGTGCTGTTGCATGACATCACCACAATCTGCTCTTTGAGGACGCCCCCATCAGGGTGGACGTGCTTGGTTTTATAGATATGGCGGCAGCTTCAAGCAGCCACGATGTCACAGTGAAGCAGGGCTCTCCATCTTGGATTAATATCTTTGGCGACCAGACACGTCAAATATGTTCATTAGTCCTTAAAGCAGGAAACTCAAACTCTGGACCCCCCAGACGTTTCTGAACTACAACTCCCATGATCCTCTGTCCATCTTTTGCATTCAAAGAATTCTGGGATTTGTATGCCAACAGCACCTGGGGGGCCGGAGTTTGAGATCTCTGCATTATGGAGTTAAAAAACAAACAACCACCAAAAAAAATAAACAAACAAGTACATAACTGTAACACTTCAATGTTCTTGAACCCAGGACATACTTGAAAACGAGAGAAATCTCAATGTATCCTTCCTGGTAAAATCCTTTATAAATAAATAAAATAAAAAAAAAATATTGTGTATGTAGTAACCAATGTATTTCGAAACCTTTACTGCGACGCTAAACAACGCGTTAACAACTGCAACAAAAATTGGGGACGACAGAGCATCGCTTTTGAATCGTTTTGGGGAATTTCTGTTCTTGCGACATTTGATGTTAAATCAAAAATTCTATGTTTTTGTTGTCTCTGAGGCTTTCAGAGAATCTAAAATTTGCGAGGGGTTTACAAGAAAATGCAATTAAATGAATGTACCAAATCTGGAGATTTTCAGTAGAAAAATGTGATAAATGTGTCAAACTTAAAAAGGTTCGATCAAAAGTATAGCTTAGTTTAATGATGTATTCTAAGCTTAAGGTACAGAAGATGAAACGATTAGCTTAGCAGGGACACTTATTAATCTTAAAAAAAATAAAATATTCTGCACCCCCCCATACCCATATATGGCATGTTAAGTAAAAGCGGCACAATGTTTAGAAAGCAGAGGAGCAGAGGAATGGATCTCCATTACCAGACAGGGTTAGGGTTTCATGACATTTCCAGGAAATCAGTGAAGGCGAGGTGACACATAGCAGCCAGGGTATATTCGAATCAGTCTTTAAATACACAGATACACTTAAATACACTTTAGGAATTTTTTAAATTGTTTCACAGTTTAAACTGGTTCGATTTTAAGAGACGGATTATTGTTTGACACATTTTTCTCATTAAATGAAGAACAAAAGGAAAGCAAAGGGCAGGGAGTTCAATAAGCCGTACTAATACGTTTAAATTATCTTTTTAAGTGTAAACAACAGAATATCAGAACTGGCAAAATATAAACAGAACACAAAACAAATCACAGTGAAACTGGATTGGTGGAGAAAATAAACAACATACAACCGCTAAAGAGAAAGAATCATTGTATTAAAGGGCCACTACCACCAAAAAAATGTAAATTATTGTTTATTTGATGTTGCTGATATCTTACATGTGTTTTGTTTTTCTCTTCTTTGTTTAGTTAAGAAAATATTTTCCTCTATATGTGTCACTGGGCGCATCCATTGTGTGATATTTTCGTCTATATGTGTCACTGGGTGCATCCATTGTGTGATATTTTGTGTTGTAAACTTTCCCCCCCCCAGTGTCTTTCCATCACTTGCTCCTCACTGTGTGGCTTTGGCCGTAGAATGAAGTGAACTACCGCCCTGTATCCCTGCTTCCCTTCACATCAAAGCTCTTAGAAAAACTAGTCTTCAACCGCCTCTCCCTCTTCCTGTCCTCCAATTCCCTACTTGACCCCCTGCAATCTGGCTTCCGTCCCCTACACTCAACTGAAACTGCCCTCACCAAAGTCACCAACGACCTCCTAACTGCTAAAAAACACGGCCACTATTCTATTCTCATCCTGCTTGACCGCTCGGCTGCTTTTGACACTGTTGACCACCCCCTACTTCTACAGACCCTCAACTCTCTGGGTCTCGGTGACACTGCACTTGCTTGGGTTGACTCCTATTTATCCAACAGGTCCTTCTGTGTGTCCTTTGCTGGTAACTCCTCCTCCTCATTGCCTCTATCTGTTGGTGTACCTCAAGGCTCTGTCCTTGGTCCTCTGCTCTTTTCCATCTACACCTCCTCCCTGGGCAAAATCATCAACAGCTTTGGCTTTAATTACCACCTCTACGATGATGACACTCATATCTACCTCTCTACCCCTGATCTCTCTCCCCCTGTCCTTTCAAAAGTCAGTGACTGTTTATCTGGCATCTCCTCCTGGATGGCCTCCCACCACCTAAAGATCAACATGTCAAAGACTGAACTCCTACTTATTCCTCCCTCCAATGCCTCCCCACCTCCTGACTTCTCTATCACGGTGGAGGGTATCACCATCTCCCCATCAAACCAAGTTTGCTGTCTTGGAGTTACACTTGACTCTGCTCTTTCCTTCATCCCCCACATCAAGTCTCTTTCCTCCTCCTGCCGATACCAACTGCGTAATATTTCCAGAATTCGGCCATTTCTTACCGCTGTCACCACAAAACAACTCATACACGCCCTGGTAATCTCCCGACTCGACTATTGCAATAATCTCTTATCTGGCCCCCCTCTGTCCCGCCTCTCCCCCCTACAATCCATTCTGAACGCCTCCGCCAGGCTAATTCACCTCACCCGCCGCTCTGTCTCTGCCGCTCCCCTCTGCGAGTCCCTTCACTGGCTCCCCATCCACTGCAGAATTAAGTTCAAAATCCTTATCCTTACCTACAAAACCCTCACTAACTCAGCTCCCCACTACCTGTCCTCACTAATCACCAAATACACCCCAGCCCGCTCCCTAAGGTCAAACAGTGACCTGCGCCTAGCTTCACCCCGCATCACCTCTTCCCATGATAGACTGCAGGATTTCTCACAGCCCCCACTCTCTTGAACGCTCTCCCTCGTACTGTCAGACTTTCCCCTAACTTCTCTTCCTTCAAACGCTCCCTTAAAATGTTCCTATTTAGGGAAGCCTACCACCCAACTCACTGACGCAACCATCAATCACTCTCACCTTACAGTCCTCTCCTCCTGTTTCCAACCCCAACCCTCCTAGATTGTGAGTTCCTACGGGAATAGGGCCTCATCTCCTCCTGTACTGTTTGTCAAATGTTGTTCAATGTATTGTAACCCTGTCTATACTGTGCTTATTGTACAGCGCTGCGGAATATGCTGGCGCTTTATAAATAAAGAATAATAATAATAATAATAATGGGTCAGTCACCGACTCACATCATTGTATTGAGTGGGATGTATTCAAAGGACATCCCCAGGGGGTGGATTAGAAGGTTTTTAAACTCCTTGTCTTATCTCATTCAGCTACCAGCTTTTATCTCAAGTAGCATACGGAACACAATCGCCTCATGCCACCTTGTCTAAACATTCCCTCTTCCACCCCACTGATAGCTAAATAATGTAGATTAGATAAACTAGAGCAGTAAAGTAAAACATTTGCAAAGATTTTGGTAAATGTTGCAACATGGGAAAATCCACAAAATGGAAACAGGAGATAAAAAAAATAACTTTATTTGTCCTTTTTACATGTAATTACTTCAAAGAAAGAAAAAAACAGCAGCATGTTTTATAATGTGGTTTTGTTTGTAATGCACAAATCTAGTTACACCTTATGTTATTGTCCCTTAGTTTAACTGTAGAATGTGTGTATAGCGAATGCCTCACACAGTCTCTAGGGCTCAAAGAACATAATGTGACATTGGAACAGCGTGGCTGCCTCTCTTTGCGTGGCTGCGTGTGTGCCTCTCTTTGCGTGGCTGTGTGTGCGCCTCTCTTTGCGTGGCTGCGTGTGTGCCTCTCTGTTTGTGCATTAATGCACGTCCGTGTGTGCATCTTTGAGTTTGTATGTTTCGTTCCTTTTGGTTTTCTTTGGATGGCGGCATCTGAAAAGAAGACTTCAGCATGGAGCGAGACCACGAGAGACCTGACTGCGAGATACCTCAGCTAGTTTTTGCTCCGGTGTGCTCAGTCTGACTTCTCAGCTTAAAAACGCCATTTATTTCCTCGCAGTGCAGATATCGCAGTGATAGATGTTATTTACTGAACTGGAAAAATTCTGTTACACAACCTCGAAAAATTTATTTTAAAATTAAAAAAAAATAAAATTAAAAGTTCTGCAAATTATTATTTTTTTCACATTATATTTATGAAAACGTAGACTAAGGATTATCACTACAGTATTCTGCATTTTATTGTGTATTTTTATTAAGTCATGCTTCGTATCAACTGCATATTAATTAAAAATGCTTAATTAAAGCTGCTAAGAGGGGGAAAAGAATTTGCTAAAAAGTCATAGGGCCCTATTGCATTCTTCATGCATAAACGCACGCGCAACGCGTGATTTTTTTTGAGCGAAGAGTTAAACGTTAACGCTGGTATTACAATCCTCTCGCATTTTTACATCCGTCAAAAAATAACGCACGCAAAAACGCGCGCGCATTAACGCTGCGCGCAGAAATCGATGGGCAGACTGTTTTTTCACACGATTCAGCCAATCAGATTTAAGAACCACAATTGTCTCCCGTTCAGTTTTTGCGCCTGTCAAAATCAATCTGAGTATATATGCTGCAGCAATAATAAAAACACGCACAACCTCTCAATTTTATTGTTTGGGTATGTGTAGAATGTGTAACTATACTGTGCTGTATTTTTTTTTCGTGCTGGTGTATTTGGTTTCGGCCAGGACGTTCAGATTTCCCATTAACACCAGCTTTTAAAAGACGATAAAATTCTGTGTGCAAACGCTGTGCGTTAAATTTTGCGCATCAATTGTAATACCGTCCGCGTACCAGCGCACAAACGCATTTGCGCTCACAATGTTAAGTATAGGACGCGTTAACGCGAGGGGCAAAACGCTTTGCACTGAACGTCATATTACAATGTCTGCGCAAAAAATGCCCGTTAACGTCTACCGCGGTTGAACCTGCGCGAACCCTTTGCGAGCTTACTGTACTGCTCGCGTCTTATACTTAACATTGTGAGCGCAAATGCGTTTGTGCGCTGGTAACGGGATGGTATTACAATCTATGCGCAAAATTTAACGCACAGCCTTTCGCGCATAATTTTAACGTCTTTTAAAATCTGGTGGTAACGACAAATCTGAACGTCCTGGACGAAACCAAATACACCAGCCTGAAAAAAAAAACAGCACAGTATAGTTACACATTCTACACATACCCAAAAAATAAAACGGAGAAGTTGTACGTGTTTTTATTATTGATGCAGCAAATATGCGCAGATTGACTTTGACAGACGCAGAAACTTAACGCGAGACAATTGTGGTTCTTAATTCTGATTGGCTGAATCGTGTGAAAAAACAGTCCGCACATTGATTTCTGCGCGCAACGTTAATGCGCGTGCGTTTTTGCACGTCTTTTTTACGCGCATTATTTTTTGACGGATGTAAAAATGCGCGAGGATTGTAATACCAGCGTTAATTTATGCGCGTTAACGTTTAACGCTTCGCGCAAAAAATCACGTGTTGCGCTTGCGTTTTTGCGCGAAGAATGTAATAGGGCCCACAGTTTTTAGGGTCTTCTGGATAAGGTGATCCCAACCAGTAGATTAATATAGCAAAATATTCCAACGCCTGCTGCCATTGGAATAAACCCGCAATTTTCATGTAGTAATTGTGTGCTGCATTATTTATATATTTTTGTTGATGACATCAGCCCTGGAGTGAGGACCTTTTCCAGCCAGACTTCTGCTGGTTAGCCATATCGCCAAAACAAATTGTCGTTTGGAGATCAATATATTTATTTTAGATACCAGTGAACATGCAAGAGTATCCCTTCTTCTAACCTAGTTATGCTTTTCATGGTTTTGACAGATCCTGGTGAATGTGCTGAAATAATGGATGCAGATAAACAACCCAGCGATTCACACTTAATGAACATGCAGAGCACGGAGGACTCTTTGGTCGGGGTGCAAATGGAAAGTGTGAGAATGAGGGGCACCTTTATACATCCCATCACTACAGAGTCCTTAATGGATGTAACTGCAGCCTTGTTGCCATCCGGTGGAACTCAGAGCCATCCTATTGCCAGAAGAACAATAGTCTGTGAGAGTCAACCTACTCAAGAAAATGAAGCTCTTCCTTCAATGAAACGCATGGGCGATGAGCCTGACGGTTTCCAGCCCGAAACATCCCCAGAAAACAATTTTCAAAGAGAAAAATTATCAAATTCTACTTTGATGTATAGCTTTGGAACCTCAACCCAGTCTCCTGGTACCAGTGATCCTTTATACGACAAAGCCGAGGCTATCCATTCACTTTCCGATGATAAACTGCACAAAATGGAGCGCGACAGGTCAACGTGTAAAACAGGTCAGAAGGTTTTATCCTCTGTTTCTGTAGCACAGATGCCCAGGTATGCCATCCAACCCAAGTCGGGCATTAATCAAGACAGTTTATATGAAGAGGTCAAAGAGGAGATCGAAAAGCAAGAGGAGTTTGAAAATATCACCTTTCTTTTCGAACAAAATAATGTCACCCCCACAACATCTGAATATAATAAAGTATTTAACGATGTTGAGCATGGTAAAGATGAAGATAAAGAATGCGCTGTTCCTTCAGACACAAGTGAAGATGGAGGTATTGACCTGGAGAACAAGCATCCATGGGAGGAAGGAATATCAGAGACAGATGTAGATCAGAAAACCAATGGGGAGATCAACCTAAGTATCAAGCTACCAACTACTGTCGAAATAGAAGAGGTTCAACAAACCAAAGAGATGTCCCAATCTCAACTACCAGTGCTTTCTTATAATTCGAGAAGCTTGGGTTGCACAAGTTTGTCTGTAGGTGTAAATGACGAAATAGGATTCCCAACCAACGACAAGGGTGAGATATTCCTACCAGAGTCTCAAGAACAAAAGTGGACACCTGTCCCATCCCTACCATTGGATAAAACTAAGGTGTGTTATAACCCCAAGGAAAACGAAGATCTTAACATATCTCTGCATCAAACCACTTCAGATCAGATCAGAGATGATGGGGCATCATGTAAGAGTGGGTATCAACCACTTCAACCAATCACAAACACATTAGATCACGCCAATATGGGTTCCAGAAGATTGGATAATCAAAGCCTATTGAGAACAGAGAAGTTATGTCACTCCAAGAAGGATCATATATCTGAGAACAAAGATCCTGAGCCTCTTGCAACATCTATAGAGGTATTGGTGGTGGGTAATACACATGAGCGAGATGTACTGGAATCATCTGAGACACGTGCAGAAATCTTGGATGGGGCCTTGAAAGATTGGATTCGGACAAATGACACTCAAGAGTCAACCCGAAAGTCTGGCCAAACTGGCCCTATGAAGAGGACAACTCTTGATGAAATTGGAAAAAAAACAAATGTGGAAGCTCAACCAACCATGCAACACCAAATATCGGATCATACATCTATTGAAATTGTACAGAAAGATGACGAAACAGACCTTTATCTGCCTGGAGAAGAACTACTGAGTCTACTTATTGATACAGGCCAAGACATAAAATCATTGGTTTGTGGTATCAACACGGATATTGGAATTTCAGATGAAATCAAGGCCAATTATGGTACATCGACACCAGGAGAAGCACTTAGTACTGTTAGTCAAAGAGATGGTCAGAAGAATACCCAAAGTCAGGAAAATTTAGAATTACCTGGAAACCAAGTCACTGCAATCGCTGATGAAGACGTGGAGTCTATCGGATGTGATGGAAATTCATTCTTACAGCACGAAGTGGCAAATGCTGAAGGAAAAAGCCACGATTGCCAATCATTGGGCACATACGCAACGGCCAGCTTTGTGCACGATCGAGCCACATGCACCACAGCAGTCACAATCGCCCCGCACGTCAACCTTTCCATCGAAGAGGTGTATGGAAATGCTATCAAAGAATATGGGGAAATGTTTCTAGAAGAACGGATAAAGATCTACCTGGATGCCGAAGGCCATGGCTACCACCTTTTGGATTCTGGCATTGTCAGGAGTCACGAAGACAAGAAAATTGAGGATAATGCCATTTTGATCACAATGGTAAGTTTAACAAAGACGTTTTTTTCCCAAATTTTATACCACTTGATTCATATGCAGAGTATGTATCATCGATAGCTTGAGTGCTCAGTGTATTCATTACTGGAAGCAAGGTTTCTCATTTACATAGATTAGAACGACTAGCAGCAAGATATCTTTACAAACACAATATGGCAGCGCTGATAAGATATTAAGGAAGGATCGCTACAGGCACTCGCACGTGGTTCCTGTCCCAAACCACCAAAATATATACCAATAGTCCAAGGGGATGGAGTGCAGCGAAAACAATGTTCCTTTCTTTAAGTCCCAGGAGTAGATTTCCCAGATCCTGAAGAGAGCTTTCTTCCTAGGGTAACCTCAAAAAAGGAAAAACATCATCGTGCGATCTGATGTATACCACATGGATAAACCAAAGAAGCGTCAGCACACTCACGTGAAATAGAGCCTTCCTGGCTCTGGATGATGCGCCTCTGGGTTATTAACGGCTACCCACTTGCCCTTTTCGGTACAGGTAGTCTTGATACTTCAAGTCTTTACAACTTTAAATATGGATACAGACAGGGCATAGCATAGATGGTTTTCCAGCTGAGGAAGCCACTGAGGATATCTCAACGGGCGAAATGCATTCTGGTCACTAATTATTCCCTTATTTTATATTTTTGTTGTATTTTATGCTGTGTTTTATTAAATTTTAGATTTTTACTCCACCGCATGGGGTTTTATTTGAAGTTGTACCCTACAACAACTTCTGAGCCTGATTTCTAAGGACCTAGGTTAGGTCCAAGAAAGTGTGAGTATATTTCTATTCCACTTTTCTGTTTTCCATAGTATTACAGTCCATGCTATGCCCTGTCTGTATCCATATTTAAAGGTGTAAAGACTTGAAGTATCAAGACTACCTGTACCGAAAAGGGCAAGTGGGTAGCCGTTAATAACCCAGAGGCGCATCATCCAGAGCCAGGAAGGCTCTATTTCACGTGAGTGTGCTGACGCTTCTTTGGTTTATCCATGTGGTATACATCAGATCGCACGATGATGTTTTTCCTTTTTTGAGGTTACCCTAGGAAGAAAGCACTCTTCAGGATCTGGGAAATCTACTCCTGGGACTTAAAGAAAGGAACATTGTTTTCGCTGCACTCCATCCCCTTGGACTATTAGCAGCAAGATATGTAAATCGTCAAAGTACATTTTGATGGTTACTTCTGGATGACCATTTCACCACTTTGGGGCTGACCGTGAATGACTTTAACAATCACTTGGTGGTCTACTCTGAGACATGTTGATTGAGAATGAACGTCAAAAAGTAACATCACAGAGTAGGGACTGACCTCAATCAATGGGTTTATAGCTACAGAGAAATATTATGTAATTTACCTTTACTAAAAGAATCACAAACCCCGTAATGAAATCCTCTCTTTTGCTTGGATTCCATGTATGGGTTTGTTATAAACATGGTTGTAAAACCATTTTGTCCAGAGTTGTAGAACCAAAGCAAATATGTAACGAACTCCAACGCGTTTCACCCCTTAATTACATCTCATGTGACAATAGCCCCGATCAAGTCTAATGCAATGGAACTAAAAAATAGTAACTCATTTTATTATTAATATTATTATTATTATGTATTTATAAAGCGCCAGCATATTCCGCAGCGCTGTACAATGGGGGAGTGCAGACATGAGACATTCTAAAACACATAAAGAACAGATGGCCCTGCCCTTAGGATAATTGTCCTACTGATACAGCACTTTACACAGGTGCTCAGCTAGACATCCCATGAGCTTACAATCTAAAGGACAGGGGTGAGTGAAACAGAAGGGGAGCATGGGGAGTGTGGATCTGGTGGCTAGAGAGAGAATAGCAAGCCACAGGTTGATTAGAATTAAGTGGCTACAGGTGGAGGGGAATGAATACGTTTGGGCCTAGGACTGGGTGGGAGGCATTTATTTAATTTTAGATTATTTTATTCCACCATAGTGTTTTTACACTTATTGTAATTGCAGTTTTTCTTTTAAATCACTCCATGAGTTCAGTATTCTTTCATTATTATTAATTATTATCGATACCATACAGTCACAGGAGAGGTGCGTGCACAGGGAACTAGATGACCATCTCGGCTGCTGACCTGCTTAATGTTTGGGGTGGCTTTTGAGGTGCACACACCTGTCACCTTCTGCTGGCAAGATGTTGGAGCACCAGTGAAATCACTTCCTACGATTCTGGGTTGGCGCATTCCCAAGGTTAAAGTATATTGTTCGTGCCACGCAACTGCTATTCGACCAGGACTGGTCCAGCACACACTTACTTACACACGTATAATGGCGTACAGATACAGAGCATTGATGTTCCGAGATGAAAATTCTTTAAAGGGACGCTCTACTCATCCTGACCACTCTGTTGTTTTAAATTGGGTCAGAATGTGAGAAGTGCCCCCCCCTTCACCACCACCCCCTTCCCGGCTGCCCCAATCCAGCAGAAAAGTTGGGTGAAGTGGAGGATTTTCCTCCACCCATCCAGCGACACCAGCAGCCGGGTTTTTTGAATTTCACGGCTGCCGGTCACATGATTGTCACTAGTGACACCAGCACTCAGAGAGCATGCCGACGTCAACGTCCGAGACCAATCACATAGTGAGTGGCCTCAAACAGGCAGCTGATGGATCCAATCTGTGCATGCGTGCAGCTCCGATTCATTGTTCTGTGCAGGCGCTACGGAACTTGTGTATGGAAAGTCCCATAGCACTGCACAATATGTGGTTCCTACGCCACAAAAGTTGCTGAAGAGAAGGGAGTTCCTGAGTTGAAGAGAAGGGAGTTGAGCGCAGCGAGGGAGTAAAGGTGAGTAATATCACCTAAAAATATATTTAAAAGAATTATCAGCAACATCTGCTCAATTATTTAAGGGCAAAAAAAAAAGGAACTCTATTTTTTTAATATAGTATCCCTTTAATGAGTATATTCCATCTCCATTGTTTTTATACAGAAAAACGGATCAAAGCTCGGGATGAAAAATTCCCCCTCAAACCTTTTCCTCATTTACCAGTACAGGATACATTTTTACAGCACTGGGCAGTTTGGTGACTACTGGTTTTATGCCAAAGACACGATAACACAACTGAAACTCATCATGAAAAAGGTAACGCAGAAGCATTTGGATTTTCTTAGATTCATGAAAACTCAGAAAAGTGCTAAAATGCATGTTGTAAATAACATTCCCATCCATTCACGTCATCTTGAATGAATATTAGCCATTAATTTGGGTCAGAATCATGTTCCAATAAGTGAGTACCTGATACTGTAACTACGATGTCGCTGATTTATATACGTGCCAAAATTAAAGAATCGTCATTATACATATGCACAGGTCAGAATTTCAGTTTGTTTTGATTCAGAAAATTTCAGGGATCCAAAATTTTAGAATCTTGGAATTTTCCAATTTCCTAATTTTCCGAATTTGCCACTTCAGATCAATCTGACATTTTGGACAAGTCTGAAAACTTTTTCAGAAATGTCAGAAGTTTTGCAGTTCATATTTCTAACCCATGTACCCCTCTATACCTTAGTCTACACCCCACCCCCCATATAAACCCCTCCAACCCTCCTTCTTTATACTATCCCCCATACCCATCTACACCCCTCAAATGTAATTTAGGGTTGCAGTTACCGTTTATGTTTCATTAGGGTTAGGGCTAGGATTAGGTTACCGTTAGGGTTACAGATACTGTTAATGTTTGTATTAGGGTTAGAGCTACTTGTTCTCTTTGTGTTAATGTTACTGTTAGGGTTACAGTTACTGTTAATGTTTCATTAGGGTTAGGGCTAGGATTAGGTTACCGTTAGGGTTACAGTCACTGTTAATGTTTGTATTAGAGATAGAGCTACTTGTTCTCTTTGTGTTAATGTTACTGTTAGGGTTACAGTTACTGTTAATGTTTCATTAGGGTTAGGGCTAGGGTTAGGTTACCGTTAGGGTTACAGTCACTGTTAATGTTTGTATTAGGGTTAGAGCTACTTGTTCTCTTTGTGTTAATGTTACTGTTAGGGTTACAGTTACTGTTAATGTTTCATTAGGGTTAGGGCTAGGGTTAGGTTACCGTTAGGGTTACAGTCACTGTTAATGTTTGTATTAGGGTTAGAGCTACTTGTTCTCTTTGTGTTAATGTTACTGTTAGGGTTACAGTTACTGTTAATGTTTCATTAGGGTTAGGGCTAGGGTTAGGTACCGTTAGGGTTACAGTCACTGTTAATGTTTGTATTAGGTTAGAGCTACTTGTTCTCTTTGTGTTAATGTTACTGTTAGGGTTACAGTTACTGTTAATGTTTCATTAGGGTTAGGGCTAGGGTTAGGTTACCGTTAGGGTTACAGTCACTGTTAATGTTTGTTTTAGGGTTAGAGCTACTTGTTCTCTTTGTGTTAATGTTACTGTTAGGGTTACAGTTACTGTTAATGTTTCATTAGGGTTAGGGCTAGGGTTACCATTAGGGTTACAGTCACTGTTAATTAGTCACTGTGTATTAGGGTTAGGGCTAGTATTGCTCAAACAGTGAAATTTTTTTACAGGTAGCAAAATGTTTTCAAATTGATCCGATATCACTTTGTTGTTTTCAGTTGAATTGGAATTTAAGATGCCCCCAAATCACTGAACTGCTGATTTTATGATGGAAGTTCATTTCGGGAACATGTCTAGTCATTATAATGCAGTTTCTGGGGCTGACAATAGGGGGATGTCAAAAAAGAGCCCATTCTTGGATCCCATTCTTGGATCAGCCCATATACGAGCAGTGAATGCATGGGGACAGCTTAAGGATCGCAGTGGGGTTCAATCTGTTTGAGGCCGTAGACATGAGCAGAACTGTGTGCCGAATTGGTGGTCTGCTCCTGCTTTCCACCTTTTATATTCCCTTCTATGCGTCTTGGGGTTTTCTTACTTGGTTCATGGGAAATTAACAGCTTTGAATGTGTCTAGTTTGTAAGTAATAAACGTAACGTGTGCAAACCCAAGAATATGGGCTATGGTGGAGGCAACTGAAGGGGAGAAGAATGTCGTGACAGAGGTTTGTAACTGGAACATGAACTCCGCACCTCTTCAATAGACTTGACCAACAAAACCATCAAGGAGCCATACACCACACACAAAGGTGGAACAAATAGAGGGGGACCCGTGTAGAAGAGGGTCCCATTCCCACAACCATTGGTTACCCAGTAGACCCCCCGACAGCTAAGGAAGGCGCCGACAAGTGACATTAAAACTATTATCACCTCCTAGCATGACATTCTGAATGCATACGTACTCCTCCTCTGTTCCTTGTGTTCAACCTGGAGATTTTGACCCGATGGGGCTATAGTCTCCAAGCATTTCAAACTTCCGAAAAACTTTCAGCTTGCAGCTTACCTCGTAATTGGCGTCATAAATTGCAAGCGGAAGAAAATTCAGCAAACGGAATGAGAAGAGGAGAAACCGCTCCATTTGGCTTCCTTTATTTAAAATTATTGCTCGAATTCATCTTTTTTAGCCTCCTCCTCCATAACCGCATCTCCCTGCTGCATTTCCCTAATCATGATAAATTCATATCATATCCTCTCCCCATCTCTGACACCGCAGCTCGGAGAGGAACTTTCCTTCCTCCCTTGCACATCTCGGCAGCCATTTGGCCGTTTGCCACGGTTATTTCTTTAAAATATTTACTCATGAATATTAAGCACCGCTATTAACTAGCAAACCTGCTGACAGATCCTGAGCTAATGGAGGCCATCATTTCTGGATATTCTCAAGCCCAACGGGAGTGCAGCAGGTTGAGGGGGAGGGATCATTTGTAATTAACATTTCAGATACTCGGACTTACTCCTTGTTATGGCCGTCCTTTTTTAATGCTGATTATAAACAGACGTTGTCATCGGTCGCATGGCTTGCTGGTCATAAAATGCAGCTTGTGTTCCTCAGATCAGTAGAGGAGACCTTTACACAGTCCATACAGTCAAAGTTATTAAAGATTTACCTTTTTTTTGCAATTTAATAATAAACTCTTAGCCTATTTTTTTTTAAAAAAGGTATGTGTGTGATTGGATGGAGAATTAGGAGATGCTCATGTCGTGAGAAAAGTGGGTGCACACTGCCTGGCCAAAAGAAAGGCTGTGGGCCACAACCACTCTGTAATATGTGGTTGTGGCACCTTTTGTTGTGATTCCGGCACGCATTTGCCGCGGCATCGTGTTGATAAACTCATGCAATGTCACAGCATTTATTGGCGTCCAGAGTGGCATTAATTTGTGGCCAAGATCTTGTGTTGATGATGGGAGAGTCGCGGCGCTGCGTAAAGTCTTCTCCAGCACATTATCCCAAAGATTAACCTCAATGGGGTTAAGGTCTGGACTGTGCGGTGGCCAATCCATGTGTGAAAATGATGTCTCGTGCTCCCTCAACCACTCTTGCACAATTGGAGCCCGATGAATCCTGGCATTGCCATCTTGGAATATGCCCGCTGTGCCATCAGGGGAGAAAAAAAACATTGATGGAAAAACCTGCTTATTCAGTATATTCAGGGAGTCACATGACCTCATTTTTTGGGCACGTAATGTTGCTGAACCCAGACCTGACCAACTGAAGCAACCTCAGATCATAACAGACTTGTACGGCATATGGTAACTTATTTTTGGCCAGGCAGTGTATCCTCACATGCCCTTTGCATATCCCCAATGCTATAGACCTAACAAACCCCTAATGTGTGATGGATATTTACAGGTGACAAAAAGCAACGTATGTACGTGTTAAACATATCTTACCTGCACTCCGTCGGGTGCTGCTCCTCATGGAACCCCATGACTATTCCTCCTGCTCATTATGTTTTTTCCTCCCCTTTGTGGAAGCTGCACTAGGATGTAGATCGAAGAAAACGGAGGTGAGTTCATTACGACTGACTTGATCCACCGTGCTGGTCTTTATTAATTATGCTAGAACATATGGCAGAGAAGACCATCTGTGAGCTGTTAACAGTGAGAGGTGGACAGTTACAGATTGAGGTCACTATATCTGAGGTGTTAGGCCACATATTGGGCCCTATTCCAAGGTTGGTGTAAACTTAATTCCATAGAATATAATGGCTCTGGTAAATTAACAACAAACTTGGACTAGGACCCATTGTGTCTTGTCCTTGTCAAGTGAAAGCAAGTCATTGTGTCAAATAAACCATTTACTAGGGTCAATTAGGCCAATAAGCATCTTGAAATATTACGTTACACATAGTGAAGATGATGGTGATGGAAAGCTTTCCTGAGGTCATTTAGGATGGTGGTTCTTTGTTCAACTCCATAACCAAATTTACAGAGTGAAATCAACTATGAACACAAGAAGACCCAGATATCCCGGTTGCCCAGAGGATGGTCATCTTGTTTAGGCAGCATGTCATACAAGAATCGGCTAAGCCGGTAGTTTAGTTGTACCAAAGGAGAGATCTATATCGCCAAAACTTGGGTTCTGGAGATGATTTGTTTTTGGAACTGTGAGAGGATTCGAGAGAAAGACATGTAGAACAGTCAAGAGACATAGCAGTCGAGAGATTGGAGACAGAGGGTTCTTAGACAGACATTAGTTAGTCATAATTGCAGATTTAGGCAGAATATTAATATTTGTATATTCTGTGTATCTCTATAACGATGGGCAACTACTGTATCTCTTGACCTCTATGTCTCTCCACCCTTCTACCTCTTTTTCTCTTGACTCCTCGGTCTCACAACTCCAAGAAACACCTTCATTTTCTAGAACCCCAAGTCTTTGATTCCGTGCAAGTGTTTGCATAAGAGGTATGGAACTCTCCTCTTTGTGTGACCAGCTTAACCGCTTCCGATTCTTATAAGGAAGGCTATGTAAACAAGATGATCATTATATGTACAAAACATTAAGAACAGTCCAGGTTACAACCACCCAGTGTGCTCAATGCATCTTACAGTCTAGCGATACAAATGTGAGAAAATGTTAAAAAGTGACCATGTCACACTTACCTGTAGGGAGAAGCTACCACTCAAAGTCAATAGGCATTAGCTTGTCTGTCTCCACCATCAGACTAGTGGCTGTGTAGAAGAACATATCCCCAAAGCTGGATGCACAATTTCCTCTGGCTTCTTGGCCAGCAAATCAGCAGTAACATATTGGCCAGTAGAAAGCAGAAACCCAGCCTATAAATCGCCAAAAGGAAAATGGTGGCACAATGTCTTTGGTTGGCTGAAGGTTGGGTTTCACCATGATGGTGCCTCACTGTAAGCAAGCAAAACATAATATAATTCGATAATGTGATCATTGAGTCATTTTCATATTATGTCGTCATGTGCTGGTATTTTTGGATCAATGGCTTATTGCAAATGTTTTGAATGCATCTTGTATTTCTTTCAGATCCCCATTACGTTTAAATCGGTGAAAATAGTCCAGAATTTCCTGTCCCTCCCGGATTACCCCAGGCTTCTTGTCCCATATGCTGTCATCTATGACCGGAATGGCTTCTTATACTTTCTCATGGGACATAGAAATGTTCTAGGTAAAGTTGTGTGTTTATGTGGTCGGTAAATGTGTCTATAGAGGTTCAATTGCTTCTCAGAAAGTTTTACAAAGATGCAGAGCCCCTTCTTGAAGTGTCTAGAGCAGTGGTTCCCAGCCTTGGTCCTCAGGTCCCCCCAAGAGGCCAGATTTTAAGGATTACCTTGGGGAAATGCAGACTGAATCCTACAATCACTAAGCAGCAAATCATATCACCTGTGCTGTGCATCACATATACTGCAAACCTGGCCTGTTAGGCGGGCCTGAGGACCAGGGTTGGGAACCACTGATCTAGAAGGATGTCAGCTGTATCTATCTTATCAAGTCTGTGGATGACCTCACAGATTTTCTCGGTGCAGATTCTCTCACACTGGGTGGACACTTGCCATTACCTGCTATATTAGCTTCCCCCAAATAGTTGGTACCACTACTAAAAACATTTCTGTAAGCCTTCTGTGTCAAGAAAGAGTTATCCTTGGTCCATGCTGGAATGTATGGTGACATCTAAAGCAATCATCTGAGAGAGAGCTAGATTGGGAGACTGGTGTTAACCTCAATACAAACATAGAGGGGGAGTTTGAGAGATACAACCTCACTGGAGGGCCAACAAGCCAACGACAGTTCGTGCTTCTTAACTTCATAACTGCCATTGTTTGTACATGATACCACTCGTCTTGCATTCCTGTTGCTTTCATCACATCTCTTGGAGACTTTCTTCTCACCCTTATACAAAGGCCATGATTTTTGCTCATTTATTCACAGCCATGGGAAAACCGCCAGAAGGATATCATTTCAATAAGCTAAACCTTTTGGTGGAAGAACTATGCTTCCTGAAATACTGCAAGAAAAATGGCGTGATACCTGAAAACATTGAAGAAAGCATACTGTACACCAAAATGGTAAGGTCTCGCTTTGCAAAATTTTATGGTGTACGATAGGCTGGACAGAGGGCTCGATAACACGGAAATTAACAAGCCAGTTCTAGATTTGTCTATGCTACTAGTGTGGTGCAGTTTAGAAAACTCACTTATTCCACTGGAGAACCGCCATGCTGATCTGCCAGGAATCCTGAGGTCTGACGAGCATCATCCAATCGAATGCTTCTTATAAAGAAACACAATGCACATATGACACATGCGATTCAACGGCGCACACAGGTTTATCAAATACATTAAATGCTCACAAGTTCATTTTACAAATGGTCAATTTTACGACGATGTCCACTTGCCAGATCCACCATGCTTTCCCAAACTCACAATACTCCATCATGCAGAGGGAGAGCGCAGCACAGAAGCTGACCCATAACATGGACATGTTGCAGGAGGTGACTCAATAACTTCATCTGGTGTAACACACGGATTAAAGGAACACTATTAAAAAATAGCAGTTCCCTTTTTTGCCCCTAAATAATTGGGCAGAGGAAGTTGACAACCCGACTATTTATGTATTTCTTTCTTTTTTGGGGTGATTTTATCACCTTTTGTCCCACGCCGCGCACTCCTCCTCTTCAGCTCATGGTCTCCCAAATGTCCCTGAAGCTTTTCTCCGCAATTTGCACTTCTACACAACTTGCGTAGCATAGGGACAGCAAATTACGCAACACTACAGGACTTGCACACTCTACGTACTCAAGTTCCATAGCGCCTGCGCAGAGCGATGGATCGGAGCTGCACGCGCATGCTAACATCTGATCCATCAGCTGCCTCTTGAGAACGCTCGCTACAGTCCGAGAGGGTGATGTCGACAGCTCTGTGTGTGACATCACAAGTGACCGGCAGCCAGGAAATTCAGAAATCTTAGCTGCTGGTGACACTGGGTGGGATGGTGGACACTCCTCCACTTCACCCAGTGTTTGTGCCAGATTGGAGGAGCTGACTGGGGGTGGAGGGGCACTCGCTACATCCTGACCACTTTATTCAGCCTGACCACTTTACGGGCCCTATTACATTCTTCACGCAAACGTTAACGCGGGTGCACAAAAACGCATTAACGCGAGGGGCAAAACCCTTTGCGCTGAACGTCGTATTACAATCTCAGCGCAACAAACGCATGTATACGTCTACCGCGGGTGAACCTGCGCGAACGCCAAGCGAGTTTACTGTTTTTCACGTGTCCTATACTTAACATTGTGAGCGCAAATGTGCTTGTGCGCTGGTACTCGGATGGTATTACACTCTATGCGCAGTTTGTAATGCACAGCCTTTGCACGCATAATTTTAGCAACTCCTAAAAGCCGGTGTTAATGGTAAATTCTATCACCCTGCCCGAAACCAAATACACCAGCCCAAAAAAAACACGCAGCAAAGTATAGTTACACATTCTACACATACCCAAACCAATAAAATGGAGAAGTTGTGCGTGTTTTTT
Source organism: Leptobrachium leishanense (assembly GCA_009667805.1). Taxonomy (NCBI): domain Eukaryota; kingdom Metazoa; phylum Chordata; class Amphibia; order Anura; family Megophryidae; genus Leptobrachium; species Leptobrachium leishanense. The sequence continues at coordinate 24,309,401 of CM019068.1, read as the reverse complement.
TCTTGATACAGCATATATGCGCAGATTGACTTTGACGTGAGACAATTAAGGTACTTAATTCTGATTGGCTGAATCACGTGAAAAAAACAGTTCACACGCTGATTTCTGTGCACAGCGTTACTGCGTCCGTTTTCCACGTGTTATTTTTTGACGGATGAAAAAATGCGCGAGGATTGTAATACCAGCGTTGATTTACGCTCATTAACGTTTGACGCTTCACGTAAAAATTCACGCGTTTACAGTGCATTTTTGCGTGAAGAATGTAATAGGGCCCTACATTTAGAGAGTGTCCCTTTAATTAATGGAATTCCCATTCACAGTGTTTGGGTTCAACATACGAGGCAGCACATTTCCCACGCTGTTCATCAGCATGTATTTATAATATATATCCAGATAAAGAGTTACATGGACTTCAATATGAATTGTCTCCTTTGTAAACGATCAGAAATTAAGTATATATATTTTTTTTTTCTGCACAGGGAGTTTTCTTCGATCCCAGCAGCCTCTCCAACTACGAAGACCCCTGCGTCTTTAAGAAGTACATAAAGGAAATGATTGGTCTTCTCTTGTGTGAAGACCTCCAGGTTTGTCAATGTCAGAGTTTAGCATTTTACATCATCTGTAGGGACCGAACATTTGACGCCGGCGTAACATGGACTAGGCATGTGCTTTGGTTTTTTTTGTCCGAATTGAGTTTCAGAGTGAGTATTGAGTATTCATATACAAATAATAATCTGCATTTCGGCAGCATCTGAAATTCCGATTCGACCGAAAATGATAACATGTTGTAGAACCGATCTGTAAATTTCTGGATCGATTCAAAATCATTTTTTAACCTAAAAATATTTGTAATATTTGTGCAATACTAGCCCTAACCCAAACATAAACAGTAACCCTAACGCAAAACAGAACAAGTAACCGTTACAGTAACCCTAACGCAAAACAGAACAACTAACCGTTACAGTAACCCTAACGCAAAACAGAACTACTAACCGTTACAGTAACCCTAACGCAAAACAGAACTACTAACCGTTACAGTAACCCTAACGCAAAACAGAACAACTAACCGTTACAGTAACCCTAACGCAAAACAGAACAACTAACTGTTTCAGTAACCCTAACGCAAAACAGAACAACTGACCGTTACAGTAACCCTAACGCAAAACAGAACAACTAACCGTTACAGTAACCCTAACGCAAAACAGAACAACTAACTGTTACAGTAACCCTAACACAAAACAGAACAACTAACCGTTACAGTAACCCTAACGCAAAACAGAACAACTAACCGTTACAGTAACCCTAACGCAAAACAGAACAACTAACCGTTACAGTAACCCTAACGCAAAACAGAACAACTAACCGTTACAGTAACCCTAAAGCAAAACAGAACTACTAACCGTTACAGTAACCCTAACACAAAACAGAACAACTAACATTTACAGTAACCCTAACACAAAACAGAACAACTAACCGTTACAGTAACCCTAACGCAAAACAGAACAACTAACCGTTACAGTAACCCTAACGCAAAACAACTAACTGTTACAGTAACCCTAACACAAAACAGAACAACTAACCGTTACAGTAACCCTAACGCAAAACAACTAACTGTTACAGTAACCCTAACACAAAACAGAGCAACTAACTGTTACAGTAACCCTAACACAAAACAGAACAACTAACCGTTACAGTAACCCTAAAGCAAAACAGAACTACTAACCGTTACAGTAACCCTAACACAAAACAGAACAACTAACATTTACAGTAACCCTAACACAAAACAGAACAACTAACCGTTACAGTAACCCTAACGCAAAACAGAACAACTAACCGTTACAGTAACCCTAACGCAAAACAACTAACTGTTACAGTAACCCTAACACAAAACAGAGCAACTAACTGTTACAGTAACCCTAACACAAAACAGAACAACTAACTGTTACAGTAACCCTAACGCAAAACAGAACAAGTAACCGTTACAGTAACCCTAACGCAAAACAGAACAACTAACTGTTACAGTAACCCTAACGCAAAACAGAACAACTAACCGTTACAGTAACCTTAACGCAAAACAGAACAACTAGCCGTTACAGTAACCCTAATACAAAACAGAACATCTAACTGTTACAGTAACCCTAACGCAAAACAGAACAACTAACCGTTAAAGTAACCCTAACACAAAACAGAATAACTGACCGTTACAGTAACCCTAACGCAAAACAGAACAACTAACCGTTACAGTAACCCTAACGCAAAACAGAACAACTAGCCGTTACAGTTGTTGTTAGTTGCGAAGTCATGTCCGACCCATCCCGACCCCATGGACAACGTTCCTCCAGGTCTTCCTGTCCTCTACCATCTTGTGGAGTCCATTTAAGTTCACGCCTACTGCTTCAGTGACTTCCTCCAGCCACCTCATTCTCTGTCATACCCTTCTTCTTTTGCCCTCAATCTTTCCCAGCATTAGGCTCTTCTCCAGTGAGTCCTTCCTTCTCATTATGTTGCCAAAGTATAGGAGTTTCAGGGCTCGAGTCGAGTGGGAACGCTCGGGAACGGCGTTCCCGCATTTCTCCCACAGCGGGAACGCTGCGGGAACGCAGCGTTCCCGCTGTGGCCCGAGCCCGAACGCTTTAGCAGGCGGCCGCCGCACATTGCCGGCGGCCGCGTGCTTCCTGTTAGAACGGCCGGTGACAGGAAGTGGAGCCGCTCGCCTGGCTGTTTCATAGATCCCAGGCGAGTGGCTGCACTTCCTGTCAGCGGCTGCTGAAGCAGGAAGCACGCGGCCGCCGGCAATGTGCGGCAACAGCTGGGGCATATCCATGAGACCTGGGGGCATCATCCATGAGACCTGGGGCATATCCATGAGACCTGGGGGCAGTATCCATGAGACCTGGGGGCAGTATCCATGAGACCTGGGGGTACAATCCATGAGACCTGGGGGCAGTATCCATGAGAGCTGGGGCATATCCATAAGACCAGGGGGCAATATCCATGAGACCTGGGGGCATCATCCATGAGACCTGGGGGCAGTATCCATGAGACCTGGGGGCAGTATCCATGAGACCTGGGGCATATCCATGAGACCTGGGGGCAGTATCCATGAGACCAGGGGGCAATATCCATGAGACCTGGGGGTACAATCCATGAGACCTGGGGGCAGTATCCATGAGAGCTGGGGCATATCCATGAGACCAGGGGGCAATATCCATGAGACCTGGGGGCATCATCCATGAGACCTGGGGCAGTATCCATGAGACCTGGGGGCAGTATCCATGAGACCTGGGGCATATCCATGAGACCTGGGGGCAGTATCCATGAGACCAGGGGGCAATATCCATGAGACCTGGGGGTAATATCCATGAGACCTGGGGGCAGTATCCATGAGACCTGGGGCATATCCATGAGACCTGGGGGCAATATCCATGAGACCTGGGGGCAGTATCCATGAGACCTGGGGCATATCCATGAGACCTGGGGCAGTATCCATGAGACCTGGGGGGCATATCCATGAGACCTGGGGCATATCCATGAGACCTGGGGGCAATATCATGAGACCTGGGGCAGTATCCATGAGACCAGGGGGCAATATCCATGAGACCTGGGGGTAATATCCATGAGACCAGGGGGCAGTATCCATGAGACCTGGGGCATATCCATGAGACCTGGGGGCAATATCCATGAGACCTGGGGGCAGTATCCATGAGACCTGGGGCATATCCATGAGACCTGGGGGCAATATCCATGAGACCTGGGGCATATCCATGAGAGCTGGGGGCATTATCCATGAGAGCTGGGGCATTATCCATGAGAGCTGGGGGCAGTATCCATGAGAGCCGGGGGCATTATCCATGAGAGCCGGGGGCATTATCCATGAGACCTGGGGGCATTATCCATGAGATCTGGGGGCATATCCATGAGACCTGGGGGCATTATCCATGAGAGCTGGGGGGGGCATTATCCATGAGAGCTGGGGCAATATATACCCATATGAGCTGGGGCAATTATATCCAAGTGAACTGGGGGCAATTATATCCATGTGAACTGGGGGCAATTATATCCATGTGAACTGGGGAAAATATATCCATATAACCAGTGCTGTGTATATTATTCTTGGGGTTCAGTGCTGTGTATGTTATTCTGGGGGCTCATTGCTGTGTATATTATTCTGGGGGCTCAGTGCTGTGTATATTATCCTGGAGGCTCAGTGCTGTGTATATTATTCTGGGGGCTCAGTGCTGTGTATATTATTCTTGGGGTTCAGTGCTGTGTATGTTATTCTGGGGGCACAGTGCTGTGTATGTTATTCTGGGGGTTCAGTGTTGTGTATATTATTCTGGAGGCTCAGTGCTGTGTATTTTATTCTGGGGGCTCAGTGCTGTGTATGTTATTCTGGGGGTTAAGTGTTGTGTATATTATTCTGGGGGTTCAGACTTTTTTTCCCAGGACTTGACACCTGGGAGTTTCATCTTCAGGATCTGACCTTCTATGGCGCAGTCAGGGTTGATTTCCTCTAGGACTGAAAAGTTTGATCGCCTTGCAGTCCAAGGAACTCAAAGAATATTTTCCCCAGCTCCATAGTTCAAAGGCCTCAATTCTTTTGCTCAGCCTTATGGTCCAACTTTCACAGCCACACATTGCAACTGGGAAAACCATAGTCTTGACCATATGCACTTTTGCTGGCAGGGTGATGTCTCTGCTTTTTTAGTATGCTGTCGAGATTTCCTTTCTTGGCTGCAGTCTCCATCTGCGGTGATTTTGGAGCCCAGGAAAATAAAATCTGTCAGTACCACAACCGTTACAGTAACCCTAACAAAAACAGAGCAAATAAGCCCAACACAATCAGAACAAGTAATCCTAACTCTAACCCCAACACAATCAGAACAAGTAACCCTAACTCTAACCCCAACACAATCAGAACGAGTAACCCTAACTCTAACCCCAACACAATCAGAACAAGTAACCCTAACTCTAACCCCAACACAATCAGAACGAGTAACCCTAACTCTAACCCCAACACAATCAGAACGAGTAACCCTAACTCTAACCCCAACACAATCAGAACAAGTAACCCTAACTCTAACCCCAACACAAACAGAACAAGTAACCCTAACTCTAACCCCAAAACAATCAGAACAAGTCACCCTAACTCTAACCCCAACACAATCAGAACAAGTAACCCTAACCCCAACACAATCAGAACAAGTAACCCTAACCCCAACACAATCAGAACAATTAACCCTAACTCTAACCCCAACACAAACAGAACAAGTAACCCTAACCCCAACACAATCAGAACAAGTAACCCTAACCCCAACACAATCAGAACAAGTAACCCTAACCCCAACACAATCAGAACAATTAACCCTAACTCAAACCCCAACACAAACAGAACAAGTAACCCTAACCCCAACACAATCAGAACAAGTAACCCTAACCCTAACCCCAACACAATCAGAACAAGTAACCCTAACTCTAACCCCAACACAATCAGAACGAGTAACCCTAACTCTAACGCCAACACAATCAGAACGAGTAACCCTAACTCTAACCCCAACACAATCAGAACAAGTAACCCTAACTCTAACCCCAACACAATCAGAACAAGTAACCCTAACTCTAACCCCAACACAATCAGAACAAGTAACCCTAACTCTAACCCCAACACAATCAGAACGAGTAACCCTAACTCTAACCCCAACACAATCAGAACAAGTAACCCTAACTCTAACCCCAACACAATCAGAACAAGTAACCCTAACTCTAACCCCAACACAATCAGAACAAGTAACCCTAACTCTAACCCGAACACAATCAGAACAAATATTCCCTAACCCCAACACAATCAGAACAAGTAACCCTAACTCTAACCCCAACACAATCAGAACAAGTAACCCTAACTCTAACCCCAACACAATCAGAACAAGTAACCCTAACTCTAACCCCAACACAATCAGAACAAATATTCCCTAACCCCAACACAATCAGAACAAGTAACCCTAACTCTAACCCCAACACAAACAGAACAAGTAACCCTAACTCTAACCCCAACACAATCAGAACAAGTAACCCTAACTCTAACCCCAACACAATCAAAACAAGTATCCCTAACTCTAACCCCAACACAATCAGAACAAGTATCCCTAACTCTAACCCCAACACAATCAGAACAAGTAACCCTAACTCTAACCCCAACACAATCAATCAGAACAAGTAACCCTAACCCCAACACAATCAGAACAAGTAACCCTAACTCTAACCCAACACAATCAATCAGAACAAGTAACCCTAACCCCAACACAATCAGAACAAGTAACCCTAACTCTAACCCCAACACAATCAGAACGAGTAACCCTAACTCTAACCCCAACACAATCAGAACAAGTAACCCTAACTCTAACCCCAACACAAACAGAACAAGTAACCCTAACTCTAACCCCAACACAATCAGAACAAGTAACCCTAACTCTAACCCAACACAATCAAAACAAGTAACCCTAACTCTAACCCCAACACAATCAAAACAAGTAACCCTAACTCTAACCCCAACACAATCAGAACAAGTAACCCTAACTCTAACCCCAACACAATCAAACCAAGTAACCCTAACTCTAACCCCAACACAAACAGAACAAGTAACCCTAACTCTAACCCCAACACAATCAGAACAAGTAACCCTAACTCTAACCCCAACACAATCAAAACAAGTAACCCTAACTCTAACCCCAACACAATCAGAACAAGTAACCCTAACTCTAACCCCAACACAAACAGAACCAGCGCCAGCAGACTGGCAAATCTTTTTTTAAGTTTAAATTTACAGGGTAATCCAGACGTGGACCCCTTGCTCGAGGTGCCTAGAAGGGTGTCAGCTATACCCTCCTGTCGAGGCCTAACAAGGCCAAAACGATAGTCGGGGGGGTTGATGCATCTCTTCAGGGATGACTTCCTTGGCATACAGTACTGGCCGCCCTTTCTGGGTGATTGCGTCTGATTTGCATATGGACCAGTTGTTGTCCCTGTAATGGCACAATAGAGCTAAAACCTTGTGAGACCTGAGCGGGCCCCACCATAGAGCAGGCCACTAGTGCTGTTGTTCGTTCTAGGGGCCCTCACAAACCCTTCTTTTTCTGAATTTGTGCCTGCCCTGGAATCTCAAGCTAAAATGGGGACACTAAGGCGCAGGTTTTCCCATTAGCGATAACAATGTAATTGGGCCCAGAATATTTTAAATCTAAAAACCACTTCTGACTCCGATAGTGTGTCTGGACATGTGTAAAGCAGATGATTTGAAATGTACGATTCGTTTTGTAATGAATTGCATTTCATTCTGATTTGTGGCAATTTGTCGCAAAACATAATGAAAATGGAAGCAAGAATTAAAGGGACACTATTAAAAACACAGAGTTCCCTTTTTTTGCTCTTAAATAATTGGGTAGAGGTTGCTGAAAGGCCAAGGGGTGATTTTACATTCTCTCGCCTCTCGCTGCTCCACCTCTTCAGCTCAGGAGCTCCCGAACCCAGAAGTCCCTGAAGCTTTTCTGTGCAATTTGCACATCTATGCAGCTTGCAAAGTGTAGTATCTGCAAATTACACGGAGGTACGGGACGTACGCACTTTATGTAGCAAGTTCAGTAGCGCCTGCACAGAACAATGGATTGCAGCTGCATGCGCATGCACAGATCCGATCCATCGGCTGCCTGTCTGACACCATTTGCTGCAGCTGGTGGTCTCTGAGAGGGTGACTTGGGCCGCTTTCTGTGTGTGTGTGACATCATTAGTGACCGATCTGGTGTCCATCTGCCGGGAAATTAGAAAATCCCGACTGCTGGTGACGCTGGGTGTGGTGGTGGAAACTCCTTCACCTCAACCTACGTTTTTATCCTATCAGGGGAGCTGGTATGGAGGGGGGAGAATGGGGGGGGGGGCAATCCTCAGATTCTGATCACTTCATAACCGTAAAGTATTCTGGATGAGTAGAGAGTCCCTTGAAATTTTTTTTTGAACCAGTCGATCCAAGGGCAAATCTGATTATCGAATGAACAAGGATTTTTCCCTCAATTGGACGCAAGTGGAAAAAGGTAATTTTATGTGCCTCCTTTTGTATCAACAATAGTAACAGGGGGTTGATCATCAGTCTTCGTCATCCTAAATTACTGTATTACCAAGTAGGATTTGATCCCCCCCCCATTTGATTAGAAGAAATGATCTACAAGAGCAATGAGAAGATACACACGTTTTGTTTGAAGCTCCGGTGCCTCTGATATCTAATCTAGAACATGTAATCTAGAACATAGACCATTTCCATTACTGAATAGGACTCGACTTACATATATTCCATGTGTCTTGTGAAACAGGAACGCTATGACCTGGAACTACTGACGGAGAGAGCATACGAGTGCCTAGAGGAAGACGCTGCGGAGTCCAGCTTTGGTTGGCTCTTCGACTAATAAGCATCTCGGTAGTTCGGCCCTTTTCACCTCTTCGATGAAGACGAATACAGAGGATCAAAACAGAAGGAGAGGCTTGAGGGACGTTACGCTTTAAATGCAACCGTAATATTAATTTTCTTATATATCCTAAAAAGTACAGAACTGGCACATGGAACCACAGGTGCTATTTGTAGAGGCTCCCAACCCAGGGGTATTAAATGAAATGCGATGACCAACACCAAGTGTTACAGCTATACTGCACTTCCAAAGGAGCCACTGACCCTCACGGTAAATTTATTTCTGTAACCCCCACACATGAAATGTATGCTTTATGTCTGGCTTAGGAATGGACATACTTGAAAATACATTTTGAAGCACATCTCATTGCATCTGGCTATACGTTCTAATAGGATAAGAACGGAGCTCGGTGACTCCCAGAAACCACCCTTGGTAAGAAATTGGACAGTCTTTTTATTCTCTCTTATGTTACATAGTTACATAGTTACATAGTTACATAGGCTGAAAAAAGACATGCGTCCATCGGGTTCAGCCTCTCCCACATAACCTACTGCTGTTGATCCAAAAGAAGGCAAAAAACCCAGTCTGAATGCTTGCCAATATGCAACATACTGGGAAAAAATTCCTTCTTGACCCCAGAATGGCAGTCAGATTTCTCCTTGGATCAAGAAGCTTTTACCCACATATTAAATATTATAACCCTTAATATTCTGTGTCTGCAGGAAGTCATCCAGTCGTTTTTTAAAAGTCTGTACAGACTCTGACCCAACCACCTCAACAGGCTGAGAATTCCACAGCTTTATTGTTCTCACCGTAAAATAACCCTTCCTATGCTTTAAGCTAAATTTTCTTTCTTCCAGTCTAAATGGATGACCCCTTGTCCTATGTATAGTCCTGTTAATGAATAGGTTATCAGACAATGGTTGATAATGGCCCCGTATATATTTATATAAGGTTATCAGATCCCCTCTAAGGCGCCTTTTCTCTAAACTAAACAGGTTTAAGCTTGTTAGTCTTTCCTCATAACTTAACCCTTCCATCCCCCTTATTAATTTAGTTGCCCGTCTCTGCACTTTTTCTAACGATATAATATCTTTTTTTAAGACAGGTGCCCAAAATTGCACGGCATATTCAAGGTGCGGCCTGACCATTGATTTATACAGAGGCAAAATTATGTTTTCATCCCATGAGTGAACTCCCCTTTTAATGCATGCCAGTACTTTGTATGTCTCATGCTGCTGTTGTAAACTCAATGCATTGTGGGCTAAATTACAATCTTCGTGCAAACGTTTGTGCCGGCGCAAAAAAATGAACGCGAGGGGTAAAACCCTTTGCGCCGAATGCCGTATTACAAAGTCAGCACAACAAACGCGCGCAATCGTCTACCGCGGGTGAGCTTACTGTACTGCGCGCGTCCTATACTTAACATTGTGAGCGCAAATGCGTTTGTGCGCTGGTACGCGGATAGCATTACAATCTATGCACAGTTTGTAACGCATAGCCTTTGCGCGCATAATTTTAGCAACTCCTAAAAACTGGTGTTAACGGCAAATTCTATCAACCCAGCCGAAACCAAATACACCAGCCCAAAAAAACAAATACGCAGCAAAGTATAGTTACACATTCTACTCATACCAAACCAATAAAATGGAGAAGTTGTGTGTGCATTTATTATTGCTGCAGCATATATGCTCAGATTGACTTTGACAGGCGCAATTTCTTAATGTGAGATAATTGTGGTTCTTAATTCTGATTGGCTGAATCACGAGAAAAAAACTGTGCGCACACTGATTTCTATTCGCAACAGTACTGCGCAAGCATTTGGGCGTGTCCGTTTACGTGCGTTATTGATCGACGGATGAAAAGACGCACGAGGATTATAATTCTAGCGGTGATTTGCACGCGTAAACGTTTAACGCTTGGTGCAAAAATTCACGGTTTGTGCAAGGGTTTTTGTGTGAAGATTGTAATTTAGCCCTATTTAATTAGAGGGATCATACAAACACTGTAAAACAACACCACGTCACCTACCGTCCTCAGACTGCTTAGGAGGTGCACGTGGTACAGTTTTTGACCTTCAAGTGTGTCCGGACGAGCAGTTGATGTTGGCGATCCATTAAAGGTGCAAGCTTAGGACTGGTTCCCTTGTTAACAAAGAGGAGTTAGAAATGTTTTGAAGACTGTAAGAAGATCAGGGGCCAGATGACAAACAGGATGCCAAGCACAACGCTCGAGCCCTACTGCATAATGGCTTCAGCACTCTCGATTAATCTTAAAATCTCCTTTTGCATCCAAGACACAAGCTCAGCTCAGCTTGTCTCGGATGTAGCACCAGGTTACTGTACATCAAAGTCTCATATACGTTATATGGAAGACATTAATGTATACCTAGCAGAACAAGAACAATCTATTCCAACCAGCTCGTTCTGCATCTGCACCTGACGTTCTTCTGTAAAGAATAAAGGCTCTATTACATTCTTCGCGCAAACGTTAACGCGTGCGCAAAAACACAGTAACGCGAGTGCAAAACCCTTTGCGCAGAATGTTGTATTACAACGTCCACGCAAAAAATGCGCGTTAACGTCTACCACGGGTGAACCTGCCCAAACCCTGCACGAGCGTAATGTACTGCGCGCGTCCTATGCTTAACATTGTGAGTGCAAATGCGTTTGTGCGCTGATACGCGGATGGTATTATAATCTATGTGCAAAACTTAACACACAGTGTTTGCGCGCATAATTTTAACGTCTTTTAAAAGCTGGTGTTAATGGCAAATCTGAACGTTCTGGCGGAAACCAAATACACCAGCCCAAAAAAACAAAAATACAGCGCAGTATAGTTACACATTCTACACATACCCAAACAATAAAATGGAGAAGTTGTGCGTGTTTTTATTATTGATGCAGCATATATGCGCAGATTGACTTTGACAGGCGCAAAAACTTAACGTGAGATAATTGTGGTTCTTAATTCTGATTGGCTGAATCGCATGAAAAAACAGTCCGCACACAGATTTCTGCGCGCAACGTTAATGCGCGTGCGATTTTGCACTTCTTTTTTACGCACGTTATTTTTTGACGGATGAAATAATGCGCGAGGATTGTAATACCAGCGTTAATTTCCACGTGTTAACGTTTAACGCTTCGTGCAAAAATTCACGCGTTTACCGTGCATTTTTGCGTGAAGAATGTAATAGAGCCCTAAGGTTTTCCACAGGTTGGTGTTAAGTGCAGTAGAATCACTTAACACCTTAATCTAAACCCACCTAAAAATCCCATACTCACTTCAGATCCCTTGGGGAGCACCGAACCTCCAGATCCTGGGGAGAACAGAGAGCAGCCAGATCCTGGGGTGCACTGAGAGCAGCCAGATCCTGGGGAGCACTGAGAGCAGCCAGATCCTGGGGAGCACTGAACCTGAACCTACATTCAGCAAGGGATAATATATTATAACTATAGCTGTCTTTTTTAGTGGAAGGGGGATACGATGCTTTTTTTATTGCTATGGATACGGTTTCTTGACTTTATATGTACCTGCTATTTACCCAATGTAACTGCATAAGTCTCAAATAAATGGTTAAACGCGTCCAGCTCTTCTGTCGTCATTAACGAGGGTGGGAATTTCTATTTCCATCATTTATTTACCATCGTGCAGAGATGTTGTGTATTTATGCTGAGGTTTGCTGTGCAGAGAATTACCAGCAGAGGGATCCGGAGCTCAATGTAAACTCATCTGAAGGACTAAGTGGCTCCTGTATGAAAGTTCACGTCACGGGATGAAATATATAAGATTAAAATGATGATACAAAAGCTTTAAGAGATATAGTGCCCTCCCACCATACGGATCCTTTACCCAGAACAAATTCCTCAATCGGGTCTCGTTATGATCCAGTTGATCACTCCGCTTTGTATGAAGTTGTGCAATTTACAGCTACAAGTATTTATAAAGCGCCAACAAGCTCTGTAGCTCCGTAGCACAATGGATGAGACATAATAACAAATATATATATATACACAAGTTGAACGCACAGAACGGTAGGAGAGAGGACCTTGCCCAAGAGCTTACAATCGAAGAGGAGAGGCGTGACACGCTAGCATTCCGAGAGAGACAAATTGGCTCCGAACAGTGAATTTCCCCGTATTGTACAATTTCGTGGCCATTCGGCCATTCAAAAGCTGGCAGCTCGCCAAACATTGGCGAATTGCCAGCGAAAAACAGTGCCTGTTCGCTTGGCAGTGAAATCCCTCATAGAGAATCAATGGTCAATCTATTTAGAGACACCGAACAGCAGTGAAAAGTTGTCAAAGTGCCCTGCTGTTCGGTGTTTTCATTCGGCAGATTTATTCAGACGAATCCATAGGTTTCAATGTTAAAAATATTCCTGTTTCTATTGAATATCTATTAAACCATTTATTCTTCTAATCTGCAGAAAATAGTCTATTTATTTTTTGTATTTTTTTAAGCATTTTTCTGGATTTTTACGGCAATTTTGTTTTTAAATAGCGTTTGTCTTTTCTGTAACAGACCTTTTTATTATTATTTATAGAACCTTATGGCCCATATTACACTCTTCGCGCACAATTTTGCGCGTGCACAAAAACGCATTAACGCGAGGGGAAAAACCCTTCGCGCTGAATGTCATATTACGACGTTCGCGCACAAAATACGCGTTAACGTCTAACGCGAGTTACCCTGCGCGAACCCTGCGCGAGCGAAAGTTCGTGCACGCATCCCATACTTAACATTGTGAGTGCAAATGCGCTTGTGCGCTGGTACGCGGCTGGTATTACAATCGATGCGCAAATTTTTACGAACGACATTTGCGCGCATAATTTTAACGTCTTTGAAAAGCTGGTGTTAACGGCAAATCTGAACGTTCTGGCTGAAACCAAATACACCAGCACGAAAAAACAATACAGCACAGTATAGTTACACATTCTACACATACCCAAACAATAAAATGGAGAGGTTGTGCGTGTTTTCATTATTGCTGCAGCATATATACTCAGATTGATTTTGACAGGCGCAAAAACTGATGAACGGGAGACAGTTGTGGCTCTTAATTCTGATTGGCTGAATCGCGTGAAAAAACAGTCCGCCCACCGATTTCTGCGCGCAGAGTTAATTTTAGAAAATTTTGCGCGTAAAAAATATGCGCGATATTTTCGGACGGATGAAAAGATGCGCTCGGATCATAATACCAGCTTTAATTTACGCGCGTTAACGTTTAACGCTGCACACGAAAAAAAATGCGCTACGCGTGCGGAGAATGTAATAGAGCCCTAGATATACAGTATCAATTCCAGGCATTTTTGTGCAGTAGTTTTTTTTGCAAAAAGCTTTTAAAAGTTGCAGTGTTTTTTCTTGTTTTTTTTTTTTTTACCCATTTTTCGGCTAGTCGGCTTTTTCCGGCAGCTGGTCGGTACTCTGGCAGATCGTCGGCTTTTTACAGATGCGTTCACTGGTTTTGCCGTGGATCGTCGGGCACGTTCGACTTTTTTTCAGAAGGTTATCGGATCGATTAGATATTTGTTTGCGGTTTTGCTGCGGTTTTTCCTTTCAAATTGGTGTTTTTTCCGATGCATTCGTCGGATTTTCCCTGTACTGAATGCTGAATTCACCGCAGGGTCAGGGAATTTGACTCCTTGAAGTGCAGGGAACGAAAGAGCAATGAAATTCCAGTGGATTATTGGTGCTCTTTGAATAACCCTGATGGTAAGGGTAAATAGTGAACATGAAGCAGCGGGTGCATGGGGGGGGCTGTGAGGGAGATGGAGCAAGAAATGTATTGTACAGTGGGGGATTAGGGGAGACACGATTGGCTTTTAAATTTAAATATATAAGGATGGGGTCAAACGAGCGTTTTTAAGAGCAAAATGAAACGTCCGTGAGAGTGGATGTCCATCCCCCTCTGACGACTGTCTGGCCACCTCGCTGAGTGCAGTTAGTGCGCCCAGCGCTGCAAGGCTCGATCCTCCTATGGAGCAAAGGACTTTGCAGCCCCGTCGAACGTGCGTCGTAGCACTTCGACGGGTAGGCTTTCAGTACGGCTGCTGTAGCACGTGCAATTCGTGTGCGCGCTACAGCGTGTGGCCAGCCCTGTCAAAGCGTCACAATGCTGCGACGGACGCTGGGAGGCACCTCAGTACGGACGCACCTAGTGCGGTCGTCTGGCACGGCCCTCGGAGATTATTCACTTACCTCTGAATTGCACCAAACACGTATTTCACCATTCGGTGCAATTTCAGGTCAATTTGTCTATTCACTAACCTGACAAATTCACCGAATACAGAAGAAATGACAGTGAAATACGGTGCAGTTCGGTAGCACCGAAATTGTCCCATAGAAGACTATCGCGTCTTCTACTCACAGAACGCCAAATTGCACCAAACTTTGGGCCAAATTCCCTGATTTTCAGTGCTTCAACTTGACAGGTTTAAACAGGCAAATCCCATAGGTTTTAATGTAAGAAAGGAATATCGTTTTCAATTATGATTTTAAAGACCATTTCATTAATTCTTTTTATTTCTTGCAAAAAAAAAATTTAGTTTGTAACTGACCCTTTGATTATTTTTAAAGGACTTTTTATTATTTGGACACATTTTTACTACATTCTTGTTGATTTAAGCTCCTATTAGTAGAACAGGACACCCCGCCCCCCTCAGTTCGGTGGAATTCGGCCAGATGCCGGTTATGGGGGCAATCCGGCTTCTAATAAATACTTCGGCAACTCCAATTTCGACAAAATACCGTAACCATTTGCTAATTAGTGAATTCACAGAATTTCCGGTGTAATGGAATCACTGAAGTGCGTCGAAAAGCAAAGAACCTGAACTGCACGGAATTTTGCTGCTTTGTGAATAGGCGGACCCCATAGTGTGAGAATACACCTAAATGTGTCACCCCTCTCCTTTTAGATTGTAAGCTCTCAAGCAGGGTCCTTTCTCCTACTGTTCTGTGTGTTTAACTTGTGTGTATATTTGTTGATCTGTTGCACCCATTGTACAGCGCTATGGAACTTGTTGGCGCTTCATTAATACTTGTAACTCAAAAGAAAAAAAAAATGACATGAGCAAAAAACCATGGCACTCTGAAGTTGACACATATTGGTCAGCACCCTCAGCTCTCCAAAGGTCTTGGAACTACATTTCCCATGATCCTCAATCAACCTTATGTGGAAAGTATAGTTCAAAGACATCTGGAGGGCCAAGGTTGCTGATGTCTGCTCTAACAGAATAGGATGAATTTTAACAAAAAATAACAGTAGGGAGTGTAGCCCCCGAGGAGCTGCTATCCACGGTGCTGAATAGGTTTCAGCACCATAGACAGCCCCCGCCGAAAGCAGCCAGACTGAAGGAAAGAAAAAAAAAATGCTGCATTCGACAAAGAAAGAAAGCCTTGTTTTAAAATAAATTAGGAATCCAAATAGGTTTCAGCACCTAAAAAGAGGAGAGTGAAAGAGAGGAGAGTGATAAAAGAAGGCGAGTGAAAGAGAGAATTAGAATGTGCATTCGTTTCGGAAAAATTTGGAATTTGGAACGAAATTTGATAATTCGTATTGGGAAATACTTCCGAATAACGAATCGATACGAATTCAAAACGAAACGGTATATAACGAATTTATTTCATTTTACACTGCATCATCATCATACAAGAAAAAATTGAATAACTGATATCAACTATTGAATTTGAAATGAACTATCGAATTGATATCCACCATCGAATTGATCTTAACTTACAATACAAGTAATAGTCAGCAAAGGACTTTATGAAACAAATTAATTTTTTTTCACTGTTTAATTTGACTCAAATACTAAATCTGTGACACAGCTTAAAATTTAACCCTAGCTTTTTTTTAACAACAAAATTTGATAAATTGGGGTTTTATCTAGTGATCCAAAATTTGAATTGATATCAACTCTCGAATTGATATATGAAATTCAAATCAATTCTAAATTTCAAATCGATACGAAACGAAACACGAAACGAAATTAGTTACGAAATTCCGAAAACGAAATGATTTAAAAACGTAACAAAACGAAACTAAACAAATTTTTCAGCCATGCCCATCCCTAGAGTGAAAAAGAGAATACGTGAAAAAGAGAGCGAGAGAAAAAAAGGTCGAGAGAAAAAGAGGGTGAGTGAAAAACAGGGCGAATGAAAAAAGTTAGAGAGCTTTACAGAAAGACTGAATGATGGACACAGAGTGTGACGCTGGAGAAAGGAAGGTCATTCTCTGCCACTACTCTTGGCCAGGTAGTCACGGAGCCTCCAGCCAACACGTGGGGCGGTACATGCACTGCATGCGGCTTCATCCTTCCGTGAGTCGGAACAGGAAGTGAAGAGGAAGAGGCGGAGCCAGGGATTACTATAGTCAACGGTCATGACAACTTGCTCTGACCACCATGACAGCGGGAAGTGCGATGCCGCAACAAGCAACGGTCACCAATCACCTTTTCCTTTACTTCCTCATCGCCTGCATCTACTGCCTACTATTAACCCTGGACGACGCGAACTGATGCGGCACAGAGGACTTCATTGCCAGAGCATTGGCTCGAACTGGAGCGGTCATGCATAAATCGGGACAGTTGGGTGGCCTGGGTCTCCCAAGCTTAAGCGAACACAGCGCATTTCCTTTGGGTGCATTCGAGGAACATTATGTATAAATTCTAGCATCGCGAACCCAAACGCCCTCCAGTAGACTTATAATTAAATATCGTTACCGAACGTGCCGGCTTACCCATAGAATATGATAAATACAGTCCTATCGCTGGCATTAATAATAGAGTACCCTGGGGGCACACAGGGTCAACCTGGTCTCTGCTAACCCTGTATGTACGTCCGGTTATTTATAGTTTCCACATAATGATATATTTTTGTATGTTATAGGTCACGGGAAAACATTACCTTCCCTCCTGCAAGCTGGAACTAGCAACAAGGGCACAGACTGGAGTGTAAATGATACAAGATGATGTATTCGGGTCTGATCATTTATTCGTTGATTTCCCCCCCCCCCCCTTTCCATGTTTGAGCAAAAAAAAATATATATATATATATATATTTTTTTCTTAATATATGCTTTATGGTTGTGGATTTCTGAAAAACAAATGCCTGAAATCCCGGCGGAGCTGTCACCCCCTTTTTCTTTTGAGACGCGTCAGGCTGGCGGATGTGTAGCACGTCATGATCAGTACAAATGGAAATTTCTCCATGTCCGGAAATAACCTGCCAGAGTCTGTCAGGCTCAATTTCAGGCCGTTTGAAGGAATTATCAGCGCTTTGCTGTTTATCTTCTGTTTAAAAACAGTATATGTACCAGCAGCTAACATCTTAACAATGCTAGTTTGGCCTTGTCTGCATCACCTTTGCTATATCCCCACCCCTCCCCTGTTGTTTTCCAGTATTGAGTTGATTTATGGCCAGGCCAACCTACTGAGACCTTGCAGTCCGGCTCAGGCATTATAACTAATGGCAGGTCAATAAAGCTACAGTGAGAGTGAACTGGATGGGGGCTGGGAGGGGAGGATGAAGGACATCCGGGGGGGGGGTGTAAAAAGGTACAGGAAAATGAAAATTGCCTTCATTGTTACCGGTAGCGACGAAGCAAAGGGCACTACTTAGCACCGGGTAACGGAGACGCAGGTGTACCGCGTGCATTTTGCTTTATATTTACGGATTTTACACGCTTCGTTGAGAGGATCTGCTGTAAAACCTTTACGGAACAGAAACGGTGACGCTTATAAAGCACCGACATATGCCGCAGCGCCGTACGACGAGAAGGAATTAACATAAAAATTCATTATTCATATGTAATATTTATTTAAATAAGTATGTTGCACGGAGAACTGTGGGAAGAGAGGAGCTTACAATCTAGGGAGAAAGAGAAAAAAACTTAGACCAGGGCTGTCAAACTCCGGCCCCCACAGATGTTTCTGAACTACAGTTCCCATGATTTTCTGGCCGTTTATTGCAATCAGAGAATTCTGGGAACTGTAGGAGATAAATATCTGGGAGGCCAGAGTTTGACACGTTTTCTATCGTCTACATCAGGGATGTAAAATCCCCCCCCCCCCACGGTTGTTTATTGCGTAGGATTCTCAGAATTCTATGAATGTAAGTAAAGGCCAGAGTATCATGGGAATTGTAGTTTAGAAACATCTCGGGTGCCAGAGATGTTGTAGTAGACAAAAGGGAACAATGTGTCAAAAAATAAATAAAATAATTTTGCGGAAACACTCAGGGTTATTCAGAGAGATTTGAAAAGTCACCGCACGTTCGGTGACCTTTCGTTCTCTGCACTTCGAGGTGATTCGGCGATTCCTAGTTCGCCGACCCTGCAGTGTATTCAGCAAGCACCGCAGGGCCCTCGTAATGCTGGGAATACTCGCAGCAATTCCGTAGAACACTCGCCGAACACTCACCGAAAACCCGCAGAAACCGCCGCAAGAAGGCGGCACATTTCGGGGACATGTTGGATCTCTCTGAATCAGTGGCGTCACTAGGGTTGGTGTCACCTGGTGCGGTAACTTCTGGTGTCACCCCCCCCCCAAGTTTTACGGGGATTTTTTTAACTACTCTTACTCATAAGTCAGTACTCCCATATAACACTGGATGCTCATAATACACACAGCCCATTACTGTGAGATTTATTGCTGTGGAGCTCTGTGATACGCTCATAATACACACAGCCCATTACTGTGAGATTTATTGCTGTGGAGCTCTGTGATATGCTCATACACAAATTTTGGCGAATTTCCAGCAAGTACGGTGTCTGTTCGTAGGCAGTGAAATCCCATATAGAGAAGCAATGGTTAATCTGTTCAGAAACACCAAACAGCAAAGAAATGTCCTGATGTCCGGTGTTTTAATTTGGCAGGGTTATTCAGGGCGAAGGAACACTTTCAGCGTTCAGTTACCTTTCCTGGCCATTCGGCTATCCAGAGAGCAGGCAATTCGCCAAATCCTGGCGAATTGCCTGCACATACGGTGCCTGTTCGGTGCCTGTTCGAGGGAAGTGAAATCCCCATAGAGAAGCAATGCTTCGGCTATTCAGAGAACACAAACCAGCAGTGAAAAGTTCCCGAAATGCCCTGCCATTCGGTGGTTTAATTCGACAGGTTTATTCAGGTGAATCCCATAAGCTTCAATGTTAAAAATATTCCCGTTTTAATTCAATATCTAATAAACCGTTGATTATAAAATTCTGCAGTAAAAAGTCTCGTTATTTCTAAATTTTTTAGGACCTTTTAGGCATTTTTTGGGATTTGTTTGCAAACATTTTTTTTCCGTTTGTTCTTTTTCCTGTATCAGCCCTCTTTATTATCATTCATTGGATCTAATATGTAAATTTCAGACATTTTCGCTCAATAGTTTCTTTGTAAACAGCGTTTCACTTTTCAAACATTCAAGCGTACTGTTTTTTTTTCATCACTTCCTTCGTCTGCGGTGTCGGGCTTTTCCGGCGGATGCTCTGTGTTGTGATCGGCTCCTGCTCGGGTTTCTCCGGCGTATTCGGCGAGTTAATCCAGATGTTTTTGCGGGTTTCGGTGTGCGTTCGCCCTCGTTTGGCGGTGAGTTTTCAGCGGGTTTGCGCCGACTTTTCCCTGCATTACAGTGGCCCTGTGGTGCTTGCTGAATACACCGCAGGGTCGCCGAAATGGGATCGCTAATTGCACCGAATTGAAGAGAACGAAAAGTCACTGAATGTGCGGTGGCTTTTTGATTCTCTTTGAATAACCCTGCATAGGTTTCAATGTTAATAATATTCCTGTTTTTATCCAATATGTAATAAACTGTTTATTCCTTTAATCCATAGTAAAAAAATCTTTTAGGCATTTTTCAAAAACAAAATCCATTTTTTTTCTAATAGCAATTTTTCTTTTTTCTCTGTAACAGACCTTTTTATTATCATTCATAGGAACTTATATGTTAATTCCAGACATTTTCATTCAGTAGTTCTTTTTAAAACAGCAGGCGACGGGTTTGCGGCAGCATTCGGTGGCTGATTCCCTGCACTTCAGGGACCCTGTGGTGAATTCACCGGGGAAATTTGATTCCCCAAAGGACGGGGAACAACAAAACACTGAAATGTCTGTGTCATTTCGGTGCTCTGTGAATATCCTCTTTGTGG
Organism: Leptobrachium leishanense; assembly: GCA_009667805.1. Classification (NCBI taxonomy): domain Eukaryota; kingdom Metazoa; phylum Chordata; class Amphibia; order Anura; family Megophryidae; genus Leptobrachium; species Leptobrachium leishanense. The sequence continues at coordinate 24,288,821 of CM019068.1, read as the reverse complement.
TGTTTTTTTTTTGCCACCCCCTGGAAAGTGCCAGCCTAGGCCTTGCCTACCCAGGACATACTTGAAAATGAGAAAATTCGCAATGTATCCTTCCTGGTAAAATATTTTTGTGTAAATTTTTTTTTTTTTTTTTTAGGGTGTCACCCTAGAGGGTGGTGCCACACAGTGGGGGCCACACACCCCGCACCCCTTAGCGATGCCCCTGCTCTGAATAACCCCCAAAGTTAGGGTTATTCAGAGAAAGGTGAAACACAGGAGAAAGACTGGTGAAGTGAAAATTCTAGGTTGAAATAGCCAAACCAGAAAAATTCTCCCATTTATCTCACTTTCCAAATCAGCTATTTTGATCTATTATTATTATTATTATTATTATTTTATAAAGCGCCAGCATATTCCGCAGCGCTGTACAATAAGCACAGTACAGACAGGGTTACAATACATTGAACAACATTTGACAAACAGTACAGGAGGAGATGAGGGCCCTATTCCCGTAGGAACTCACAATCTAGGAGGGTTGGGGTTGGAAACAGGAGGAGAGGACTGTAAGGTGAGAGTGATTGATGGTTGTGTCAGTGAGTTGGGTTAGGCTTCCCTAAATAGGAACGTTTTAAGGGAGCGTTTGAAGGAAGAGAAGTTAGGGGAAAGTCTGACAGCACGAGGGAGAGCGTTCCAGAGAGTGGGGCTGCGCGTGAGAAATCCTGCAGTCTATCATGGGAAGAGGTGATGCGGTGAGAAGCTAGGCGCAGGTCACTGTTTGACCTTAGGGAGCGGGCTGGGGTGTATTTGGTGATTAGTGAGGACAGGTAGTGGAGAGCTGAGTTAGTGAGGGTTTTGTAGGTAAGGATAAGGATTTTGAACTTAATTCTGCAGTGGATGGGGAGCCAGTGAAGGGACTCGCAGAGGGGAGCGGCAGAGACAGAGCGGCGGGTGAGGTGGAGGGGGTGGTCAACAGTGTCAAAAGCAGCCGAGAGGTCAAGCAGGATGAGAATAGAATAGTGGCCGTGTTTTTTAGCAGTTAGGAGGTCGTTGGTGACTTTGGTGAGGGCAGTTTCAGTTGAGTGTAGCGGACGGAAGCCAGATTGCAGGGGGTCAAGTAGGGAATTGGAGGACAGGAAGAGGGAGAGGCGGTTGAAGACTAGTTTTTCTAAGAGCTTAGATGTGAAGGGAAGCAGGGATACAGGGCGGTAGTTGGATGGAGAGTTGGTGTCTAGGGATGGTTTCTTTAGTAAAGGGGTAACTAGCGCGTGTTTGAAGGCGGATGGAAAGGAGCCAGTGGAGAGAGATAGGTTGAAGATGTGTGTGAGAGCAGGGGTGAGGGAGGAGGAGAGGGGAGGAATTAGATGTGAGGGAATGGGGTCGAGCCGGGCACGTGTGAGATGTGAGGAGGACAATAAGGAATTGACTTCCTCCTCAGTGGTTGGGAGGAAGCGGCAGAGGGTGGCAGAGGGGACCTGTGGGAGTGGAGGTGGCAGATAACTATCTTGTGTTGGGATGTTGCCTTCTGATAGTTAGAGTTTTACTGAGGAAGTAGTCTGCCAGGTCTTGAGCGCTGAAGGCAGCTGAGGGGGAGGTGCAGGTGGGTGGAGGAGGGTGTTGAAGGTGGACCAGAGCCGTTTAGGGTTGGAGGACAGCGTAGATATAAGAGATGAGAAGAAGGATTGTTTGGCCAAGTGGAGGGCAGAGGTGTATGACCGGAAATAAACTTGAAGTGAACAAAATCAGCTTCAGAGCGGGATTTCCTCCAGGCACGCTCTGCGGTGCGGGAGCATCTTTGCAGGTAGCGAGTCTGGAGGGTGTGCCAGGGCTGAAGCTGGCGGCGTGGGGCCTTGCAGAGTCGAAGAGGAGCAAGAGTGTCTAGAGCAGAGATAAGCGTAGTGTTGTAGTGATTAGTGGCAGCATCAGGGCAGGTGAAGGATGAGGTATGAGGGAGGTGGTGAAGTAGGTTGGAGAATTGATGGGGGTCCACAGCATGTAGATTTCTGCGAGTGTGTGTGCGGGGTGGGGGAGCAGGGTGTTTAGGAAGTCCAGATAGGTTGAAAGAGAGAAGGTGGTGGTCAGAGATGGGGAAAGGGCGACATTTGAACTCAGAAATGGAGCAGAGGTTGGAAAAGAACCAGGTCAATAACGTGACCATCGCGGTGGGTAGGGAGGAGGGAGGATTGTGTGAGTCCAAGGGAGGACGTGAGTGAAAGAAGTTTGGAGGCAGCAGGAGCGGAAGGATCGTCAATGGGAATGTTGAAGTCCCGAGAATTAGGCATGGAAGATTAGAAGACAGGAAGTGAGAAAGCCAGGTAGCAAAGTGGTCAAAGAACTGGGAGGTTGGTCCCGGTGGGCGGTAGATGACTGCCACCCTGAGAGCCAGAGGAGAGAACAGGCGGATGCAGTGTGTTCTCGAAGGAGGAGAAGGAGAGGGATGGGGGTGGAGGGAGATGCTGGTAGGTGCAGGTGGGAGAAAGCAGGAGCCCGACCCCGCCACCATTTCTCTCACCCGGTCTGGGGGTATGGCTCAAGTGTAGACCGCCATGTGAGAGAGCAGCAACGGAGGCCGTGTCAGAGGGAGTTAGCCAGGTTTCAGTTAAAGCTAGGAGGTTGAAGGAGTTTGAAAGGAAGAGGTCATGGACGGCTGTGAGTTTGTTGCACACAGAGCGAGCGTTCCAAAGGGCGCAGGAGAAAGAGGACAGGCGCGCTGAGGGATGATGGGAATGAGGTTGCTGGGCTTGCAGGGAGGTGATTTATGTGCGATGGAGATAGGATGAGAGGGAAGTATTGGATGTGTTGTGGGGCCAGGGTTAGGGGATATGTCACCTGAATAGAGTAACAGCAGGAGGGTGAGAAAGAGAAGGTGGGAATGGGATTTGTGGGAGTGATTGGCAGCACGAGAGTTAGAGGGAGACCATGTTCTGAGGAAACAAAGGAGCTCATGCGAGGCCATCATGTGGGACGAGAGGAGGGAGGAGAGATGCAGATAGTGTAGGGGTCGTGGTAGAGGGGCAGGAGTTCCATTTAAGGAGAAAGGTAGAAGTAAAGAGGAGAAGCGTGAGAGAAAGCATGATATAGATCTAGAATTTCCACTTCTCCAACAGTTCTCCAGAGTTTCACCTATCTCTGAATAACCCTGCTTGTGTGTGTTATTGACAGTACAAACGTAGTGTTACCATTTTCTGTTTTCCCAACTAGGAATGATGGTTGGAAAGCACTAAAAAGGGGTGTTTGCGTTATTATGTGGTGGAGAATTGTAGCCGCACTATCACCTCTTTTAAGCTAGAGCTAACGTGATCCCTCGATGCCCAAAACAGTAGATAAACAAATGATTACGCTACACTAAGGCATAAGAAGGAGATCTTTTATTCCACCCAAGTGGAACCCGGCCCCATTTCAACTCTTGTTTATCTTTTGTGAGGATGTACTAGGCAGATAGCATATGGTGTAGGCTTGTGCACCGATTTTTTTTTTGGTTCGATTCGATTCGATTTTTCGGATTTTCAAACTTTTCGATTCGGCTCGTTTCGACCGATTTCTGTTTCGATTCGGTTCGGCTCGACTCGTTTTTCGTGTACATTTTTTTTTCGGAATATCGACCATTTTTCGTATTTTCGTGTCACTTAGCTCGTTTTTTGTATCGACTTTTCGTGATTTCTGAAATTTTCGTTTTTTCGGAACGTCTGTTCTCCTCGTTTCAAAGCAATAAATTTCGATTTGACACATTTCAAGTCCAATCGAAAATTCCGAAAATATTTCGTTTCGGGTCGGAAAACTTTTTGGATCTGCCGTTTTCGGATCTAAAAATTTTCGGAAAATCGTCCGCATCCGAAAACACGAATCGGGAAATTTTGTGAAAATTCCGAAATTCCGAAACCCGAAACGCACATCCCTAATATGGTGTTGTCTTCTCCGTAATGGCGACATCAAGCCAAAACCTTATGAGACCTGAGTGGGGGTTCACGGTAGGGCAGAACACTGTTACCATTGTCAGTCCGCAGTATTCTGGACGCAACAATGTGGGAACGCATTCCTGTAGCGTGTCAATATTACATCCTGCAGGGATGCAGTTTCAGGTGTCGCGTTAGCACGTAGCCAGGATTTTGCCCAGGACGACATAATGGATCTGATAACCCTCATTCGCAATACGACCAAAGTACAACAGGAGAATGTCCGGTATTTTCAAGCTCAGTGGTGCTGCCGATACAGTATCTTCCCGCAAGAAAACCCAAAATATTTCTGCTACTCACTGATGCAAACTATCCATTCCGTGCGCGCGAATGCCCTGCCTGCTTCTAAGGCTAGGGTCAAACGAAAGCATTTTTACACGCGAACGTAAAAAAGTGCGTCCGAACGAATTGACGTATTTTTTCACGGAATGCGCGGAAACGGTCATACGATGCGCATTTTTCGTGCGTGATTTCTTTCGGATCGTCAATAAAACTCTTTTTGCGTCTGGACGTTATGTAGGCTGGACATTAGCAGCGTCTGACATCTCCTAATCACGCACACACGCCGCTATGCCGCAGCTGCGCACTCTGTATGTCAGTACTAGCGGTTCAGCGTTCTCAGAAAAATGCGTTCGTTTTCCACTTGCGTTGCGCGGCCGGACTTTCGTGCGACCGTACTTCGTATATTGTCCGTCATTGCCCGTCATTTGCTGCTAGTGCGGCCGTAATTATGTGCGCCAGAACGCACGTTAAAAGTGCGCTGGTCTGACCCCAGCCTTAAAAGCAAACCTGCACAACTGCACCGCTACTGTAACTTCAGCAAGATATAACACCATAAGTAAAACAAGCAATATTCAACCATAAACAATAAATAATGCAGCTGATCTCACCATGTGCCGAGTTCGCCCGGAGAGCCCCTGCTCCGTGGAGGTTATCACTGTAGCACAGAAAACGAGGCAGGGAATATTTATTATCTTTAAAATTCCCACCATAACAATCAAACAAGAAGATGTGATTAGTTACTTTCCTCATAATCGTTGCCCGTTTCTGCTCTGTAACGTCAGTCCTCTGAGTCGAGAGTGTTTTTGCAATATGTTTTTTAAAACAGGCGATGCTTTAATTACCTGTCCACAGATTAACCCCTTGAAGGAACATTCTATTAAAAAATAGAGTTTCCTTTTTTGCCCTTAAATAATTGGGCAGATCCTGCTGACAGCCTCTACCCAATTATTGTTATATTATTTATTTATTTCATTTTGGGTGCCTTTACTCCTCTTTTTCCTCTTTTCTCTCTTGCCGTGCACTGCTCTTCCTCTTCGGCTCAGGGAGTCCCGAACCTCAAAGTCCCTGAAGCTTTTCTCCACAATTTGAGCTTCTATGCAACTTGCGTGGTGTAAGAGCCAGAAATTACACAGTGCTACGGGACTTGCACACTTTGGGCCATATTAACCCTTTCGCTGCTGAGACATTTCCCGCCTCTGTGCTGAGGTCATTTTTATCAGTTTCGCTCATCATGTTTAACCGCGTTTTGAAGGCTTATTTTATTATATGACCCAGACATATTATATATCGTTCTTTCCGGCAGACTCGTCAGATTCATAATATGTCATTATTATATGTATACGTTATGTCCTGTCTGTATATTACAACAAAATATGCAATAAAATTTGAATTTTCAAAAATTTACAACGTGTAAAGTGTTTTTTTTCACATTTTAATATGCGATCGTTTGCGGTTATATTTTCTATGGGGTGCGCTTGTTAAAAAAATTAGAAATGGGGTCTCGTTACATTTTTTTGGGGGGAAAATGTTGCTATTTTTAACAAACGCACCCCATACAAAAATCGTTAGTGCAGCATCATTGTTCACATTATAAATTAAATGGGAACAATATTGGTGCATTAACAAAACAAATAAAAAATAAAAAACTTGTTTATTTTTTTTAATTATTATTTGTTTTATTTTATTTTTCATTTTAATATTTTTAAAAAAACGTTTTCATGGTCATGTTTGATATCGTTGGAAAGGTCATTCTCTGGCCGATCCAACGATATCAAACATTAACCCCTAGCTGCCACGGATCGGGAGATAGGGAGTTCATTGGAACCCCTATCTCCACCATTGGTGGCAGCTAGGGGTTAACTCCAGGACTGGCGTCATCGTGCTATACACAAAATACAAAAATTACGTGTTTTTTAGCAAACGCCCCCCATAGAAAAAATCGTTAGTGCAGCATCATTGTTCACATTATAATTGAAATGGGAACAATATTGTTGCTCTAATAAATCTAAAAAAAAAAAAAAATTTTTTTTAAAAAAAATTTGTTTTTAATTTTATTTTTATTTTTAATTTTTTTTACATTTTACATGGTCATGTTTGGTATCATTGGAAAGGCCACGCTCTGGCCGTTCCAATGATAGCAAACATTAACCCCTAGCTGTCACGGATCGGGAGATAGGGGGTTCCAATGAACCCCCTATCTCCACTATAGGTGGCAGCAAGGCTGGCAAGGTAGGCTGTGCCCTTCCAGGCGGTGCCTGCCTTTAATCGCTGGCCCGCGGGGAAGGGGAGGGGGAGAGGTCCGAAGGACCTTCCCCCCTCCCCTTCAGGCACCTTCCCTGCAATGGCGGGGGGTGCCTGAAATAGACGTCATCGCGCATGCGGGCCGAGCGGTCAGCCGGAATACCGGCTGATCGCGGCTGCAAAGGGAGGACGCGCTCAGCGCATCCTCCGCATCGTAGTACCAATGCGGTTGGACGCACTGAGCGCGTCCACCGCATTGAAGTGGACCGCGCTTTAAAACGTCCTGCGCCCAAAGAGGTCCGGGAGCTTCTTTTGGTGCGCATAGCAGCACGTTCGCGGCCATAGACATAGCAGCGAACGCGCACGTTTTTTCATATGCGCGAACGCGCATAAAAATACGCACATTTTGCGCACGTTTGAAAAACATGCAGGTGTGAACCCGGCAAAAGTCAATTCCCTATGCTGACTGTAGAGTTTCCCCTTTAGGGGATGTTTCCTATTCTCCTCTCAGTTCAATTGAATATTTTTATCTATCACCATAAAATAAAAGCTACGCAAACCATCCTTGACCTCAGCTCACCCCCTATTTTTTCTCCAAAAAAATTTTTTCGTGTAATATTTGCCTTTTTTTTCAAAAACACCCAAATCGGACTTTTCCTTTTATTGCTAAACGCGCCTGAATTTTGGGTTTCTAAAATAAATAATTATATATTAAGAATCCACCAAAAAAAAAAAAAAAAAAAAAAAAAAGGAGGAGGAAAAAAAAAAGGCTATTATTGTTAAAAGTTGCTGAGGAGCTCAGACCCCAGATGCCGACGTCTTGCAATTACGCGGCAACGCGGGGGGTTAGTTCCTTTAGGAGTCAAGACGACAATATTAGCTTTTTAAGTACACCGAATGGCTTTCGAAAGAGAACACAGCATGCCCGGCAGGCCTCGGCGGAGTATAATTACCTGGCAGTTATTAATTAATCACTTTAAAGTATTACTCGGAGGTTACAGAGGCTGCTGAATTGGTACCTCTTAGTAAATGATTCTCCCCGTCTCACCTTGTACTAATTATTTGATCATTGATTACCACATCAAAAGTGGACAGAAAATCTTTTTTCCCCGTTGTATTTTTTATTTTCACAATTAAATGGGAAATGTATGCCGAGTAACAAATGGACGGGAGAGACACGGACGCCGTTTCTTTGTGTTTAAGTAAATTATACGGTTTTTTTTTTTATTAATCTTTCAATTCGCGGGGCTGTTGTTTCGCCGACACCTGCCTTTTGCCTCAATAAGGTTTATTTATTAAATGAAAATGTATATATAAAAAAATATATAAAATATTTGCTAAAATAGTAAAAACAGAAAATAAAGTATTTTGCGGCGTTAGTTATGGGATCAATTTTTGCTTTTTTTTTCTGTGCAATTCGATATTATTATTCTTCTTTATTTATAAAGCGCCGGCATATTCCGCATCGCTGTACAATGGGCACAATATAGACGGGGTTATGATGCATTGAACAACATTTTGACAAACCAGTACAGGAGGAAACAGAGGCCCTATTCCCGTGGGAACGTATTAAAATACAAATAAGCAATTAACCCCTTAACGCCACATCCTATTCTGGCAGCAGCCAGTTTAAATGCCACAGTGTGGTGTAGCACACCCTGTGGCTTATTGGCCCTCCTCTGGCTCGCCCCCCTTCCCAGTGGGCCGATCGCAGTCATTGACTGCAGGGGGACTGCTTGATCTCAGCCAATGACAGCGAGCCGCCGCTGGGATGGGAGGAGAGCCTGAGGAGGGCCAGAGAGCCATGGGGCATGATATGCTGCAGTATGCTTCAGTGTCGCTGCTGCCAGGATGGCATGGGATGCTAAAGGGTTAAAAAAAATCACTAGCTTCATTTTCCGATAGGCTTGAAACTTTGTTACGGATAATCTGCCAAGATGTGACAACAGGGAGATTTTGAGGATGAAGGGGTTAATCAAACCTGACCTCTGTTTACTATAGCCACATAGTCCGCTAACAGGGTGATACATCAAGAAATTGTAACAAATGTCACCCACATCACTACAAAACATACACACGTGATCTTTTATCCCAAAATACCATGTATCATTTTTAAAAAAAAATTAAAAAGAGCTTTTGGCTCTCCAGATGTTTTGGAACTACATTTCCCATGATACTCATTCAACCTATTGAGTGCTGAGCATCATCGGAGATGCAGGGAGGGACAAGGTGGCCGACCCCTTGTTTAGATCCTAGAGCCCCATAGATTTGAATGTCTAGATCATTGACGCTTTAGTTATCTCTCCCACCTTGACTACTGTAACCTCCTCTCTGGCCTTAAAAAATCACAGACTCTCCCTTTGCAGTCTGTAATAAACGTCTGTGCCAGTCTCATACACCTCACCTCCCGCACCTCGCCCCTTTGTCAGTCTCTATACTGGCTCCTGGTTCCTTTAGAATCCATTTCAAAATACTGGTGCTCACATACAAAGCTCTCCATAACCGCTCCCCTGCCTACATCTCCTCCCTTAATAACAGGTACATCCCGCCCACTTCGCTCGACCAATGATCTGATGCTATCAGTTTCTCGTACCTACACCCCCAACTCTCACCTTCAGGACTTCAACCGAGCTGCCCCTTTCTATGGAACTCCCTCCTCTGCAACATCAGACTCTCCCCATCTCTCCAGTCCTTCAATAAGTCTCTGAAAACGCCTTACTTTAGAGAAGTCTATCGGCTCACTCCATAATCCCCCAACTGTACATTCTATGCACCATCTTCCCATTCAGCCCACACGCTCTCACATACTCTGCTATTCACCCTCACCTAGTGTGTCACCCCTCTCCTCTCAGATTGTAACTTGTAAGCTCCCGAGCAGGGTCCTCTCTCCTTCTGTTCTGTGTGTGTAACGTGTATGTTTGTTCGTTATTCTGTCTCCCATTGTACAGCGCTGCAAAATTTGTTGGCGCTTTATAAATACTTGTAACTGTAACAAAAAGCAACACAGACCTTTTACCAAACAGCGGCCAGATAAATAAACAATACAAAGAATATAAACACCTGCAAAGCAAACTCAATAGAGGTTATTAACGAAGCGCCGGTGTTGAAAATATCAGTGAAAATGCCAGCATTTCATATTACTAGAATGCAAAGAGCAACAGGAGAAGCTTCATGGTGAAGCTTCTGCTGCCACAGTTTGGTGGAATGTCAGCATTTCTCAGCGCTTATTATTCGCAAAGCATCGGAAATTCTTCGACATGTCAATGCTTTTCCCGCCGGTGCAATCAGTGATTGTATTTCACCGAAACTAAGGTGAATTCACTATGCACCGAAGATGGAATCGCCAAAGCCTAATGAAAAATTTCAAACGTCGCTGAAGAGCAATGAGGAGCGGGCGAACTGGCCGGGGCAAAATCCATCGAACTGCAAAAGAAAAAAAAAAACAGAACTCTCCTATCCTCCTAATAGTTGTGTTGCCCGGTGGGGGGGCTTTAATGCCAGCCAGGGTGTACTAGTACGATGCTCTAGCCGGGTGCCAGGGGCGTAACTACCAGGGGTGCAGAGGGTGCCACCGCACCCGGGCCCTTGAGTCCAGGGGGCCCACACTGTCCTGCCTGGGCCTGCCTTAATTTTATATATACAATTCGTTTTTGAATTTATTTTATACTTATTTGTGAGTTTTACTTTGGAGCTCTGTGATACACTCATACACACCACATATTGCTGGTAGTTTTGTTGCTGTGGAACTCTGATTTACACTGATACACACTGCACATTACTGTGAGTTTTATTGCTGTGGAGCTCTGTGATACGTTCATACACACTGCACATTACTGTGAGATTTATTGCTGTGGAGCTCTGTGATATGTTCATACACACTGCACATTACTGTGAGATTTATTGCTGTGGAGCTCTGTGATACGTTCATACACACTGCACATAACTGAGTTTTATTGCTGTGGAGCTCTGTGATACGTTCATACACAGCGCACATTACTGTGAGATTTATTGCTGTGGAGCTCTGTGATACGTTCATACACACTGCACATTACTGTGAGTTTTATTGCTGTGGAGCTCTGTGATACATTCATACACAGTGCACATTACTGTGAGATTTATTGCTGTGGAGCTCTGTGATACGTTCATACACACTGCACATTACTGTGAGATTTATTGCTGTGGAGCTCTGTGATACGTTCATACACAGTGCACATTACTGTGAGATTTATTGCTGTGGAGCTCTGTGATACGTTCATACACACTGCACATTACTGTGAGATTTATTGCTGTGGAGCTCTGTGATACTTTCATACACACTGCACAATACTGTGAGATTAATTGCTGTGGAGCTCTGTTATACACTCATACACACCACACATTACTGTGAGATTTATTGCTGTGGAGCTTTGTTATACGCTCATACACACTGCGTATTGCTGTGAGTTTTATTGCTGTGGAGCTCTGTGAGATACAAATAGTGCACATTACATAAAAAAATGGGATGGACTGAAGCGGTGATAGTGGACCTGGAAAAAAAATGTGACAGATTGTCTAGAGTCAACATTGTGGTCCTGGAGGGGAATAATGTATGTTGACGGGAGGGGGGCAAAATATGTTTTTGCCTGTGGGGGGCCCGTCATGGTTCCTGCACCTAGGCCCTGAGGTTTCTAGTTACGCCTCTGCCGGCAGCTGTGGCGATCCCTCCTTCGGCGCATCCATGCAGTGAACACGCGTCATTGGCTGCTGGGGGACGACATGAAGCAGGCTGTTCCGTACCAGAAAATGGCTCGTGGTGTGTGCCAGGTAGTGGGTGGGGCCGGAGGAGGCCCACTGAAGTCAGCAGGGTGTACTATGTATTAAAAATGTATTAAAATAAGTCTAAAGAATAAAAAAGATCCTTAAAAATTACTAAAAAGGTCAGATACAGAATCTTAGAAAACTGCTTTTAAAAAAATTGGGAAACAAAAAATTTGTCCAAGTTGGGAAACTAGAAAAAAATACAATAAATGCAAAAAAGTGTTCTAAAAAAATTAAAAAAAAATTTTTAAAAAAAGATTTTTTGCTGAAAATGGAAATAATAAACTTTATAAAAAATAAAATAAAAATGATAAGATTTTTTACATTGGATCCTATGGGATTCGCCTGTTTAAACCTGCCGAATGAAACCACCAAAATCAGGGCAATTCACTGACATTTCGGTGTTCTCTGAATCGATTAACCATTACTTCTCTATGGGACAATTTCACTGCTGCTGAACATCACCAAACTGCACCGTATTTCACCTGTATTTGGAGAAATGACAGCTTGGAGAATAGACGAACTGTCCTGAAATTGCAACGCACAGTGAAATTCACCATTCGGTGCACTTCGGTAGCAAGATCAGGGATTAGTGAATAACCCCCTAATGTATATTCTTCCTCCACCCACGTCAACAAACAACACAAAGCATAAATTACAAAATAAAACAAATTAAGGAAAACTGCAGTAACCAATTGTATCGCACACGGCATTTTTTAAAATATCGTAATAGTGCACACTTAACTTAGTGATGTCACAAGAAGTGAGGGGGTTTACGCAAACTATTTTATAATAAACACTGTCATAATAATATTTACTTAATGTGTATTAATATATTTAGGGCCCTATTACAATCTTCGCGCATACGTTTGCACCCACGCAAAAACGCATTAACGCGAGGGGCAAAACCCTTTGCGCTGAACGTCGTATTACAATGTCAGCACAAAAAACGCGCGTATTAGTCTACCGCGGGTGAACCTGCGCGAATGCTGCGCGAGCTTACTATACGTCGCGCGTCCTATACTTAACATTGTGAGCGCAAATGCGTTTGTGCGCCGGTATGCGGATGGTATTACAATCTATGCGCAGTTTGTAACGTATAGCCTTTGCGCGCATAATCTTAGCAACTCCTAAAAGCTGGTGTTAATGGCAAATTCTATCGACCTGCCCGAACCCAAATACACCAGCCCAAAAAAAAATACGCAGCAAAGTATAGTTACACATTCTACACATACCCAAACCAATAAAATGGAGAAGTTGTGTGTGCATTTTTTATTGATACAGCATATATGCGCAGATTGACTTTGACAGGCGCAAAAACTTAGCGTGAGACAATTGTGGTTCTTTATTCTGATTAAACAGTCCACACACTGATTTCTGAGCGTAACGTTGCTGCGCGTGCGTTTATGCGCGTCCGCTTTACGCGCGTTATTGCTCGACGGATGAAAAAAATGCACGAGGATTGTAATTCTAGTGTTGATTGAGGCTGCTGTCAGACGAGCGTAGTGTTCACGTCCGTGATTGCGCCTAAAAGTACGTCCGTGATAGCATGAAAGAAAGTCCATTGGAGCCCGACACATGAAGTACGTCCGCACTGAACTGCGGACACACAACGGCCGCGGCAAACGGACGCAGGTTAGGCAAGAACGTAATACTGCTAGAACGGACGTGCGGAGTGCGCTGCGTCCACAACGTCCGCATAGCTTTGTGTGTGAGTGATGGAGCGAGGTCAGACGGACTGCATTTATACGTCCAGCATTTTTGACGGACAGAATGTTTTTTCATTGTAATTTATTTTTCCCTCCTACATCCGTCAAAAATAACTTCAGTGAAAAAACGGACTGTGTGACCACTACTGCGTCATCCGTACTGACGATGTCCGTACTGCACGGACGTACAGTCCGTAGAAATCACGCTCGTCTGACCCTAGCCTTATGCGAGTTAACTTTTAATGCTGGGCGCACAAATTCACGCGTTGCGCGAGCGTTTTAACGCAAAAATTGTAATAGGGCCCTTAGCGTGTGAGAGTTTGGGGCTGTAAGTTTACGATAAGAGATCAACTGCATTTGTATCTGTTCTTAATGCACCTTGAAGGTAAAGGAGTTATTGATTAACAAATAAATATAATCATAGTATTTATTTTAAACCTGGAATATGTTGTTATTAAAATGGAGAGTATAATGGTAATTTTGCCTAAATATTGTTATTCTTGGATAGTATAAAAATAGTTCCCTCATTTTTAGTTTCTCTTGTATTCGTTTCTTCTTTACAAAAATATCACTGGGAACAAAGGTTCTAAACTTTAGATGGTGTCCCCTATATGGCACAATGTCACATGGGGTCTGCATTACCACAGCATACAGGCAGAAATGGCCTTTGTGTCAGATGCAGTAAATGTGCTGCAGACAGGTAATTAAATTGTGAGATCTCCTGCTTATGGGGATTTGTAGTGATCTTAATGATATGATTAGCAATGCAATAGCTGTATGTGCTGCATAATGCCTGTGTATGACAACTACAGCTACACCTTGTACATGTATGTGCTGCATAATGCCTGTGTATGGCAATTACAGCAACACCTTGAATCTGTATGTGCTGCATAATGCCTGTGTATGGCAATTACAGTAACACCTTGTATCTGTATGTGCTGCATAATGCCTGTGTATGGCAATTACAGAAACACCTTGTATCTGTATGTGCTGCATAATGCCTGTGTATGGCAATTACAGCAACACCTTGTATCTGTATGTGCTGCATAATGCCTGTGTATGGCAATTACAGCAACACCTTGTATCTGTATGTGCCTCATAATGCCTGTGTATGGCAATTACAGAAACACCTTGTATCTGTATGTGCCTCATAATGCCTGTGTATGGCAATTACAGCAACACCTTGTATCTGTATGTGCTGCATAATACCTGTGTATGGCAATTACAGCAACACCTTGTATCTGTATGTGCTGCATAATGCCGGTGTATAGCAATTACAGCAACACCTTGTATCTGTATGTGCTGCATAATGCCTGTGTATGGCAATTACAGTAACACCTTGTATCAGTATGTGCTGCATAATGTCTGTGTATGGCAATTACAGCAACACCTTGTATCTGTATGTGCTGCATAATGCCTGTGTATGGCAATTACAGCAACACCTTGTATCAGTATGTGCTGCATAATGTCTGTGTATGGCAATTACAGCAACACCTTGTATCTGTATGTGCTGCATAATGCCTGTGTATGGCAATTACAGCAACACCTTGTATCTGTATGTGCTGCATAATGTCTGTGTATGGCAATTACAGCAACACCTTGTATCTGTACTGTACAGGGATTTACACTCATTATAACCCCCTGAATCTTATCCCTGTACTGCAGCAACTGACCCCACAGCTCTCCCTGTATTCTGCTAAATCCTTGGCTGCTGTAATGCTGCAATACAGTTTGTTACACTTTTTCACCAAAATCATACTGGCGCAAGATATTAATAATCGTGCAGACATAACCATACCTTAAATATTGAAGGAAACAAGCGAGTCTTGAAATGCGTTTTCTTGTCTAAAATATGTCCTCCTTAGTGCTTTCTGTATATATAACTGAAGATAAATGTCCATAATGGTCAAACTCACATGAAAGTGAGCCTGACCGGGCTCTCTTACTCTACTCATATGGATTATTCATCAGCCTTTCATTCTGGTAGGACAATCCAGACACATCTTCTCTTCATGGATCCTTAAACAATAGATATACATAGGTAGCATATTAGATTGCATAAATATTGTATAACGATGCATATGAACTCACATTAATCTGAGCCTCAGTATGCGGCTCTGCATAAAGCACCCAGAACAGCATGGCTGGCTCCTTAATCTGATGATTAACAGTAATTCTGTTGTTCCTGGCAACTTTGGGTGCAGTTGTGGAATTTTCCTTCTCTCTGGATAGTGGAGGATCACCGTAGTTGCAACAAAGGTATTTTTGTTTCAGTTGGTCGGCTCTAGGATGAACTACAGTGAAGCAACGTTGGTTGCTGAATTAACCCTTAGGTCTCAATCTTCTCCTAAATATTTTTTTAATAAAAATGGCATTTTGTTACAGGGACACTCTACTCATCCTCACCCCTTTCTACTTTTAAAGAAGTCAGTATGTGAGGATTGTCCCCCCTTTTGCACCCTCCTCCCAGCTGCCCCCGATCTCGTGAAATCGTGGTGTGAGTTTCCTCCAACACCCAACCACACCCATAGTCACCAACAGCTGCAATTTTTTAATTTCCCGGCTGCCAGTCACTAGGGATGTCAGAAAATAGAGAGCAACATGCACACGTTACCCTCTCTGAGACCAATCGCTGTAACGGATGGTCTCAGAGAGACAGTGATGGATCAGATCTGTGCAAGCGCGCGCAGCTCCGATCCATAACTCTGCACGGGACCTACGGAACTTGCGTACAAAGAGCTCACACGCCTCGATGAGTTGTGCAATGTGCAGGTTCTACACTACACAAGTTGTGCAGAAAAGCTTCAGGGGCTTCCGAGTTTGGGAGTCTCTGAGCCGAAGAGGTGGAGAGGAGGAGCAGTGCATGCCGAGCGGCAAAAGGTGAGTATAGTTTCCCAAAATTAAACTTTTTACAGCCTCTGCCCAATTATTTAAGGGAAAAAAGACAAAAAAAGGTAAATATTTTTCAATAAAGTATCCCTTTAATGGAAGCAAGGGATTTTTGTTATTTATATGATAATATATATATATATATATTGGGGAAACGTTCAGTAGTACTAGCCAGTGGAGAAGGGTAGAAACATTTGTGACATTCTGAAATCCACCTAGATTGATGGCTTGCCTACCCCTGCTCACCAGAGCTTACAATCTAATGGGAATAGAAACTAGAAAATAGAGGCAACACGGCGAGAGGCTGCAACGGACAGCTCTGCTAATCGAAATCGATCGGAACGGAAAGCATACTTGATTAGGGGAAACATAAGAAGTGGAATAGGAAATGTGTAAATGCCAATTGTTGTTACGCGTTATTTGTGTCCTTGGTAGTTCAAATCCCCCGGAAACTCTAACACCTGGACTTGTTAAATGATTTCAGATAAAGAGCTCCACATTAATAATTTTCCATGGAGAAATAGTTCCGTTCGCTCTCGGATTTGAACAATTCACCTCTTAAATTAAAGTCCTTCATCTACAATGTAATAGCTATGGATTTCCTTCCTCCGGCGTGTCAGCGTTACATATTGACCTGTAGTGGATGGAGAACTCCAATATATATATATATATTTTTTTTTATAAAACACAACAGATGCCACTGTCAATTCATGCTACATTGCAATGTTGATGACATAATTATTTCTGGGACGGATAAAACCAATTTTCCCATGTATTGAAAATTACGTCCAAGTAGAGTTACGGATATCCAACAAATGCTGTCTTCTGGGGTTTTTTGCATCTAAATATGAAATCTAAGCTCTGCATGTGTTGTCCTGCGATCTATCCAATATGATCCTCTGATTATTTGCAGAATCTTGCCATGAAGACTTTCACGGTGTTAAAAAGTCATCTAAGGCTAAGGTCAGACGAAAGCATTTTTAACGTGCGTTTAGCCGCACGAAATCACGGCCGTGCTAGCAGCAAATGACGTCCAATGCTGGGGAACATACGACGAACGGCCGCACAAAGGTTCGTCCGTGCAACGCAAGTGGCAAACGAACGCATTTTTTTGAGAACGTCAAACCGCTACTACTGACGTACAGAGTGCGCTGCGTCCGCATAGCGGCGTGTTTGCGTGATTGGGAGACGTCAGACGCTGCACACGTCCGGCCAACATAACGTCCAGACGCAAAAAGGGTTTTATTGATGATCCGTACAAAATCACGGACGAAAATGCGCATCGTATGACCGCTATCGCGTATTCCGTGAAAAAATACGTCCATTCGTTCGAACGCACTTTTTCACGGACAACGTGAAAAATGCGTTCGTCTGACCCTAGCCTTAAAATCTATCTCAACCCCTGCACCTTCAGCCGATTTCCACCACTCTTCCCAATAATTCGTCTAGGTTTCTCATACTGCTCCACCAGCCATTGACTGACTTAATAATTCCTCAGCGGTTTTAGTAACATGAAGACATTTGGTGACGTCTAGTAGCTGGGTTATAGATAACTAGGCATCATGAGGAAGGTAGAAGCTGCCGGACGGCGCCTGAAAATGATGTCTTCCCGCATCCGCATGATGCCGTATGTGCGCCAGGAGGGGTCCCACTGAATGGCCTGATTTCAAGGAAGTCAGACCACTGCAGACTCCAACTGGCGCAGTCGGGGTCTCCCCTTGGCTGCGGAAACCTCGTGACGTGTGGGCATCCGCATGTTGCATGGAAATCCCATGACATCCCCCACACATCTTCCACAGTCAAGGGGTTAAGGTAACAGTGCAGATCTAACGGTATGGACATTGTGGATGTCACAGTACGGATATTGTGGGTCTCGTGTTTTAAGGTAACAGTGTGGATCCTACAGTTCGTACAATGCAGATTCCAGATTTTAATGTAACAGGGCGGATCTTACTGTACGAAGTTTCCACAGAACATAAATAAGAACTAGGCATGTGCATTTCGTTTCGTCCAAGCTTCGTTTTCATCCGAGATTTCCATTTTCGTTATTTCAGATGCATTTCTGAAATGAAAATCAGCTGTCTGAAATCTCGAATCGATCCGAAATAACGAATTGCGATCCGATTCGAAATGATCCGAAACAAAAAAAAGGAACTAAATGATCTGAAACAAAACAAACTGGAACAAAATGATCCAAAACAAAGTTTTAACGCAGCATATGAATCCGCACACTGCGGGGAAGCACTTCTCTGCAGTGTAATTAATGCAGCGTTGGAATCCTACAAGAAAAGAGAAGTGAAACGCACATGTGGATTTGAACAAGACGAACATTCAGTGCTTTCTTGTTAGAAGGACCAGCTTATAGCTTACATTGCCTCAATAAAAATACAGCCGGTATTACCGGCTGTATTTTTTTTGAAGCACTGTAAGCCATAAACTGGTAGGCGTGTGCATTTCGTTTCGTACAAACTTCGTTTTCATCCGAGATTCATCCGAGTGTTTTAAGGTAACAGTGTGGATCCTACAGTTCGTACAAAGCAGATTCCAGATTTTAATGTAACAGGGCGGATCTTACTGTACGGAGTTTCCACAGAACATAAATGATAACTAGACATGTGCAATTTGTTTCGTCCAAGCTTCCATTTTCGTTATGTCGGATGCATTTCCGAAACGAAAATCAGCCGTCCGAAATTTCGAATCGATCCGAAATAACGAATCATGATCCGATTCGAAATGATCCGATACGAAAAAGAAATCGATACGAAATGAACCGAAATGATCCGAAACTAGGAAAAAAATGGAACGAAATGATCCGTAATGAAAAATACCGCCGTGCACATGCCTAATGAGAACTCCTCAAAATAAATAAACAAGAAAAAAAAACTTGAGTTGAACAAAATGCTTTCTTGGATACACAATCAAAATAAGCCACAATGAGGAGTCTAAGGCCCCTATTACATTCCTCGCGCACGCAAATGCGCATTTGCGCGAGGAAAAAATCCATTAGCGCATAACGTCGTATTATGACATTCGCGCAAATGATGCGCGTTAACGTCCAACTCGAGTGACCCTGCGCGAACCCAGCGCGAGCGCAAGTCCCTGCGTGCATCCTATACGTAACATTGTGAGCGCCAATGCGTTAGTACGCGTATACGCGCATGGTATTACAATCTTAGCGCAGAATGTAACGCACGACGTTTGCGCGCATCATTTTAACGTCTTTCAAAACCTGGTGTTAACTCACAATCTGAACGTTCTGGCTGAAACGAAATGAACCTGCTCAAAAAAAAAATACAGCACAGCACAGTTACACATTCTACACATACCCAAACAATAAAATTAGGAAATTGTTTAATTTTTTATTTTTGTTGCAGCACATATACGCAGATTGACTTTGACAGGCGCAACAACGGAAACCTAGCAAATGGTGGTTCTTAATTCTGATTGGCTGAATCCGGTGAAAAAACAGTCTGCCCACCGATTCCTGCACGCAACGGTCATTTGCGCGTCGGATTTGCGCTCGAAAAAAGTTGAAGGCTGAAAAAATGCGCTCGGATCGTAATACCGTGTTAATTTGCGCGCACTAAAGTTTTTTTGCGTGTGCAAAAAAATTGTGCTGCGCTAGCGCATTTGCGCGAAGATTGTAATAGGGGCCTAAGCGGGCCCACTATATGCCTCCTCTGCGTGGCCAATGCAAGCATTTGTCCAATGGATTACACAGCATTATTACTGTCGCCTTGTATTAGGGACAGTATAAGGGTTTCGGAATTTCGGAATTTTCACGAAATTTCCCGATTCGTGTCTTCGAATTCGGCCGAATTTCCGAATCGGGTCGGACCCGAAAACCGATAGATCCGAAAAGTTTTCCGAGCCGAAACGAAAAATTTTCAGATTTTTCGAATGGACTTGAAATGTGTCAAATCGAAATTTATTTTTGCTCTATTCATGATTTCGGTTCCATTTCGGTAATTCTGGAAATCGTATATTTAACTATTATCGGTTATATCGCTGATTCTGTAAATTTTGTATTTGTAAATGCGTATCACTTGTTTCTTCTCGTTTTGTTCATTTTTTTTGTTCCTTGGCTTTCTTACCATTTTAATATGATTAAATAAAGTTGTGAAATGTATATTCAATTATTCATAAGAAAAAAAGGATCTTTATTTAATAAAAAAAACACGATAGAATCGCCAGAATTATCGTAGACACTTTGAAACGAGAACAGACGTTCCTAAAAAACGAAAATTTCCGAAATTTCCGAAAAGTCGATACAAAAAACGAGCACGGTGACCCGAAAACACGAAAAATGGTCGATATTCTGAAAAAAAAATTTACACGAAAAACGAGCCGAACCGAACCGAATCGAAACAGAAATCGGTCGAAACGAGCCGAATCGAAAATTTTAAACATCCGAACAAATCGAACCGAATCGAACCGAAAAAAAAATCGGTGCACAAGCCTACCTTGTATTTGTACGCAGCAGTTCTCAGTGTTTTACAATATAGAGAGGGGAGGTTACATATTGCATATCTTTTTAATTAGCCGTGTTACATGCCATGCTATTTTTTTAAGATCTTTTATTCTGCATTGAATAAATTTCCATCCAACATGTATGTGAATGATGAACTCTCCAATGATGTAAAGAAATTATTCTTCACGCCGTACACGGTTATTGTTATTCAGATAAACAAAAAGCCCGGTTGTACGCAGAGTTCCGCAATCCATAATAACCATGTTGCTTTGACATCCCAAAAGCTTGTTCAGATAACAGATGTAGCTAAAGGGGCATCTTAGCATCGCCGGCAATAATCTTACAAGGGGCACGCTACAAAGACCATTCATGAATTTCACGAGACAACAAAGAATGTCACTTTGGGGCTGAAATTCCCAAAGCAATTTATTCTTTGCAAAATCTGTTTGTAGCCACGCACGCTGACATTCCCAGAGATCTCCGAGAGCTCATCCGAATAAACAAGCGGATAAATGCCCCGTGCCGTCTCCTCTTTATTGTAATGTGCTTTGTGATTATTAACATTGCTCATCATCATCCGCATATCAGAATCCTTTCCTTAAAATACCCGTTCTTCTGCCTCTGATGGGTGGCCTTGACCTGATTCAACACAATAAATCATTTTTGTTTATACAATAGAGAGGCGATTAGATGCAGAATGGAAAAAAAAATATATAAATATATACATATTATTGTATTTAAATTGTTCTACAACACAGAGGCATGTGTCTAATCCGACTGGAAATAGGAAGACAGCTTTCTGTTTTCAAAATGACGATGCATTTTTTGTCGGCGATACTCAGGGTTATTCAGAGAGAGGTGAAAACCAGGAGAATGGAAAATTCTAGGTCAAAATAGCCAAACCATTTATCTCACTTTCCAAATCGGCTATTTTGGCCTAGAATTTTCACTTCTCCAGTCATTCTCCTGGTTTTCACCTCTCTCTGAATAACTCTGTGTGTGTTTGCAATAAAAACACACAAAAGAAACATCCCCATCAATTTGTCCTTCTACCATTAACTACCATCATTGTTGTGATTCTATATAAAGTCCTGTATTTGCACATCCGCTGATATCTACCTTCTATTCACCCATCCAATCCATTTGTTTAGTTATCCATCAATCCCTCACAGGTCTATTCAGAGAAAGGTGAAAACCAGGAGAACTGGCAGAAGAGAACAATCCAGACCAAATAACCAAACCAGAAAAATTCTCTCATTTATCTCACTTTTCAAATCGGCTATTTGGTCCAGATTGTTCTCGTTTCCTGACAGTTCTCCTGGTTTACACCTTTCTCTGAATAACCCTGATGGCCCCTGAATAGAACTGTAGAGAGACTAAGTCGAGCTGGAATGCATGGGAATGTGTTCCTCTCCTGTTTTTACAGGAGGAATGGCGTTCCCTTTTGGTCCACCCAATGAGAAACTTTTAATAGGTTCCATGCATATTATTGATCATATGTATCATTACATCACCAGAAAATATGATATTAGAATAATGATTATATTTAACATTAACATCAAATGTGAGCAAGGAGCAGGTCGCCGTCGGTTAAGTGTAACATATCAATGGCTAATTGGGGAGCGGAAATCTTGGAGAGTTCCCACCCATTAGGATTAGACACCTTGGTTCACCTTTCCATCCGCTCGTCTCCTTATCAACCCAAGTATCCATTTATATTTATCGCTCCACGTTTCTATTCCTCTGTTTTTCTTTCTATTTATTCATAGAATAATCTACTTTTCCAATGATCTATTTCCGATACCTGCCAATCATAAATCTTTGGACAGTGCAATACGGAATTTTCGGAGATTACCCCACTCATCTAGGCCGATATGTCCCTTTCCTGGGTGTGCCTCGCCTCTTTTCTAGGCAGGCCTGCCTTTTCATCGATGTCTGGGGACCGACATGCCCCTGTTCCAGCCATGTCCACTAGACCCACCCACCACTGTCCTCTCATCTCTTCTCCCAATGTTGGGAGATGTTTCAGCATCCACATTTTACATTAAAAAGATGCATTAATATCCAAAAATCTGATAATTAGTACAACCCAGATCCAACCAGCCCAACGGCACTTTATTTTTATTTCTTCTAATGTAATGTATTAATTAAGAGTGAGCTAATTGAGGACGTATGAGATTGCTGAGAATGGGCATCAGCATAAGGCTAGGGTCAGACTAACGCAGTATTGTCATGCGTTTAGCCTCACTAAATCACGGCCGCGCTAGCAGCAAATGACGTCCAATGCCGGGCAGCATACGAAGAACGGCCACACAAAGTGCGGCAGCGCAACGCAAGTGGCAAACGAACGCATTTTTGCAAGAACGTAGAACCGCTAGTACTGACGTACAGAGTGCGCTGCGTCCGCTAGCGGCGTGTTTGCGTGATTAGGAGACGTCAGATGCTGCTAATGTCCGGCCAACATAACGTCCAGACGCAAAAAGGGTTTTATTGATGATCCGTACAAAATCACGGACGAAAATGCGCATCGTATGACCGCTATCGCGTATTCCGTGAAAAAATGCGTCCATTCGTTCGAACGCACTTTTTCACGGACAACGTGAAAAATGCGTTAGTCTGACCCTAGCCTAAGTGGCCTGCCCTATGGTGCATCCCCTCTCAAGTTACATACAGTTTTCGCTTGATGGTGCCATTACAGAGGAGGATGGACCATATACAAATCAGTCTGCTTTCTCCCAGAAAGGGTGGCCAGAGCTGAAATGCCAAGTTAACCTCTTCTGCACAAGACAAACTGCAACCCCCTGCGACCATTTCAGCATTGTAAGGCCTGATCATGAGGCTTATATAGCAGATACCCCTCTAGGCACCTCGAGCAAGGGGTCCACGTCTGGATTAGACGTGTGCAATTCCTCAGAATTAGTGCCGATTTGTTGTTTTGGGAGCATTCTGAAACACGAATCCGTATAACAACGAAAGCATAACGAGCCAAATCGATCTGTAACGAATGTATCGATTCATTTTCGATATTCCGCAGTGCCGGGCCGGCAGCGCGATGAAGTGCAACGCAGCGCAATCCATATACCAGTGGCGTAACTAGAAACCTGAGGGCCCCGGTGCAAGAATCCATGAAGGGCCCCCCAACCCCCCCCCAAAAAAATCTATATTTTTACTTTTTTTTTCCTGCAATATAAAAAAGATAGTATTGCCCCAGCTGACACGGATATATACTGTATATTGCCCCCAGCTCACATGGATATATATATTGCCCCAGCTCACATGGACATATATATTGCCCCCAGCTCACATGGACATATATTGCCCCCAGGCCACACATGGATATATTGCCCCAGCTCACACATGGATATTTTTGCCCCCAGCTTCTATATATATTTGCCCCCAGCTCATGGATATAATGCCCCAGCTCATGGATATATTGCCCCAGCTCATGGATATATTTACCCCCAGCTCATGGATATATTTGCCCCAGCTCATGGATATACTGCCCCAGCTCATGGATATATTTGCCCCCAGCTCATGGATATTCTGCCCCAGCTCATGGATATACTGCCCCAGCTCATGGATATACTGCCCCAGCTCATGGATATACTGCCCCAGCTCATGTCATGGATACTGCCCCAGCTAATGGATATACTGCCCCAGCACATGGATATACTGCCCCAGCTCATGGATATACTGCCCCAGCACATGGATATACTGCCCCAGCACATGGATATACTGCCCCAGCTCATGGATACTGCCCCAGCTCATGGATATATTGCCCCAGCTCATGGATATACTGCCCCAGCTCATGGATATACTGCCCCAGCACATGGATATACTGCCCCAGCTCATGGATATACTGCCCCAGCTCATGGATATACTGCCCCAGCTCATGGATACTGCCCCAGCTCATGGATATACTGCCCCAGCTCATGGATATACTGCCCCAGCTCATGGATATACTGCCCCAGCTCATGGATATACTGCCCCAGCACACGGATACTGCCCCAGCTCATGGATATACTGCCCCAGCTCATGGATATACTGCCCCAGCTCATGGATATACTGCCCCAGCACATGGATATACTGCCCCAGCTCATGGATATACTGCCCCAGCAAATGGATACTGCCCCAGCTCATGGATATATTGCCCCAGCTCATGGATATATTGCCCCAGCTAATGGATAGATTTGCGCCCAGCTCTTATGGGTATATAGGGCCCCCCAGCTCACCTCAGGCTCAGGCTCCTCTCTCTGTGGTGAGCGGCCGCTGAAAGCATGCAGCCTGGCCGCTCACCGGAAACCACCTGACCAGCGCAGCCGAGTTCTCGCGAGATCTCGTGCGCTGGTCAGCTAGTTCCCATCCCACACAAGCGGCCAAGCTGCAAGCCAGCGGGCCGCTCGCAGGGAGGGGAACAGCCGGCGGCGCTGCTCCCAGATTCTGGCGCTTTTTGCCGGAATCTGGCGGCGGCGCTGGGCCCCCCTCCAGTGGCGGAATGCCAGGGCCCGGTCGCAACTGCGACCGCTGCGACCCTGGTACTTCCGCCACTGCCATATACAGCGTACCAGGGCGCTTCTGAAATGTATTCCTCCCCTCTCTACTCCCTGAACCCTTATGTACATATAAAATAAACATTTTATCATAGCGAATGGTTTTAAATTCCACACTGCGCATAACACATAGCAAAAGGCAGCATTTTTATGTCAAAACAACTGAGATTTGTAGAATATGACCCTCTGTGATCCTAGTTTTGTTGGTCCTGACCTTGCAGCTGGCACTCAGTTTGCCTTTAGTCGCCTGAATTGTTGTACTGCTATTTGCAAGACGCAGTTTTTGTTTTTTTGCGTATTGCGGTCAATTTGGGTATATCGGTTCATTGCAGGGTTTGCGGACAAGATCCCTTTGGGATGTGACCCTTTGTGTCCCTTTTAGTGGTGGGCTATTTAAATATTAGCGTAACATCAGTGAATAGCGATCGCGGACTTCCGAATTGATCCGAAACGAAAAGTAACGAAACAAAGTAACGAAACAAAACAACAGACGAACGAATTACGATTTGGGCAAAAATTTTTATTAAGAGAATGAAACTAAATTTTTTTTTTCCCCGTGCACACCTCTGGTCTGGATGACCTTGTCCACCAAGAGTGAGCAAAACAAGGGTGTGCAAAAAATGTCGAGAACGGGCTACAACATAATTAAGGGTAGTGTCTATGTAGAGCATTATGGGTATTTAATGACATTACCATGCTAGCTGGACCACTATCCCATCACAGTACAGGTATTAGACAGGACACACACGAAGGCATGTAGATCAATAGGAAGAGACTTCGGCACAATTGCGTGAGGGTTGGATGGAGTGGGCGGCAGGAATATGGCGACCAGGCTTCCTACTTGACTGCAGCTTATAGGTGAGATATTGCCTTTGGCTGTTCAGACTCAATTAGTGCAGCTTGCGTGGTTGGGTTTGTTGTTTTTTTTTTACCCTTTTCTTCAATTTTTTTCTCTTTTTCTGAGGCTCCTGTTCTCTCTCCGTTTTCTTCCTTAATTGGAACCCAGAGAGACCAGCCAAAATCGCATTAACGCAGGGCCCCGCCAGAGAGAGCCATCCATCTTTTTTTATTACAGCGTAATGGGGCTGCTCGGGAGCCTCCATTCGATTTGTCACCGGCCTCGTTCGCTGATAACGGGCATTTGTCATCACTTTCTCTCCGTGTTAATGTCATCATCTCGAGCTGACAGCTGGCCCCGTCGAGGGAACACTGGCGACAGAGCACATCCGTCAACATAATATTTCCATGACTGTGGGGACTAGAGCTGCAATGAACACACATTAAAGCACTTATGAAAGAAAGATAAAAAAAAAAAAAACACAACAATGTCTCGTCATTAATTAAAATGTTAGAATGTGCCATACCCATGCTTGGAAATGTTTGCGAACAATCCTGTGTGTCAAGAACATGTCTTAAGTGGAGACGGGCGTCACACAATGTGGGTTTACGGAGGGAGCAGGAAGTCTTGGTGAATCCATGTAAACAAATACATAGTTACGATCTTATGAGTAAAATAGAAATGAAGAATAGGTCCATTTGGTCATGGAAGAAGAAAATATCCTTGTGCAGAAGACATTGCGTAGCAGCATGACGTGGCATGGGTCAGCTACCACCATACCCGACATATCGGACATTGGCATCTGTGCTAATTTCATCGTCTAATAATTTTTAGGGATGTGCGTTTCGGGTTTCGGAATTTTCACGAAATTTCCCAATTCGTGTTTCCGGATGCGGCCGATTTTCCGAAAATTTTTAGATCCAAAAATGGCAGATCAGAAAAGTTTTCCGAGCCGAAACGAAATATTTTCGGAATTTTCGAATGGACTTGAAATGTGTCAAATCGAAATTTATTTTTGCTCTATTCATGATTTCGGTTCCATTTCGGTAATTCTGGATATCGTATATTTAACTATTATCGGTTATATCGCTGATTCTGTAAATTTTGTATTTGTAAATGCGTATTTTTGATCAACTATTTTTCCATTTTAAAACCTTTTGTTCTGGTTTTTATTTTTAAAGTCAGACCATTTGGGTCAGTTTAGCGTTTTTTAAATCGTTTTGTTCATTTTTTTTGTTCCTTGGCTTTCATAACATTTTAATATGATTAAATAAAGTTGTGAAATGGAAAAAAAAACCAAAAATTTATTATAACAAATATATAAAGTATAAAAAAAGTAAACCATAGCAGTTTCCATCCAAACGAATAGAGTTAGACACTTTGAAACGAGGAGAACAGAGGTTAAAAAAAAACGAAAATTTCCGAAATCTCGAAAAGTCGATACAAACAACGAGCAAAGTGACCCGAAAATACGAAAAATGGTCGATATTCCGAAAAAAAATGTACACGAAAAACGAGTCGAACTGAACCGAATCGAAACAGAAATCAGTCGAAACGAGACGAATCGAAAAGTTTAAACATCCGAACGAGCCGAACCGAATCGAAAAAAAAAATAAAAAAAAAAATCGGTGCACAAGCCTAATAATTTTCGTCAACTAATTTTGTGGTGACTAAAACTAAATAAAAACTAAGCTGTGACGGCTAATACTAAGACGAAAATCCATGGACGTTTTAGTCGACTGATAAAAACTAGATTAAAATGTTAGGGAGGGACTATTTGGGAAGATCCAATCAGAACTAATCTCCGGTAAGAGAGGAATGATGACTTTTCTATATTCCGTTAAGATGTTACTCCAGGAGAATATAATGAGTGCGGAAATTCTAGAGAGATAAATAATATGCTTAAATTATGCAAAATACACTTTAAACCCATTGGGTTTTAGTTGACTAAATCTACCCTAGAATCTTGTGACTAAACCTAGACTAAAACAATTCAGACGACTTAAATATGACCGGTGTGACCAGGTGTCAGGTACCGGTTGCGGCTGAGTACTGGCTAAGGGGGTTTGCATTGCGAGCCCATGTGCAGTATAACTTTCTCACCAATAAGGGTGGAGGTGGTAATGCAGGCTAGAAACAGATGAACGAAGTTGTCCAGAGGCAAGCAGGGTTTGGCAGCGGTATAGGCAGAAGCAGTAACAGATGGCAATCGGAGAGGTAGTCCAAAGGCAAGCAAAGTTCAACAACGGTAAGTGCAAAGGTAGTAACACAGGTGGCAATCAGAGGGGTCGTCACGTACCCCGTGGATTCTCCTGTGTCCCGTCGGCCAGCAGCACCTCCTCGCTGCTCGCTCACGGGCCGCTGAGGGAAGTTGCCGCTGATCGTGGCCGCGGGTATTCCCTGGTATATGGCTTATGAGCCACCCTGGTATTAACCCCTGATATCTGGTTTCCATTTCGATCTGGCATTTACATCTGGTACTGTCTGTACTGTGTATCGTTCAATCTGGTTTTCTGTCTGTACGTCCAGCTACTATAGGTTTAGAAATCCGGCAATTTAAAAGACCGGCAGTGTACTATAGATTGTCTGCATACAGGGATTAGACATATATAGGACATACGTGACAGGGGTAGTCCAGAGGCAGACAAAGTTCGGTATCGGTAGGTATAAAGATTAGGTGAGGTACACTGGGGATCCAGGCGGGACCACGGGTCAGAGGAGGAGTAGTACAGGACTTTACTGAATGAGAGTAAGGTCTGCAATGAATGAGCAATGAAGGAAAGAAGGCGTAGTCTTTTTATTGTGGATAGGTAAGGGTCAGGTGATCGATGAGCTGCAGCAAAAAAAAGGCCAGGAGAAAACAGGACATTACAGGAAAGGCGCTGCTATGGTAATAAGGGTATAGCACCAATTTCGGCCTTCTTGCGGTGCCGGTGGCGAGGAGGACCATGACACCAGTCTTCTTCCTTTGTTGACATTTCCTTCTGGTCTAATGACCCTGGGCATTGAACCCCGACCGGTGCAGTATTTAAATATTTATCTTCTTATGTGCTCCTCTATCTGCATAAAGAAAAAGCCCAAGACTTCCATAAAGCCTGTTACAAGTCTAAAGTGGTGTTTTCAGTCAATATACCAGTAGAAAAGGTCATCCCTAACTCAATACCTTTCATGACAGAGGAACTCCTGCAAGATAAGCCCCAATATCTGTTGTCCTAGGGTCAGCAACCCTGGTCCTCATGATGTTTTGGAACTACATCTCTCATGATGCTCTGTGATTAGGTTGGCTGAGCCTCATGGGAGATTTCCAAAACATATGATGGGCCAAGTTTGATGACCACGGTCCTAGAGCCTTCTTCTTCCTTTTTGCCATACTGTAGATCATCACATAACAGCTGAGCAAACTAAGGTATACAAGGTGAGCAGCCAGTAATACTATCACATTCCATCCTTGGAACTCCTGAACCTGCATTCTATTGTCACGTTCCATCCTCGGAACACCTGAACCTGCATTCATTGTCTGCAACCAGCTTTCATATCACAGCAGACATTCTGGAACTCCCCTAGTGGCTTGCTTCAAGAATT
Organism: Leptobrachium leishanense; assembly: GCA_009667805.1. NCBI lineage: Eukaryota > Metazoa > Chordata > Amphibia > Anura > Megophryidae > Leptobrachium > Leptobrachium leishanense. Next base: position 24,259,533 of record CM019068.1, on the reverse strand, counting down.
GCTCTTTCTGATCCAGCACTGGTTCAAGTATACAAGTAGTTAAAACACCAAGCACGTCACACCACACACCAAATAAAAGCACCACGCCCACCTCCTATCCTCGCTTTATCATTGTGCTTCATTCCCCACGGAGAGAAGTGCTGTACTCTGTTGCTCCTGTATAACCCCAGCCTTGTCTAGAATCCCTATCCCAATATCTGCTCCTGTATTTCAAACCAACTTCAACCAACTCACCATATCCTTGGACTCCAGCAACAGCACTCACCATCTTCAGCAATCTAGTCAGTCTGTTTTTCCATCCACCTTCACCCATTCCTGTGGCTGTGCAATATACTGCAACTTGGGCTCAACCATCCCCTCATACTCTGGTGCCACCCCGGCACCAGTACGTGACAAATACAAGATACTCTACATTTACAAACACTCACAGAGACTTGTTGCTTGTAGAATCTCTCCATGTGAAGCACAGAATCACCTCTTGGGTGGAAAGAGCGATGTGCACAATGTTTCTAATAACTAACTGCTTTGGTCAAATGTTCTAACCAAGAGGTTGATTTGAGTTTCCTCGATTTCTCAGATGAAGCAGCGACTCTGAAGCAGAAGCTGTTTTTGTTTGCTTACAGGGGCTTTTTCCTTTGGCTTGGGTATTAGGTTGTGATTAGAGATGTGCATTTGTTTCTGAAAAATTTGAAATTTGGAACGAAATTTGATAATTCGTATTCGGAATTACAACTGAATAACGAATTGATCCGATACAAATTTGAAACAAAACGAAACGGTATCTAACGAATTTATTTCGTTTTACACTGTGTCATTGTCATGGAGCTGATGTAACGCTCCATGCGTCAAACCCCAAGAGACTTTATGTTCAATTTATATTGTGTGTTTTTAAATATATTACATCGTTTGGTTTTAGTTTAAATTAGTTTAGTGTAAAATGGCGTAACTTTAGTTTTAAATATACGTATAATCCTGTAGGTAAATGTGTTTCTGTATAGCCAGTAAACAAGCTTTACTGCTGTGTAATTTATGCAACAGGGCTTTTACCCTTATCTGGCTGCATGTTTAATTCAAGAAATCTGTGATAGTGTTTGTCTTTAATCTGATGTGTTAGAACAATAGGTTATACAAATGTTGTGTGAGCTAAAGGCTAAAGAATGTAAAGAATGTTTATTGTAAATACCTATCTGACATAATGTAATTAGCATATTGGTAGGACAAGGTGCGTCATTTATACAAATTATGACTGTTGGATTTCAGCATAAATGGTGGCGTTTTTGTTCATTAAAAGTCAGAGAATCCTGTGGGAACATACAGCTCGTCTGGCGTCTCATTCAGGGTACCCACTATCACCCCCAAGAAGGCACAGAGCGGCCCTCTGGAAATTACTAACGGCTCCAGGGCAGAGAATCAGAAGCAGGCGGGTCAAGCTGCTCGAAGCGCTGAGGACAGTGCTCCCAGTAGCCGGGCTGACCGCAATGAAGGGGTGTCTGGAGAGTCAGGACAGGTGGAAGAGAACGGTTCCATCACAGTCATTATCATAAAAGAAAAATTTGAATAACTGATATCAACTATCGAATTTGAAATGAACTATGAAATTGATATCAACTGTCGAATTGATCTTGACTTACAATACAAGTATTAGTCAGCAAAGGACTTTATGAACCAAATTAATTTGTTTCACTGTCTAATTTGACTCAAATACTAAATCAGTGACACAGCTTAAAATTTAACCCTAGCTTTTCTAGTCACAGCAAAATTTGATTAATTGGGCTTTAACCCTTTCGCTGCTGAGGCTTTTCCCGCCCCTGTGCTGAGGTCATTTTTTACCTGTTTTGCGCATCATGTTTAAACGTGTTTTTAAGGCTTATTTTAGTATATGACACCGACATATTATATATCGTTCTTTCCGTCAGACTCGGTAGATTCATAATATGTCATTATTATATGTATACGTTATGTCATGTCTGTATATTATAACAAAAAATGCAATAAAATATGTATTTTCAATAATTTACAATGTGTAAAGTGTTTTTTTCCACATTTTAACATGCGAGCAATTGCGGTTATATTTTGTATGGGGTGCGCTTGTTAAAAAAATTAGAGATGGGGTCTCGTTACATTTTTTTTTGGGGAAAATGACACTATTTTTAACAAACGCACCGCATACAAAAATCGTTAGTGCAGCATCATTGTTCACATTATAATTGAAATGGGAACAATATTGCTACACTAACAAACCAAAAAAAATTAAAAAAAAGTATTTTGTTTTTTTTTTTTAATTTTTTTTTAATATTTTTTTTTTTTTTTTACAAAATTTTTAACTTTCATGTTTGGTATCGTTGGAACGGCCATGCTCTGGCCGATCCAACCATATCAAAATTTAACCCCTAACTGCCACGGATCGGGAGATAGGGAGTTCATTGGAACTCCCTATCTCCACACTTGGTGGCAGTTAGGGTTAACTGTAGGACTGGCGTCATCGTGCTACGCACGATGACGCCAGTCCTCTGGGGGAGTTCCCGGAAGCTTGGCCGACATCCAAGATGTCGGCCAGCTCCGGGAAAGGATCGCGAACCGGCGCTTTTCAGCGCCGATTCGCGATCCAGCTCCCCAGGGGTTAATGCCAGGCATCATTTGGAAGGGCAGGCTGTGCCCTTCCAAATGATGCCTGGGTTAAGCCCTGCAGAGCCACCGATCGGGAGGGAGAGAGGTCCGAAGGACCTCCCCCCCCTCCTTTCAGGCGCCTCCTCCGCACATGCGGGGGGGCGCCTGAATTAGGTGTCATCGCGCCCCGCGATGACACCTAATAATGGCGGCTGCTGGTCCTGATGCCGGGCTGACATCCAGGATGTCAGCCCGCACCGGAGGGGCCAGCGATCGGCCGGAACCCGGCCGAACGCTGACCCCAAAGTGAGGACGCGCTCAGCGCGTCCTCAGCACACCAGCGGGAATGCTGAGGACGCGCTGAGCGCGTCCTTAGCATTCAAGTGGTTAATCTAGTGATACAAAATTCGAATTGATATCAACTATCGAATTGATATATGAAATTTGAATCGATTCGAAATTTCAAATCGATCCGAAACGAAATACGAAACAAAATTAGTTACGAAATTCCGAAAATGAAATGATTTAAAAATGTTACGAAACTAAACTAAACAGAAAATGTTTTCAGCCATGCACATCCCTAGTTGTGATATTTCAGAAAATCGACTCTTTCGGTTGGCCATGCAGGTTGCTTCTTGTCATCGGGAGCAGAGTGAGACTGGGAAGAAATAGTTCCCAGTCTCCCACTGTGATCACTCCACGGCGTGAGAGTGATATCGCACAGGACTAGCGTCCCAGAAGCGCAACTCTCCATGAAGTCCTACCCCAGAATATCGCGCTAACATGGCGATGCAGGTGCAGATTTTCCCCATTAGTGTCCCCATGTTAGTGCGAACAAGGGAATAGGGCCCAATGTCTTTTAAAGCTCACCTTATTAGCAGAACTCAGATCTTTCCCTCTACTTTTGCCTACTGTCAGTCCTGCCTTTTCCCTTAAAGCAGCACTACCAATCAGCTGAAAACTCACTTGAGCATTCAGCCGGCACGGTGCCTCTTAATGCTTCCACATTGCCAGGCAATGCAGGCATTAGCCGGTTGGCAATGTACAGCGCTCAAAGGTTTACCTACACTTTAGGCATTAGCAAGGCTGTCAAGCTCAAGCACAGGTTTTGGGAAACACTGATCTCACCATGACCATTTAAAATGAAATAAATGGTCATGGTCGACAGAACCATGAAAGTCCATTTAGAGATTGTAGTTTGCATCGGACATGGAATCTAGACTGATATTAGGTTTTTTCTGGTGGGTTACAAGCTCATTTTTTACTGCACTCTTTGAGTTTCAATGAAAACATCCAGACTCACTTGGTTCATGGAGTCCCTTTACCCCACAGGACAGACTTGGCTTTTTCCCCATTTACCACCACCTGACTGGTATTTCACGATCATATCGAGGGGTTTCACGGTCACTAGTCAATGCTTCCATACGAAAGGGTTCAAATCGAAAAGCCTCACTGAAACGAATTGGAATGAGCGTATAAAATATGTGGGTCTGGCCTCTCAAGCACTTCGTCACTGCAAGGAGCCTCGTATTTTGGAGGAATCAGGTAACGGGCCCAGCAGGGAAAGAGAGGTTGAAAATAAATAAGTAAATTAAATAAATAAACCCAAATGACGTTAGAAATTACAGCTGCATTCCAAACGGCTGCTTGGTGCTCTCACCCTATCCGAATCCGGCTCAGAGTCTAATCGTGGTCGGTGACCTGAAACCTTACAGCTAAGAATAAAGTCATGGCAGCCCCCTGCCTGCAGTAAAACGGAAACGTCCTGGAGCAATAAAAGTAAAAATAGCCATGCCTCATAGCCTTTAAATATATTTCTGAGCTCCTTAAAATGGGCCGTTTTAAGTAAATGGCTTAAATCAAAGCGTTTCTGTCTCTTTAACGTTTGCCTCTTGTATGTTTTCCCATATTTTGTGTCTGTCCATTTAGTCCATGCTGTGCCCACTGTCCATTGCGTTTAGTCCATGCTGTGCCCACTGTCTATTTAGTCTCAATGGTGTTGCACATCAATACTTTTATTGTATTTATCATACATTTTCAGGCATTGGAGGTTGCATTCCATTTGTTTTAGAGCATGAGAGGTTGTGTTACGTCTTTCTATTTTGTACATGTCGATGTGTAAACGTGGCCTTGGCGTTACCTTGAGATTGTCCATAATAATCACTCATTATTGGGGTGGATTATTGTTTATGATTCCTTTTCCCTACCCATGAAATATCTTCTGGTTCCGTCATCAAGTTCATAAACATACTTACGGTCTTAACGCCGTTCAAAAACTGGTTTGACCATGGTGTCTTATGATGGTCTCCATTGTGACCCACCACTTTTGCTTAATGCACTGGGATGCAAACATTTTCAAATAGTGCCAGGGTTTGGGCCCATGAGATGGTATATAGGGTGAGGAGGAACTGGATATTGCTGTAGGTTATGGATTAGGAGCGTAGCAAGCAGGATAGGTCAAAATGGTAGTCGAGGAGAGCAGCACCCAGGTCGGGCCAGGCGGCTGGCAGACGTGGTCAAAGTATCTAGAAAAAGGTCTGGGCAGTTGGTTGGTAAGGATAGTCTAAGCATTGAGAATTTAATAAGGGAGGAGGCTAGTCTTTTAAAGGCAGTTGCCTCAGGGGATCCTCCTATCCCTGGAACAACGCTGCTGACATCATTGGCGAGCATCACGCCATACTGATGGAGGCAAGAGATGCGCATGTCGCCAACATTTCATTGTTGACATTTTTAAGTTGAATCTGTATTCATACGAACAGGAAGCAGAGATACAGAGCCGGCTCCCGCAATCCCATGGTGACATTGCTGTGAAGTTATTGCTCCTGTGCCTGTTAATATAATCAGGCTGCAGACACAGATCTCAGAACATAAAATGCAAGCCAAGCATCACCTCTGGACTCGATTTTTATTCCGTGCGGATGTTGCACGTACAATCTCTTTTACATAAAGTCTTAATTTTCTAAGCCAGTCACTTTGATCACAGGAGTTGTGGGAGACGAAGAGGCTCATGCGTGCGATCTGCTCGGAACGCAAAGACATCGCTGCCAAGACAATGGGATCATGGGAAGAAAAAGGAAAAAATAAATCTTCTCAAAAAGGTTTTGTATGTTTGGTCTGTGTGAATATTAACAGCAAGTGCTTGATAAACTAAATAAGTAAATAAAAAAAAACAAAGATGAAAAGGTAGAAATTTTTCTCTTCCATTGATCTTGGGGGGGATAAAAGCAGAGAGAAAAGTCTGTTAAACTATGTCCTGAATCCACCTTGGGTCTATGATGCTGGTACCTATACAGAGTATTCTATCTACCCCTCCGATCCATAGGAGGTCGGAGCTATAGTCAGTGAAAAGAATGACACGTACCCAGCAAGGGTTAACAGATACCAAAATACAATGATATACTTGGTTGAGATAACAGGGGTCTTAGTACAAGGAGAGATAGTCTGCCGTATGCCAATATCGATACACAGAGCGAGTTCCTCAGGAATCGTCGAGTCAGTATACAGAGCGAGTTCCTCAGGAATAGCCAAGTTGGTACACAGAGCGAGTTCCTCAGGAATAGCCGAGTTGGTACACAGAGCGAGTTCCTCAGGAATAGCTGAGTTGGTACACAGAGCGAGTTCCTCAGGAATAGCTGAGTTGGTACACAGAGCGAGTTCCTCAGGAATAGCCGAGTTGGTACACAGAGCGAGTTCCTCAGGAATAGCAGAGCTGGTACACAGAGCGAGTTCCTCAGGAATAGCAGAGTTGGTACACAGAGCGAGTTCCTCAGGAATAGCCGAGTTGGTACACAGAGCGAGTTCCTCAGGAATAGCCAAGTTGGTGGTACACAGAGCGAGTTCCTCAGGAATAGCCGAGTTGGTACACAGAGCGAATTCCTCAGGAGTAGCCGAGTTAGTACACAGAGAGAGAGTTCCTCAGGAATAGCCGAGTTGGTACACAGAGCGAGTTCCTCAGGAATAGCCGAGTTGGTACACAGAGCGAGTTCCTCAGGAATAGCCGTGTTGGTACACAGAGCGAGTTCCTCAGGAATAGCCGAGTTGGTACACAGAGTGAGTTCCTCAGGAATAGCTGAGTTGGTACACAGAGCAAGTTCCTCAGGAATAGCCAGGGTCAAATACATATAGTAGCCAAATACAAATTAAAGCACTGAGGGAAATGAGAACCACGTCAGGGTACTGGAGTGAGATGCTGGTCTGTAAACCAGGTGGCCGCTGCTCCCTGCCTCCTGGTGTCTCACGTGACTGCAATGTTCCTGTTCATCACTCGGCGCCCAGCCAACTAGTAGCGGGTAGGATGCTGCGGGGTGCCAAATACCGCCGGTGTGGGACGTGACAAGCTAGTTATGAGATTTAGCATTTTGGACAATCATGTGTTGTGCATTCTTATCGCATGGTTTCACAGGTACAGCATTTATATATCGCCAACAAATTCTGCAGCACTTTACAAGGGTAGCACAAACACGAGACATAATGATACATGAGGAAGAGACGACCCTGCCGGTAGGATAACAGTCCTGCTAATTCAGTACTTGTACATGTACCCAGATAAACATCCCATGAGTTTACAATCTAAAGGACGGAGATATGTGAAACAAATGGGAGCAGAGGGAAGGTGGAGCTGATGGCCAGAAAGAATATAGTATGGATTGCATGGGAGGAACAGAAGCTTGGGCTTAGTAAGGGTAATCAGAGTGAAAAGTGGAAGCAGCTGGAAAGGAGAGCAGAAATTTAGGATTAGCACTGGGACTGGGTGGGAGGGTGGTTGGGACTGCAGAGTCGGAAAATGAAGGTCAGTGAGGTCTGTGAGTGTGAGGAAGATCTGATTGTTGTATGGAGAAAGAGACACAGTACGATTTAGCAAGAGTGGGCTGGTTGTATTGGAGGTATTTACAACATTGGAAGAGGGTGAGGGAGAAGCAGAGGTAAAATTGTAACAAAAAGAGATGGAAAATGAAAAGACAAGTAATCAGCCAGTAATGAATAAATGCCAACATAAAATAAAATCTAAATATTAGAGTAGTCTGGAGTATTGTGGTGGACCACATCCTGAATCCTGAATACCTTGTTACTTCTTACTGATTGCAGAAAGGAAAATGATGTTCATTGAGGTCTGTGAATGTTATGTGAGGATGATCTGATTACTTGTTACTTCTTGTTTTATTCTAAAACACTTTTTTCAATTAATCTGCTTCGCAATTCACTGTGCTTTTGAACATTATGAATTAAAGGGAAAGCCGGCCCGTTGTGCGTTCATTTAGATTCGTTTCTCAACCAGATGCCATTGAATTAGGTTTTCCAACTACAATTTCCCATAAGCAAAGTCCTATGGAAGGAGTGCTTATTTTTTTAACCTCCCTGGCGGTCTATTTATTTAAAATTTCTAGTCTAAAAGCGCAAAATTTTTATTTATTCCCCCCCCCCCCAAGCGGTATTCCCGAGTGTGGCTCGGGGTTAAATTCCTATGCTGGAAGCAGTAACCCCGAGCAACACTCGGGATGCCGCTGGATACATCACCTGTCCCTGCACTCCCTCAATGTCCCCCGCAGTCTCCTCCGGTGATCGTGACCCTCCTACTTCCTGGTTCCCTCCTCGCGAGAAGGAATCCAGGAAGTAAAACGCCGCGATCGCCGGAGGAGACTGCAGAGATCAGCGTGTGAGCGCATGGAGAGGTAATGTATGCAGCCCGAGTGTGTCTTGGGGTTACCGCTCTCAGCAGTGAAATTTAACCCCGAGACACAATAGAGAAAACCGTAAGGGGGGTTAAATCTTCTGAGTTCTTATGTCTTAATTAGTTATGGACAATCTTCAGGGGTAGGCATGTCATTGGGCAAATGATGGTGGACCACTATGGTCATGGCCTACAGGCCTATCAGGGAGATTGAAGGATGTCCTTAGATGGATGATATAAGGCCAGAGCTATGGCTTTATGGAGAGACATGTTGGTAGTACCAGTAGACCCAGAGCTGCCCTGATGCTCTAGGATTGGAGAGCCTGCAGGATCCTTTGTCAAGTCTTTCAATTCAGCGGTTTTAACGAGTTCAGAGAAGAAGCTAGATCATATGGCTCTGCAGAGGTTATTCCGCCCCAGCCTACCTGTAACTTGTGTTTTAGATGAAACAATGTGTATTGATGCATTGAACCATCAGCTCCACAATTCCTACAAGCATGGGAAATGAGTAGGTGAGTAATTGCACTGTCATAATTTGCTTTATAACCTGTATGCCTTAGAACAGTGGTCCCCAACCCTGGTCCTCAGGGCCCGCTAACAGGCCAGGTTTTAAGGATTCCCTTGGGGAAGTGCAGACTGAATTCTACAATCACTGAGCAGCAAATCATATCACCTGTGCTGTGCTTCACATATCTGGCAAACTTGGCCTGTTAGTGGGCCCTGAGGAGCAGGGTTTGGTACGCACTGCCTTAGAACATAAATAAACACTTTAAAAAAAAAAAAAAAAATAGAAAATTTATCCTTTTTTTCATGTTTTTAGTTGCATGCATTACATGGACAGGTTTGGAATCAATGGAAAAAACAGACTCTGAACTTTTCCAATGACCTTGTGGGATGTAAATAATGGGAACCCCCATCTCTCCATGCAGCAGTGTGACTGCTTGAGTTTTAAAAAAGTGATTCCCAACTCTGGTCTTCAGGCCCCCCTACCAGGGCAGGTTTGTCAAATATCTGAAGCACAGCACAGGCGATAGGATTTGCTGCTCGGTAATGGCAGGACTTGTTAGGGGGACTTGACCAGGGTTAGGAACCACTGCTTTAGACGAAACAATGTGTAATAACGCACTGCGCCATCACTTTCACACTTGCTCCTCCTGGTGTGAGAAATGAGGAGAAGTTCTGGCCAGCCCTTCTTTCTGACATCAGTGCCACAAGGAAAGGTCCCACAGCAGGTATGATGTCCAGGAAGTCACTCAACCAGGTGAGAACTGCCAGATCGGCCGCAATTCACCACTAAAAAGGTGCGGGTAAGCAACATCCTGTGGGGAAAGTCTTCATACAGAGGGGACACCGGAGGACGCACCCAGATCTCACCTGCAACAAAGGAGTCAAACTAGATTTTATTTTTAAGAAATCTGTCCCCCATCACAAGGTCAGGTGTGGAATTTTCCACTTTTGGTGTCATGTCGGTTTTCAGATAAGTGATATTTCACTTGTACTGCCGCACTATGTTAAGAACAGATAAAATGATGCGTTTATCAATTCTTTTTAAACACAATACAAGGATTATTTAATGGTAAGCCTTATCTAGCCTATCCATCACAAACTTTAGATAGAGAAATCATTATCAACCAAAACAAGGTTATTGGATGATCGGTTCAGTAATTTTTTTCCTATCTCTGGAGAAAAGAGATGGAATCACGATTCCATGAATACAAAATATATATGCAACTGTCAAAAGATACGTACAGTAATCTCAGGAAAGGAGTAGAAACAGCAGGACTATCTGGAGGTGGAGATACAAATGGGTCAAGCAAAGATCAGAGATGATCTTGGTCCAGACGGCAAGGTTTGTAATCAAGAGGAGGGAACAATCAGGCAAACTGTAGCAAGAGACAATAGACTGGAATGCAAAGGACAGATCTCTGAGAGCATGGGATCACTGGCATTGAGAGTACAGTTGCAAGAAAAAGTATGTGAACCCTTTGGGATTACGTGGAGTTTTGCATGAATAGGTCATAAAATGTGCTCTGATCTTCATCTAAGTCACAACAATTTGAAAAACACAGTCTGCTTAAAATAATACAACACAAACATATGTTTTCATGTTTTTATTGAACAGAACATGTAAACATTCACAGTGCAGGGTGGAAAAAGTATGTGAACCTTTGGACTTAATAACTGGTTGACCCTCCTTTAGCAGCAATAACCTCAACCAAACGTTTCCTGTAGTTGCAGATCAGACCTGCACAACGATCTGGAGTAGTTTTGGACCACTCCTCTTCACAAAACGGTTTCAGTGTAGCAATATTCTTGGGATGTCTGGTGTGAATCACTCTCTTAAGGTCATGCCACAGCATTTCAATCGGGTTGAGGTCAGGACTCTGACTGGGCCACTCCAGAAGGCGTATTTTGTTTTGTTGAAGCCATTCTTTTGTTGAATTACTTGTATGCTTTGGTTCATTGTCCTGTTGCATCACCCATCCTCTGCGGAGCTTCAGTTGGCGGACAGATGGTCTAACGTTTTCCTGCAAAATGTCTTGATAAACTCTGGAATTCATTTTTCCATCAATGGCAACAATCCGTCCAGGCCCTGAGGCAGCAAAGCAGCCCCAAACCATGATGCTCCCTCCGCCATGTTTTACAGTGGGGATGAATTTTTGATGTTGGTGTGCTGTGCCTTTTTTTCTCCACACATAGTGTTGTGTGTTTTTTCCAAACAACTCAATTTTGGTTTCATCTGTCCACAGAATATTTTGCCAGTAGTGCTGTGGAACATCCAGGTGCTCTTTTGCAAACTTCAAATGTGCTGCAATATTCTTTTTGGAGAGCAATGGCTTCCTCCGTGGTGTCCTCCCATGTACTCCATTCTTGTTTAATGTTTTCCTTATTGTAGATGTGTCAACAAAATGTTAGCATGTGCCAGAGATTTCTGTAAGTCTTTAGCTGACACTCTAGGATTCTTCTTTACCTCATTAAGCATTCTGCGCTGTGCTCTTGCAGTCATCTTTTCAGGACGACCACGCCTAGGGAGAGTAGCAACAGTGCTGAACTTTCTCCATTTGTAGACAGTCTGTTTTACCGTGGACACATGAACATCAAGGCTTTTGGAGATACTTTTGTAACCCTTTCCAGCTTCATGCAAGTCAACAATTCTTGATCGTAGGTCTTCTGAGAGCTCTTTTCTGTGAGGCATGGTTCACATCAGGCAGTGCTTCTTGAAACCAGTAAACCCAAAACTGGTGTGTGTTTTTAAAGGGCAGGACAGCTTTCAGCAACACATCCAATAATATCACACTGATTGGACTCAAGGTTGGCTCACTCCTGGCTCCAATTATCTCTTGGAGAAGTCATTAGGCTAGGGGTTCACATACTTTTTCCACCCTACACTGTGAATGTTTACATGTTCTGTTCAATAAAAACATGAAAACGTATAATGTTTGTGTTGTATTATTTTAAGCAGACTGTGTTTTTCAAATTGTTGTGACTTAGATGAAGATCCGAGCACATTTTATGACCAATTCATGCAAAACTCCACTTAATCCCAAAGGGTTCACATACTTTTTCTTGCAACTGTATTTATGATTCCCAATGGTATACAGATGCATGTGGCCTCATGTATCACACGGTCTCATATAGCGACAAACGAATAACACCTGGAAAATGGCTCTTATTGACTGGACATGTCCATTGTTAAATATGCAGCTTGAGGAAGATGTCTGTATGGGCTGAAAAGTTGCTGATAGATTGTACAAGAAATCTTACCAAGGCCAAAACCTGAGCGCCATGCAACTCCTTTATGGAAACGTTTGGTGTTAAAGGCATGGTTGGAGTTGCCTTGACCATAACCATGATGGTAATTATGCATCGATTACACAGATCCTTGCACAAGTAGGAGTGAGAGCCATCACAGACATATAGGGATTAACTTGAGTTGATCCCTTGAAGGTGCGAATGAACTAAAAAAACGCACCCCAAGATGCAAGATAGACCCCACTGTCAACCCAGCAACTTGAACCTTGATAAACTACACATTAGAAATAGGAATGCATACAATTCCTCCACTGGCTCTTGAACATCTAGTTTTCCAGATTAATTTATGGCATTGAGGGAATACCTGGCATGTTGACAAACGGATGCCCCTCTACCTTGGCATGAGTAACAGTGGTTCACCAGTTTTTTCTATGTATATAATCCAAGACTCATTTGAAGCCTTTTGCGTCATTCTTGTCAAATCATAAAAAATTGACCCAATACCATAGACAGCAATTTATATATACTCCGATACACGGGCTAGAAGGATAGTCTTTGTGACTGTACTTGACAGAGTATTTCTTAAAACATGGACAGATATATTGCCAATATGTGCAACTGGGAATAGGAGAGAATGAAAGATATTGGCTGCAGATTACAATCTAACACCTTCAGAATGCTACAAAGCACAAATTATTCCACCAGGGTTAAGATCGAACTCGAGACCTGTGCTCTTCCATCAAAATGAAGAATAAACGCAACGAAATGAAGTAATATTTCATTGAATTTAATGCTACAATGCACGGTTTGCCATGAGAAATTATGAAGTGGAAGTGATGGAGCTTGAGGTGGGTATAAATGGTATCCCTCCTCGTGAAGATGGATAAACAGGCGGAGGATTTCCAAACAGGAACAAAAAACCAAGTCCATGTCGGCTATATTTTTTCTTATACAGCTCTATGCAATTGGCCTGAGAGATGTTACAATACGGTAAAAGTAATTAGTAAACTTAACGTGCAACGTAATATCAACATTTATTATGAGCGAAAGGCAACAAACATCCAGTAATTCAGCAAAAACAGACAAATGTTTAGCGTAAGCAAGGCAAGTGTTTAAGGGGCAAAACTGTACACAACTGTATATTTATTTATTGACTAATAGGCCAGATTTTCAGTGTGAGGTGGACAGCGCTGACCCGCAGCCCCAAGAATCCTCGGAGCCAAGAGTGATACCAGATCTGGAGTTTCAGAAATTTGGCAATGGAGTGGATGGGACCATACCAGACCTGATTACTAGGCCTTTAGTAACGGCTGGGCTTAAAACGTGTCTGGAGTAGGGATGAGCTGTTCGGTTCGATCGGTTCGAATGGAACATTGGCCATTCGAAAGTTCGCGAACTTCGAACGTTTTGGGACGTTCGCCAAAAGTTGTAAAAAAAATTTTTTTGGGAAAAAGTATAAAAAATGCTTAGAAAATACTAAAAAATCTAGAGAGATAAAGAGACTCTTTATTGCAGAATATTATAAGCAACGGTTTATTAGATATTGAATTAAAACAGGAATATTTTTAACATTGAAGCCTATGGGATAAAACATTCTTGTTACTAAAACATCAGGCAGACACGGTCCTCTAATCAGGCACTGTAGAGGGCAGCCTTCTGGGGCCTCCCAAGGATCCCCTTGAGGAGCATGCGGCTGCCGGATGACAGAGCTGCAACTGTGTGGGCTAGCCACCCGGGTGCATGTGGCAGAGACAGGTGGCGCAGGGAAGGAGCCACTACACCTGTGGCCACGGCAGACCCCCCCCCACAACCAGGAACCAGGGAGCCCCCACTGACCACCAGGCTAAGGTAAGGCGACACATTTCTAAAAAAAATAAAATCCGAGGACATTTTTAAATGTCCCGGGGGAACATAAAATAAAACCTTTTTTTTCTTTCTCTACCTTGCTGAATGTATTTAATTATATATATTAGATACATTCAGGGGGGTGGCATGTGGGCTGCGCAGGGTCTCAGGCAGTGGTTTGTTTTTTGTGCATATATTTTTGGCAAATTTATAGGGCAGGTAAGGGCAGGTATGATATATATATATATATATATAGATAAGATATATATATCTATATTCTTATAAATATATATATCCAGACTTGTATTACACACACATTTTGGCAACTAATTGCCCCCCCCCCAATATGGCTGATCCCTCCAGAAGAATTGTTGAACCCAATAGACCAGAGAATAATATATATATTCTCTGCTCTGTCAGGTTCAACATTTCTTCTGGAGGGACCAGCCAAATGGGGGGGGGGGGGCGCATTTAGTTGAGATTGTCCACATGCCACCCCCCCATGTGTGTATGTGTATATATGGTCTGAGGTCTGTGGGTGGGTGTATATATATATATCTGCGTGTTGATATATACGTATATATAGGTCTGTCTGTTGATATATACGTATATGTCTGTGTGTGGAATCAATGCATCCCTACTCTACACACAACGCTCCATGTCCCTATAATATATATGATCAGGGGTTACCTTTTTTTTAATATTTTTATACTATTCCTATTAAATTAACAGTAATTTATGATGTATTTTATTCAGTAGAAACTTTTTTTTTGCCTAATATAACATGTGCTTTGTGAAAATAAAATGGTTTTGTGTGTACATTTTAATTTAGTTAGTGGATTCCTGTCCAGTGCGGTGAGAAGCAAACGTAATGCAGTGTAGACACGCTACGAGGCGGAGCAGAGTGAAGTCAAGCCTGCAAAATGTTTGCTTCTCTTCGCTACGCTGTGCATCGCTACACACTCAGTGTGTCTCGGCCTTTATTCCCGCATCGCTAGCTTACCGAATCAGTTTGTAGACTTGTTACTGACCCTGCTTGTTCTGCGGACCCGATCTGTTGCCGACTTTGCGTGTCATTTGACTATTCTCTCTGTGTATTCCCTGCCTGTTCTGTTTGCTTCCTGTTGCTACTGGTGTGCGCCGATTCTCACCATATACAGTAGCGCAGTACAAGTGCCTAAACATTGCTGACCCGGTTTTGTTATAGCTGCTGATGTAACTAAATAGATCAGGGGTCTCCTCTGCATTACCAAAACCTCCACCACTGCACTCTTCCACAATACCTCAGAGGGGTTATGGTGTGAAGGCATTTGCTGCCACCAAAGGCACAATATTTGGGTGCACTGCCACTGACGCCTATACCAGATTCATATCATTTTAATATTGGACCGCAGGGTCCACCGCTGCACTCTTCCACAATACCACAGAGGGGTTATGGTGTGAAGGCACTTGCTGCCACCAAAGGCAAAATATTTGGGTGCACTGATGCCTATACCAGATTCATATTTTAATATTTGACCGCAGGGTCCAACCCTGCACTCTTCCACAATACCACAGAGTGGTTACGGTGTGACGGCACTGTTGCCGACTCGTTACTTTCATCCAAAGACTGCATAAGTTTCACCATAATTTAGCCAAAAAAAATCACTAAACTTGTTCTGCGTGTCCTAAAACGTCTCCTCCTTTCATACAGGCTGCCGCCCCAAGCAGTTGTTTATGAATAGATTAAAGGAAAACCATTTACCGTCATTTAAAGGTCATTTTTTTTGTTTTTAAATGATTCTATACATCCTACAAATCCATCACTTCACGGTGAGGTTATGGGGACCTCCTAGGCATGATATTTAAAGGAATTTTTCATTTTTATTCTTAACCCTTATTTCATGGAAAACTCACTGTTCCTTTAAAAAGGTTTTTTTTTTTTACTTTTTGTCCTTGTTTCCTGTCCCCCAGGGCACTACCCGGACCCCCATACACCTTTTATGGCAAATATCTTGCATATACGGAGAGCACTCTAAAAATCTAACTTTCGAGTCCCATTGACTTGCATGGAGTTTGGTTCGTGTTCGAACTCGAACTTTTGAAATTGTTCGAATGCGAACCAAACACGGGGGTGTTCGGCTCATCACTAGTCTGGAGCAGACCCCCAAAACCCAAGAGGCAAAAAGATGGGACAGAAGGGTTCCAATCCTCGAGGTGGTTGTGAGGCAGAACACATATGCTAGAATAGGAGGAAAGCCTTAATCGTACGAATGTGAGCAGAACAGAACGAATGTGAGCAGTCAATAACAAGCCAGAGTCAGTACACGGGAGGACAAAAAGAGTAGAGTCAGTAACTAGCCGGGGTTGGTACAAGGGGATGTATATATGAGGGAGGTCAAAAGGCAAACTGAGTCAAACATGAGAGTACAGTCAAATACTATGGCACGCTATTGAGAGAAAAGCAACCACAACATGGCACTGCGTCTGGGACCACAGAGGGTTTAACTGGTTAGGTTGGGGTC
Organism: Leptobrachium leishanense; assembly: GCA_009667805.1. Classification (NCBI taxonomy): domain Eukaryota; kingdom Metazoa; phylum Chordata; class Amphibia; order Anura; family Megophryidae; genus Leptobrachium; species Leptobrachium leishanense. Next base: position 24,243,156 of record CM019068.1, on the reverse strand, counting down.
ATTCTCCTGCACCAATACGTAGGAGTGTGATGGCATCAAGTGATAAAGCTGTGTCGGCATCATTCCTACTATGCAATGGTTGAACCAAGGCACTCCAGCTGCTCGAAATGGCATGAGCCACAGAAGACCTCACAGATGTGGTGCCCGAATGTCGCAAGCCGTGGTGCCAGGAGAAATATTGACATGGAGGATGCCTTGAGTACTGGTAAGCCTTACATTCAATTCAGCAGACAACAATTTCAAAGTGGTTCTTATGGAGGCTCAAAACCAAAATGAAATGTCAAAGAAATTGGGCCTCGTCAGAGAGGTGTAGTTGATACTTCTCAAGGCACCGCAGCTACACCTCCCCGATGAGGCCCAAGTGTGGTCAAGCATCCTCTGTAATAGTACAAGATCCAAAACTAATCTAGGAGACTGGATGCGCCTTGCCAAAGGGCAGGTAAACCGTGCCAATGTCTAGTAGTGCTGTTATAACTTGTTTTTATCTTATGCATTATAAAAAAAATATTGCTAATTTGTGGTCATGCAGGAGAGTGACATAGAATGGCCACACCACCAAGGTACCCCTCCCCAAGTATGAATTAAAAAGTAACTGCTGAGTATAGCTACTGCAAAGGGGTATCATTCCAAACCTTGTTGCTTTGGGGTCCGCAAAGATGTATGGATGGACCCGTTTAATTCACATGGGTATGGTTTGGTGAGGCTGTATGCACAAAGTCATCACAAGTGAAGATTTTCACACCTTTTCACATGGGCACTTTGCAAACAACACCAGTCTTCAGGAGCCCATGTACTACAGCTCCGCACTCCATGCAGACTCTATGGACACTATCACTTGGCCCTCGCTAAAAACCGAGATGCTAAGGGAAAAATTAGAGTTCGCCAATTTCCGAGTCCAGTAGTCTGCCCCGTAGCGGCCGCTATGGTTTTGGTTGTTCGGGGGCAGCGCTAAAGCGACGTCCTGAGAATCCACTCCATGGAGTCCATAGGACATGAAATTTGCAATTATTTTAAGACCAATCACAAACACGTTTCTAGCTCTACCGGGGGGGGGGGGAATAAACCAAATAACTATTAAAAAAAGCTTTGAGAGGGTTAATAAGTGTCAGAAAACCATTTTTGACGTTTTCTGTCATTCCTTCAAATTGATAGAGAGCGCCTAGCGAGCACCTATCTAATCGCAAACAAACAGGTGTTTGATAATCTCTTTATTTTACATTTTAATGAAGTTAAAACAGTGAATCTCGCACGCCTCGCAGAGTGGAACAATCTGATTGCTATTCATCTGCACAAAGAAACAAGCGCACAGAAGATAACAGGTGGGTTGTGTGATCTGATTAGTGGTATGCTGCAGGGGCTTTTTAATGGGGTAGGAAGCTAGTTTAGGAAAGACAGCCGATGATTTATTGCTGCCGGAGAAGCTTCTGTGATGTCATAATCGGCTGCTAAATGTTTGAGCACCTCTTTTTTAATGGATAAGTAGAAAAAAAATCATCAGTTTTTTCCTCCTCCACATACAGATATATCTATTTTAATTTTTGAAACCAATGAATTACAAGGTAATGAAAGAGGAAGAGGATCCCCCACCCAATCACCCTTTGAGAAAGAGAGTCAGACCTATAAGATAACATACTTAACATAAAAACCTTTTTCATAAAAAATCCTTTGATCACCCAAGCTCTAAGGATGTCGTGCATGGGTTACGTTCAATGGGAATTGTTTTACGATAGACTATGATCACCATGCTGCTACATTCATTAATTCCTGGACAGATAGACTGGTTTTGGTAGGCAATGATCGGTGCGGCATGGTATATCTGTGGTGCTCAGTATTATTCCCCCGAGTGAACCTTGTCAAAAAAAGAGATGCATCAACAGCATCACTGGTTTGTATAAAGTCTTAAATGCCCCCATGGTGAATAGCTTGGGACCATCTAGCAGGGTTGACATTGTGAGAAGGTAGGATTGTGTGCTGCATTTAAACTTTGGGGCATATCTGTTGGAAAATTTCAAGATTTAGGAGTCCGTGTGATGGATCATTATAAAAAATTCATGAAATCCGGGGTTTGTTATACCTTTGTTGGGCTGTCCCTCCACTGTGTCTGTTGTCCCATTGAAATTCCAAAATGAAGCAGTTTAACTCTTATCTTTACCCAACAATGAGCTCCAATTATTAACTGGGTGGAATCGGGACAGAATCAGTATTTCTTTGGGAGCCTTTCTGCACAGAGTAACCCACCCTGGGTACTGACCTCTGTTACAATGATCCTAACCCCATTTGCATCAACCGTTAACGTCTCTAGTTCTAGTATACCCTAACCCTACCGTCAGCTTTAAAGACACCCATCTAACCATAATTTGTAAAACATTGGGTTGTTTATATGGTGACTTCACTCTGATCCTGGGCAGTATCCTCAACACAGAATTTCATGGGATTTACAATTTTCTGCATATCCTGACCAAGTAATACCATTCTGGTCTCCAAGGGTTGCTGTATCGATTCGGGCTAGTGGGCGAGCCGTATAAGACACCCACAGGCGCCACCATCAAGCCTGGATAGGCTCTGAAAAGTGAGAGTGTAAACCTGCAGTCCATACATTTTCATGTGTGTTAATTGGACTTCACTATTGTGTATATCCATTCTTTGTCTTCCAGAACTTATATGGACGTGTCACACTGCACATTATTTTGTGTAATTTGAAAATCTCCCAATATGGATTGTATTTAAGATTTTTTTTTTCTTTATGGCACATGAGCGCTGGGCACCTATCTTCCTAATTTGTTTTGTATTATAGATGCATTAGGGAATACATCTGGGTGCCTTCAGTGACGGTGACAGATCTCTTTTTGCTCTCCTGCTGATGGCTTTTTGCTCTCCACAGCTTCGTTTACTATTTTAACCATAATTTGTAACCATTTTTTACCTCTGCACAACCCATTGCCATACCACAGTTTAACAAGAGCTATAATTGAGCTCCTAGAATTGAACATTAAGACATTAAGGGTCACATGGATGGGGGTTTAGATGTCGTAAAAAGTAAGAGTGAAAATACCATTTGACTCTCACTTTTTACGACATCTAAAACCCCACCCATGTGACCCTTAATTTCTTAATGTTCAATTCTAGGAACTGATCAGTATAGCTTCCAGACCTGAGGAAGAGAGGAATCCTCTCGAAAGCTTGTCTTTTAAATGTAACGTTAGTCCAATAAAAAAGGTATCGCTACGTACTGCTATACTCGTCATTATAATTATATAAAAGACTGTAAAAGGGATTATGAAGTTTAATTTCTCTTACCGGGTCTGGCCTTTGGGTGCCCTGCGCGAAAAATCTTCCCAGTGCTCCCATGTGTAAATAAAGAAGAATGGGGAAATTTTATTGATTTAAGGAGAAGTTTGAAAAATAAAAATAAATAGACTAATAGATTAGAAGAATTACACTGTAATAATCATTTTATTGGGATTCTGTCATATTCAGGATTCATTTGTACAGCGATCCTTCATGTCACTCTTGATACCCTGGTTGGGAATAAAACTTCCAGTAACTGAAGGGATTTACGCCATTGGTGAGATTTTTATTATTTTATTTTTTTTGCAGCGAAGCTTTCATGGTATCCTTTCATCATGATATATGTGGTTTGCCCTCACTGCATTGAGCCACACGATTATCCAGGGTTATATGCCTTTAAGGAGGCTTTTCATCACGCTTATGGCCTGACATCATTCATAGTGATTAGTCAAACTGTCACAGCCAAGAGTAGGTTCCCATTCGAGCTTCCTTAGCATCCACATACTTACTGGTGCTGCCTGGTCATGACATGGCACGGTGCTTACAGATCCACAGAAAGGGAATCTGGGTCAGGAAGAGTAAACTGGAAAGAATTAATGGAACAATTGATAAATTTGATAAAATCACTCAAAAAAAAAAAAAAATGTAGAGCCAGAGACTTAAAAGGTCAAAGAGCAATTCACCGAGCAGACACACACCCCGCGCACGCCTATGGGCATTTCCTTTGTACCGTTTTCGTTCTTTACAGCAGAAACAAAAAAAATATATAAATAAAAAATAATAATTGCGGCTATACTGTGTTACAATAACAATACTTCTGAAATACACAAACTGGGAGATCGTTAATATCAGTAAACGTTTGCCTGTGTGGACTTTGCAATGTGATATTATACACAAATACAATGTATTACGAATTCATTATGGTGACCCTCAGATCACAGCTCGACCTCGGTACTCAGGTTTCTGTCCTCTGAGAATGAAGAGAAGAATAACAAGAAGTCATGTTTTACCTTCGATGTATAAACCGCAAAGTAATAATACCCCAGGATTGGGTCACTTACAGCCATCCAAAGCATGACATGTCCCATGTTTTATTCCATGTAGCCATCAGTCTTTTGGATTTAAAGCCGTTTGTCATGGCATGCGCCTTCGTAACCTCAGGAAGGCCCAAGCTGTTGCGGCTATACTCCGATAACCCTGGTAGTCCTTTTCCTACTAGGTCATCCAGGCCAGGTCTTGGTTGTATCCTGACTCTTCTATAGGCAAACACCTAAGGAGCCGCAAACCTCTACATGAGGGTGGAGCTCCCAAGCTGCTGTGCTTCAGCATTTCCTACACTTGCAGGGTTATTCAGAGAGAGGTGAACTTCAGGAGGATGACTGGAGAACTAAAAATGCGAGGTCAAAATAGCCAAACCAGAAAAATTCTCCCATTTATCTCACTTTCCAAATCGGCTATTTGGTCTAGATTGTTCATTCTCTTGGCAATTCTCCTGGTTTTCACCGCTCTCTGAATAACCCTGCTAGTGTGCGTTGCTCCCCCAAGAAACCTGTTCCCTCCAAGCATCAGTGTTTCCAGCCCACAACCTTCCAGAGTCACTATGTTCATCTGTGTTCTTGCCATCCGTATTCCTACTGTCTTGTATCCAGTCAGCCCTCTTCTTGTCCTGGCCATCTGCTGTCTTTGTACCTCCTGAAAGTTCCTGGGGGTTGCCCTCAACTTTTAGGAGGCTGTGAGTTTGACAGCCCTGCTCTAAAGAATTGAATATTGGCATCTTATAATGGATGACTGTCACGAATCCACACCTACCAGCTGTAATCAGTGCGTCTATGAGGCTTCCGTCTCTTACATGGACACCGGCAACCTTGGGGTCTCGAATCGACACATCCGCAGACAATCTGGGTCATTCTGCTGTCTCCAGTTCTCATATGGAGCTTGGGCCCCTCTCTGTTCATGCACACACAGAGTTTGACACTGCTCGCTCGGGCGTCAATCTCGTAATACTTTTAGTGAGGAAAAACAAGATTTGGGAGGGTCCCGAGAATGAACAACAGCACTAGTGGCCTGCCGTACGGTGGGTCCCCACTCAGGTCTGACAAGCTTTTAGCTCGATGGTGCTGTTAGAGTGAAGATTATTCCATAAGTATAGCTGTCCGCCATTACCCAGAAAGGGCGGCCAGAACTGAAATGCCAAGGACGTCATCTCTGCTTGAGAGGTGCAGCAGCCTCCTTTCGGACTTGTTTGGCCTCGTTAGGAGGTTATAGCTGACACATCCCATAATACCTTACCTGAAACGCGCCTACGTTCCGTGTGTCATTTCAGCAATATTGACCTAGAACGTTTGGAGTAGGATTCAGCGTCAACCTATCAGAGGGCAGATAGGCCTATTTATAAACTGTATGTTTGCTTTGTTTGTTGCCCAGTTGTGACTTTATACTCAAGACCATGTCCAGTGTATACTGTCATACCTTGTTCTCCTGAATCTGCTGTTGTCTCCTGTTTTGAATCCTTTGGCTTCTGTAACAGTTCATGCTGATCTTGTGCACCTGGTCCTTGGTTTGTTTATCGATGCGGTTTATTTTTTATTCTGCCTATACCATTTCTGACTCTAGAATCCGGTATTAGGGTTTCTTGTTTTTTCTCATTTGTCGAGTTACTCCTGCGTGCCGGGGTCAATGCCAAATGTGACGATGACTTGGATGGAAACCACAAGGTTTTTATTTTCTGTTTGCTTTGTGATTAGGGAAAAGCTTGGGCATGGTGAGTGACAACCAGGGACAGGTGGGCTTCTCACCATGACATCAATAAGTTGTCAAAAGCAGATGACAGCATCTCACAACGAGAAAGGGGAGGACGGGGGAGAATATCAACAAGGATAAGCAGCACATGGGACACCACAGAAAAGAGAAATATGCGATTTACACCACATCAGTCTCATAGGAAAGGCAGACTAACCCAGGCTATATATTAACCCTTTAGCAACAAAGTAAAAATCTGCAAAAAATTGAAATAACTAAATCAATCGTTATTGAAGTGGTTTGTGTTTTAAATGTTTGATTAATTGTCTTCTTTTGGCAGCGATACATGCTGCTTGAGAAAGGTCCTTGCGTCGGACTGAAACGACACCTCTACCTTTCACATTTTGTGCTGATTAAATGAAGTTACCTAAAGACTTTGGGAATGCTGAACCTTTATTTACTTCTGCTTATCTTGCATTTTTACCGAGGAACCCTGCCTGTAAGCAGGGCCGCCATCAGGGCATTACGCCCAATACTGTCGTAAGGGGCCCGGGCCCGGTGGGGGCCCGGGCCGCTGGGGCCTGGGGGGAGGATCCCGGGCCCCCGACGGCAGCGGCGTCGCCCTTTAACAGCTCCGGTATCGGACTCGATGAGTCCGAATCCGGAGCTGTGTCCCTGCTGCTGCTGCAGGAGCCGGAGGAGACTGAGACACTGTGTCTCCTCCGGCTCCTGGCAGCTTCACTTCCTGGCTGGGCGGGGCCAAGCAGCGTGTGAGGGGCCTCCCAAGCACGTTGCTTTGGCTCCGCCCCTCCACTCAGTGAAGCTGCGCGCCGGAGCTGGAGGGACCAGGAAGAAGACCAGAAGAAAAGAAGAGAAGATTAAAGAAAAGGTGAAGAAAAGAAGAGCTGAAGACAGAAGAAAAGAAGATAGAAGACAGCGAGTGGTGAGCCAGGGCCCAGACCCTAAGACCCAGGGCCCAGACCCAGGGCCCAGACCCCTAGGCCCAAACCCAGGGCCCAGGACCCAGACCCCAAGGCCCAGACCCCTAGGCTCAGACCCAGGGCCCAGACCCAGACCCAGGGCCCAGACCCCAAGGCCCAGGACCCAGACCCAGGGCCCAGACCCCTAGGCCCAAACCCAGGGCCCAGACCCCCTAGACCCAAACCCAGGGCCCAGACCCCCTAGACCCAAACCCAGGGCCCAGACCCCCTAGACCCAAACCCAGGGCCCAGACCCCAGGGCCCAGACCCCCTAGGCCCAAACCCAGGGCCCAGACCCCCTAGGCCCAAACCCAGGACCCAGGGCCCCTAGGCCCAAACCCAGGACCCAGGGCCCAGACCCAGGGCCCAGACCCAAGGCCCAGACCCAAGGCCCAGACCCCCTAGGCCCAAACCCAGGGCCCAGACCCCTAGGCCAAAACCCAAGACCCAAGGCCCAGACCCAAGGCCCAGACCCCCTAGGTCCAAACCCAGGGCCCAGACCCTAAGGCCCAAACCCAGGGCCCAGACCCTAAGGCCCAAACCCAGGGCCCAGACCCTAAGGCCCAAACCCAGGGCCCAGACCCTAAGGCCCAAACCCAGGGCCCAGACCCTCTAGACCCAAACCCAGGGCCCAGACCCCAAGGCCCAGACCCCTAAGCCCAAACCCAGGGCCCAGACCCCAGGACCCAGACCCAAGGCCCAGACCCAGGGCCCAGACACTAGGTCCCAGACCCTGGGCCCAGACCCCCTAGGCCCAAACCCAGGGCCCAGACCCCCTAGGCCCAAACCCAGGGCCCAGACCCTAAGGCCCAGACCCAAGGCCCAAACTCAGGGCCCAGACTCCCTAGGCCCAGACCCTAAGGCCCAGACCCCCTAGGCCCAAACCCAGGGCCCAGACCCTAAGGCCAGACCCAGGGCCCAGACCCTAAGGCCCAGACCCAGGGCCCAGACCCCCTAGGCCCAAACCCAGGGCCCAGACCCTAGGGCCCAGACCCCAAGGCCCAGACCCCAAAGCCCAAATACAGACCCAGGGCCCAGACCCTAGGGTCCAGAGCCCAGACCCCAAGGCCCAGACCCCAAGGCCCAGACCCAGGGCCCAGACCCTAGGACCCAGACCCCAAGGCCCAGGGACCAGACCCAGAGACCAGGGCCCAGGCTAGACCCCAGGGACCAGACCTCAGGGCCCAGACCTCAGGGACCAGACCCCAAGGCCCAGTCCCAGGGACCAGACCCAGGGCCCAGGCCCAGACCCAGACCCAAAGGCCATCATACACAGCCCGTTTCTGTGAGATTTATTGCTGTGGATTCTGTGATATGTTCAGACACACCGCTCATTACTGTGAGTTTTATTGCTGTGGATACTGTGATAAGCTAATACACACTGCACATTACTGGGAGTTTTATTGCTGTGGTGCTATGTTATGTCCTTTTTTTTTGAAGGGGAGAAAAGCTGTTAGAGGTTGAGGGGGGGGCCCCATCGTGAGGTTTAGTAAGGGGCCCCATCATTTCTGATGGCTGCCCTGTCTGTAAGTACACAATCTATAGGAATGATCCAATAAAGGATAATGCTGGTATGGTTTACTCTCTAAATTGGTATTTAGATTTGCCCTGAAAATAAAACAACACGTATTTTACCATTTTCCAAAAATCCAGTGGGGGGGAGGCAAAAAGGGGGGTGAATACCTTTATCACTATACCTATATTTCAAAAACCAATGATGTTACAGTTGTGAAATTCGATATTTACAATCTTCATGCAAAAAAACCCAAAAGACATGTTTTACCATTTTCCGAAAATCCAGTTAAGGGGGGTGGGGGAAAGGGATGTGAATACTTTTATCAGTATACCTATATTTCAAAAACCAAAGATGTTACAGGTGTGAAATTTGGCACTTACATGTTTTACAATTTTCCAAAAATCCCAAGTGGGGGGGAAAGGGGGTTCTACCAAAAAAGCCTCAAGTTTCTTTTAAAAAACAATTTTAGACATATCCTAAAATCCACGCGAGCGAAGCCGCAGGCAAAAGCTAGTATAAATATATTTATACAGTTCTATTTTTTATATATAACCCTCAAGTCCCTTCGCACAGAGGGCTTGCAGCACCATCCAAAGGTTTCTCTCTGCATTAAAATACATTTATTTTTCTATGGCCCATTCGACAATGATGTGGAGCTTGTTCTGTTGCTTGCGTACATAACTGCGAGGAGATGTTTGGATGAATGACCGTCAGCGTCAAAGTAAAACAGATTAGCAAAACAAAATAAAATAAGAGCAACCAAAGACAAAATGACACACATTGTGACAGTAGGTGTAATGTAAAGAGGAGTCGGTTGGTTGAACGACTGCTCGACCAGTCGACTCCTAATGCATCTCCATGCAGAAACATTGGATTGGTTGTGTGCATGCTAGCTGCACATGAGCCGGCCATCATGAGGCTGTAGACTAGCCCCTTCCTGTACGCGGAAGGAGCACAGAGGAGAATCCAGCATGGGATAAAAGGCACATTTTAACTCCACAGGCCAGGGGGTCAACAACCTTAACCTCCATATGTTTTAAAGCTACATCACACATGATGTTCAGGTACACAATACATTATATTTGCTGAATCTCATGGGAAATGAAGTAATTTCATTCCAAAACACCTGGGGCACCAAGGTTGCTGAACACTGCCATGTAAAATAGTTCTCTTTTTAATTCTCTGTGCATGACAGCTTCCCTTAGTTAACATGCCCCCTTTTGCTCAGTTTAAAAGGCTTGCTCGCAATATCCTCTTGAAACTTAAGTATGTGGAATACAGACAAGCCATTGTCCTGAAAACAGGAAACGAACTGTCCAGACACCCCCCCCCCCTTCTAGTTGCTGGGTAAAAGAAAACAAGCTAGCTCTTTTTCCTAGAAGTAGAGGAAAGCGTGAATCTGGCGCTTTTCTTGGTGTTTATAAGATTATTAAGGCGTGCTCAATATAAATTGGTGCTGCAAGCTAGAAGATATGCGTTTACAACCTCAAAAACACTAATATAGTAGAAAAGAAAAAAACACTTCCAGGCGCACCTTACTAAAATTTCCACTTTTTTAACCCAAAAATGACCAATATAAAACATCGAATGAATTAATATTTAAACAAAACAGTGGTTATATTATAATGATAAATGTGCATAACTTAACCCTTTCGCTGCTGAGGCTTTTCACACCTCTGTGCTGAGGTCATTTTTACCGCTTTCGCTTATCATGTTTAACCGCATTTTGTAGCCATATTTTGATATATGACCCAGACATATTATATATTGTTCTTTCCGGCAGACTCCACAGATTCATAATATGTCATTATTATATGTATACGTTATGTCATGTCTGTATATTACAACAAAAAAATGCAATAAAATTTGAATTTTCAATAATTTATTATGTGAAAAGTTTTTTTTTCACATTTTAACATGCGATCGTTTGCGGTTATATTTTGTATGGGGTGCGCTTGTTAAAAAAAATTAGAAATGGGGACCCGTTACATTTTTTTTTGGGGAAAATGTCGCTGTTTTTAACAAACGCACCGCATACAAAAATCGTTAGTGCAGCATTATTGCTCACATTATAATTGAAGTGGGAACAATATTGCTGCATTAACAAAACAAAAACAAAAAAAACAAATTTTTTTTTAGATTTTTTTTTAAATATATATATTTTTTTATTTTTAATTTTAATTTTTTTTTAAAAACTTTTTTCATTATCATGTTTGATATCGTTGGAAAGGCCATGCTCTGGCCGATCCAACGATATCAAATATTAACCCCTAGCTGCCACGGATTGGGAGATAGGGGGTTCCAATCAACCCCCTATCTCCACCATTGGTGGCAGCTTAGGCTAGGGTCAAACGAAAGCATTTTTACACGCGAACGTAAAAAAGTGCGTCCGAACGAATTGACGTATTTTTTCACGGAGTGCGCGAAAACGGTCATACGATGTGCATTTTTCGTGCGTGATTTTTTCGGATCGTCAATAAAACTCTTTTTGCGTCTGGACGTTATGTAGGCTGGACATTAGCAGTGTCTGACATCTCCTAATCACGCAAACACACCGCTATGCAGCAGCTGCGCACTCTGTACGTCCGTACTAGCGGTTCGGCGTTCTTGAAAAAATGCGTTCGTTTTCCACTTGCGTTGCGCGGCCGGACTTTCGTGCGACCGTACTTCGTATATTGGCCGTCATTGCCCGTCATTTGCTGCTAGTGCGGCCGTAATTATGTGCGCCAGAACGCACGTTAAAAGTGCGCTGGTATGACCCCAGCCTAAGGGCTAACTCCAGGACTGGCATCATCGTGCTATGCACGATGACGCCAGTCCTCAGGGGGAGTTCCCGGAGGCTTGGCCGACATCCAAGATGTCGGCCAGCTCCGGGAAAGGATCACGAACCGATGCTTTTCAGCGCCGATTCGTGATCCAGCTCCCCAGGGGTTAATGACAGCCACCGTTTAGAAGGGCAGGCTGTGCCCTTCCAAACGGTGCCTGGATTAACCCCCTGCCCCCCGGCGATCGGGAGGGAGAGAGGTCCGGGGGGCGCCTGAATTAGATGTCATTGCGCCGCCACAATGACATCTAATGGCCCCGCCGGGGTCCTGAGTGCTGGACTGACATCCAAGATGTCAGCCCGCACCGGGGGGTGCAGTAATCTGCCGGAATCCGGCGGATTGCTGCCTCCTGTGCATGGACACGCTCAGCGCGTCCATAGCACAGGAGAACCACTTGGCTGGACGCCCTGAGCGCGTCCATAGCAGCCAAGTGGTTAAGGAATACTTATAGTTCAATGGAGTTTCCTTTTTTTTTTCCCCTCTCTCAGCATGGAGTCCTGCGATGTAGCTGTTCAGTATCCCAAGAAAAAAGGAGGGGGGAGGGTATTTCTCCACTTGATGTAAAAAAACAGTAGAGCGGCAGATGATTCAATTAAAATGCATTTATTAATCAATAAAAAAGGTTGACCTTCAACTATAAAATCAATTGTTAAAGTACTAATTAAATAGGATCAACAAAACGTGCTTTCACCAATAGGCTTCATCAGTTGTTATCCTTTCTGAATGATCAGTCTGTGCAAAACGTCCAAAAACTCTTTATCCTGTTAATGTATAACCATATATGTTGAATAGGTTTTGTGGATTCAACGATGGTAATTATCTGTGATGTTGGGAATATCCTATTGGCTTATAAAAGTGAGATTTTTGTGTGTGTCTTTTTTCTATAAAAGAGCTGATCTAACAAAGGAATACCAGATATTTGAAGAACGAAATCTGTGTCTAAGGTCTTCATTTATCTCCGCTAGCTAGCGAAGCGCTGCGGAATGCCTTACATGATGAAAAAAAAACAAATCTTCTAACTTGCATGTTTTTTTAAATATGAATAGGAATTTTGTTTCATAACATGACCTAGACAAATATATATATATATATATATAAATGTATAATGGGGTGTCAGCAAGAAATAATAATTACAAGTAGGGGGAACAGAAATCTCTGTAGTTCCCACTTTTGCACTTTTTTAAGGACTTTGTGATGGAATCTACCGTCATTTGGGCATCTGGAGCGGGCTGTGGGCTAGCCTCGTGCCCAGCGACTATCGCCCGTGAAAGAGACTATAGGGGAATTGGTGGACCTTTTAAAAAAACAAAAAACTTGTCTTTTCACTGTTTTAAATATCTGCCAGTTAACTAAAGATTACTGATGTCTGTGTTATTCCCTTGTGTATTTATTGTATAGTCTCCTGTTGTGTATAGGGTGTACATTCCCTCTATTATATATCCAATCTCTGCATTAGTGCCTGCTCTCCTCTATTGTGTACATTTTCTCAGAAATTCCTTTTGTTTTACCTGCTTTCTCCCTTCCCCGTCTCCTCCCAGAAAATCCCATTGTCCGAAGGTCCTGTGCAGTTATTTGATCTGTTATGTTATCTGTTTGGTTGGGTGCAAAGGGGGTTGGTCCTTGACTGTGTATCTGGGAATAAACTAGCATTCCGCTTTTTTTATTTTCCACAGTGTGCCTCCTTCTTTCAACTGCAGTTAAAGTTTGGGGGAGCTGATAGGGAAGATTGCTCCGGTGACTGTTACATGGAAGAGAGCCCCGGGACAGAGGTACCAAGATAGGGTACAGTCGCTCCGTCACACTTTACTCCTGGTTCTAATCAATTCTGCATGAAATAGTAAGATTAAGACAAATAATTCTAGAGTTTATCAATGATTTAGCAGCACATTAGAACATAATATGCCTAATATTAGCCAAAATATATATAATCTATACATATACATCCCCTATGTGAAGGCACCCACATTACAGAATGGTTTACGTTCCCACCAAGCCATTGTCAGTCAGTGTCTATTCCATCATAATCAGAGTTAAATTAATTCCATTATTTCCTTTCAGTTCGGGAGTTTTTGCTTTGCATGCAGCTGGTTGGGTTTGTTGTTTTGTTTTTTTTGGGGGGGAAATCATACAATACAGCCGTACACTAGTTTTCATTTTCCAGTTGGATTCTTTCATTAATGAATACTTGTTAAATTAACATCATTGCTTACTCTGCTCCATTAGTTAAGTGTTTTAAGCATTTTTGTAATTTGTACCTTGAAACCTTTCGAATCATTTTACACACAGTGCTGACATTCATATTAAGCACTAACAATGCCACCGAAAAACACCACAAGCAGCCGATTGGGCATAAATCGTACACTGTACCCGCTTATGAAATTATGCCTCATGCACTTTAAAAGGAGCAGTACAAGAAAAACGCTTTTTTAAATGCAAACACGTAAAAACTATTTACAGCCTTCGATATAGGGTTTCTACAAAAAAACACTAAAATGGGATATTCTACTGAAAAATATAGTTCCATTTTTTGCCCTTAAAGGGCCACTACACCAAAAAATTAAATTAATTAATTTATTTATTTATAAAGAATTTTACCAGGAAGGATACATTGAGATTTCTCTCATTTTCAAGTATGTCCTGGGTTCAAGAACATTGAATTGTTACAGAAATACAAAGTTACAGTTACAAGTACTTCTACAGTGCCAACAAATTCCATAGCGCTTTACAATGGGGAAGCACAAACAGCAGACTTACATGATACAAGAGGAAATAAAACCCTGGTCGTCGGATAACTGTCCAGGTTATACATCACTTTAAACCAAAAGCTCAGGCAGACATCCCATGAGCTTACACTCTAAGGCTGGGGTCAGACCAGCACATTTTTAACGTGCGTTCTGGCGCACTTAATCACGGCCACACTAGCAGCAAATGACGGGCAATGACGGCCAATATACGAAGTACGGTCGCACGAAAGTCCGGACGCGCAACGCAAGTGGAAAATGAACGCATTTTTTCGAGAAAGAGAACCGCTAGTACTGACGTACAGAGTGCGCTGCGCCCGCTAGCGGTGTGTGTGTGTGATTTGGAGACGTCAGACCCGGCTCGTGTCCGGCCAACATAACGTCCAGACGCAAAAAGTTTCCTGGTTTGGATTCGTAAAACATCACGCACGAAAATGCGCATCGTATGACCGTTTTCGCATATTCCGTGAAAAAATACATCAATGCGTTCGGACGCACTTTTTTACGTTCGCGTGTAAAAATGCTTTCGTTTGACCCTAGCCTTAGGGACTAGGGTAACAGATACAAATGGGAGCAGAGGGAAGGTGAAACTGGTGGCCAGTAGAATATCATAGGGATTGCATGAAATGGACCAGGTTATTTGGGCTTAGTAAGGGTAATTAGTAAGAGAAGTGGAGACAGCTGGAAAGGATGCCTGAAATTAGGGACCAGCCCTGGGTGGGCGGGTGGATGGGGAGGGTGGGTTGGGGCCGCAGAGGGAAGAAATGGAGGCGAGTCTGTGACGGAGTTTGCTGTGGAAAGAAAGAGGTTTGTGACATGCACAGATAGCACCAATTAACAAACATGTGGGGGAGGGAGGAGGAGGGAAACACAAACAGATTTTTTCTATCTGAAATGGAGGGAGATTCAAAATACTTGAAAGGACTAGTCAGGAAATAATAAATGCAGATATAAAAATACATGTCCTTATTGTGTTTATTTGATGTTGCCGATATCTTTACATGTGCTTGTTTTTCTCTTGTTAGTTTAGTGAAGAAAATTTTTTCCTCTATACGTGTCACTGGGTGCATCCATTGTGTGATATTTTGTGTTGTATCTTTCCTTCACTTGCTCCTCACTGTGTGGCTTTGGTCATAGAATGGAGTGAATGGGTCAGTCACCGACTCACATCATTGATTGTGTGGGATGTATTCAAAGGACATCAAAGAGTAGATTAGAAGTATTTTAAGCTCCCTGTTTTATCTCATTCAGCTGCTAGCTCTTATTACAGTTAGCCTGGAGAACACAAAACACCTCCTGCCGCATTATCTAAATATTCTCTCCTCCAAATCCTTAACGGCGGGCGGCTGTCATGTGGGGTAACGTGGGTAACATTCTAGTATGCTGCGCCGCCAGGGACCTTTGATTTGACCCACCCATGCAGCCGACGCGCATCATTGGCTGCAGGAGGATGGCATGACTTCAGACCATCTCTCAGCCAACAGCACGCACAGGTCGCGGGGAGGGGGTCGAAGTCAACAGGGCATACCAGTACGCCCCACCAGCTGCACGGACGTCATCGTGCGGCGGGAATGGGTTAAACTGTTAATCCACAGGAAAAAAAAACTTTGGTAAGTGTTGCCTGATGGGAAAAGAAGAAAGAAGTAAAAAAATTGGTAGGGCGATAGGAAAAAAGTTTTTTTACATGCAATTACTTCAAAAAAAAGGAAAGAAACAGCAGCCTGTGTTTTACAATGTGGTTTTGCTTGTAATACATAAGCGGAGCCTATGACTAGATAAATTTATATTCAGTCCAAGCCAAATCACATGCCAAGGTTACTCAATGGGACATTTCACAGCGACATGATGGATGTGATGTTACAATTGGCAGTGCGCATTTTTACCCCTTCACTACCAAAATAGAGTACACTCAATCTTCAAAGCACCTGCAGGCACCCAGATATAGAGTATACACAATTTGGTGTAATTCTGGAGCATTGTAAAGGAGTTTCTTTTGTTGCAAAACTAAATTTGTAATACATTTCTTACCGCTGACACCACGAAACAACTCATCCACGCCCTTGTAATCTCCCTATTTGACTATTGCAATAATCTCTTATCTGGCCTCCCTCTGTCCCACCTCTCCCCCCTACAATCCATTCGGAACGCCTCCGTCAGGCTCATCCACCTCACCCGCCGCTCTGTCTCTGCCGCTCCCCTCTGCGAGTCCCTTCACTGGCTCCCCATCCACTGCAGAATTAAGTTCAAAATCCTTATCCTTACCTACAAAACCCTCACTAACTCAGCGCCCCACTACCTGTCCTCACTAATCACCAAATACACCCCAGCCCGCTCCCTAAAGTCAAACAGTGACCTGCGCCTAGCTTCTCCCCGCATCACCTCTTCCCATGATAGACTGCAGGATTTCTCACGCGCAGCCCCCACTCTCTGGAACGCTCTCCCTCGTACTGTCAGACTTTCCCCTAACTTCTCTTCCTTCAAACGCTCCCTTAAAACATTCCTATTTAGGGAAGCCTACCACCCAACTCACTGACGCAACCATCAATCACTCTCACCTTACAGTCCTCTCCTCCTGTTTCCAACCCCAACCCTCCCAGATTGTGAGTTCCTACGGGAATAGGGCCTCATCTCCTCCTGTACTGTTTGTCAAATGTTGTTCAATGTATTGTAACCCTGTCTATACTGTGCTTATTGTACAGCGCTGCGGAATATGCTGGCGCTTTATAAATAAATAATAATAATTTGCAGCTGGACTCCAGAATGTGCCCCAAAAATTTTAGCACGTTTTGCAAAACACTCGAGGAGTTAAAGCCGATTAAACAGCAAGGACTTTGAGAAATCCGCTGGGAATATATGTTTTAGACACAGAGGCCCAACTGCAGTAGCGCTTTCTTGGACAGCAGATGGCAACATATGACTGTCACATAGGGCTATTACAGTAAGAAATACATTGGGAAAGTCCCAAATATTTCTTCTTTATAAATTCATGAAAAGTGATTTAAAAACACCAAAACCGAAACAAACACGACTGGTTCCAGACAGTGACTTTATTAAGGGGGGGGGGGTGCAGGATAAAAAAAATAAAATCTTTGTAATGCAGGGGTTAAAAGCGAAGCCAGCTGTCATCATCAAAACTGTAGCAAGTGCATGAATAAAACACAAAAAGGCCAGTGTAGAATCAACATTTCAGACAACATACTCCCGCGTGATCGCCAATAGTGTACTTCTACCTTCGCCATAAATCCCAGCGACTTTCCCACAGGATATCAAAAATATGCACTGTCTGCTTTCAATCTCAAAAAAAATACTTAATCAGCAGTAGAAAAAAAAAACACCACGAGCAGCACAAATTATTTACCAAACGTTACCATAGAAATGCTTTTCCTGGAAAGACAGACAATTTATTCATTTTTTAAACCCACTTAATAAAAATATATCATTTGACATAAAACATAGTATATAAAAAAAAAAAAAAAGTTAAAATACTAACAGAGGGAGAGTGGGGGAAAAAAAAACAAAAAAACCCCAAAAAGTCCCAGATGAGAAGTCTGCCGCTTGTTCTTTGTAAATGAAGAACATAATTAACATTAAATTAAGGTAATACAAATGAAGTCAACAACAAGCTTGACAACATGAGTGTTTGGGGAGGCTGCGGAGATGTGATTCATATTTTTAATTTACTGTACAAATAGATTGGCAAGACGAAAGAAGAGGCCCTGAATGTAACAGGGATAAAAAAAAAAGGATTTTTTCAGGTTTTTTTTGCATTGTTGTTTCGCTGTGCTTAAGTACACAACGACTATTAAACTCAACTGTCCATATAATAGGAGAGACGCTACATGAGTGAATTCTGCGAGGCTGCTTGCTGTAGCTATAAATTTTTTAATGCATTCTGCTGGTGCAGAACCTTGGGGATACATCAAAGGCAATCCTTTTATGTAAATACCCTTTCATCAGAGATTTAAGGGCAAGTGCTGACACTGCACCCTCCAGCAAATAACAAGCGCTTATCTTGTGCGAACCAAACCAGTGATATTTGGGTATTATAAAAAAACGGTCCTCTCCGAGGCTGAAACAACTTAACACCGAGCATGGAGTGACGCATTTCATGTAAGGTTGCCACGTCGGCCATGTTTTCCCGGACACGTGTAGCGCTCACTCCCGGAGGAGGGGCTGAAATTGAACCTCGGGTCAGTCTCCCCGCACTAGGAAATAAATATATACACCAGCACTGTTGTGGATTTTATAAATTATAGAGTTTACTAGAACAAATGGCATATAATGAATAACACGGTGTTCGTATATATATTTACAGTACTTCGTAATGCGGGAAACGCGCAGCGGAAAAGAAATACGATGCTTCGTAATTCGAGAAACGCGCAGCGGAAAAGAAATACAATGCTTCGTAATTCGAGAAACGCGCAGCGGAAAAGGAAAAATAAATCTTTAACCCCCTTTTGTGTTTGGGGAGTGAGTCCCGCACAGGTTATGTCCCAGAATGTACGTGTGTGTGTGTGTGTGTGTTGTGGTACCCGGGTACAATATTCAACTGGCCAGTGAATTGCTTATGAGGTATCTTCGACTAGTCAAGTTGGGGCCCTGTGGGTTTTGGAAACAAACAGCAGCGTGCTTTATTTTCACAACGGCCTGGAAGGCCTCTCACCCATCCGCCAGATACTTGATGCTCCGCTCGACCCAGGACGTCTCTCCGCTCGATGTTGACTGGGGTTCTCCTGGTTACTGGATCCGCTGTCTGGCTTTCTGTAACTGCCGCAAGATATCCAGTTCACCGCCTGCTCTCCCTGTCCAATCGATCTGCGGTACTCCTAACTCGGGATCCTCCGGCTTCCTCAATATCAGCGCGGGTAGTCCTGTGAATCACTGGGTCTTCCTCTGGTAAGGCTGAATAACCCGGTCTTTAGCTCTGTCAGGCCCCAGCTGCGCTCCGGCCTAGTCGCTGTCTCGTTCTGCTGCTCTTGCTCCTCTCACTCCCTGGCTCGCTCTGCCAGCTCTCTCCACGAGGCTCAGGATGTAAGTGTCTGTATCCCACCCACTTCCTGTGTCCGCTCCCAAAGCATGCCGGGAAATGTAGTCCCAATGTTCAATGTCTCTCATCGCACTGGTCTCCCTCCGGTGGCCAAAAATAGGTACTGCCACGACAGGGAATTAAACCCAGCGCTACACACGTACTACTGTTGAGTACAGGGAAAAGTGCTGCTCTGCAACATGTACAATTCATATGCTGCAGGAAGGAAATCAAGGCAGGTCATCTGGGATTCCCTTTTTGATTTCTTACCTGCAGCAGATGGATTCATCATGCCACGGCGTGGCGTCTTTCATGCGCCGTCCATCAGCATCAATAAATGCATGGCCGATCTGGCAACCTGATTTCATGCAGGCTCACAAAATAACGTCGGGCGGATCAGCAGCATTTTGTTTGTCATAATCAGACTAGTTCAGGTCCGTTTATAGGTGTGCATAGAGTGTGCCTGGGTTTGAGGTTTTTGGGTGGATGGAATTGATGCTTAACCCTACCAGCCTGAAGTTACAAGATTCCCCTTATTTGATATCCTCACGTCGCCACCTTGTGGATGCAGAGAAAAGTGACGCAATGATTAAGTTGTCGAAGCGAAACCAATTCTCCCAATGCGGGCGCTTCTGAATTGGACACCTCGCATTGTTTTTCCAGAAACTTTTTTGAAAATTTTCAAATTCAAATCGAATTTCAGTGTCTGAGACAATCAAATCTTCGGGTTAGATCACGATTTGTGATTGATTGATGGTTAGATATTCAATTTTATATCAAGGCAGGAGGCTTCATATTTTGCATTCGCTTTTCTTTACTAAAACATCAGCAGCAAAGGAAAGTTTACATAGCAACAGCAGTAACCAATAAACAACAAGAGTGTAGTAAGTCCTTAGCCACGCCCTCTTTTCTTTGCTGCTGGCGACCAGGTGAGATGTTTTCAAAACAGCTCCTGGTTGCCAGGCTTTAGTTTAGGTGTAATTTGTCACTGTTAGGTTTATTAAGTAATTTTAACTCAGATTTATTATATGTACTGAGCACCTGATTGTTTTTTTTCCTAGGTTTCCTCCCTGCTGTGTGGGCACTCTCCCGCCTGCAGGTGCGCTTTGCTCGCGTTGCGTGACTTGCGGCGCCCCATCGTAATTTACTTTGTTTTAACAGCTCTGTTTTCTCCTTAAGCTTTTTCCCCCCTTTCTTTGTGTTTTGCGCGGCGCCCGCCGCCTTCCTGCGAGTGCGCGACTAAACTTTCTCCTCAGGATAGTATGGCGTTCGTCCGTGCGCACTCCGACGGCCATCTTAGTTCTACCAGCAATTGCTGCCATTCGGGACATCGCGTCTTCGCGTCCCGATGCAAACTAGCAGGTCAGCACTTACATGTTAAACAGCCTCCGCTTCTACTTATATAAATAAATTATTATTTTTTAGTGGGATTTCTGTCTGCCCAACGTAAACATCGGGTAAGCCCCGATACGCTTATTCTGTATATATACAAATAAATATTATTTTTTCTGGTGGGATCTGTCCCACGAAGGCATCGGGTGAGCCCTGATAAGTATATATATATATATATATATACATACTTAAGTATATTATTATTCTGGCGGGATATCTGTCAGTCCCACAAAGGCATCGGGTGAGCCCCAACACATTAATTTATAATAAATATATTATTACCTTCCTGGCGGCTAGTACAGGATTTTTCTGTTTGGCCACACTAAACATCGGGTGAGCCCCGATATATATCCCTATAAATTTTAATATATATATTACCTCAACAGGTGAGTCCCGTTATTCTGTTTTCCCATGGATCCTCCTCAGCTCCCCACCAATCCAGAGGAGCTTTCGGCCTGGCTTTTAGCTGCCATTTCAGAAACACTGCCCATAGCTTTGGCAGCCATGCCCCCGCTTCCCCAGCCAGAACCTCCGGTCCTTTCTAGGGCCCAGTCACCGGCCCTTTCTGAGGGCTCCCATTCGGTTCATTCTGAGGCTGCCGTGCCATCTCGTAAAATACTCTGGAAGGGTCAATCTGAGTTCGCTGGCTAGGGTAAGGGCCCTGCTACAAACTCCTCCCGCACTTCTGTCCCCAAAGGGGACGATGATTATGACAGGGACGTTACCGGGCTCAATACCCGAGGAAGGAGCCAATACCACCAGTGATCCACCGACTACTGCAAGCTCGACGGGTGAGCCCCATTCTGATGGCTTAGCGATCGTGCCCCTCTCTACCGCTCCAACACCGCCTCGCTCCTTGGTGTCCTCGGATACCCCGGCGCCACTCCTCAACGCTAGAGGAGCCCCCCCTTTTTCGATCCATGCACTACCACCCACCCCAGGTCTTCGGCATGGCTCCCGCCTGACCACACAGCGGAGTTTCTGCTCTTCTGGCTACGCGGTCCCTTAGATAAAATTTCTAGGGCGCGTCTGTGGGCAGGATGCCCTTGCCCGATGCTGTCTGACAAGGTATCTCTTATGCCAGAGTTTGACGTGGATTTCGCCTCCTTTCTGGGTAAGGTTGACAGGGATCCTTGTCAAAGTCTAGAACAGGGCTTCCGCGTCGCCCAGGACAAATGCTGGAGGTTTCAGGCCCGCTCGTCACGGTGGACGAAGCACTAACTACTGGAAACATAGAAACATAGAAAAATGTCGGCAGATAAGAACCTTTCGGCCCATCTAGTCTGCCCAATTACATGGATACTTTACCTGGATTTATCTTTTGTTTAGGATAGCCTTATGCCTACCCTGCTCGGCCCTGCAATGGTCCGTGAATGAACACAGCGTGCCCTCTGTCTTTAGGTAACGCCAATGTCAGCATCTCTTCTGCACGCCGCAATGAGACGCTTTTCGATTTGACGCTAATTTAACAAGTATGTGCTCCAAAGAATTGGGTCCTGCGGCCAAGGGGTTGCTTTTTTGGGGACCTCTTCTTAAAAGAATCGAAACATAAGATTAACATCTATACCAACCTGCAAAAGGTCCAATCCAACATGAAAAGAGTCTTTCAACCCCAGACTCGTTTTCCTCCGATACAACAGCTCCTATAGACCTCGCCTCACCATAAATCAAAGCACGGCGGCGCAATACCGACCGGGCCCGATCCTGGTTCGGGGAATTCCCATCAGTTGGGGGTTTCAACAGGTCCAGACGCCACTATTCCGCTGGTGAGTACCCCGCGTTTCCACTACCCACACATACCGGTCGCGGGTCGATTACGTTTTCCCCAAATGGTGCAAGCTCACGTCCGACTCTTGGGTCCTACGAATCGTATCTGGTTTCTTGATAGACTTTTCCCAGGTTCCCTTCCAGTCTGTTTCCCCGCACAATGTGTTCTGGTACACAAGAAGTCTGGGGACCTTCGCCCGGTCTTAAACCTGAAAGCCTTCAATTCCTTCTTGTCCTATCGACACTTCACAATGGAGAGCACACATCTACTCAGGGGTCTCCTATCCATCCTGCACCACCGACAGTTCACCTGCCTACCTTTCGGCCTCAGCTCCGCACCATGGTGCTTCAACGAAGCTCCTCTAACTGGGCATGGCCTCCATTCATTCACAGGGCATCAGGTCTATCATATACCTGGACAAGGTCTTCGTACTGGCTCAAGATCCGGTCCTGTCTTCCTGTCACACGGCCCTAGTGCTTACTCTCCTGTAAGACCTCTGGTTCATTACCAACATGGATATGTCAGCTTGTCGCCCAGCACCAAATCATCACCCTTCTCCCTGGCCCACTGCATTATCGGGCGATGCAACGTCAAAAAACCACGTGCCTCAGTCTCAATCCCTCCTACGACCAGCTGGTCCCTATCACTCCTGAGGTTCGAGTGGAACTCCTGTGGTGGCTGCGCCTCATGGAAGCCTGGAATGGGTGGGCCATCTTTGGCTCTCTACCGGACTTCGTACTGGAATCGGACGCCAGCCAATCGGGCTGGGGAGCGACTTGCGGACCCGTATCCACGGGTGGGGCATGGACGCCAGAGGAACAGCCGCTTCACATCAACTGCTCTCTACACCTTTGGGTCAACCTGTTTACTTCCCGCTTGAACCACCAGATGCAGACCGGCTTCAGTTGGCTTACGGACCTGCAGGCGGCAGCGGTGGATGCTTTCCTCCCACCATGGCCCCGTCGAGGAGCCTACACTGTTTCCCCGTTCACGATGCTCACGTGCACGCTTCAAGAAGTCCGCAGATGGATGTTTCGACTTCTACTCACGCCTCTATGGCATGCTCAGAGCTGGTTGTCACTGACGCTACAGCTCCCTTGTCTACTCCTGCCCGCTGCTGCCGTCCATTCTTCTGGACCCTCAAGGCAACCCTAATCCATTGGTATTGGAGGGCAATCTTCCACTGGTGGCTTGGACAATTTCCGGGGACCCTGCATTTCCCCTTATCAGATGCGGCTCGCTCCCTATTATGGGAATCCTGGACTTCTGGCACGCAAAAATGTTACGCCTGGGGAAATTGGTGTGGTTGGTGTGTGCCTGATTCTGCTACAGCCCCTCTAATTTTTTGGTGAGCCTTTCCACGGCCGGCAAGTCCTGGTTCCGCTCGACCATCTCGGTGGCTCACGCTCCCCTGGGTGGCGTTTCTGTGTGTCGTCTCCGCAAGGGCATTAGGCTCGCTCGCCCGCCGGCCCCAAATATACTCACTTTGGGATGTGGCGCTTGTTTTGGAGTTCCTGCGTAACTGGCCAGATACTACTCACTGTTCCTGCGTCAGCTCTTGGTGTAATCTAACCATCATTTTGTGTTTGGGTCCTTTTAGACGTGTTTTGGATGCTAGAGCCTTCGATGCGCACGCTATGGTTTTTTCTCCTGAGGGAGTCGTTTTTCACGCTTACTAGATGTACTAAAACCCCTTTTTTCTAAGGTTTTCTACCCTGTGTGTCGCTAGGTGCGTTACGAACTACCTCACCCACTTAAGCTCTTTGCGCTCCCCTCCAGTCGGCCAGCTCTTGGTCTCCTATGTTTCCACTTACAATCCTGTTTCCTCTCCTACATTTTCTAGAGGGGTCCCCTGGCTGCTCTCCCTAGCGGGTGTTGCTCCTCACTTCGGCGCTCACTCCGTGCGGGGTGCAGTGGCTTCTTCTGTTGCGGTCGCCGGCGGCTCCCTGTCCGACATACTAGCGGCTGCTGATTGTTCTAGGGCGGTCACCTTTCGTACCTTTTATTTTCGCCCTCGTTCTCATGCATCTGGGGCTCTGGTGCAGCTTTAAAACTGCAAAATATGAAGCCTCCTGCCTTGATATAAAATTGTGGATTATTCCAGCCTTGGTGTTCGAATAATCTTAATTTTAATAAAGACAGGAGGCGAATATTTTTCCCGCCCGCCCATGCCCGGGATTGCTCACGGGATTAACACACCGGATTTACTACTATATTTCGATTAAAAAAAAAAAATTATTCATTTTGAATAAAGAATGTAATTTACGTATCTACACTTCGAGTTTTGTCCATTATTGTCTAACTATTTTTTCATTCCCCTTAGTAGGATTTGCATGTCTCGTTGGCCTAGCCTAGGGCTACTGTCTCATAATTGATTAACTATTGATAATTCTTTGCTTTGACTGGTCAGTTAGTTAACTGTTGATTGGCAAGCCTCCATCACATGGTACTTTCACGTATCCTCTGCTTTCTCCGTAGCTTGATTTGCTTCTGCGACCCTGTTGGTCTCCCATCTTTTCGGACGCCCTTCCAGTTCTGCAACTGACCATCTCGTTGACTCCTACCTAGTCTTGGCTTTTGCCTCTTCCGTTTGCGGGTTCTTCCTACTTCTTGGATTTCTGGAATTTCTATGTCACGGCTCTCCTGCTCGTTCAGCATACAATAAAAGAGGGCGTGGCTAAGGATTTACTACACTCTTGTTGTTTATTGGTTACTGCTGTCGCTATGTAAACTTTCCTTTGCTGCTGATGTTTTCGTAAAGAAAAGAGAATGCAAAATATTCGCCTCCTGTCTTTATTAAAATTAAGATTATTCGAACACCAAGGCTGGAATAATCCACAATTGTGCTTGATTTACGAGGTTATTCACTAACCTCCAAATTGGCCCTGAATTTTACCAGACGGTGAATTTCAGGCCAATTAGTCTATTCACTAAGCTGTCAATTCACCAAATACAGGCGAATTGGCAGCAAAATATGGTGCAATTCGCCGGTATCGAAATTGCTCCATAGAAGAACGTTGAATTGCACCGAAATGCCCTGATTTTCAGTGTCTGTTTGCCAAGAAACAGGCAAATCCCATAGATTGCAATGCAATAAATAGGTGTGAAATTAATTAAATTGGGAGGGAGAGAAATTAAAGGGGGAGGGTGAAATTAATCAAATGGGGAAAGGGAGGGTGAAATTAATTAAATGGGGAGGGGGCGAAACGAGTTAAATGGGGAGGGTGAAATTAAATGGGTGAAGGAGAGGGTGAAATTAATTAAATGGGGAGGGGGATGAAATGAGTTTAATGGGGAGGGGGAGAAATTAAAGGGGGAGGTGAAAATGAATTAAATGGGGGTGTGTGAAATGAATTAAAAGGGGAGGGGAGAAACTAAAGAGGGAGGGTGAAATGAATTAAATGGGGAAGGGGAGGGTGAAATTAAAAGGGAGGGTGAAATTAATTAAATGGGTAGGGGGAGGAAATGCGTTAAATGGAGAGGGGGAGAAATTAAAGGGAGGGTGAAATTAAAGGGGGAGGGGGAAATTAATTAAATGGGGAGGGGGAGAAATTACAGAGGGAGGGTGAAATGAATTAAATGGGGAGGGTGAAACTAAAAGGGAGGGTGAAATTAATTAAATGGGGAGGGGGCGAACTTAAATGGGGAAGGGGCACAAACCTGGAAAATTTAAAGTAGCAACACCATCTGTACCAGTTAACATCACGCACCTTAAAGAGAAGCAGTTCCAGCATCACATTAGGGGTGAGTTAATTAAATTTCTTCCTGAATATAGCTGCTAAATTTTAAAGTTGTTAATTCTTTATGGCCCTCGAATGATGTTATAAAAATCCAAATGGCAGAAAAAAAAGGTTCCTAACCCCAACTCTTATTTCTAGGAGGAGATTATAAATCATATTCATGCTTTTCTATGGGACGGAATTCTTTTGTTAAAATCAGAATACTGCGAATACAAACAGTTTTAACGCTCGCTACATGCAGATAGAATTTTCCTTAAGGGTCTTATGTAGGGGAGAGAAAGATTTGTTTCCCCAACTTTAAATCTAGCAAGCCATGCCTTTTTTCATCCCTCCCAGCTCTGCGCGCTTTGCCAAACGAAAACACAGGGATAATTTAGATTAAGATATTATGGAAGTCTCTCTGCTCTAAAACAGCAGGGTACCCAGTGCCTCATTAATAAGGAATAACTCGGAATCTATTTAAAACACACTTCTTGGTTATTTACACTCCGTTGTACGCATGTAATATACCATTACAGTTGTTTGTAGAACAGGAGAAGAATTAAAACCGCGGCATACTTTTATTATTCAACTGTAAAGTGCGCGTCTAGACCGTTCATATCACACTTCAGTGCGTATTCCCAGCTAGAACGCAAGAGGATCTCATAAAAGGAAATATTTAAGAACAGCACAAGGAACGACACCATCGTTCGAATCTCCATCTCTGTGTGGGATTGTGTTTTTTTTTAAATTGACATTATTAGCACTGCTACAGAGTGTAAGCTCACTTGCCAATATCAGGTAAAAACACATACACCTCAAGATCAGCCTGGTGCTCAGCCCAATGAGGAATGTAGAGAGTGGACAAGAGCTAGCACTCCAAGGACTTTAAAATAGTAATACTTTATTATAATATATAGAAAAACACTGAAAATAATAAATGTCCTAGTCGACATTTCAGCCCACTATACAGAGCTTTCTTCAGGACACGTGTCCTGAAATGTCAACTAGACCATTTATTATTATTTTCTATATGTTGTTATTATTATTATTCTTCTTCTTTATTTATAAAGCGCCAGCATATTCCACAGCGCTGTACAATAGGGACAGTATAGACAGGGTTACAATACATTGAACAACATTTGACAAACCGTACAGGAGGAGATGAGGCCCTATTCCCGTAGGAACTCACAATCTGGGAGGGTTGGGGTTGGAAACAGGAGGAGAGGACTGCAAGGTGAGAGTGATTGATGGTTGCGTCAGTGAGTTGGGTGGTAGGCTTCCCTAAATAGGAATGTTTTCAGGGAGCGTTTGAAGGAAGAGAAGTTAGGGGAAAGTCTGACAGTACGAGGGAGAGCGTTCCAGAGAGTGGGGGCTGCGCGTGAGAAATCCTGCAGTCTATCATGGGAAGAGGTGATGCGGGGAGAAGCTAGGCGCAGGTCACTGACCTTAGGGAGCGGGCTGGGGTGTATTTGGTGATTAGTGAGGACAGGTAGTAGGGAGCTGAGTTAGTGAGGGTTTTGTAGGTAAGGATAAGGATTTTGAACTTAATTCTGCAGTGGATGGGGAGCCAGTGAAGGGACTCGCAGAGGGGAGCGGCAGAGACAGAGCGGCGGGTGAGGTGAATTAGCCTGGCGGAGGCGTTCAGGATGGATTGTAGGGGGGAGAGCCGGGACAGAGGGAGGCCAGATAAGAGATTATTGCAATAGTCGAGTCGGGAGATTACCAGGGCGTGTATGAGTTGTTTTGTGGTGACAGCGGTAAGAAATGGCCGAATTCTGGAAATATTACGCAGTTGGTATCGGCAGGAGGAGGAAAGAGACTTGATGTGGGGGATGAAGGAAAGAGCAGAGTCAAGTGTAACTCCAAGACAGCGAACTTGGTTTGATGGGGAGATGGTGATACCCTCCACCGTGATAGAGAAGTCAGGAGGTGGGAGGCATTGGAGGGAGGAATAAGTAGGAGTTCAGTCTTTGACATGTTGATCTTTAGGTGGTGGGAGGCCATCCAGGGGAGATGCCAGATAAACAGTCACTGACTTTTGAAAGGACAGGGGGAGAGAGATCAGGGGTAGAGAGGTAGATCTGAGTGTCATCAGCGTAGAGGTGGTAATTAAAGCCAAAGCTGTTGATGATTTTGCCCAGGGAGGAGGTGTAGATGGAAAAGAGCAGAGGACCAAGGACAGAGCCTTGAGGTACACCAACAGATAGAGGCAATGAGGAGGAGGAGTTACCAGCAAAGGACACACAGAAGGACCTGTTGGATAAATAGGAGTCAACCCAAGCAAGTGCAGTGTCACCGAGACCCAGAGAG
Source organism: Leptobrachium leishanense (assembly GCA_009667805.1). Taxonomy (NCBI): domain Eukaryota; kingdom Metazoa; phylum Chordata; class Amphibia; order Anura; family Megophryidae; genus Leptobrachium; species Leptobrachium leishanense. The sequence goes on along the minus strand of CM019068.1, from coordinate 24,214,849 downwards.
TTGAGGGTCTGTAGAAGGAGGGGATGGTCAACAGTGTCAAAAGCAGCCGAGAGGTCAAGCAGGATGAGAATAGAATAGTGGCCGTGTTTTTTAGCAGTTAGGAGGTCGTTGGTGACTTTGGTGAGGGCAGTTTCAGTTGAGTGTAGGGGACGGAAGCCAGATTGCAGGGGGTCAAATAGGGAATTGGAGGACAGGAAGAGGGAGAGGCGGTTGAAGACTAGTTTTTCTAAGAGCTTAGAGGTAAAGGGAAGCAGGGATACAGGGCGGTAGTTGGATGGAGAGTTGAGATCGAGGGATGGTTTCTTTAGTAAAGGGGTAACTAGCGCGTGTTTGAAGGCGGATGGAAAGGAGCCAGTGGAGAGAGATAGGTTGAAGATGTGTGTGAGAGCAGGGGTGAGGGAGGAGGAGAGGGGAGGAATTAGATGTGAGGGAATGGGGTCGAGCGGGCACGTGGTGAGATGTGAGGAGGACAATAAGGAATTGACTTCCTCCTCAGTGGCTGGGAGGAAGCGGCAGAGGGTGGCAGAGGGGACCTGTGGGAGTGGAGGTGGCAGATAACTATCTTGTGTTGGGATGTTGCTTCTGATAGTTAGAGTTTTACTGAGGAAGTAGTCTGCCAGGTCTTGAGCGCTGAAGGCAGCTGTGGGGGAGGTGCAGGTGGGTAGAGGAGGGTGTTGAAGGTGGACCAGAGCCGTTTAGGGTTGGAGGACAGCGTAGATATAAGAGATGAGAAGAAGGATTGTTTGGCCAAGTGGAGGGCAGAGGTGTATGACCGGAGAATAAACTTGAAGTGAACAAAATGAGCTTCAGAGCGGGATTTCCTCCAGGCACGCTCTGCAGTGCGGGAGCATCTTTGCAGGTAGTGAGTCTGGAGGGTGTGCCAGGGCTGAAGCTGGCGGCGTGGGGCCTTACAGAGTCGAAGAGGAGCAAGAGTGTCTAGAGCAGAGATAAGCGTAGTGTTGTAGTGATTAGTGGCAGCACCAGGCAGGTGAAGGATGAGGTATGAGGGAGGTGGTGAAGTAGGTTGGAGGATTGATGGGGGTCCACAGCATGTAGATTTCTGCGAGGGTGTGTGCGGGGTGGGGGAGCAGGGTGTTTAGGAAGTCCAGATAAGTTGAAAGAGAGAAGGTGGTGGTCAGAGATGGGGAAAGGGTGACAGTTGAACTCAGAAATGGAGCGGAGGTTGGAAAAGACAAGGTCAATAGCGTGACCATCGCGGTGGGTAGGGAGGAGGGAGGATTGTGTGAGTCCAAGGGAGGACGTGAGTAAAAGAAGTTTGGAGGCAGCAGGGGCGGAAGGATCATCAATGGGAATGTTGAAGTCCCCGAGAACTAGGCATGGAAGATTAGAAGACAGGAAGTGAGAAAGGCAGGTAGCAAAGTGGTCAAAGAACTGGGAGGTTGGTCCCGGTGGGCGGTAGATGACTGCCACCCTGAGGGCCAGAGGAGAGAACAGGCGGATGCAGTGTGTCTCGAAGGAGGAGAAGGAGAGGGATGGGGGTGGAGGGAGATGCTGGTAGGTGCAGGTGGGAGAGAGCAGGATTCCGACCCCGCCACCATTTCTCTCACCCGGTCTGGGGGTATGGCTCAAGTGTAGACTACCATGTGAGAGAGCAGCAACGGAGGCCGTGTCAGAGGGAGTTAGCCAGATTTCAGTTAAAGCTAGGAGGTTGAAGGAGTTTGAAAGGAAGAGGTCATGGATTGCTGTGAGTTTGTTGCACACAGAGCGAGCGTTCCAGAGGGCGCAGGAGAAAGAGGACAGGCGCTGAGGGATTATGGAATGAGGTTGCTGGGCTTGCAGGGAGGTGATTTATGTGCGATGGAGATAGGATGAGAGGGAAGTATTGGATGTGTTGTGGGGCCAGGGTTAGGGGATATGTCACCTGAATAGAGTAACAGCAGGAGGGTGAGAAAGAAAAGGTGGGAATGGGATTTGTGGGAGTGGGAGTGATTGGCAGCACGAGAGATAGAGGGAGACCATGTTCTGAGGAAACAAAGGAGCTCATGCGAGGCCATCATGTGGGACGAGAGGAGGGAGGGGGAGATGCAGATAGTGTAGGGGTCGGTGGTAGAGGGGCAGGAGTTCCATTTAAGGAGAAAGGTAGAAGTAAAGAGCAGAAGTGTGAGAGAAAGCATGATATAGACGTGTGTTTACCCAGAGTAAAAAGTGGGCCTTGCAGTTCCTTCCTCCAGTCCCGCAACTCCAGGAAACCAACTCTAAGCATCCACTTAGGATGCCATTTGGGAATGTCACTGGAGCCAAGGCTCAATGGAGACACTCTTAGTTGTCATATAGGGCAGACTGATTGCATTCAGGCAGATAAAAGGTAAACACCTGATGCTGGATGGGCTGTGTCAATAGGGCAGGAGATTCACATGCTAATTAGCAAAGCAAATGGTGGAGAAAGGAGACAAAAATAAATTAAAAAAAAAGAGACCAAGGTACCATTACAATGTGGATGCCTGCGAATAATGGGTGATGGGGGTCCTACCAGCAAAAGTATGCAGGGGATCAGTTGAGATGTGTGTCTGTGGAGAATGGGTGATAAAGTCTTACCAGCAAAAGTATGCAGGGGATCAGTTGAGATGTGGGTGTCTGTGGATAATGGGTGATAAAGTCTTACCAGCAAAAGTATGCAGGGGATTAGTTGAGATGTGGGTGTCTGTGGATAATTTGGGAATGTCACTGGAGCAATTCATTAATAAATTAATAAAATTCATTAATAAAAACTTACTAATACAAAGTGACTGGTTGACTCAGGACAAGGTTTTGCAGCAATTAAACAATGTGAATGTGAATAAAGCCCCAGGGCCAGATGGAATTCACCCGCGAGTACTGAGGGAGCTATGTGTTGAAATATGTAAACCTCTGTTCTTAATCTTTCAAGATTATTTTCTTTCAGGAATCGTACCAGAGGATTGGAGAAAAGCTGACGTGGTCCCTATATGTAAGAAAGGTTTAACCCTTTCGCTGCTGAGGCTTTTCCCGCCCCTGTGCTGAGGTCATTTTTACCGGTTTTGCTCATCATGTTTAAACGTGTTTTGAAGGCTTATTTTAGTACATGACCCAGACATATTATATATCGTTCTTTCCGTCAGACTCGGTAGATTCATAATATGTCATTATTATATGTATACGTTATGTCATGTCTGTATATTATAACAAAAAATGCAATAAAATATGTATTTTCAATAATTTACAATGTGTAAAGTGTTTTTTTTCACATTTTAACATGCGAGCAATTGCGGTTATATTTTGTATGGGGTGCGCTTGTTAAAAAAATTAGAGATGGGGTCTCGTTACATTTTTTTTTGGACAAAATTACACTATTTTTAACAAACGCACCGCATACAAAAATCGTTAGTGCAGCATCATTGTTCACATTATAATTGAAATGGGAACAATATTGCTGCATTAACAAACCAAAAAAAAGTTTTTTTTTTTTCCTTTTTTTTTTTTGACAAAATCTTTCACTGTAGTGTTTGGTATCGTTGGAACGGTCATGCTCTGGCCGATCCAACCATATCAAACTTTAACCCCTAGCTGCCAAGGATCGGGAGATAGGGAGTTCATTGGAACTCCCTATCTCCACCGTTGGTGGCAGTTAGGGGTTAAGTCCAGGACTGGCGTCATTGTGCTACGCACGATGACGCCAGTCCTCAGGGGGAGTTCCCGGAGGCTTGGCCGACATCCAAGATGTCGGCCAGCTCCGGGAAAGGATCGCGAACCGGCGCTTTTCAGCGCCGATTCGCGATCCAGCTCCCCAGGGGTTAATGCCAGGCACCATTTGGAAGGGCAGGCTGTGCCCTTCCAAATGATGCCTGGGTTAACCCCCGCAGAGCCGCCGTTCGGGAGAGAGGTCCGAAGGACCTCCCCCCCTCCCTTTCAGGCGCCTCCTCCGCACATGCGGGGGGGGGGCGCCTGAATTAGGTGTCATCGCGCCGCCGCGATGACACCTAATACCAGCGGCTGCGGTTCCGGATGCGCGGCTGACATCGAGGATGTCAGCCCGCACCGGAGGGGCCAGCGATCGGCCGGAACCCGGCCGAACGCTGACCCCAATGGGAGGACGCGCTCAGCGCGTCCTCCGCATACCAGCGGTAATGCGGAGGACGCGCTGAGCGCGTCCTCCGCATTCAAGTGGTTAAAATGTGTGCCTGGGAATTATAGACCTATGAGCTTAACATCTGTGGCTGGAAAAGTATTTGAGGGGTTACTAAGGGATAATATTCAAGAATTTATTGGGAAAGGTATAATGTAATTGGCAAAAATCAGCATGTTTCATGAAAAACAGATCATGTCAGACTAATCTAATTACGTTCTATGAGGAAGTAAGTAGAAGTATAGATCAGGGGGTCGCAGTGGATGTGATTTACTTGGATTTTGCCAAAGCTTTCGACACAGTTCCACACAAAAGGTTACTATTTAAATTAAGAGAAATTGGTCTAGATGAAAATACTTGTTCTTTGATAGAAAACTGGCTAAAAGATAGGGTACAGAGAGTGGTCATAAATGGTACATTTTCAAGATGGACATCAGTGGTAAGTGACTCTCAGGGGTCTGTTCTGTTATAGGACCAATACTATTCAATTTATTTATAAATAACCTTGAGATAGGCATTGAAAGTCATGTATCAGTGTTTGCAGATGACACAAAACTAGGAAAAGTAATACAATGTGAGCAGGATGTTACTTTGCTGCAGAGTGATTTAGATAGATTGTGGGACTGGGCACTTAAATGGCAGATGAAATTTAATGTAGATAAATGCAAAGTTATGCACTTTGAAGGGAAGAACACACAAGCAACTTATACCCTAAATGGTACGGAGTTAGGGAAATCCAAGCAGGAGAAGGATTTGGGAATAATCATAGACTTCAAACGAAGTAACAATGTGCAATGTCAAACAGCAGCTGCCAAGGCCAGCAAGGTATTGGCATGCATTAAAAGGGGAGTTCACTCTCGGGATGAAAACATAATTTTGCCTCTGTATAAATCAATGGTCAGACCGCACCTGGAATATGCCGAGCGATTTAGGGCACCTGTCTTAAGAAAGGATATTATAGCGCTAGAGAAAGTGCAGAGACGGGCAACTAAATTAATAAGGGGAATGGAAGGGTTAAGTTATGAGGAAAGACTAACAAGCTTAAACCTGTTTAGTTTAGAGAAACGGCGCCTTAGAGGGGATCTGATAACTAGGGATGCACCGATACCAATACTAGTATCGGTATCGATACTGCTGTTTGCACGAGTACTTGGTACTCATGCAAATGGCCCGATAAATCCCCCGATACCGGAGGCCAGCTTGCCGGGATCCACGGGGCTGGGGATGCTGGCCGCGTGTCATAATAAAGTATTAGTTTTTTTAAAGTCCTTGGAGTGCTAGCTCTTGTACACACACACACACACACACACACACACACACACACACACAGTGGACAAAGCAACTAAACAAATCCAGAATTGTGATACAGTATCGCAAATCAAAGTGCAATAGTGGCGCATAAAAAGTGTGAATAGATACTTCGATTTCAAATCAACTCTGAGTCTATCTTCCCGATTCACTTTTGAGAAGCTGTATTGATAGACAGGGATTTGATGTAGAAGTAGCAGGGGCAAATTTACTCTCTCGCGGCCCTTTACCGGACCTCAGGTCTTCACTCACTGCTGCACGCCAGATCTTCCTTCTCGCTGCGCCCCTCATCTTCCGGGTGCAGCATGAAGGAGGATCCGGTGCGCCTCAGCAAGTGAGGGAAGTGGGGATAATTCTGGGCCCTCATTCTGCTACTCGTCGCACGCCAAGGTCCGGTGAAATGTATTAACCTACCTGGCGGTATTCTCGCGTGTGGTTTCGGGGTTAATTTTCAATGCTGAAAGCGATAACCCCGACTGACCTCCGCGAACGCATTCTCCTCCAGCCGATCGTGGCGTCCTGCTTCCCTTCTCGCGAGAAGGGAACCAGGAAGCATGAGGTCGCGATCGTCTGGAGTGTGACTGCGGGGGACAGTGAGGGAGTGCAGGGACAGGTACATATCCAGCCAGAGTGTGGCTCGGGGTTACCGGCTACCGCTTTCACCAGAGAAAGTTAACCCCGAGCCACACTGAGGAATACCGCTAAGGGGCCAAATAAATTGTAAACGATTATGACATATAAAATATGTCAGAATCATACCGCCAGGGAGGTTAAAGGGAGAGGGTGACATTAATTAAATGAGGAGGGGGTGAAATTAATTAGATGGGGGGTAAAATTTATGAAATGGGGAGGGGTGAAATTAAAGGCAGAAGGGGTGAAATGAATTAAATGGGAAGGAGGGTTAAAGGAATTAAATGGGGAGGGGGAGAAATCAATTAAATGGGAAGGGGGTGAAATTAATTAAATGGGGAGGGAGGGGATGACAAATTAAATGGGGAGGGGCACGAACCTGGAAAATTGCAGTAGCAACATCATCTGTACCAGTTAACATCATGCACCTCACCAAAGAGAAGCAGTTTCAGCCATCACATTAGGGGGGAGTTAAATTTCTTCCTAAATATAGCTGCTAAATTTAATTTGTAAGGCCCTTGAATGAGGTTATAAAAATCCAAATGGCAGAAAAAAAGGTTCTCCACCCATGCTTTAAAGGCTCAGTCCCTGTCTGACTGTTCTAACCTCAAGATCTGCGTGCTGCCTCATTTTTGGGGAATAAAGAGAACACAACGCAGCGCTAAATGGGCCTAAGCCCATAAGAAAGTGGAAAAGGCACAGAGATATGTCCACAAATACGGTGAACTTCGTTTTTCAGGCAATGTGCTTCCTTATGGTGTAGAAGGTGGAACATGTACTATAGAAAAAAATAGAAGAGAAGACCAGGATTGCGCAGTACATCAGCGACAAAAATAGAAAAATGTCTTATTCACATTCAACTCACATTTGAAGGAGCCCACAACCGGCTCTAAGGATTACAGCAGGCAGGGACTTAAACTCAGGTGCCCAAAAACCCCCTCAGGTAGTTTCTCCGGCGTCGCCGCTGTGGTGCAGCATTCCTTGAACTCTGTGGCCTTTTATCAGCTGCTCATTCAGAAGCATTCTTCTAGTGCACTCAGCCCATAATAGGGTTTGATTGGATGCTAGGAAAGTAGAAAGCAGGGCAGCCATCAGAAATAATGGGGCACCTTACTGAACCTCATGATGGGCCCACCCGGCACTCCCTCAACATCTAACAGCTTTTCTCCCCCTTCAAAAAAAAAAAAGGACATAACATAGCACCACAGCAATAAAACTCCCAGTAATGTGCAGTATGTATGAGCATATCACAGAATCCACAGCAATAAAGCTCACAGTAATGGGTTGTATATGATGGCCGTTGGGTCTGGTCCCAGGGCTAGGCCCTGGGTCTGGTTTGGGTCTTGGAGTCTGGGCCCTGGGGTCTGTGCTCTGGGCCTTGGGGTATGGGCTGGGCCTGGTCCCTGGGGTCTGGTCTGAACCCTGGTCCCTGGGGTCTGGGCCCTGAGTCTGGGCCTTGGGGCCTGGGTCTATGTTGGGCCTGGTCCCTGGGGTCTGGACCCCGAGTCTGGGCCTTGGGGTCTGGTCCCTGGGCCTCTGAGGTCTGGTCCCAGGATCTGGGCCCTAAGTCTGGTCTCTGGTCCTTGGTCTGGTCTCTGGGGCTGGGCCTTGGGGTCTGGGCACTGGGTCTAGGCCCTAGGTCTGGGCTCTGGTCCCTGGATCTGGGCCATGGCCCAGGGTCTGGACCCTGGGGTCTGGGCCCTGTGGTCTGGATCTGGGCCTTTGGCAGGGGTCTGGACCCTGGGGTCTTGGCCTTGGGGTCTGGGCCCTGGTCCCTGGGGCTGGGCCTTGGGGTCTGGACCCTGGGGTCTTGGTCTTTGAGTCTGGGCCCTGGGGTCCTGGGTCAGGGCCTTGGGGTCTGGGCCCTGGGTCTGGTGCATTGGGGTCTGGGCCCTTGGTCTTGGCCTTGGGGTCTGGGCCTTGGGGTCTGGGCCCTGGGGTCTGGGCCCTGGGGTCTGGGCCCTGGGGTCTGGGTCTTGGGGTCTGGGCCTTGTGGTCCTGGGCCCTGGGTCAGGGCCCTGGGTCTGGTGCATTGGGGTCTGGGCCCTAGGTCTGGTCCCTGGGGTCTGGCCTTGGGGATTGGGCCCTAGGGTCGGGCCTTGGGGTACCACTCTGCTGTCTTCCTTCCTTCAGCTCTTCTTTTCTTCTGCTCTTCAGCCTGGGCCCTCCATCTCAGGTGCGCAGCTTCACTGAGTGGAGGGGTGGAGCCAAAGTAACATGCTTGGGAGGCCCCCACACGCTGCTTGGAGCCCTGCCCAGCCAGCCAGTGAAGCTGCCAGGAGCCGGAGGAGACAGTGTCTCCTCCGGCTCCTGCAGCAGAGACACCGCTCCGGATTCGGACTCAGGGCAACACCGCTGCCGATGGGGCACCGGCGGCGCAGGACCCCCCCGGGCCCCACCTGGCCCCTTATGGCAGCATGGGGCGTAATGCCCTGATGGCGGCCCTGGTAGAGAGCATTGATGTGACAGCCTTATTCCTTTTATCTGTTTTGTAGTCATTTTTGGGGAAGGCTAGTACATTGCAATACTAGTCCAAAACGTAGCCTTAACCCAACAAACAGTAACTGTAACCCTATCAGTAACCCAAGCCCTAACACAAACAGCAACTGACCAGGAACACTAAACGCAAATTACGCAACGATTGAGTAGTAGTTTTTCGGAGGTAATTGCATTAATTTGTCTCTCTTTTTGGTTGATATTGATTTTTAAGGTTGGAGTTACTTTTAGGGTTACCCTTAACTCTAAACTCAAACTTTAACCCTATGAGATTATGCCTAGGGATGAGCGTTTGGTTCGGATCTGTTCGGAGTTCTAATCGAACATCGGCTGTTCGAAAGTTTGCGAACTTCGAACTTTTTTGGGACGTTCGCCAAAAGTTCGAAAAAAATAAATAATTGAAAAAAGTATAAAAAATGCTTAAAAAAAATACAAAAAAAATCTAGAAATAAAGAGACTCTTTACTGCAGAATATAAGCAACGGTTTATTAGATATTGAATTAAAACGGGAATATTTTTAACATTGAAGCCTATGGGATAAAACAATCTTGTTACTTAAACATCAGGCAGACACGGCCCTCCAATCAGGCACTGTAGAGGGCAGCCTGCCGGGGCCTCCCAAGGATCCCCTTGAGGAGCATGCGATGACAGAGCTGCGACTGTGCAGGCTAGCCGCCCAGGTGCATGTGGCAGAGACAGGCGGCGCAAGGAGGGGACCACAGCAGACCCCCCCCCTCCTCAACCAGGATCCAGGAAGCCCCCATTGACCACCAGGCTAAAGGTAAGGCGACACATTTCTAAAAAAAATAAAATCCGAGGACATTTTTAAATGTCCCCGGGAGCATAAAATAAAACTTTTTTTTCTTTCTCTACCTTGCTGAATGTATTTAATTATATATATTAGATACATTCAGCCAGGTAGAGGGGGTTGGCATGTGGGCTGCACGGGGTCTCAGTCAGTGGTTTTTTTTGTGTGTATATTTTTAGCATATTTATAGGGGAAGGTAAGAGATATATATATATATATATAGTTATCAAAGGAAGAACGGCGGCACTCCAGGACAATAAAAAATCCAAGCGTTTTTATTCCAAAATCAACGTTTCAGCCCCAACCCGAGGCTTTCATCAGGACATAAACACAACATCAAATAAACAATATTTATAGACATCGCCATGCTTACCACTCCCTCTAGAACGGCGTTCCCAAACGTCCAACGCACAGGTGCCAAATGCCGTCGACGTAATCAAACATGGACGGCGCGTAACCCCGGCAACCCGCAACGCAGCTCCCATCGCGAGCGTCGGAACGAGGGAAAAAAAAGCACATAAAAACAAAACTGAAAAAAAATTACAAAAAGAAGTGTGAAGAAAAAAAATCGATTGGGTTTTGCATAAAGGCACAAACCCTCGTGCAATAAGGCTTGTCACGACTAGCGCTCACCGCGTTCTTTACGTCAAGGTCCCCGAGTGTCCACTACTCAGACCCCAAGCGTCGCAGACGCAACTGGGCGTGGACAACGCGTAACCCCGGCAACCCATGACGCGTATTGAATCACATACATCTCAATAGAGGTAAAACAAAAAGGACCTCCAAAAAAATGTAAAACTAAAAACATAAAGCCAAACATTGAAAAGAGGCGGAAAAAAGGGTATGCCAAAAAGTTAATATACATATGGGCCCATATGTGTATAAGAAAATAAACGATCACCATGGGAAAAAAAACCAGAGAAAAGAAAAAGAAAAAGAAAAACCACACACAGGGATCTTAATACATGAACCAATCCCATGGAAAGGAAAGAACCCATAAAGACTATTGAGACTAATTCGCATAATTCCTAAAGTGATTATTGTAAAGCCCAAATAACTAACCACCGAAGAGGCAGAATAGACAGCATAAATGACCCTGGTCCTCTGGGACCTTCAAAACATAGAAAATGTCAGTTTTTCATTTAAGCCATCCGGGTGGACAGTCCTTAGGCGATGGATCCAAAAGGCTTCTTTTTGCAAAAGTAATCTACCACGATCTCCCCCTCTTCTAGGTGGCGGAATATGGTCGAAAGCCACAAATCTCAAAGAAGTCAGAGGGTGATTTAGATTCAAAAAGTGCCGAGCCACCGGTTTATCGGAGCGACCATCACGAAAGGCTGTCCGGATGTTGAGTAGTGGACACTCGGGGACCTTGACGTAAAGAACGCGGTGAGCGCTAGTCGTGACAAGCCTTATTGCACGAGGGTTTGTGCCTTTATGCAAAACCCAATCGATTTTTTTCTTCACACTTCTTTTTGTAATTTTTTTTCAGTTTTGTTTTTATGTGCTTTTTTTTCCCTCGTTCCGACGCTCGCGATGGGAGCTGCGTTGCGGGTTGCCGGGGTTACGCGCCGTCCATGTTTGATTACGTCGACGGCATTTGGCACCTGTGCGTTGGAAACGCCGTTCTAGAGGGAGTGGTAAGCATGGCGATGTCTATAAATATTGTTTATTTGATGTTGTGTTTATGTCCTGATGAAAGCCTCGGGTTGGGGCTGAAACGTTGATTTTGGAATAAAAACGCTTGGATTTTTTATTGTCCTGGAGTGCCGCCGTTCTTCCTTTGATAACTGTCTATTCTTAGCCTTAATTCGGCAGGCACCGGGCACAAGGGAAACTTGGAAGCTGGAGTGCTCAGTTCGTGCATTATATATATATATATATATATAATATTCTCCAGACTTGTATTACACACACATTTTGGCAACTAATTGCCCCCCCCCACATTTGACTGATCCCTCCAGAAGAAATGTTGAACCCGATAGAGCAGAGAATAATCTATATATTCTCTGCTCTGTCGGGGTTCAACATTTCTTCTGGAGGGATCAGCCAAATGGGGGGGCGCATTTAGTTGAGATTGTCCACATGCCACCCCCCCATGTGCGTATGTGTATATATGGTCTGAGGGTGGAGATCTAGATATATATATTTATATTATACACGTATTGATATATACGTATATGTCTGTGTGTGGAATCAATGCATCCCTACTCTATACACAGCGCTCTGTGCCCCTATAATATATATGATCAGGGGTTACCTTTTTTTAGATTTTTATACTATTCCTATTAAATTAACAATAATTTTTGATGTATTTTATTCAGTAGAAACTTTTTTTGCCTATATAACACGTGCTTTGTGAAAATAAAACGGTGTTGTGTGTACATTTTAATTGAGTGTGTGGATTCCTGTCCAGTACGGTGAGAAGCAAACGTAATGTAGTGTAGACACGCTGCGAGGTGGAGCGGAGTGAAGTCAAGCCTGCAAAATGTTTGCTTCGCTACGCTGTGCGTCGCTACACGCTCAGTGTGTCTCAGCCTTTATTCCCGCATCGCTAGCTTACCAAATCAGTTTGTATACTTGTTACTGACCCTGCTTGTTCTGAGAACCCGATCTGTTGCCGACTTTGCCTGCCATTTGACTATTCTCTGTGTATTCCCTGCCTGTTCTGTTCGCTTCCTGTTGCTACTGGTGTGCGCCGATTCCCACCATATACAGTAGCGCAGTACAAGTGCCTAAACATTGCTGACCCGGTTTTGTTATAGCTGCTGATGTAACTGAATAGATCAGGGATCTCTTCTGCATTACCAAAACCTCCACCACTGCACTCTTCCACAATACCTCAGAGGGGTTACGGTGTGAAAGTACTTGCTGCCACCAAAGGCAAAATATTTGGGTGCACTGACGCCTGTACCAGATTCATATCATTTTAATATTTGACCGCAGGGTCCACCACTGCACTCTTCCACAATACCACAGAGGGGTTACAGTGTGACGGCACTGTTGCCGACAATAAAGGCCCAATTTTAAAGCACCTATTGTTACTTTCATCCAAAGCCTGCATAAGTTTCACCATAATTTAGCCCAAAAAAAAATCAAAATCACTAAACTTGTTCTGTATGTCCTAAAACGTCTCCTCTTTTCATACAGGCTGCCGCCCCAAGCAGTTGTTTATGAATAGATTACAGGAAAACCATTTACCGTCATTTGAAATGTATTTGTTTGGTTTTTAAAGGTTTCTATACTTCCTACAAATCCGCCACTTCACGGGCAGGTTATGGGGACCTCCTAGGCACGATATTTGAAGGAATTTATCGTTTTTATTCTTAACCCTTATCTCATGGAAAACTCACTGTTCCTTTAAAAATGTTTTTTTTTAACCACTTCGCTGCGGAGGACGCGCTCAGCGCGTCCTGCCGCAGGAAGGGTTGGCTGCGGAGGACGCGCTGAGCGCGTCCTCCCGAAGCAGCCTGCGATCGGCCGATCGCTGTGCCCCCCGGTGCGGGCTGACATCTTGGATGTCAGCCCGTCAATCCGGGACCGCCGCGGGCACAATAGATGCCATCGCGGTGGCGCGATGACCTCTATTTCAGGCGCCCCCCCCCTGCGTGTGCGGAGGAGGCGCCTGCAAGGGAGGTGGGGAGGTCCTTCGGACCTCTCTCCCTCCCGATCGCGGGGGTCCTGAGCTTAATGCCAGGCACCGTTTGGAAGGGCACAGCCTGCCCTTCCAAATGGTACCTGGCATTAACCCCTGGGGAGCCGGATTACGAATCGGCGCTGAAAAGCGCCGGTTCGTGATCCTTTCCCGGAGCTGGCCGACATCTTGGATGTCGGCCAAGCCTCCGGGAACTCCCCCTGAGGACTAGCGTCATCGTGCATAGCACGATGACGCCAGTCCTGGAGTTAACCCCTAACTGCCACCAATGGTGGAGATAGGGGGTTCCAATGAACCCCATATCTCCCGATCCGTGGCAGCTAGGGATTAAAGTTTGGTACTGTTGGATCGGCCAGAGCATGGCCGTTCCAACGATACCAAACACGACTGAAAAAAGTTTTTTTAAAAAAAATTTAAAGATAAAAATATTTTAAAAAACAATTATAAAAAAAATATAAAGTTTTTTTCTTTTTTTGGTTTGTTAATGCAGCAATATTGTTCCCATTTCAATTATAATGTGAACAATGATGCTGCACTAACGATTTTTGTATGCGGTGCGTATGTTAAAAATCGCGTAATTTTCCAAAAAAAAATGTAACGAGACCCCATTTCTAAATTTTTTTAACAAGCGCACCCCATAAAAAAATATAACCGCAATTGCTCGCATCTTAAAATGTGAAAAAAACACACTTTACACGTTGTAAATTATTGAAAATTCATATTTTATTGCATTTTTTGTTAGAATATACAGACAGGTCATGACGTATACATATAATAATGACATATTATGAATCTGCCGAGTCTGCCGGAAAGAACGATATATAATATGTCTGGGTCATATACTAAACTAAGCCTTCAAAACACGTTTAAACATGATGAGCGAAACCGGTAAAAATGAGCTCAGCACAGAGGCGGGAAAAGCCTCAGCAGCGAAAGGGTTAAAAAAACTTTTTGTTCTTGTTTCCTGTCCCCAGGGCACTACCCGGACCCCCATACACCTTTTATGGGAAATATCTAGCATATATGCCCTCTTGGAGGGCACTCTAGAAATCAAACGTTCGGGTCCCATTGACTTACATTGAGTTCGGATCGTGTTAGAGTTCGAACTCGATCTTTTGAAATTGTTCAAGTTCGAATGCGAACCGAACACGGGGGCGTTCGGCTCATCCCTAATTATGCCTCTACCAGTAACCATAAAAGTAACCCAACTATAGAGGTGAGCACTACTAACATTTGGGGGTGTATAGGGGGTATTAGACTAGAGGAGAGGGTTGAACTAAAAAGGAGGGAGGAGGGCATAGAGCGAGGTGTAAAGGGGATAAAAATACACCTGGCTGTAAATTTTCTGACATTTCAAATGTATCCAAATTAGCAAAATGTGAGGATTTTGGATTCTGAAATTTGTTGAAACAAGCTGGAATTTTGGGCTGTGCCCATGTCTGTTTAGCCGCATGCTGAACCAGTCTCCAAAATGTTGACACTATTTTTTCAATTATACATTTGTTTTTTAGGTTAAGGTTGACCAATTTTTGGTGCCTTTTTAATGGATTTTATAAGCAAATATTTGATTTTGCTTGAGAGACCTTCCTAGCAGACTCACCTGACTTTCCCATCAGTATGCGCCTACCAGTGGATGCTTTGAAGACACCCAAATCTGGTCAAGAATGAAACCCAAAATTTGAAATACGATTGCTCCACACTCAAAATAAATTTACGATTATTGAACAAAGCCAAAACAGGTGGACCCTGCGGCATTTTGGCAAACGTAGCACCGTTGCAAAGCCTCATACAATAACTTTACTGCAAATTTTGTGCTGGGTCTCTGGGGCAAGAGCCCATATCTACATGTGCAGAACAATCAAGTGCCTTCTCTACAGTTCACTTGGCATCGATTTGGAAAGGTTCACACCAGGTGGAAACAACACTAAACATTAACATTGGTGCAGGTTCAGCTATCCAGAGAACAGGAAAAAAAATGTACCTCCTGTTATGTTGAGCACATCCCATCACAGTATGTGCTGGAAGCAGCTGCTAGGTGGCAGCACAGCCACGAAAATAGTAAAGCAATGGACGAAAACGGCTTACTGTTTGGAAGAGCACATGGTTACTTCCAGGAAGATGGCGCGACATGCCACAGCAAGATGGCGCGACATGCCACAGCAAGATGGCGCGACATGCCACAGCAAGATGGCGCGACATGCCACAGCAAGATGGCGCGACATGCCACAGCAAGATGGCGCGACATGCCACAGCAAGATGGCGCGACATGCCACAGCAAGATGGCGCGACATGCCACAGCAAGATGGCGCGACATGCCACAGCAAGATGGCGCGACATGCTGCACATACAGGGAGTCAGTTTTTTTGGGGACAGAGTTATTTGAAAAATTTTGACCACCCTCATTTTACCAGCCCTGACTTTTTTGTGGGGTGATACTGAAGGATCAAGTGTATGGTAAGAAGTCCCGCACAATGGACGCCTTAACAGGTGACATTAGGAATGATATCGAAAACCCTGATGATGCAATACCAAGACATGCTAGCAATATTATGCAGGACTGTGTAGACATGCGTCTAACAGAAAACAGCAGCGGCTTTCAGCACTGGTTTTGATGGGATGCGCTCAACATAAGAGGTGGTATGTTTCTGGAAACCCCGCTCAACATAAGAGGAAGTACGTTTCCGGAAATGCTGATTAATTTACATTTATTCGTTTAAGATCTACAACAGAAACTTTGGGTTCTGGTCTGTATGAAATGAATCACCCACCGAGTAGAATAAAATTGTGACAGACTTTATGGGTAAAAGCAAGTGGGATATTACTACATCTAGAAATAAACAAGTCTGCAAAAATACAGAGAAACACCTATTTGTGCACTAATATGTCACGTACAAAAGACAAACAGAACTGCAGCAGCATCACATGTTCTCATTGTAGAACAAGGACATTTGGCCCATTTTTCACCAATATTCCAGTGTCTGTAATATAACCATACTGTATAGATACACACAGAATCCCACATATACTGCGAGTGGCCCCTAAGGGACAGGCATTAGGCAACGCTGCATTATAAAAGAGTGTGTCCCTGCGCCGCCTAGCCAAGCATGCACATATGTACAATTAAATCCTACATAATTTACAGTTTCCTATTACCAGCTCTTCCCTTAGTGAATCTCCGCCGTTGGGACGACGCTGATAATTACCGCAATGCAGAACTGAGACCGTTAATTATCACTGATTTCGCTGGGGATATTTTTTTCTTCCCCTTCTCCAATTTTTCTCCCCAGGAAACTCTTAGGAGCACGAATCCTGCACATGACTCCAGTTACCCATGGCAAAGTGTTCTAAAGTTCAGCCCAGAGGCTGATAAAAAGTAGCAATTCCCATTCATCATTATCCAAACTGCACAACGTGCCGCATTTAATCAATTCACGGATGGCAGTCCACTCAATGAAACCGGTGTCGTCCCATTAATCACCTATCCTTACAGCATCACGGCGTGCCACCTAATTCATCTCACCTTGATGACTTTGTTTTTGTTCGCTTGAGAGTTACACGGTTGCATTAAAAGCAACACTTTTGCAGGGAGGACGGTGACAGCTCCAATAAACCGATATGTCCTGTGGAAGGTTTCCTCATCAACCTAAAGCAGCGAGAAGCAAGCACGTACAGAAAGCCGTCAAGCCTCCAAACAAAAGTGATTAAAGAAAACGTGTAACAAAACAAAAATGTAGCAATTAGACACCTGCTTACCCTTTGAAACACTAAGGCAGGGATGTCCAAACTACAACCCCCCCAGATGTTCCTGAACTACAACTCCCAGAAATCTGCATTAGATGGATGGAGAAGTATGGGGAGTTTTAGTTCAGGGACATCTGGGGGGCCGGAGTTTGGACATCCCTGCCTTGAAAAATCCTGGGGCCCCTTACTGAACCACTGGTCAGAACTCCCTTCCCTCAGCTGGCTATTTCCATTAGGGATGTGCGTTTCGGGTTTCGGAATTTTCACGAAATTTCCCGATTCGTGTTTTCGGATGCGGCCGATTTTCAGAAAATTTTTAGATCCGAAAATGGCAGATCCGAAAAGTTTTCCGAGCCGAAACGAAATTTTTTCGAATGGACTTGAAATGTGTCAAATCGAATTTTTTTTTTGCTCTATTCATGATTTGATCTTTATTTAATAAAAAAAAACACGATAGAATCGCCAGAATTATCGTAGACACTTTGAAACGAGGAGAACAGAAGTTCCGAAAAAATGAATTTACGAAATTTCCGAAAAGTCGATACAAAAAATTAGCAAAGTGACCCGAAAACACGAAAAATGGTCGATATTCCGAAAATAAAATGCACACGAAAAACGAACCGAACCGAATCGAAACAGAAATCGGTCGAAACGAGCCGAATCGAAAAGTTTAAACATCCGAACAAATCGAACGAATCGAACCGAAAAAAATCGGTGCACAAGCCTAATTTCCATAATCTAATTAAAAATAGTTTTTTTTTTCTTTTTACCTTACTTTACAGGGAGTGGGCTGAATCCCTGGTGAATAAACAGTGTTTCCTGGTGAGAGAGTGTTCGCTCTACACCTCAACCTGGAGCAGTCCATAATAAATCGCTCCCTCAGTTAGTAGCCAGAGTGATCTTACTGGCCCCAGATAACCCGGCCCACCAGGAAATGTTCTGGTATCCCGATAGGTCAGTTCAGTTTGGCAAGGAGGAGTCCTTACATCTGAGGCACTTTGACAAGTGCAGCGCTGCATTGATGAACGCACTAACTGCGCTCAGCAAGGCAAGGTGGCCAAATGGACCACATACATGTGCTAAACCTGAATATTTAGAGCTTTTTTTTTTAACCTTAGGAGGCAGATACCAACAATAATTAGCAAATACATTAATGAGGGGAAAAAAAAGTGTCTGTTAAGAAAAATTAAAGAAAAGCATGGGTAAAAGTACAATAGAAAGTTTTACCACTTTTTATGTGTATAACAGTGAATTACAAGATGGCACAAGTACTGCCAATATGTAAACAGTTTCTGATGGATTATACACGAGGACGACGACCTGGTAATTTTATATCAAGGCAGGAGGCTTCATATTTTGCATTCTCTTTTCTTTACTAAACAACAGCAGCAAAGGAAAGTTTACATAGCAACAGCAGTAACCAATAACAATAAGGGAGTAGTCCATCTTAGCCACGCCCTCTTTTCTTTGCTGCTGGCGACCAGGTGAGACGTTTCCAAAACAGCTCCTGGTTGCCAGGCTTATTTTACCATATATATATACACTTTTCAGCTATATTGTCTTGTTAGAGCTAGTTTATTACACAAACCGTTCAGTATTTACTTGTGTTTGACTTGAATTTTTCCACAGGTTTTCCTCCCTGCTGTGCGGGCACTCTCCCGCCTGCAGGGTGCGCGTTGCGTTTGGACTGGTCTCCCGGCGGACCGAGGGCCGTCTTGCTAGGGCCCTTGGTGGTCGAGCGACCAGCGGCGCCGAGTTTTCCCAAATTCCGGGACATGCTTTATCTTTATTTTAACCGTTTTGCAAAATCCCGTTAGCGGCCGCGACACTATTCTGCGCATGCACTAATTCTCCTCATGGTTAGGCGTCCCTATCGCGCCTGCGCACACTGGCGGCCATTTTAGGCTCCAACGGCTTTTACCGCCGTTCAGAGCCTCACGCCTCGCAGAACACAGCCGGACAGGTGGCAGCACGCAGGCAAGAAGCAACGCTTCCCCAAAACGGCACCCGCTTCACTGCTGGACCCTCCGCTTTCTCGGGTGAGCCCCGAAAACCTTTGGTTGGTCACTTTAATAGATTATCTGGCGGCATTTCCCAGATCTGCCCCAAAACAAAAATAAATAAATAAATAAGACATCGGGTGAGCCCCGATACAAGTATACAAATAGCGCAAATTCAATTATAAATATAATAATTTGCCAACGGGTGAGCCCCGTTACTCCAAAAAATATGGATCCTCCTCAAATGAATCCTGTTCATCAGGAAGAACTTAAATCATGGCTCCTTACAGCCATTACTGAGGCCTTGCCCATAGCCCTCGCGGCACTACCACCGCTTCCCCAGCCGGATCCCCCGGTGCTTTCCAGGGCCCAGTCCCCGGCCCCTTCCGTAGACTCGCAGTCTGACCAATCGGACACTGCGGCCCCGTCAAGTAAAAGACCCTGGAAGGGTCAGTCTGAAACAGCGGGGAAAGGTAAGGGTCCCGCGAAAAAAATCTACCCGCCTGTCCAACCATCGTAATGAGGATGCCTCTTTACGACCTTGAGGATTACCGGGCTGATTACCCGGAAGAGGAGGGAGCAGAGTCCGCCGGTGACCCGCCGGCTACTCCTAGCTCGACGGGTGAGCCCCGTCCAGGTGCATTGGCAGTCATACCCCTTTCAGCTGCGTCAGCTCCTCGCTCCCTGGTGTCTTCGGACACTCTGGCCCCAATTTTGGACGCTAGGGGCGTTCCGTTCTTCGACCCACGCACCACTACACACCCCAGGTCTCCGGCCTGGATTCCCCCAGATCACATCGCAGAATTCCTGCGGTTTCTGGTTACGTTGCCCTTTGGAAAAGGTCGACAGAGCACGCTTGCGGGCGGAATGCCCTCGCCCGACACTACCTGACAAGGTATCCCTTACCCCAGAGTTTGATGAGGACTTTGTCACCTTCATGGGGGAAGGCTGGCAAGGATCCTCGGCGGGGTTTAGAACAGGGTCTCCGCGGCGCCCAGGACAAACTGCTGGACGTCTCGGGCCCCCTTTCACTAATATTTGTCATGGCGGACGAAGCCTTAAATAACAACTCCCCGCTCGATCCGGCCCTGGTCCATGAATGGGCACAACACGCCCTTTGCCTTTTGGGGAATGCCAATGTGGGCATTTCTTCCGAACGCCGCAAAGCGGCACTTTTTCGCTTTCACGCTAAGCTCACCTCCATGTCAACCAAGGAGTTGGGTCCTGCAGCGAAGGGGCTGCTGTTCGGGGACCCCTTCCTAAAAGAACTCAACCGCAAGGTTAACGTATACACAAATTTGCAGAAAGTGCAATCTAACATGAAACGAGTCTTCCACCCGGCAACTCGTTTTTCCTCCAGGGCTGGCGCACCAAGAGGTCGGGTCGCCGGCCGATACCACACCTCGTATCGACCTCGCCTTCCCTCATACAAAAGGCACGGACGTGCAGTATCGTCCAAGCCCGATCCTGGCACGGGGAGTTCCCGTCGGTCGAGGCGTCGGCAGACCCAGACGCCGCTATTCCGCGGGTAAGTACCCATGCGCTTCCGCTCCCACACATACCGGTCGATTACGCTTTTTTCTTCCCAAATGGCGCGAGCTCACCTCCGATTCATGGGTACTGCGAACCGTTTCCGGTTTTTTAATAGACTTCTCCCAGGTTCCCGTCCAGTCTGTTTCCCCCCTCCAGCCCGTTACTCCTCTCAGGAATCGGCATTAATCGACAAGGAACTTCGCTCCCTACAGTCGAAGGGAGCCATCCTCCCTACGCGGGAACCCACGTGCTTCACCAGCAACATATTCCTGGTCCACAAAAAGTCCGGGGACCTCCGGCCGGTAATAAACTTAAAGGCCCTCAATGCTTTCGTGTTCTATCGCCACTTCAAAATGGAGGGCATACACCTCCTCAGAGATCTCCTTCGGGACGGCGACTGGTTCACGAGACTAGATCTCACAGACGCTTACCTCACGGTCCCGGTCCATCCCGCCCATCGGCAGTATCTACAGTTCCGCTGGCATCGCAACCTCTGGCACTTCACCTGTCTGCCGTTCGGCCTCAGCTCCGCACCTTGGTGTTTCACAAAACTCCTCAAACCGGTCATGGCTTCCATCCGAGCCCAAGGCATCAGGACGATTATATACCTAGACGACATACTAGTATTGGCTCAGACCCCAGTTCAATCCTCGCGTCACACCACCAAGGTGGTGGCACTTTTGCAAGACCTGGGTTTCCTCATCAACAGAGAGAAATCAGAACTACGGCCAACTCAGACCATCACCTTCTTAGGCTTCGACATCGACTCTACGTCTTGTCAACTCCGCCTTCCCCCGCAGAAACTTCGGGCCATCAAGAAGACTCTACGGGGAGTCCTGTCGTCAGACACCGTCTGTCTTCTAGACCTGGCAAGAGTTGTGGGCCTCCGCTCTTCCTCCATTCAGGCCATTTTCCCCGGCCCGCTTCATTATCGCGCAATGCAGCGCTTGAAGACCACGTACCTCCGCATTCACCCCTCCTACGACCAACTGGTCCCCATCACCCCAGAGGTGCGAGTGGAACTCCTATGGTGGCTGCGCCACATGGAAGCATGGAATGGGCGCGCCATCTTCGGCTCCCTTCCGGACCTTGTGCTGGAATCGGATGCCAGCCAATCAGGTTGGGGAGCGACCTGCGAAACCGCATCTACGGGAGGGGCATGGACCCCCCAGGAACGGCAGCTTCATATCAACTGCCTGGAGCTCATAGCTGGCTCCTTCGCAGCTTTACCCAGGACCTCAGGGACTGCTCCCTCCTTCTCCGCATGGATAACATTTCCGCGGTCCAATACGTGAACCGGCTGGGAGGCTCCCGATCCAAGATCCTCTCGGACCTCACACTCTCCCTCTTCAATTACTGCCTGGACCGGAATATCTCACTCACGGCGGAAAACCTACCCGGTTCCTCCAACTATGTGGCGGATTGGTTCAAGATATTGGAGAGACTCCAGCGACTGGAAACTGGACGTTCCTACGTTCCAACATCTATCCATCATGAGGGGACACTTTCACCTCGATTTATTCGCTTCGCGCCTGAACCATCAGACGAAGGACTACTTCAGCTGGTTGCCGGACCCCCAGGCGACGGCGGTGGACGCTTTTCTCCAGTCGTGGCCCCCGTCGGGTGCTTACGCTTTTCCACCGTTCCCGATGATTACGCGTACGATCCAGGAAGTCCGCAGACGGAGGATCCAACTTCTCCTGATCACGCCCCTGTGGCATGCTCAACCTTGGTTCCCGTTGACGTTGGAACTCTCTTGCCTTCATCCACTTCAACTACCGACCTTCCATTCAATCCTGACGGACCCCCAAGGCGGACCACATCCGTTGGTCTTGGACGGCAACCTTACCCTGGTGGCTTGGACGATTTCCGGGGACCCAGCATGCTGCCTGGCCTATCGGAGGCAGCTCGCACCCTATTATGGGAATCCTGAGCTCCTGGCACGCGACGGAGCTACAATTACGCATGGAGAACCTGGAGTTGTTGGTGTGTGCGACACGAGGCTGATCCCGCTTCTGCCCCTCTATCCCTAATCCTTAATTTTTTGGCAGACCTTTCCACTGCCGGCAAGTCGTACCGTACCATTAACCTGTTCCGTTCCGCCATTTCGGCTGCTCACGTACCCCTGGGAGGCGTTCCTGTTGGTCGGGACCCCTCTGTGTGTCGTCTCCTCCGAGGAGTTCGCCTCGCTCAACCACCGGCACCTAAGTACGTGAACTTTTGGGATGTTGCGCTTATGCTAGATTTCCTGCGTAGTTGGCCTGATAACGATGCGCTTTCCCTCCGTCAGCTTTCGGCGAAACTAACAGTCCTGTTATGTCTAGTGTCCTTTCGCCACGTCTCCGATGTTAGGGCCTTCGATGCGCACGCGGTGGCCTTCTCCCCTGAAGGTGTCGTCTTCACTCTCACCAGACGTACTAAAACTCTGTCTCCTGAGGTCTTTTACCCTTACTTTCCTTCCGATCCTCTATTATGTGTTGCTCGTTGTGTAACTACTTACCTCCCCGTCTGCGCCCTTTGCGCTCCCCTCCTACGGGTCAGTTGTTGGTCTCATATGTCACCCCTTACAAGCCTGTATCTTCTCCTACCCTCTCTAGATGGGTTCGCTGACTGCTTTCCCTTGCGGGCGTTGCTCCTCATTTCGGCGCGCACTCCGTACGGGGCGCTGCGGCTTCCTCTGCTGCGGACGCTGGGGGTTCCCTATCCGACATTCTAGCGGCGGCTGATTGGTCCAAGGCGGCTACGTTTCGTACTTTCTATTTTCGCCCCCGTTCCCATGCTTCTGGGGCTCTAGTGCAGCTTTAAAACTGCAAAATATGAAGCCTCCTGCCTTGATATAAAATTGTGGATTATTCCAGCCTTGGTGTTCGAATAATCTTAATTTTAATAAAGACAGGAGGCGAATATTTTTCCCGCCCACCCATGCCCGTGTTGCTTCGCTTTGTACTGGATTACTGTTCTGATAAAATGAAAAAAAAAAAAAAATAACAAATTCTTCAATACGAATAAATAAATGAATATGGATTGTCTCCACCTCAATGTTTTGTACATTATTCGTTTAACCATTTTCCTTCCCTTTGTGCATGTTTAGTTAGCCTAGTCTAGGGCTATTATCTCATTTTAACGTCACTGTTAATCTTCGATTGCTTTGGGCGAGTCAGTTAGGTGACTGTTGATTGGCAAGCTTCCATCCCATGGTACTTTCACGTATCCTCTGTTCTCTCCTTAGCTTGAATTCCTTCTTCGGTCCCGTTGGACCTTCCTCCCTGCGGACGTCTGTGGGTCTCCGGTCCTCCAACGATCCGTCTTATCGTTTCTGGTTTCGTCTCGGCTTCCTGTTCTTCCTTCATTCCCGGATTCTTCCTGCTTCTAGGTTTGCTGGCTTTCCACGTCACGGCTCTCCTGATCGTCCCGCATACAAGAAAAGAGGGCGTGGCTAAGATGGACTACTCACTTATTGTTATTGGTTACTGCTGTTGCTATGTAAACTTTCCTTTGCTGCTGTTTAGTAAAGAAAAGAGAATGCAAAATATTCGCCTCCTGTCTTTATTAAAATTATTCTAACACCAAGGCTGGAATAATCCACAATTAACATACATAATTGCATATCGTTCACATTAGGATTGAGAAAGTGGGGAGATATACATTTTATATACACATTTTTTCACATAAATAAAAGATTGTTTACAATTATTTTCTCCTTGAACATTTATTTGCCGATATCTTGGTTTTTCTCACAACGCAAGTCGCAGACATAGCCGACCAATCAATTCCTTTGCCAAACGGGCCTTTACCATATGTTGGAATTGGGAAGCCACCAGAGATACGGTGACCCCGTTACACGCAGCACAGGGTGCTCGGAGAAGCCGGACTCCTCCGTATTCTTCCTCTTGAGAGGCAAAATTGAGTCTATGCATATTTCTTTTTTTGTGTGTGTTTGGGTTTGTGTTTTGGTTTTCCTCTTTTTCCAAAAAAACAAAACAAACAGAAAACTATGCCTGAGAAATCTCCAGAGAGCTGCTGTCCAACGCACCGTACCCGTTCATCTTCCTCAGTTTTACATCGTCCGGAGTGATTATGGGAGTAGAACTGGAATTCTTACTGGAAAACATTTCGCTTATTTCCATAAACGTCTTATTCTTGGTTTCCGGAATGACGAAATAGACATACGTGGCTACAAAGAGGCACGCCCCGCAAAACACCATGTAGCAAAAAGCTCCTGCGGACATCTGAAAAGAAACACAAGAAGGGTGATTCAAAGAGCGGCCAACTTGCCACCGAAGGGCACCGTATGGTGCAATTTTGTGACAGCCTATTCAGAAAGCTGTCAATTTGCCAAATACTGTTGACCGTGAAATATGATGCAGTTCGCCGCAATTCGGCGGCACGGAAATTGTCCCGTAGAGAAGTAATGGTTAATCTATTCAGAGAACGCCAAACTGCACCGAAAAGTCAGTGAAATGGCCTGAGTTTTGGTGGTTCGGTTCGACAGGTTTAAACAGGCGAATCTCGTAGGATTCAATATAAAAAAATATTATCGTTTTTATTCAACCATTTATTCTTTACAGTTTACGCAAAAAAACTTTTTTTAAATTTATTATTTATTTTTTTGGGGTAAAAAAAGTGTATTTTTTTCTGGGGAAATTTTTGATTCCCATTTTTTAGGTCTTTTTTTTTATTCTGTAACAGACAGTTTTATTATTTTCTATAGGACCTTTTTTATTATTTCCATGCATTTTTATCGTTTAAAAAACACCTTTTTTAAAACAGCAGAGTTCCATTTTTTACCCGGTCGGTGACGTTCCGCAGTTCGGACTAAATTTTGGTGGTCAGCGGATTCCGTTTGGCGTACTTCAGGGACCCTGTGGTGAATACTAAATTCACCGCAGGGTCGGCGAATTGAAATCGCAGAACGATAGCGCACATAAATTTCACCGAAATTTCGGTGCCCTCTGAATAACCCCTAGAATGTGGTGGGTTTTTTTTTACTCAGTCTTGCAAAGGTTCTCTGGTTAATTTTTCTTTTCCAGCATTTAAATGCTTACAGAAAGGATTTATTTATTCATTATTATTATTATTTTTTTTTTAATTTAACAGATTACAGAAATGGAAGAGGGAGATCTATGCGTATTTTGTATATGATGCAAATACTCTGTACATCTGAAAGCCTGGTTATGTTGGCATTTATATTTTTATTTTGTGTTATTGTACTATATGTATTTAATTTAAAACCAAATAAAAGTTAAAATTATACAAAAAAAAAAAAAAAAAATGCTTACAGGCAAAATAAATGGCATTTGGAACATTGTTTCTCGCCGCTTTTTGGCGATTCCATTACAATGAATTCAGTATTTAGCAAATGGTTATCATAGAATGCCGAAATTGGAGTCACTGAAGCAGTTATCGGACGTCGGCGAAAAACTGCTGAATTGCGCTGATAACCACTGACTTGGCATTTGCCAATTCCACCAAACTGTAAAAAAAAAGAAGAATTTAAGAGAGTCTCCTGTGTTTAAAATCAATAAAAATGTAGATTAAATGGGTCTAAATAATAAAAGAGGTACTTCAAAACTAAAAAGGTCTGTTGAAAAAAAAAAAAAATCTTTTAAAAATAAAAAACACAAAGGTCTTAAAAAAATATACAAAAAAGGTCTTTAAAAAAGTTTTTTGTAAAAAATTTAAAATAAATGGGTCTTTCAAAAAAAAGAAAAAAAAGGAAAAATTCCATTCATTAAATTGAAACCTTTAGGTTCGCCTATTTAAACATGTTGAACTTAAATCACCGACATCAGGGCATATCACTGCAATTCGGCGGTCTGATAAGACAAATCTATAGTTCTCTAAGGGATAATTTTGGTGCTGCCGACTCTTTTTTGAGAAAGTATTTTACCAGGAAGGATACATTGAGATTTCTCTCGTTTTCAAGTATGTCCTGGGTGGTGAGTATGTACCGTTAGGTGTCTTGACCAAGGACACTTATTGGAGAGGTGCTCTTGCCGGGATCGAACCGGTGTCTCCACAGTCTCCACACAGAGCAGTGATGTTACCTCTACTCCACCCAGCATCGACTCGCACCGAATTGTGCCGACTCGCACCATATTTGGCAAATTGACAGCTTTGTGGATACACAAATTGCCCTGAAATTGCACCTATGGTGAAAGTCACCATTCGGTGCAATTCTATGCCAAATTCAGACGATAGTGCAGAACACTCTAAGTGCGTCCGTTGGACCCCCAGCGTCCATCGTAGTGTTTCTATGGATCGGCTGGAACATGCGTACTTTTAATGCACGCTACCACAGACGTGGATTTTCCCTCCCATCAAACCACTACGATGGACGTCAGACAGATCTTCAAAGTGCAAGCCTTGAAAGGAGGTTCATGCTTTGCACAAAATGAGCATGGGCGTCCAGGTGGACAGAAAGTCTGTTCTCACGGACTTTCTTTCTGTGCCAGTGTGGCCGCAGCCTTAAAAAAAGGTCAGCGTTTAAGTGCTTAAAGAAAAAAAATAAATGGCATTTGGGACCAATAGTCACTGAATCCACCGGTTAGGCCATACAGACGCATTCACTATATTGTGACACACACCATCGTTCTTCTAACTCTAGTAAGAACAAAATACTGGCCCCCCTGCCAAAGCTACGGCGAATGCAAGGTGTATCTACAGTATGTTATTCATCCAATATGAAGGTTTGACACAAACCACTGTCTGGCTGAAGGTTTGTCTTTTTTACTAGAGGTCCTAAAATGTTTAGGTCTTTATGTAGGCTCTCCAGATGCAGGACAATGCAACTGCACTCTCCAAAAGTCCTCATGAAACATCAGGGATGCAAAAGAATACTTAATAATAATAATCAATAAGTATACCACCCCAATAAGGCACCATATACATACCAGTAAAGGCACTGGAGAAACACAGACCAGTAAAGGCCAAGAATTTACGGCTTTAGACCATTTTAGAGACGTCATACATTACCTGAAGAAATGGGAAGACGAAACCGACAGTGAAGTTCGATAACCAGTTCAGCGTCCCTCCTATGATGAACGCCGCAGAACGGTGAGACTGTTTAAAGAGCTCTCCGGTCATTATGAATGGGATTCCGGCTTTAAAAAGAAAAATGGAATGTATTATCATCTGGATAGAATTATAAACACAAGCTCCTGGCTACACATTGTAGTCACAGTTTCGACAAACTAGTCACACAAATTTCTACCGGTCTAGAACTCACAAAAGAACACCTAACTCCTCCAGCAGTCTAATCTTCATGGAGTAGACCCAGATCTTCCAATCTGCATCTCATTGTATACACCCAGTTCCACCAGTCTAGTTCACTAATCTAATACACATCGAGTTGCCCCAGTTCCACCAGTCATGTCTTCAATGTGTACACCTAGTAGTACTTCCACCAGTCTACCCCTAAATGAGTAGACTCCGTTCCTACGTTCTCACTAGTAGAACAAGATCGACCACCCAGGTTTTCATTCAGGTACACGCAGTTCTATCAGTTTACTTCTCTGCGTGTACACCCAGTCCCACCAGTCAAGCCTTCATTGGGTAAACTAAGGTTCACAGGTCTACGTCTCGTTGTGTAAATCCAGTTTTAACAGTCTGGTCCTCACTGAACACACCAAGTTACGCCACCCTTATCATGGCTTCCATTTATGACTATTGTAGATTAGAACACATTGTAAAACATGGTATTTCCGTACACGGGCCGTCCCAATCCAGTACAGATAGTTTAAAAACTAGACACCAGATACAAACCAATAGGGAGTTTTCAGGTGCTCGAAACAGCTTTGATGTATGAAATCTTTTATCTTATTGTTGAGACCAGATTCCAACACCATACGTTGAATTCTGACCATGGCTCTCTCTGTGGCCAGGAGAGGGCAGACACCCTCAACATTTAACTGGCCGATATAAGGGGAAGCAGGCGAGATAAAATCGTCTCACACACATTGCAAGACTGGAGCACCAGAAATGTATCTGTACAATGTATTCCAGGGCAGAGCGGTGCAACCCATCGGATGTGTTCCACTCATATTGGCACGTTTCCTGTGACTTTCTACTTAAGCCCTTTTTAACATACACGACTTTAATTTATGGGGTTAGCCATGTGGTTCTTCCATTGTGTTCATCAGCAGCTCTTCTGCTGGAAGAATAGTTTATGTTCCTTGATACTCATTAAGGTTTTAACCCTTTCGCTGCTGAGGCATTTCCCACCTCTGTGCTGAGCTAATTTTTACCAGTTTTGCTCATGTTTAACCGCGTTTTGAAGCCTTATTTTAGTATATGACCCAGACATATTATATATCGTTCTTTCCGGCAGATTCATAATATGTCATTATTATATGTATACGTCATGTCCCGTCTTTATATTATAACAAAAAATGCAATATAATCATTTACAATGTGTAAAGTGTTTTTTTTTCACATTTTAACATTTGATCGTTTGCGGTTATATTTTCTATGGGTTGCGCTTGTTCAAAAAATTGGAAATGGGGACTCGTTACATTTTTTTTGGGGAAAATGTTGCTATTTTTAACAAACGCACCACATACAAAAATCGTTAGTGCAGCATCATTGTTCACATTATAATTTAAATGGGAACAATATTGCTGCATTAACAAATAAAAAAAAAAAAAAAAAACCTTTTAAAACACTTTCTTTTTTTTCTTAAGTTTTTATATGGTCATGTTTGGTATCGTTGGAAAGGCCATGCTCTAACATTAACCCCTAGCTGCCACGGATCGGGAGATTGGGGGTTCATTGGAACCCCCTAATCTCCACCATTGGTGGCAGTTAGGGGTTAACTCCAGGACTGGCGTAATTGTGCTATGCACGATGACGCCAGTCATCAGGGGGCATTCCCGGAAGCTTGGCCGACATCCAAGATGTTGGGCAGCTCCGGGAGATGTTACGAATTTTAAAAAAAAGGCATTTAAAAAAAATTGGGAAACAATTTTGTCTCAAAAATTAGTCTTTTGCTGGAAATTAAAAGAATAAAGTTTTTTTTTAAAATAAATAAATATATATATGTATTACTTTTTTACATTGAATCCTACGGGATTCGCCTTTTTAAACCTGTCAAACGGAATCACTGAAAATTAGGGCATTTCACTGACATTTCGGTGTCTCTGAATAGATTAACCATTACTTCTCTATGGGACAATTTTGCTGCCGCCGTTGATAGCCGAACTGCATCGTATTGCGATGTCAATTCGCCTGTATTTGGTGAATTGACATTTTACTGAATAGACAAACTGACTCGAAATTGCACCGAACGGGGAAATTTGGTGCTTCATGAATAACCCCTTTCCTTTTTTCCCCAGTTCAGAGGAATTCGCCGAGGTCAATTCGGTGCTTTTCATCATCATCATCATCATCATCCGATAACGGCTTCCACGACTCCATTTTCAAAGCATTACGGCGACCATTTGGTTAATAGTTAACCTCCCTGGCGGTATTCCAGAGTGTGACTCGGGGTTAAATTTCACTACCACGAAAGGTAACCCCGAGCCACACTAGGGCTGGATGCATACTCACCTCCTCCTGGATCCCTCACTGTGTGATCGCTGCTGCGGCTTCCTGGAAGGCTCCCTGCGAGTCACATGATGCAGGGGGGCTGGACCGCAGCAAACTTCATTCATAATACTCACTGAATACAAATGGCAAAGTTTATGAACGGCCACTAGGTGGCAGTACAGGATAAGAAATGGACCATACATCGTCTCACCCTTGTTCTCAGATTTCAGTGTTTTTTGTTGTATTTTATTGTACATCATTTATTTGCATTATTTTGGATAATTATTTTTGGGATAATAAATTATTATGTCGTGTTTCAAACTTTTATCGGACTCAGTGTATTTACTATTTTTTTTAAATAAATTTATTTATTTATTTATAAAGTATTTTACCAGTAAGAACTCTTGATTTGACGGATTTCAGTGCGTGATTCCTAATTATTACAGGCTAACTATGTACAAAAACACGTTTCCTTTAAAAAAAAAAAAAAATTGAGACGCTTTTAGACACAAAATTTTGAAAAAATTAGACCGCCAAGGAGGTTAATACATCAGATTTACGCGAAAATGGAACTGCCGAATATTGGTGAAATGCGCAAAAATTAAAAAGCATCGAAATTTACTGTTCACTGCTAAGGTTGCGGTAACACCGGTGTTTTCCAGAGCGGAAGGAACGTCCATGAGAGTGGTTGTTCCTTCCACTCTGACGCCGGTGTGGCCACCTCGTTGAGTGCAGTTCGTGCACTCTGCACTACAAAGCAGGATCATCCTATGGAGGATCGCGCTTTGTAGCCCCGTCCAGTGTAGCTTTTTGATGGGGAGGGCTTTTTGACGTCCGGTGGTAGCTACCCCGTGTGGCCCTCCCCGTCGATCCGTCACAAAGCTGGGACAGACACAGTGAAGGGAGGTCACACGGACGCACTCCGTGCACTCGCATCCCAAGAAGGACCAGCAGCCCCGGGTTAGAAGGGGAAATGCATTCTGGTGCCTTATTGTAATAATTCCACGTGCTTCCAGCCAGCGCTCCATTTGTAGACCCCAAAGACAGTGAACGAGTAACGAGAGCGTCGCTCATTCTCAGCCTATTGTTGATAGAATGAATTTAAATCGTTTTCCGTAGCCATTTTTTCCCCTCCCCGGCCGTAGTTCATTATTTCCACATTACGCTGTACGCAGGACTCTTAATGCAGAAAAATTCACGCAGAACAGAAAAGGAAAAAAAAAAGTACATATACGATATGGTGCTCACAGCTCAGGCAGGATTTTTTTCAGATCTTAATCCTTGTTGCTTTAAAAGTCATATTCATCATTGTTTATGAACAATGAGCCATAAAAATCCTAATTAAAGATGTAATTACACTGAATAAATTCTCAGCTGAAAATGAATTATAGATTTGTTAGAGGCACTGCTAATATATCAATGGGATAAACCACCCCGGCCTCCATCCATCATGTCGAGATAGACTCGGCAAAGCTTGTGGCTTCATATTAACTGTTTCATTAGGTGTGGGAGGTTTTTCTGTGTATTTAGATTATCAGTGTGAGACTATAGTAACCGAACCTTATTAGCAATACGCTCCCGAACCTCTGGTTGGACGGATCAGACACAAGGAACCAAGAAAATGTATGAACTAAGGCTAGGGTCAGACGAACGCATTTTTCGCGTCGTCCATGGAAAAGTGCGGTCGAACGAACGGACGTATTTTTTCACGAAATACGCGTTAGCGGTCATACGATGCGCATATTCGTCCGTGATTTTGTACGGATCATCAATAAAACACTTTTTGTGTTTGGACGGTATGTTAGCTGGACATTAGCAGCGTCTGACGTCTCCTAATCACGCACACACGCCGCTATGCCGCAGCTGCGCACTCTGTACGTCAGTAGTAGCGGTTTGACGTTCTCAAAAAAATGCGTTCATTTGCCACTTGCGTTGCACGGACAAACTTTCGTGCGGCCGTTCGTTGTGTGTTCCCCGGCATTGGACGTCATTTGCTGCTAGCACGGCCGTGATTTCGTGCGGCTAAAAGCACGTTAAAACTGCGTTCGTCTGACCCTAGCCTAATGCAAAAAATACAAGTTGCCTGACCAGCGAGTAGGAAAAAATGCCAACAATCAATGAAAGGAAGAATTACAGGAATTATAACCCTAGGTACCCAGTGGGAAGGGAAATCACAGAGTTATTCAAAGAGATCCGAATGGCTGCCGAAAGGGAACCGAATGCTGAAAATCAGCGTTCGGTTACCTTTCCTGGCCATTCGGCTATCCAGAGAGCAGGCAATTCACCAAATGTTGGTGAATTGCCTGCACATATGGTGCCTGTTCGGTGCCTGTTCGAGGGCAGTGAAATCCCCATAGAGAAGCACTGCTTCAGCTATTCAGAGAACAAAAACCAGCAGTGAAAAGTTGCCGAAATGCCCTGCCATTCAGTGGTTTCATTCGGCAGGTTTATTCAGGCGAATCCCATAGGCTTCAATGTTAAAAATATTCCCGTTTTAATCCAACATCTAATAAACCGTTGATTATAATTTTCTGCAGTAAAGAGTCTATTTATAGATTTTGTAGGATATTTAAAGCATTTTTCGTGATTTTCTTTTAAAAAAAAAATCCGATTTCTTTAAAAAAAAAATTTAACTTTACTTCTTTTTTCTGTAACAGCCCTTTTTATTATCATTCATTGGATCATATGTAAATTTCAGACATTTTCGCTCAGTTTCTTTGCAAACAGCGTTTCACTTTTCAAACATTCAAGCAAACGGTTTTTTTTTAATTTATTCACTGCATTCGACTGCAGTGTAGGCTTTTTCCGGCGGCTGCGCTGCGTGTGATCGGCTCCTGCTTGGCTTTTTCCGGAGTTTTCGGCGGGTTAATCCAGATGTTTTTGCAGGTTTCAGTGTGCGTTCGCCCTCGTTTTGCGGTGAGTTTTCGGCAGGTTTGCGGCAACCTTTCCCTGCAATTCGGGGACCCTGTGGTGCTTGCTGAATGTGCGGTGGCTTTTCGATTCTCTTTGAATAACCCTGTTAGTCTTGGCTGGTCATTGTTGTGGGTAGGGCTGGATGAGATCTTCAACTTGGCCCAATTTGATCGAGGTTGACCTTGATATTACTCTTGGGAAAAAAAATCAAGGACTCCGGTTTTGTTACTGGATGAGCCTTCGTCTGAGCATCGGAAGAGCAGAGCCGAAAGGTTCTGCAGGCGGCCATTGAATCTCCAAGGCTCTTCTCTGCCAATGTTCGAACAGTCGTCGGGTCAACAAACAAATCCAGAGTCCTTGATTTTCTCAAGAGTAAAATGGAGATCGACCTCTATTAAAATTGGGCTAAATTTTGGATATGGTCCAGCCCCAGTTGTGGGTTTTACTATGCAGAGTATTGCTCCATTGTTTGCGTACGGTTATGTTACACGGTTTTGTACTTCCTGTTTACCTCTGACCTGGATGTTATGCTTGATAAGAACATGGCTCCGAACACATACAGCTTGAAGTGTCTTTATTAACCAGGTTGAAACCGTCACTGCGACGAGAACCCAAAGAAGAAGAAAGGGAGACCAGCCAGAAATATGGAAATATATAGAAATATTGCCTAGAACCCAGTGTAGATTTTCAATATATGTTACATATATTAACAAAATGTGTAGAGACCGCAAGACAGACCCAAGGGTACAGTGTATAGTAGGTCAGTGTCCATCAAAAATCTCTTTGCCGTTTCTCCTCATTGAAATAATGCAGGGATGTCAGGCAATATATGCTGGCAAAGCCAACATAGGAGACATTGGAAATATACCTGCCCAATATGTTCATTAATCCTGAACCACTTCACCAGAATTTGGAACGATTTTGCCGCATATACTGAGAGCTATTCCAACAATTTGTTACTTTTCGATTCTAGCGTTTTCCTTGTCAAGAAGCCACAGTTGGCTCTTCCAATCTCATGGAAGCTCTTCAACATTTGGTCAGGCCCATCGTATGCCCCATCTTGAAGATCAACAACTCAACAAGAATGCCATATATTCAATGAGTATACGGTAAAAGGCAAAAATCAATACAGAAAAAGTCGATTTCCAGCCGAGTCATCGCACGTATAGCTACTGCATGGTTACTGGACATAAAAATGGTACAGCTGCCCCCCCCCCCAAACAGACGAACGGTCTAAAACCAATAGCAGTAGCTTTGTTAGGAACAGTAGAAACTGAAGAGCTTTTTTTTGACACCTCATTTATGGTTTAATTAACATCTGTTCAATTTGCAGCTCACCTGGTCCAATGCAGAAGCCTGCGATGATCCCAATCACACATGCCACGCTCACGTACCGCATCCAGGAAATTCTTGCCTGCGTAGCATATGAAGGACACTTACAGGGCTATTCAAAGAAAGGTGAAAACCATGACAATGACTGGAGAAGTGAAAATTCTAGGTCAGAATAGCCAAACCAGAAAAATTCTCCCATTTATCTCACTTTCCAAATCTACTATTTGGTCTAGATTGTTCTCTTCTCCTGCCAGTTATCCTGGTTTTCACCTTCCTCTGAATAACTGACATCTTTTTCATAAAAAAACAAAATCTATCAGTTTAGAACACAAATGTACCACAATTTGAATGGGAAGGCAAGACAAGGAGGCAAATCTCTTATCGAACATGCAGTGGTCAAAGAGAACAACAGAATGGATTAATCCATAAAGGAGCCATTTTGGAATTTCAATTCTGTTCAATGGGGGAAGTTTAAGTAATTGACCCAACAGCTGGGAAACACCAACAGAAGACCGAAGAGATTTGTACTTTGCTAGTTGTTTGGATGATCAGGGTACATTGGAGTTGTAAAACCATCACCTACCTGAAACACCAGAGCCAGGGTTATTCCGGCACAGCAGAAACCCATGAAGCTAAATCCACCAATGACCAGAGGACGTCTACCCAGCTTCTCAACTGTAAAACACTGAGAAGAGAAGGAAGTCAAAGAGGTGGACATATTGTCTCAGTTGTGGTTTTGCACCAAGTGTCAGTGTTTTCCGGCGTTGCAATTACCAGGGAAGATCACCGGTATTGCAGTATCAACAAACTAAAATCCAGAAGGGGTTATTCAAAGAGCACCAAACTTGTCACCGAATGGTGAATTTCACCATACGGTGCAATTTCGTGGCAATTCAAAAAGCCGTCAACTCGCCAAATATTGGCAAATTGTCAGCAAAATACAGTGCAATT
Organism: Leptobrachium leishanense; assembly: GCA_009667805.1. NCBI lineage: Eukaryota > Metazoa > Chordata > Amphibia > Anura > Megophryidae > Leptobrachium > Leptobrachium leishanense. Next base: position 24,179,855 of record CM019068.1, on the reverse strand, counting down.
AGGCGGCAGTGACATTCCCCACAGAGAAGTAATGGTTAATCTATTCAGAGAACCCCGAACAGCAGTGAAAAGTTGTCAAAATGCCAAGATTGTCATTGGTTTCATGCAACGGGTTTAAACAGGCGAATCCCATAGGATTCAATGTAAAAGAAATAAAAAACTGGTTTTATTCAACCGTTTAATTCTTTTCATTAGCAGCAAAAAGTTACCGTTTAATTTTTAGGCATTTTTCTGCGAAATTTTTGATTGATTGGCATTTTAAAAAAAAAAAAAAAAAAAAATTATGTAGCAAACCTTTTTGTTGTTATTCATAGGACCTTTTACTGTATTTTATTTCCAGGCATTGTTTTTAATTTTTTAAAAGCCCCTTTTAAAAAGTTGTGGGAAACCCTTTTCGGCGGCTGGTCGGTTTTTTATGGCGTGTCCTCGGCTGTATATTGGATAGATTAAACCTGCCTAATCGGTGGATTCAGCACACTTCGGGGACCCTGCAGTGAATGCTAAATTCGCCGCAGGGTCGGCGAAGTGCATAGAGTGAAACAGCACCGAAGTGTCGGTGCTCTTTGAATTACCTCTCAAGTGTCTGCAGGAGAAGCTGCTCCGTGAAGCTTCACTCACTCTTTGGACTTCAGTTTTGAGAAATACCAGTGTTTGTCTGCACTCCAGGACATGCAACACCGGCAAACACCTACAGTTAGTGGATATTGCACAATATAAAGGATTCTCCACATTGCCGAATGCAGTGACTCAAATGGTGCCCAGGTACACTTTTAGATCATATTAAAACACAAAGAAAAGTACAATGGGTCATTATGTCAAATCACATTTTTTCACCCCATCACTACTGTCTGAGATATACAGAATATAGGGTTCACCTGCCATACTGACAAGTACCGTATACAAATCCCGTAATTCACTTTGACACTGTAACAGATCAATAGCGAATGGAAAAAAATGCTACGTCACACAGTGTATCGTAATCTCATCGCCTCTGTACAGAGCTTCATTTGTAAATCAGAAGATGCCGGAATAGAAAGTGCATATGAAAGTGGAGGGGTGACGAAGAGGCGCAGCTACCGGGACGCGGACAGAACACGGTCATAGGAAAAAAAAAAAAACAACAACACGCAATGTATTCAAAACACCCACTTACTAATCATTTGCACGATATAAATGTTGTGTTAATGATTTCATATTTTTGGTTTTATACCATGTGAGGTACCGGATTCGTCCAAATAGGTACCGGAACACAGACAGTCAAAAGCGATCCCATTTACCCACAATCCCTCACAAATTAAACCCTGCCTCTTGTAACCAAAAACGAGGAGAAATAAATTGCGCAGGTTACTCGCGAATGTGATTTGGATTATAAAGTAGAAAGGAGTTAAATGCGGGAGCATAAACCGGAGAATAAAATGCGAAAATAAAAAGCATGACAAACAACGCTTTGTAGAAAAGAATCAAGGCTTTATTTTTCTTTTAAAGTAAATTGCATTCATGCATTATAAGGGGGGGGGGGTGTCCACCATAATTTAGCACAAATATTATGTGTGCATTATCAATTATAATTTTAACAGTCAGGTTACATTCGGAGCACAGGATCAGGATGTTTGTATGGGTAAGAAGCTATCTGTACCATTTTAGTCCAGTTTGAATTTTATTCAATAATTGTATCATTTTAACACACACACACACTCACACACTCACACACTCACACACTCACTCTGAGCCGCTGGATACAGTATTGTTTTCACATTCATTTTACTCCATCTTTCTAGTTTCTATACTTCGGGCGACTATTCTAGAGCGTCTCCCCTCACTGGACTTTCAGAATTATCGTTTGCTCTGGTCATTGGTTTCGTTTATTTCACACATTATTGTTTTTGTTTTTTCCAAATTATTCTACAGAATACATAATGCGTGGCTACTAAATGCAGTTTCTGCAGATCTTTTCCAAGTTCCCAACACTCCGGGCATTTGAGAAATATGAAATTTGTTGTTATTTGGACAGTTGTAATGGGCTGGTGAAAACAAGAGTGTTTATAAACCTCATTCATTAGCAAAGCACCCATTCCTTTGCTACAGGTGAAATCTTTTTCTCAAGTCACAGTGGATGAATTTTCTTTGCAAGAGATCACCCTTAGGATACAGTACTTGGGGAATTGAAAGACCCCTCTACACCGGGGCTATCAAACCCAAGCCCCCAGATGTATCTGAACTACATCTCCCAGGATTCCCAGGCCATACATTACAAATAATACTGGGAATCGTACCATCAACATTGGGGAGGGGGGGGGGCAGAGTTTGAGATACTTCCTCTACACCTCTTGGCTCTGTTTAAGTTTTTGTAAAGTTTGTCTAATTTTCCCACTCAAGAAGCTGTTGGAAGTATAAAATGATAAAATAAACCATAAACATAGTATTTCAATGTTCTTCCTGTGGTTAGAAGGGGCATGTGAAGGGAAACTGCAATCCTGTCAGAGGGCGACCTCCACCTGTCCTCTGTCTGCACCCACGCTGCCAGCTCTCGCCTCCAAGACTTCAAGGGCAGCTCCGGTCTTGTGGAATGACTTGCCTCGCGCTATCAAACTCTCCCCTGATCTTCAGTCCTTCAAGAAATCCCTCAAAACCCATCTCTTCAGTTTAGCGACCACATCACTGATGCAACTCATCCCTCTGCTCACCTACTCACACACGATTGAAGCTGCTTCTATGGCCCCACCATACCCAAACCACTGGCACTAATGATCCTGCCGTCCAGCAAAACTCCTGGTCTTCCTCTACCCCAATCCCTCTAGATGGTAAGCTCCTAGGAGCAGGACCCTCTACATCTTGTGTGTCCATCCTATGTCCATTTATCTGTATCATGTTCCCTTTTGGTTATTGTAAAGCGCTGAGGAAACTGTTGGTGCTATATAAAATAATAAGAATGTGCCCGACATGCAATAAAAATGATCAGACTGCTGATGTTTGGAACATCATGAAAGTCTGACTTGGTTCCCCATGAGGAGGGGGTTTGAAAAATAAACCTAACCAGGTCAAACAGCGCAGGAGAATTATCAGTACAAATTACCCGATACGACAAGAATAAAACCAACTATTCACTGCAGACATTAGTTTAAAAGCAAGGGAATAGAAATGAGCAAATTTAAAAGTGATTAAAAAGAGGAAACGCACAACAAAAAGCTAATACTACTTTTAAAAAGGTTTTATTCCACCGCCCCCCCCCCCTTCCCTCTGGAAGACGCAGAGAGCAAGAGGAGTAGAAAATGAGGAGAAAAAAAAAAAAAAAAAGAAAGAAAAGCTTTGAGCAAATCCAGCAGAAAATATTGACAGCAGAACAAATGCCTGTAATTTTATAACCAATTTCATGGTGTCCATCGGGTGCCATTCCGGTCTACACTCAGGACCAATCAGACTTACAGAGCTATGAGTCTGCCTGAGCGAATATGAGGCTCTTACTGCAAAAACCTATTCCTTCTGCACCTCTTCAAGCGCTTTTATTAGCGCTCGACAGGAGATGGCGGGAGCAGATGACCGTTTAGTGGGTCGGGAAACGGCGAAATAGAAAGAGGGGGAAATGGAGAAAGCTGGAGAGAAAAAAAAGGGGGCAAATAAGTGTTAACAGGAGGGAGCTTGGAAATTTCACTTCTGCAGCGCGCTATGTTTATTAAAGGAAGAGCGTGCTGTGAAATGTCGCTCCTGGGATGCGATGGCTCACATTAGTCTCTCTAATTGTCAAAAATCTAATTTAGTGTTATGTAGCTCAGGCCAGCCCTGGGTTAAAAATATGGAACGCGCGCTCGGTTATAAATCTGCGCTCCACCGAGGTAACTCTCAGCTAAAGGAGAGTCTAAACGGCCGGGGTGATAATAAAGAGTATAAAAGCGAGGGTTAGGATCAAGGGCGGGCGCCACGGGGAGGGGAGGCTGCGGAAAGGGAGCAAGAGGGGACAAGGACCGAGCGAGGCGCGAGAAATAATCAGGTGCCATTTTTCTTAGGGTTTATGAGGAAGCCACAGACCTTCCCTGTGATGTACATCGCTTTGTATGAGCTTCTTAAAACCTGCCTAATTCAGAATTTAATAGAGAACGACACAGAGTGGAGTACCGTCCAATCCCATAAATATTATTTAATAGTAATAATAATAATTTATTTTTTTATTAAATTAATAAAATAATAATAATATATAAAAAAAAAAAAAAAAAAAAAAGGGAGGGAGGAAGCACAAGATTGAGCTCATGTCCCCAGATAAATAATTTTTTTAAAAATACTAAATGACAACGTGGAGCAGCAGAGTTCATCTGACATTCAAGGGGTTAAGCCCGTACAATTTTACAAAATATAAAGTATGTATAACACATATACGGATATAAAATATTGGTACTATGTCTATTCTAATACCCTGGATATACTTGAAAAACGAGAGAAATCTCAATGTATCCTTCCTGGTAAAAATAAATACTTTATAAATAAGTAGACACCAATATTTATATAAGAAAATATATATTTATTTAAATTTTTTTTATTTCTAAAATAAAAACAAATAATAATTCTATGTAAGGAAATCTTTACTTGGACCTAAATTAAAATGGTTTCTTTCCTTGGGTGCATGTGACTATATAGAGTGTCCAAGTATCACTTTGGTGTATTATTATTTTGTTAAAAGCCTCAGTGGGAAACGGTCCCACATGAAAGAAGAATGCAGCCTGGAAATCGCAAGAGGTGCAGTAAAATCATCTCAGTATATTTAAAATGTATTAAATGCCTAATTTTTTATTCTTTAAATATATAGACAATCTAGGTCTACCATAAGTAAAAATCTAAAAAAATATATATATATAAAGCTAGAGATGCTGGCCTGACAGCTGGGACTGGGAGTTTGGTGCAAAAATAGTTACATCGTGAAAGCTTTCTGAAGCCTTTGGTGACTTTTTGCAATTATTGCGAACAATATAAAAATAAAATAAATCTGAACAAGTTTGGGCCTCATGGGCATCCGGAATGTCTGCTGTAGTTATTTCTTTTCTCGCTCAGAGTTCAATATAATATAGTTTTCCCAACTATTAAAAAAGAAAGCGGTGGGGAAGTGTGTGTGTGTGTGTGTGTGTGTGTGTGTGTGTGTGTGTGTGTGTGTGTGTGTGTGTGTGTGTGTGTGTGTGTGTGTGTGTGTGTGTGTGTGTGTGTGTGTGTGTGTGTGTGTGTGTGTGTGTGTGTGTGTGTGTGTGTGTGTGTGTGTGTGGTGTGTGGTGTGTGGTGTGTGTGTGTCTTATTTTAAGATTTAAAATAAGACTTGGAAATAAATAAATGGGATCGATCATCCTAGTATTTTTTTTTTTATATGAACAATAACTACAGTCATGGCCGAAATTGTTGGCACCCCAGACATTTTTCCAGAAAATCAAGTATTTCTCACAGAAAAGTATTGCCGTAAGACATGTTTTGCTATACACATGTTTATTCCCTTCGTGTGTATTGGAACAACACAAAAAAAAGGGAGGAAAAAAGCAAATTGGACATAATGTCACACAAAACTCCAAAAATGGGCTGGACAAAATTCTTGGCACCCGTAACTTAATATTTGGTTGCACAACCTTTGGAAAAAATAACTGAAATCAGTGGCTTCCTATAACCATCAATAAGCTTCTTACACCTCTCACCCGGAATTTTGGACCACTCTTCCTTTGCAAACTGCTCCAGGTCTCTCTTATTGGAAGGGCGCCTTTTCCCAACAGCAATTTTAAGATCTCTCCACAGGTGTTCAATGGGATTTAGATCTGGACTCATTGTTGGCCACTTCAGAACTCTCCAGCGCTTTGTTGTCATCCATTTCTGGGTGCTTTTTGATGTATGTTTGGGGTCATTGTCCTGCTGGAAGACCCAAGATCTCGGATGCAAAACCAGCTTTCTGACACTGGGCTCTACAGTGCAACCCAAAATCCTTTGGTAATCCTCAGATTTCATGATGCCTTGCACACATTCAAGGCACCCAGTGTCAGAGGCAGCAAAACAACCCCATAACATCATTGAACCTCCACCATATTTCACTGTAGGTACTGTGTTCTTTTCTTTGTAGGCCTCATTCCATTTTCGGTAAACAGTAGAATGGTGTGCTTTGCCAAAAAGCTCTATCTCGGTCTCATCTGTCCACAAGACGTTTTCCCAGAAGGATTTTGCTTACTCAAGTACATTTTGGTAAACTGTAGTCTTGCTTTTTTAGGTCTCTGTGTCAGCAGTGGGGTCCTCCTGGGTCTCCTGCCATAGCGTTTCATTTCATTTAAATGTCGACGGATAGTTTGTGCTGACATTGATGCTCCCTGAGCCTGCAGGACAGCTTGAATTTCTTTGGAACTTGTTTGGGGCTGCTTATCCACCATCCGGACTATCCTGCGTTGCAACGTTTCATAAATTTTTCTCTTCCGTCCACCCACAGAGAGATTAGCTACAGTGCCATGGGTTGCAAACTTCTTGATAATGTTGCGCACTGTGGACAAGGGAAAATCTAGATCTCTGGAGATGGACTTGTAACCTTGAGATTGTTGATATTTTTCCACACTTTTGGTTCTCAGGTCCTCAGACAGTTCTCCTCACCTCTTTCTGTTGTCCATGCTTAGTGTGGCACACACAGACACACAATGCAAAGACTAAGTGAACTTCTCTCCTTTTTATCTGCTTTCAGGTGTGATTTTTATATTGCCCACACCTGTTACTTGCCCCAGGTGAGTTTACAGGAGCATCACATGCTTGAAACAATCTTATTTATCCACAATTTTGAAAGGGTGCCAATAATTTTGTCCAGACCATTTTTGGAGTTTTGGGTGACATTATGTCCAATTTGCTTTTTTTCCCCCCTTTTTTGTTTTGTTCTAATACACACAAAGGGAATAAACATGTGTATAGCAAAACATGTGTTACTGCATTACTTTTCTGTGAGAAATACTTGATTTTCTGGAAAAATGTCTGGGGTGCCAACAATTTCGGCCATGACTGTATATATTTTTTCCTAGGTGCTGTTTGGGGTAATTGGAAAGTAAATGCCTATTAAGCGACAGTTTCCTGGTTTGATGATAAAAGACTGAAAAACTGTAGGGAAACGGAGATGTAGAAAGCCAAAAAAGGTGAATCTCAGCAATCCAGAGAAGAAACTCAAAATGAAATAAAGTTAGCAAGCCCAAAGTCCCTGGGTAAAACACAGCTGCCATGGCCAGAGATACCAGGTAATCCCAGCTGGTATGCCCAAAGATAACAAGTAAAACCCAACTGTGTCATGCCCAGAGGTACCAGGTAATCCAAGCCGGTATGCCCAGAGATACCAAGTAATCCCAGCTGGTATGCCCAAAGATAACAAGTAAAACCCCACTGTGTCATGCCCAGAGGTACCAGGTAAAACCCAACTGTGTCATGCCCAGAGGTACCAGGTAAAACCCAACTGTGTCATGCCCAGAGGTACCAGGTAAAACCCAACTGTGTCATGCCCAGAGGTACCAGGTAAAACCCAACTGTGTCATGCCCAGAGGTACCAGGTAAAACCCAGCGGTGTCATGCCCAGAGGTACCAGGTAAAACACAACTGTGTCATGCCCAGAGGTACCAGGTAAAACCCAACTGTGTCATGCCCAGAGGTACCAGGTAAAATCCAGCGGTGTCATGCCCAGAGGTACCAGGTAAAACCCAGCGGTGTCATGCCCAGAGGTACCAGGTAAAACACAACTGTGTCATGCCCAGAGGTACCAGGTAATCCCATCTGGTATACCCAAAAATACCAGGTAATCCCAGCTGGTATGCCCAAAGATAACAAGTAAAACCCAACTGTGTCATGGCCAGAGGTACCAGGTAAATCCCAACTGTGTCATGCCCAGAGGTACCAGGTAAAACCGAACGGTGTCAAGCCCAGAGGTACCAGTTAAAACCCAACTGTGTCATGCCCAGAGATACCAGGTAACCCCAGCTGGTATCCCCAAAGATAACAAGTAAAACCTGTGTCATGCCAAGAGGTTCCAGGTACTGTATTCTCAGCTGCCATGCCCAGAGTTGCCAAATAAAATCCAAAAAGTCAAAAACCCTGGGCAAAACCCTTCCACCAACCCAGAGATACCAGGCAATATCCAGTCACCAATACCAGCTTTACCAGGTAAAACAGTCACCACTCCAGCAACCAGGAGCTAAATCCCAGCCCATACCGTAGAAATTCATTGTAAAATCCAGTCACCAAAGACAGCAGGAAAGCCCAGTCTTGAAGGCTAGAGAAGCCAAGTGTAAGCCCAGTCACCAAGCCCAGAGATGCCAGGTAAAACCTAGATATAAAGCAGCGATGCACCGAATGAAATATAGTTTCCAAATCACAGAGACACCACCCACTCCTCAATCCCAGAAATGCCATGCAATATGCAGCCACCAAGCCCAGGTAAAACCCAGGTCTCTCCAAGCTAAAAGACAGCTGGGGAAAAACAGCGATCACTGGGTGAAACCAAGCCCTGAGCCAAGTGAAACAGTAAATGGAAAGAAATACATGACAGAACTTGTTATAGTTGTCCTGAAGCATAAAAGATAAAGGGAAGGGATATAGATATTTTTCTCTCCAAAAATGTACAAAACCAACACAAGAGCCAGATTTTGTGTTGTTCAACAGGGCTTTTGGAATTCCCGTACACTCATTTTCTCTGACATACTATGGCACGCTCACAAAGCTTGTACAGAATAGGTGATAAATAAATGCACTAGATTTGCAAAAGAAGCCAATAAAAGGAAATCCACCTACCCCAATTAAACCTGCAATTATCTCAATTGCACCGGTTCCTACAGTCATGTACGGGATCTGGGCCAGGGGGATTCCAGCATTCTCAAATATGGAATTAGTATAAAACCAGATCTGCAATTGAAATGAAAACAACAATTATTTATCGGGATGGATTTCTTATTGTTTATTAGCTTTTCATTAACTCCACGCTCTAAAACATTATATACATGTCAAGGCTTTCAATATTCAGCAAATAATCCAGCTTTACTTCCAAAATATGATAAATAATATTTGCCATGTATTGGGAAGTATAAACCCCCATAAAACACAACATATAGTAAATTATCATCTCTAAACAGCTGATCGGATTTGTCTACCTGCATTCTTTAATGTAAAAAATAAACTCACACGCTGTAATATTTGGTTGTGTCACCTTTTGCTATGATTGCGTCACGCATTCGCCGCGGCATCGTGTCGATAAACTCATGCAATGTCACAGCATTTATTGGCGTCCAGAGTGGCATTAATTTGTGGGTAAGATCTTGTATTGATGATGGGAGAGTCGCAGCGCTGTGTAAAGTCTTCTCCAGCACATTATCCCAAAGATTCTCAATTGGGACTAAGGTCTGGACTGTGCGGTGGCCAATCCATGGGCTCTATTACATGCTTTGCGCAATAACGCTCGCGAAGCGCATTAATTTGTTCGCGAAGCGTTGAACGTTAACGTGCGTAAATTAACGCTGGTATTACAATCCAAGCGCATTTTTTCATCCGTCAAAAAAGAACGCGCGTAAAAAAAGACGTGCAAAAACGCGCGCACATTAACATTGCATGCAGAAATCAGTGTGCGGACTGTTTTTTTCACGCGATTCAGCCAATCAGAATTAAGAACCACAATTGTCTCCCGTTCAGTTTTTTTGCCTGTCAGAATCAATCTTAGTATATATGCTGCAGCAATAATAAAAACACGCACAACTTCTCAAGGTTATTGTTTGGGTATGTGTAGAATGTGTAACTATACTGTGCTGTATTTTCTTTTTCGTGCTGGTGTATTTGGGTTCGGCCAGGACGTTCAGATTTGCCGTTAACACCAGCTTTTCAAAGACGTTAAAATTATGCGCGCAAACGCTGTGCGTTAAATTTTGCGCATAGATTGTAATACCATCCGCATACCAGCGCACAAACGCATTTGTGCTCACAATGTTAAGTATAGGACGTGCAAAGTACATTACGCTCGCAAAGGGTTCACGCAGGTTCAACCGCGTTAGACGTTAACGCACATTTTTTTGCGTGGACGTTGTAATACGACGTTCAGCGCAAAGGGTTTTGCCCCTCGCGTTAATGCGTTTTTGCGCACGTGTTAAAATTTGCGTTGAGAATGTATTGGAGACCGATGTGTGAAAATGATGTCTCATGCTCCCTCAACCACTCTTGCACAATTTGGGGCCAATAAATCCCAGCAGTGTCATCTTGGAAAACGCCCGCTGTGCCATCAGGGGAGAAAAAAAAACATTGATGACAAACCTGCTCAGTTTATTGAGGGAGTCACATGACCTCATTTTTTGGGCCGATAACATTTATGAACCTAGACCTGACCAACTGAAGCAACCCCAGATCATAAAAGAGGCCTGTATGGGAGGTGGTGACTTTTTTTGGCCAGGCAGTATAGCACATAACTAAAGACCCTGGTTTCCCCCTGAATAGGGATATCAATCAAACCTCAATCTCCCAGATGATGTTGTCGTCCAGTCTCTGCCTGTAAAGAACATCAGCGACTGAATGAGTATTTTTTTGTGTTCCCCCATCCACGCGTACAACTTACAGCATCTATTCCGGACAGCTGCATACCCATATTAATCACGACAACAGATAAAATCTGCCAGAACAAGGTTTGGTCCATTAAAAGCTGACACACGGACACTGACTTCACTGAAGAAAGGGATTGCTGTTCTTCTTGCATCTCTTCAATGACATCTTGAACGTTGTATTCCCCAAGGAAACGCCTTAGAGCTAAAAGCAGAAGGGTACAACAAAAGCGTTAAACACCCCTTTCTGTCTATATCAGGGATGTCAAACTCGCATCCCCCAAGATGTTGATTACTACAATTCCCAGAATTCTTTCAATGCAATAGATGGCCAGAGAATCATTGGAGGTCTAGTTCAGAAACATCTGGGAGGGCTTGAGTTTGACATCCCTGGTCGATCGGATTTATTGCTGTTCCCGCCCTCTGGGAGGAAACCTTAATAAAGGGGCTGGCCAAGGGACAAATTACCACTTCTTTGGTGTAAGAGATTGTACTTTGTTACATCTCAAAACAGCACCAAAACAAAACTCATATATATATATATACATACATACATACATACACACACACACATGTGGTATCTTTTCCATTAAATTCTAAAGCCATTTTTGAGCATTTTCCCATCAACAAAACGGTTATCAATTCAGCTGGCATGTCGAAGTAGCAGGTTGTGGAAGAACCATCCTGTAAGATGTCCCTCATCCTCATTTCCATCAGGTGACTGACAGCCACCAGGTTGACTATTGGGTTCTTTAACATCACTGCAGAGAACCAGCAACACAGAGAAGCCGTTTTCCCACACTCAGAGGCACCTAGGAAGTAGGGAAACATCGGCACCTTGCACTGCAACCTGGTATGTAGTGGTTTTTGAGGTTACAGCGAGGGATGAGCTATCACATAATCCTTATGTTCCGAAACATCTGTCGTCCTGAAGCTTGAAGATCATTGGATCAGTTTACACTGAAATCGACCCAAAAGACAGTCTTTTTTTGCATTCAAAGTATTCGATTGTCTGTGTGCATGCCGACTGTCAGTGGGGCAGCACCACCAGAAGAGCATCGAGGGAGACCAGGTCCATTTTACTCATTCTAGGCACAAGAATGAGGTGCGTAGGGTTTGAAAAATGGCCCCTCTAAGCTAAAATAAAAGGATTTAGCCAGAGTGCCTCTTTAAGTGAGAAAGTTCTAGTGAAAGCATACAAAGTGGGCAGTAACCATGTTTTCTGCAAGTCTAATGTGTCATTCTGTTGAGCCACACTAGAAGCAAAGCGCACATGGAATGTTCCCCTATTGTGCAAGAACGCCAACAACTCTGAAGTAGGGCTGGGCGCTTTCCTAAATTTTCCCCCGATTTTATAGAATTGCGATTATACTTTAATGAAAAATGGAGTAATCTGAATTATTTTGTAATTGGTGGAGTGCTGGTCCAGGCATCGGCATGAACGGGGCCGACAGGTGCCTACTGAACCTATTGGCTCTGCTCTGTTGATGCCCAGACAGACGCTCCGTCAATTACAAAAATCCAAATTCCACCTCCATCCCAATTAAGTTATGGTTAAAAAAAAAAAAGGATCAAGTCCTACACACAGTTCTACTTTGACGTGTGTATGTATTTATCCACCTAACAATATACAACTGACTTCTGGCAATACTGTCGGCTCTGCTGATGTTCGGATGGAGAGTTCATCAATTAAGAGCGACACTCTACTCATCCTGACTACTTTACATTTCTAAAGTGACCAGTTTGTGAAGAGTCCCCCCCCACCCCAATCCCTTGAGATATTGCTGGGGGGGAAGCAAGTTTCCTCCACCCTACCAGAGTCACCAGCAGGCGGGAAATAGAAATTCCTGGCTGCCGGTCACCAGTCTGGTTACTAGTGATGTCACACACAGAGAACAGTCAATGTCACCCTCTGAGACCATTCGCTGTAGTGAGCATACTCAGAGGGGCAGCCAATGGATCAAATCTGCATGCATGCGCAGCTCCGATCCATCGCTCTGCGCAGGCATTATGGAACCTGCATATGTAGAAGTTGCATAGGAGCGCAAATTGTGTGGAAATGCTACAGGGACTTCTGGGTTCGGGAGTCCCAGAGTCGAAGAAGAGGAACAGTGGGCGGCGAGGGAGAAAAGTTAAGTAATAAATAAATAAATAAATAAATAAATAAATAAATAAATGGGCAGATGCGGTTAGTCGATGATGAGGCTGTCAGCAAGATCTGCCCGATTATTTAAGGGCAAAAAAAATATTTTTTAATAGCGTGTTCCTTTAACGAATCCACAGTCCGATTGTCGCAAGAGTAAAATCCTGGATATCGCCCAGCACTGATGAATTATTAGGTTGCCCCTCCCCCCCCCAAAAAAAACACTGGCCCTACAAATTGCAGCGAAGAAAATGTTTAAGGTGTTTCTTATTCAACTAAATTTATTAGATTTTACCACCAATAGACATTTAATTAAGTATGTTGGCTTAAATAGCATGCAGTTAAGTTTAATTATCCATTCAATAATAAAGAAACAAAAAAAAAGTCTGACCTGGCAAACAGTGAATAAATACACAAGACTAGGATCGGTGCGCCCACTCAGCTCTCCATCCTGCCTTCACCGTGTTGATTATGAGTCATTATAACGGCCAGCAGTGTTGTCTTAATATCAAATGATCATTGCTTTCCATGTGCAGAGCAATTCAACAAACAGACAGAATGAAGAGCAGGAAGAAAGAGCATCACAGGTATCTTTTTACCCCCGGGGGAAGCAATCAAAGTGAAAGACAAGACTGCTGGAGAAACCACCCATTTATCTTTCAAAGTGCTCCTAGACTACTGAAGGGCACCCAAGCAAGACTGCAAAATTCAAAAGGAGTCCTGTCAAATGGACAAGACAGCTAAACTTCACGTTGTAATGCAAGCGTGCAATTAGTATTAACCTGACAATTTGTCATGGCCAACATTGATGGATCTCCACCAAACTTGGTAGCATTGGGAAAGAAAGAAGCCGACGTTTAAAGGGGAACTATAGCAAAGACAACGCAAGAAAGCAGAGGGAAGATGACAGATAAAGTAACATGTACTTGGAAAATATTTGGTTTGGGTCCAATGTATTAATCCATTGGTCAATCTAAGGTCAGAGATTCGATTGGACATCCTCATACGTGCAGATTGCCCCGACATGAGCACAAGGAACAGAACGGATTTTAGCAGGTGGTTTATATGGAGTGAAATGTGCTTTCTGAAGTTGCTGGACTGCTATGAGTGCATGATTTCAGCATCCAAATGCTGGGAACAGGTCCTAAAACCTTGAACAGATCAGTCAAGAAGACCACCATATTCCAAGTGCCCAACTAAGGGTTTGCTGTAAAGATTTTGACGGGTCTCTGCCCTAAGCCTCTCATCCCATTGTGCCTCTGTTACAACCGCATCACCTTCATGGTGCCTTTGCCAGCATTCCTCTCACATCCATGATGCTTTTGCAGTCATTCCTCCAAACTCTTTGGTGTCTATGCCACCATACCTCTCACTTTTGTCGTGCCTGTGCCTCCATGGTGCCTATGCCGCCATCCCTCTCACTTCCTTGCTGTCTCTGCTCTAGCCCCCCCCTCACCTCCATGGTGCTTGCTACTGTTCCATTCTTAGTTGAAGGTTGTCTCTGCTGCCATCAGTTTCGCCTCAACACCTACAGTATCACCCAATCTCTCACCTCCAATTCAAGCACAATACGTTTGGTTGTCAATATTGATCTGAATCTTAAATAGGTGAGATTCACTGCTGTACCCCTTGAGATCTAATTTAACGTATTGAGTATTTCATGAGGTCTATTTTTTCTGAATTCTACCATTTACTGCAGTCAATGGGATGCGCTTGTTCTAAAGCAGTCAAATGACTTGAAGGAGTCCATCGTGCTTTTCTAGCGATTAGAGCCCACTTTGAACTTTGCTAACCTTTATGCAAGAAAAAAATACATTTAAACCACAATGCAACTTGATCCATCTTATTTTCCAGTTTCAAAGCTCAGATACACCATTATAACATCTTTTCATGCCCATATTACTGAAGACCAACATCAGGAACTCATCTTTTTAAAAGTGCATGCCTAACTTTGAAGTCTTCCAGAGAGTTATAGTTCTCCAGTATCAAGCTTTAGCAAAACAGCTGTTGGTCATCTGTGACTTTGAAAGTCGACGAGGTCAGTGAAAGCCAAGGAACCCAACTGGTCCCTTGGCAGCCTGAGATGGACATTGTACAGTCCATATAATTAGATTCCTACCCCAGAGACTTAAGCAAAGCAAGAACTGAAGCATAATTCAACCCAAGGCACAATTCCATTATTTGGTCTATGGTGAATCTCAGAAAACTACTTACCGTGTATGGTGGCGTGAACGTTGTTCTTCTCAATAAGAAGGTATCGAGGACTTTCAGGAAACCATGGAAGAAGCACAAGCTGGACAAAGGTGGGAATTATAATCAAGGAAAGGAACAGGGGCCAACTTTCCTCCTGTTGGAAACAAAGCATGCCATTGTAGACCAGATGTCAGGCATACAATTAATGATTTACAGAGTTTCCGGATGAAAGCAAGGCCTCAAATGTAGTAGACCATGCTCCTAAACAAGGAGCATAACATAGCATAACATGCATGAAAGCACTTTTCGGAGAGGAACCTTATATCACCTTTATGTTGCAAGTAAGTGTGTACGTATTTCGAGTGAGCATTAAACAAAATAGTTAATATCTCGCAGCAGATCTAACAAAAGCATAGGACCAACTGGTCTCTACGAGTCAATGAGTATTAAAGATGATCTAAAACTGAAGCCTTTTGAGACCCAGGCTTTGATGTTGGCCTCAAGCAGCATAGGGTTCACCGTAGTATATTCTTGATGTATTTGAGAAGAGACAAATAGCAGGATTTGCCACCAACCTGGCCGAGCAGCTCCGGAAGACCCAGGACCTGAGCGGTGAATACTCCAAAGCAGATGAAGATGCTTGGCAAAAGACCCAAGAAGCCACGCAAATTCTTCGGCGAAATTTCTCCCAAATACATGGGAACGGTGCTGAGAGATATTCCTGTGACCGAGAGAATCATTGACAATAAAAAAGAAAAAAGGGACAGCAAACACAGTGAAAGGCAACATTCTTCCTATTGCACAATAGGGATGAGCCAAACACCCCCGTGTTCGGTTCGCATTCGAACAATTTCAAAAGTTCGAGTTCGAACGCGAACACGAACCGAACTCAATGCAAGTCAATGGGACTCAAAAGTTCAATTTTTAGAGTGCCCTCCAAGAGGGCATATATGCAAGATATTTGCCATAAAAAGGTGTATGGGGGTCCGGGTAGTGCCCTGGGGGACAGGAAACAAGGACAAAAAGTAAAAAAAAAGGACGTTTTTAAAGCAACAGGAGAGTTTTCCATATAACAAGGGTTAAAAATAAAAATGAAAAATTCCTTTAAACATCATGCCTAGGAGGTCCCCATAACCTGCCCGTGAAGTGGCGGATTCGTAGGATGTATTGAAACATTGCCATCAGAGACCCACACACGATACCTAGCCACCCTTAAGGGGTTAAAATGCACAGGGACTGGCTACTATCCTGTTAGATGAGGGAATGTATTATATGTATAAAGCAAGGTATATATGACAATGGATAGTCAAGAGACTCTAGGGACTCAGCTTGTACGCTTTATGATAGACATTTTCACGTTGTGTTACTAATGCAGAAGCAACACGCTTGCACCAAAACTATAGATCTAACACAATAATAATTGTATGCGCACATAGGCCCTTCGGGAGAGGTACATGACATACAAATACTGGAATATTACGTTTAAATCTAAGGAGTGTGATAAAGAGTTTATTAAGCCCTTGATGACAAATGACGTAACATCTACATCATTAATGATTGGCTTTACAGAGCCCCGGTCCTTAAGGGGTTAAACAGCATATCAGAGGAACATGATGTAGAAATGAACACTTCTTAGAATTCAGAAGCACAGTGTTCATACATGTGCAGGAGCCACACCCAGTCTGCAGGCAATGTATCAAATTCATGAGAAGAGACTAATTAGAAGCACATGTTATTTCCAAACACTAACACCTGTCGTTTACGCCGTTTGAGAGCCCTGCTGTAAGCACATGTCATTTAGGGGTGAGAATCTTTGCACCTAGACATTAGGCAGACTGTAAAGCATGCTTTCCTTGTAAACTAGAAAATCCACATCACCCATTGCAGCATTTTAAAGATGAAACACACAGGCGGCGCAAAAAACCTATGCAAGCAACATGCGTGCCTTCTTGCCCTGGGTAGTTTTTTAACCACTTCAATGCAGTGGACGCGCTCAGTGCGTCCAACCGCATTGGTACTTGGCTGCGGAGGACGCGCTGAGCGCGTCCTCCCTTTGCAGCCCGCGATCAGCCGGTATTCCGGCTGATCGCTCGGCCCCCCGGTGCGGGCTGACATCATCGATGTCAGCCCAGCCTCCGGGACCCCGGCGGGCACGATAGGCGATGACGTCTATTTCAGGCACCCCCCCCCCCCGCCATTGCAGGGAAGGTGCCTGAAGGGGAGGGGGGGGTCCTTCGGACCTCTCCCCCTCCCCATCCGTGCGGGCCAGCGATTAAAAGGCAGGCACCGCCTGGAAGGGCACAGCCTGCCCTTCCAAGCGGCGGCTATCTTTAACCCCTAGGGGGCTGGATCGCGATATGGCGCCAACATGCGCCATATCGCGGTCCCCTCCCGGAGCTGGCCGACATCTTGGATGTCGGCCAAGCTTCCGGGATATCCCCCTAATGACTGGCGTCATCGCGCAGAGCGCGATGGCGCCAGTTTTTAAATTAACCCCTTGCTGCCACCTATCTCCCGATCCGTGACAGCTAGGGGTTCATGTTTACTATCATTGGAACGGCCAGAGCGTGGCCTTTCCAATGATACCAAACATGACCATGTAAAAAAATAAAAAAATAATTTTTTTTTTTTTTTTTTTTTTTTTAGATTTGTTAGTGCAACAATATTGTTCCCATTTCAATTATAATGTGAACAATGATATTGCACTAACGATTTTTTCTATGGGGGGGGCGTTTGCTAGAAAACACGGAATTTTCCCCAAAAAAAGTAACGATTCCTCATTTCTAATTTTTTTAACAAGCGCACCCCATAGAAAATATAACCGCAAACGATCGCATTTTAAAATGTGAAAAAAAACACTTTACACATTGCAAATTATTGAAAATTCAAATTTTATTGCATTTTTTGTTATAATATACAGACATGACATAACGTATACATATAATAATGACATATTATGAATCTGCACAGTCTGCCGGAAAGAACGATATATAATATGTCTGGGTCATATTAAAATAAGGCTGAAAAACGCGTTTAAACATGATGAGCGAAACCGGTAAAAATGAGCTCAGCACAGAGGTGGGAAAAGCCTCAGCAGCGAAAGGGTTAATTCAATATCTAATAAACCGTTGCTTATAATATTCTGCAGTAAAGAGCCTCTTTATTTCTCGATTTTTTAGTATTTAAGCATTTTTTATACTTTTTTCAAAAAGGGTTTTTTTTTTTCTTTCGAACTCGAACCGAACACGCCAAAAAGTTCGAAGTTCGCGAACTTTCGAACTGCCAATGTTCGAGTTGAACTCCGAACTGATCGAACCGAACAGCTCATCCCTATTGCACAACAGACTGTACTTATGGGTCCTTTCTACTGTATCTTGCTGGGCAAAACCTACAAGGACAGATCAGCAAAATTATATTACCAAGATGCCTTGTCCGACCTATAGAAGAAACTCCTTTCAAAAAGGGGTCGGCATGGAAATGGAAGGACATACCCTAAAATTCTAAAATGCACAGACATGAGAACAAGATAAAAGGGCAAGGTGTACGTCCATGTGGAGTAGAAGAACCATTGCTGTGGCATTTGCCTTTAACCCTCAAGATGCATATTCATATATCAAAAGGGACATTCTTAGGTTGGAGATAGATAAAAAAATATATAGAGAGATATCTATATAAAAGTGAAATATGTGAGAGAAACAAAACAGCAATGAACGATCAATGGCAACAAACCATGCAGAATAAATTAATCTCACCTGAATGTATGCCAGTGATAAACCTTCCAAGAATGACCATTTCTGGGGACTCAAGAAGTCTACTGAACCCCATCAAACCACCAGCAATGAAGACCAAAGGGGTGCTTATTACCACCGTTCCTTTCCTGGAAGAATGCAAAAAACAAGGGTTTTTATTAAAAAAATTAAAATAAATGGGTATCTATAAATAGTTTAATAAATTTTTTTTATTTTACACACACACACACACACACACACACACAGTAAAATTAACCCAATGGCATTGTACACACTGCCTGGCCAAAACAAAAAAAGTCACACCCTGTAATATTTGGTTGTGTCGCCTTTTGCTGTGATTGCGTCACGCATTCGCCGCAGCATCGTGTCGATAAGCTCATGCAATGTCACAGCATTTATTTGCGTCCAGAGTGGCATTAATTTGTGGCAAGATCTTGTATTGGTAAATGGGAGAGTCGCGGCGCTGCGTAAAGTCTTCTCCAGCACATTATCCCAAAGATTAACCTCAATGGGGTTAAGGTCTGGACTGTGCGGTGGCCAATCCATGTGTGAAAATGATGTCTCATGCTCCCTCAACCACTCTTGCACAATTTGAGCCCGATGAATCCTGGCATTGCCATCTTGGAATATGCCCGCTGTGCCATCAGGAGGAGAAAAACCCATTGATGGAAAAACCTGCTTATTCAGCATATTCAGGGAGTCACATGACCTCATTTTATGCTGAAACATATTAATCGCTGCAGTAATTATCCAATGGAAGACGAGCGCCTATTGGCTGAGTTAAATGCAAATGAGGAGTTTTTTGACCAGGCACAGTGTATATAAGTGTTTCCCAAACCTGTCCTCAGGACCCTCAACCAGCCCAGATTTTTCAGATCACCTTGGGGCAAAGCAGACTGAATCCTGCAATCACCGAGCAGCAAAACATATCACCTGTGTTGTGCTTCAGATATCCTGCAAACATGGTGAGGCAGAGGGTCCTGAGGACAGGATTGGGAAACGCTGGTGTATTTATTGGAATAAAAGAATTATGAAAAGAAAAAAAAATGAATATTTCAGATACATCAATCCCCAATGTGAAGTTTGAGCTGATCAAGCAGTTTGAGCTCTTGATCTTCCATGATTGGGTTGTGCCTGTTAATAACATGACCTTCATGTCTGTAACTAACTCTGGAGCCTCAGACCCTGTAAAAAGGACTTTTTGACCCATTTCTAAGATTACGTAGGTGCCGTTTAACCCTTTGATGGGGGTGTGGGGGGGGGGGGGGGACTTCCAAAACCTCAATCCATAAATACATGTTTTTTAGACTGAAAACGTGCCCCTCGTCCCATCATTGGTTTTGCAACCGACTTTAAATATTAAAAGAAAGGAAATAAAAAGGTCATTTCTTCCACCATATATGTGGCAAATCTTGGCTTACTGTAAGCATAAACTAAAAACACATAAGGTCTAAGCTAATAAAACCCTACAACCGGTTATTATCTACATCGTAACCTCTTGCCATTAAGAGAAACACATTATGCAGATTCGAAGTCCCGGGTTAATAGTGTGAGAAAGTGCTTAATCTGGGGTGGCTGATAGCGAGCAGACTGGGATGAGGTTTGAAGGAATCTATATTCTGCTCTGCTAGTCACAATATGTTACAAACATACAAACTCTATAATTGTCACAAAAAACCATTACACGTTAGGGGTTATTCACCAAGCGCCACTGACATTCATAAACACCAGAGGGTTCACTTCGGCAAACTGAGGTGGATCAAGTATAGCGAATTCACCATATTTTGCCAACATTTTCATCATAGCTTCGGTCGAAGTTCTTCGTTGTAGTTCTCAACATAATTTCTAGCGTGGCTTCTACCAGGTTCTTCCATCATAGGTTTCAGTCGAAGTTGTCTAGTGCTCTTTTCACCATAATTCCTAGAAGACTTCATTGGACACCACCATTTTGTTGACATTGTCAGAAACTACGTTGGAAAAGCCATTGACTAGGTTCTTCATCGTAGTCTTCAACATCATTTCCAGCATGGTTTCCACCATTTTTTTTCCACTTTAGTTGTCCAATTCTAGTTCAAAGGACATCACCACTTTAAAATCCCCAAAGTATATTCGCCCTAGTTGCAAACAAGGGTAGAATAACACAGAGAACAGACGTAGACTCCTATGGAAGAACAAAAAGGTGGTACTGTTCCCATTTTGCATCAACTTTGCCAGCAATTGTTGAATTTTGCTTCTCTGTACCAAGTTTACCAGAATGCCAAGAACGGATTTATACCATCATTTGTAACTATTATCAGGGTTATCCAAAGAGATTCGAATTGCTTGAGAAAGGTAACCGAACGCTGAAAATCAGCCTTCGGTTACCTTTCCTGGCCATTCGGCTATCCAGAGAGCAGGCAATTCGACAAATACTGGCGAATTGCCTGCACATACGGTGCCTGTTCGGTCCCTGTTCGAGGGCAGTGAAATCTCCATAGAGAAGC
This sequence comes from Leptobrachium leishanense, assembly GCA_009667805.1. Lineage (NCBI taxonomy): Eukaryota > Metazoa > Chordata > Amphibia > Anura > Megophryidae > Leptobrachium > Leptobrachium leishanense. Next base: position 24,158,746 of record CM019068.1, on the reverse strand, counting down.
ACTGCTTCGGCTATTCAGAGAACACAAACCAGCAGTGAAAGGTTCCCCTAATGCCCTGCCATTCGGTGGTTTCATTCGGCAAATTTATTCAGGAGAATCCCATAGGCTTCAATGTTAAAAATATTCCTGTTTTAATTCAATATCTAATAAACCGTTCATTATAAAATTCTGCAGCAAAGAGTCTCTTTATTTATAGATTTTTTAGGATACTTTAAGCATTTTTCTGAATTTTTTAAAAAAAAATTAAAAGTCCGATTTTTTTTTTTTTTTTTTTTCAGTTTGCTTATTTTTTCTGTAACAGCCCTCTTTATTATCATTCCCTGGACCTCCTGTGTAAATTTCAGACATTTTCGCTCAGTAGTTTCTTTGCAAACAGTGTTTCATTTTCCCAGATTCATACAAATGGTTTTTCTAATTTATTCACTGCCTCCTCTAGTCACAGCTGATTCGGCTCTGTGTGATTCGGCTCTGTGTGATTCGGCTCTGTGTGATTCGGCTCTGTGTGAATCGGCTCTGTGTGAATCGGCTCTGTGTGAATCGGCGGCTCTGTGTGAATCGGCGGCTCTGTGTGAATCGGCGGCTCTGTGTGAATCGGCGGCTCTGTGTGATTCGGCTCTGTGTGATTCGGCTCTGTGTGATTCGGCTCTGTGTGATTCGGCTCCTGTTCAAAGGTTAATCCAGATGTTTTTGCTTGTTTTCAGCCTGCATTCGGTTAGTGTTCGTCAGGTTTTCGGCAGCTTTTCCCTGCAATTCGGGGACACTGTGCTGTTTGCTGAATACACCGCAGGGTCACCGAAATGCAATCGGCAAAAGGAACCGAATTGAAGAGAACGAAAAGTAACCGAACGTGCGGTGACTTTTCGAATCTCTTTGGATAACCCTGTATGGCAAACGGCGCTTAAGGAGTAACCCCCCGACAGAAAGTAAAGTGAAACAAAAACACAGAATAAAAAGAAAGAAACAGCGCTCCAGTAATGTATGCTGTTTTGCCATGAACTGATGGCCACCACGAGCTGCATTTAATTCCATTGGCTGGCTTAAAAAACAACAATAATTATATACACTATATTTCCAAAAGTATTCGCTCACCCATCCATATGCGAGTCAAGGCAGGTGAGCGAATACTTTTGGCAATATAATATAATATAATATATATAAAAAAATTGTTATTAAATCCACTGCTTGCAGCCGGTATTTTTTTTCCAAAATGTTGGCCAATTCAGTTTTTGGCTAGAATGGATATTTGAAAAACGCCAGTGATCCGAAAAAAAGCTGGCCAGAAAAAAGTCCAAAAAAAAATAAAAAATAATAATAATAAAAAACAATGCTTATTTTCACACCAACATCATATAGAAAAATCTGGTTTTATAAAAATAAAAAAAATTCAGTTTGATTTTCTGCCTGAAAATTTATCAACACCTTTCAGGGCTTGGAAATTATTCAGAAACCGCATTCTGACACATTCTGATTGAAAAATCGATAAAGACTATCAGGGTTATCCAAAGAGATTCGAAAAGTCACCGCACGTTCGGTGACTTTTCGTTCTCTTCAATTCGGTTCCTTTTGCCGATCCCATTTCGGTGACCCTGCGGTATATTCAGCAAACAGCACAGGGTCCCCGAATTGCAGGGAAAAGCTGCCGTAAACCTGACGAAAACTAACCGAATGCATGCTGAAAACAAGCAAAAACATCTGGATTAACCTTCGAAAAACCCGAACAGGAGCCGAACAGGAGCCGAACAGGAGCCGAACCAGCTGTGACGTAGAGGAGGCAGTGAATAAATTAGAAAAACCATTTGTATGAATCTGGGAAAAAGAAATGCTGTTTGCAAAGAAACTACTGAGCGAAAATGTCTGAAATTTTCACAGGAGGTCCAGGGAATGATAATAAAGAGGGCTGTTACAGAAAAATAAGTAAACTGAAAAAAAAAAAAAAAAAAAAATAGGACTTTTAAATTTTTTTTAAAAAAATTCAGAAAAATGCTTAAAATATCCTAAAAAATCTATAAATAAAGAGACTCTTTGCTGCAGAATTTTATAATGAACGGTTTATTAGATATTGAATTATAACGGGAATATTTTTAACATTGAAGCCTATGGGATTCTCCTGAATAAATTTGCCGAATTAAACCACCGAATGCAGGGCATTAGGGGAACCTTTCACTGCTGGTTTGTGTTCTCTGAATAGCCGAAGCAGTGCTTTTCATGGGGATTTCACTGCCCTCGAACAGGCACCGAACAGGCACCGTATGTTCAGGCAATTCGCCAGGATTTGGCGAATTGCCTGCTCTCTGGATAGCCGAATGGTCAGGAAAGGTAACCGAACACTGATTTTCAGCGTTCGGTTACCTTTCTCAAGCAATTCGGATCTCTTTGGATAACCCTGTATATTTCCATTGAAGATTATAGCGAGAGACTAGATTACATCAGAGATTTTATTGGAGAAATCAAAAAGCTGGTAAACCCACTTTTAAATATCCTGAAGCAATAAATTGCCGGAAGCGGTCGCGTATTGAGTCAAATTATATCGAGCCCCATATTGGCTGAATTAGGGACCTGCATTAGGACCTGAATGAGCTCATTTAAACACAGAACTAAAGCAGCATATGGTGGAAAAAGAGGTCCATGACTCGTCCCTAGAACAGAGAAACCTTTTCTTTTAACCCCTTGAGGACGGGAGTAATTTTACAACTTCGGCGCTATTTCGAAGTAGAAGTTTGCGGAGCTCATTTTGACCGTTTTTAAAGGCGGTTTTAAGTCACGTATTATTATACCACCCAGACATATTATATATCGTTCTTTCCGGCAGACTTGGAAGAGTAATAATATATCATTATTATATGTATAGGTCATGCCCTGCCAAAATGCTATAACAAAAAATGTAAAAAAGAAAATTTAAAAAATGTGAATTTAATAAAATTTCAATCAATCAGACAGTGTGTAAAGTGGTTTTTTTTTTTACATTTCATTATCCGAGCCTTTGCGGTCATATGCTATGGGGTAGATTTGTTAAAAAAATTAGAACGGGGGACCATTTTTTTTTTGGGGAGAAATTGCGTGATTTTAGTTAAACCCCCCCCCCAAAGAAAAATCATTAGTGAAGCATCATTGTTCACATTATAATTGAAATGTGAACAATAGTGCTGCATTGAAAAAAAGAAAAAAATTTAATAAATTTGTTTATTATTTTTACATTTTTTACACTTTTATTTTACTTTTAACATGGTCATGTTTGATATCATTGGAAAGGCCATGCTCTGGCCTTTCCAGCAATAATCAGACATGACCCCCTAGCTGCCACCGATCAGGAGATAAAGGGGTTCAAAGAGCCCCCCCATCTCCTCTATGGGATTTCCTTAGGAAATCCCTTTGCAGCTAGGGGGTTCCCGGTTAACTGACATAATCGTGCATGGCGCGATGAGTCAGTTGACGCGGGGGGGACCCAGAGGTGGGGGCTGCCATCCAAGATGGTGGCCCCCACCGGAAAAAGGCCACGGTCTTACACCGATAGGGGTTAACCCCCTACATCACTGGAAAGGTCAGGCTGTGACCCTTCCAGCGATGCTGGCCACAGCCTAATGGTCCCCAGCGATGGGGAGATAGAGGGATCCAAAGGATCCCCCCCTCCCCTTCAGGCACTTCCCCTGCACCGGTGGGGGGGGGAAGGGACGCCTGAAACTGACATTATCGCGCCGGTGCCCCGGGAGGAGGGATACACGCCGATCTGACTTGCAGGAGTCAGAGCAGCATGGGAGCGACCGGAGGAGGCGAGTATTGCCGGAGGGGGCTGCAAACGCCGAGGACGTACAATTACGTCCTGTGGCATTAAAGCCCGCCTAATGCAGGACGTAATTGTACTTCCTGCGCGTTAAGGGGTTAAGAGCCGTGCATAATGGACGGACGTACTGACGGAAGATACTGTAGACACCACACAGTCCGGTTTTTTTTTTGATGGACGTAGGAAAATAAAAAAGCGAACTATGGGAAATAAAATTAACCCTTTCACTGCTGAGCCATTTCACCGCTGTGTGCTGCGCTCATTTTTACCGCTTTTGCTCATCATGTTTAAACGCGTTTAGAAGCCACGTTTTATTACATGACCCAGACATGTTATATATTGTTCTTTCCGGCAGACTCTGCAGATTCATAATATATACATTTTTATATGTATACGTCATGTCCTGCCTGCATATAACAACAAAAATGCAATAAAATTTTAATTTTCAATCATTTACAGCGTGTAAAGTGTTTGTTTTTTTTTTCACATTTTTCACATGAGTGTTTGCGGTTATATTTTCTATGGGGTGCGCTTGTTAAAAAAATTAGAAGTGGGGACTCGTTACATTTTTGGGGGGGGGAATTACGTGATTTTTTGCAAACGCACCCCATAGAAAAAAAAACATTAGTGCAGCATCATTGTTCATTTTATAATTGAAATGTGAACAATCCTGCTGCATGAATAAAAAAATATTTTAATTTTTTTAAGTTTTGTTTTACATTAAACATGATCATGTTTGGTATCATTCGAAAGGCCATGCTCAGACTTTTCGAACGACACTAAGCGGGTCTCCCTAGCTGCCACGGTTCTGGAGATATTGGGGTTCAAATTAATCCCATATCTCCACCAGGGGATTTCCTTGGGAGCTAGGGGTTGCCCGGCTATCTGACGTCATCGTGCTATGCACGACACGTCAGGAGCCGAGAGGGAACCCGGAGGTGGAGCCGCCATCAAAGGTGGCGGCCCCCACCGGAGCCAGATTATGATTGGCTGCTGAGCGGCGCCGATCGCAATCTGGCGATTATAGGGTTAAAAACCAGGCACCACTTTAAAGGGCAGACACTGTCCTTCAAAGCGGTGCCTGTTTTTTAGCGGAAAACCCTCCCGATTGGGAGTGAGAGGGATTCAAAAAGGATCCCCCCTCCCTTTCAGGCAAACTCCCGGCTTTGCCGGGGGTCGCCTGGAAATGATGCCAGCGCGATGACGTCATTTACGTCGGGGGCCGGCCTATCGTCGGCACCTGGCTTCCCTGAAGCCAGAACGCCACGGGACCCCGGACAGAGAGGTAAGTATCTCCGCCGTGGCTCCTGCTGGTGGATGACGTGTGGGGCACGTCCTCCGCATATAGTGGAGTCAATCAGGAAGTGCCCCACATGTCATCCGCAGCAAAAGGGTTAATATCTAAAAATGCCAAAAATTTGAAAAGGATATGAAAAGCCATTTTGTGCGTCAAGGTGCTGGACGTCACAAATGTGCTGCATCTGACATCGCCTCATACAGAACGATACGCGGACGTGGCGCACTCTGCGCGTCGGTGGTAGTGGTTTTACGTTCTTGCCTAACTTACGTCTGTTCACCACCTGCGTTATGTGTGCGCAGTTCGGTGCGCACGTACTTCGTGTGTGGGTCTCTATTGCTCATGATTCTATGCTACGACGGACGTTAAACTGTGCGGCAACACGGACGTGAACGTGATAACTGCGCTCGTCTGGCATTAGCCTAACCCTACACATCTCTAACCCCCAGTTTTTTCATCCTCCAACGTCACTCCTATTTCAAAGTTCAGTGAAAATGTGGACACCTCACAGGATTTATAAAATTATGCAAAGTAGGCATGTGCCTAACACAGGAGGACATATATATATATAATGTATTAGCAGTAGGAAAAGGGAAGTGCTCATGCCACTGTACAGAGCACTGGTGAGACCTCACTTGGAGTACTGTGTGCAGTACTGGAGACCGTATCTCCAGAAGGATATAGGCATCTTAGAGAGAGTTCAGAGAAGGGCTACTAAAATGGTGTACGGCTTGAAGGAGAAAAGTTACCAGGAAAGGCTTAATGATCTTAACATGTACAGCTTGGAAAAAAGACGAGACAGAGGAGATATGATAGAAACATTTATATACGTAAAGGGAATCCATTAGGTAGAGGAAGGGAGTATATTTAAAAGGAAACAAAGTAGCAAAACAAGAGGACATAGTCTTAGATTAGAGGGGCAAAGGTTTAAAAGTAACATCAGAAAGCATTATTTTACTGGAGAGGGTGGTGGATACATGGAACAGCCTTCCAGTAGAAGTGGTAGAGGCCAAAACAGTAATTGAATTTAAGCAGGCATGGGATAGGCATAAGGCTATCCTAAACAAAAGATAAATCCAGGTAAAGTATCCATGTAATTGGGCAGACTAGATGGGCCGAAAGGTTCTTATCTGCCGACATTTTTCTATGTTTCTATGTTTCTATATAATCTTTGATACATTTTGGTTTGGAGAAAAAGGCGACCCCCTGTGATGAGCAACTTTCTCTCGAAAACTAAAATAAAGATTTGTAAAAAAAAAAAACTAAAAGACCCTCCACTACATATGAATTTTGAAGCCCCAAACTTTGGATGCTCGGGGCTGAAGAAGGAGAGCGAGCAAGAAGAGAACCTCAGACACATGTATAGCTCACTGCTAGCAGAATGCATTAACAGCATACCGCTAGCGTCCCCTCCGGATAGCCGTGTGTTACTCCAAGCAACCGCTGGCTTCTTACGCGCTGTCACGATCCCAAAATGATCCCAAGATCATGGCTGGAGGCAGTGGCGTAACTAGAAACCTGAGGGCCCCGGTGCAAGAATCCATGAAGGGCCCCCCCAAAAAAAGATCATTTTTACCTTTTTTTTTTCCTGCAATATAAAAAAGATATATATTGCCCCCAGCTCATGGATATACTGCCCCAGCACATGGATATACTGCCCCAGCACATGGATATACTGCCCCAGCTCTGCCCCCCAGCTCATGGATATACTGCCCCAGCTCTGCCCCCCAGCTCATGGATATACTGCCCCAGCTCTGCCCCCCAGCTCATGGATATACTGCCCCAGCTCATGGATATACTGCCCCAGCTCATGGATATACTGCCCCAGCTCATGGATATACTGCCCCAGCTCATGGATATACTGCCCCAGCTCATGGATATACTGCCCCAGCTCTGCCCCCCAGCTCATGGATATACTGCCCCAGCTCTGCCCCCAGCTCATGGATATACTGCCCCAGCTCTGCCCCCCAGCTCATGGATATACTGCCCCAGCTCTGCCCCCCAGCTCATGGATATACTGCCCCAGCTCTGCCCCCCAGCTCATGGATATACTGCCCCAGCTCTGCCCCCCAGCTCATGGATATACTGCCCCAGCCCAGCTCTTACCTGCTCTGGGGGGCCCCAGGCCCAGGGCAGGCTCCGCCGGCGTTCTTGTCCTCATTGGCGAGCGGCCGCTGGAAACATGCAGCTTGGCCGCTCGCCGGAAACCACCTGATCAGCGCGAGGTCTCGTGCGCTGGTCAGGTGGTTTCTCTCCCATGTGAGCGGCCAAGCTGCATGTCAGCGGCCGCTCGTGTAGGGAGAGGGACGGCCAGCGCGCGGCTCCCAGATTCCGGCGCTGATTGCCGGAATCTGGCGGCGGCGCTGGGCCCCCCTCCAGTGGTGGAATGCCAGGGCCCGGTCGCAATTGCGACCGCTGCGACCCTGGTACTTCCGCCACTGGCTGGAGGCTGCTTGGAGGTACATGTGGCCAGCTGGCGCTCGGAGGACCACACTGGCAGCCGGAGGGGGAAGCTAGTGGTATGTTGTTAATGCATTCTGCTGGCAGCTCCAGCCCCTCAGATACCAGCGCTGGACTGGCTTCCAGGTATCGGGGCATTTGCACGAGTACCCAGTATTCATGCAAATGCTGGTATCGTATCGGTATGGATACAGATTCTAGTGTCGGTGCATCCCTATAAGAAACGTAAGAACACAAATGCAAAATTAACCCTTTCCATGCGGAGGACACGCTCAGCGCGTCCTGCCGCATGGCTATTTCGCTGCGGAGGACGCGTCCTCCCTAAGCAGCGGCGATCGTCCGGTGCGGGCTGGCATCATCGATGTCAGCCCAGCCTCCGGGACCCCGGCGGGCACAATAGACGTCAGCGAGCATGCGCGATGACGTCTATTTCAGGCACCCCCCCGCCATTGCGAGGAACCTCCCCCTCCTCATCCGTGCGGGCCAGCCAGTAAAGGCAGACACCGCTTGGAAGGGCACAGCCTGCCCTTCCAAGCGGCGGCTGTCTTTAACCCCTAGGGGGCTGGATCGCGATATGGCGCTAACATGCGCCGTATCATGGTCCCCTCCCGGAGCTGGCCGACATCTTGGATGTCGGCCAAGCTTCCGGGATATCCCCCTAATGACTGGCGTCATCGCGCAGAGAGCGATGGTGCCAGTTTCGAAATTAATTCCTAGCTGCCACCTATGGTGGAGATAGGGGGTTCATTGGAACCCCCTATCTCCCAATCCGTGACAGCTAGGGGTTAATGTTTGACATCATTGGAACGGCCAGAGCATGTACATGACTATGTACAGTTAAAAAAAAAAAAAAAAAAAAGTTGTTTTTGTTTTGTTTTATTAATGCAGCAATATTGTTCCCATTTCAATTATAATGTGAACAATGATGCTGCATTAACGATTTTTTCTATGGGGGGCGTTTGCCATAAAACACGTAATTGTCCCCCAAAAAAAGTAACGATTCCCCGTTTCTAATTTTTTTAACAAGCGCACCCCATAGAAAATATAACCGCAAATGCTCGCATGTTAAAATGTGAAAAAAAGCCACTTTACACGTTGTAAATTATTGAAAATTCTAATTTTATTGCATTTTATGTTATAATATACAGACCGGACATAACGTATACATATAATAATGATATATTATGAATCTGCCTAGTCTCCCGGAAAGAACGATATGTCTGGGTCAATTAATAAAATGTGACTTCAAATCGCATTTAAACATGATGAGCGAAACCGGTAAAAATGAGCTCAGCACACAGGGGTGAAAAGGCTCAGCAGCGAAAGGGTTAAGACCCCAAATCTATCATTCACTGTGTAAAATCTCCTGTGCCATTAATAAGGCAGCAAGGCGTCAGTGGATTAACGGTTAGGTTACCATTTGTGCTGGTTTCAGGGTTAGGGTTATCCCTAACATTCTGCTCTACTTTTGCTTCCTTCATTTTTAGGATAAAGATTCTGCTTCTTTTGATACTCACAGAAAGAATCAGTTTTTCGATTAAAAAAAATTGAAATGTGTAATATTTTTCTGTTTTTCCAAAAACAAAAATGTGGAAAAAAAAAAAAAAAAAAAAGACGTTTTGACACTTTATTGGGGGGGGGGGCACTCTAGATTTCTGTGTCTACAGGCTCCTGGAGATGTTAATCCATCACTGACCCCTTGACATTAGTAGGTCTAAAAATCAAGGGATATTTTCGACTTTCTGATGTATCTTATTCCCTCATATTTATTTATTTATAAAGGATTTTACCAGGAAGGATACATTGAGATTTCTCTCGTTTTCAAGTATGTCCTGGGTTCAAGAACATTGAAGTGTTACAGAAATACAAAGTAATAAAATGCAAGATATTAAAAAAAACAACACAAATATACAGATTAACAGAAAATAAATATGTAGGAAATATAGTCACTATGTTACATGTTTACAGGTGCATTCTGTATATAGTCACTATGTTACATGTTTACAGGTGCATTCTGTATATAGTCACTATGTTACATGTTTACAGGTGCATTCTGTATATAGTTACTGTGTTACATGTTTACAGGTGCATTCTGTATATAGTCACTATGTTACATGTTTACAGGTGCATTCTGTATATAGTCACTATGTTACATGTTTACAGGCTCATTCTGTATATAGTCACTGTGTTACATGTTTACAGGTGCATTCTGTATATAGTCACTATGTTACATGTTTACAGGCTCATTCTGTATATAGTCACTGTGTTACATGTTTACAGGTGCATTCTGTATATAGTCACTGTTACATGTTTACAGGTGCATTCTGTATATAGTCACTGTGTTACATGTTTACAGGTGCATTCTGTATATAGTCACTGTGTTACATGTTTACAGGTGCATTCTGTATATAGTCACTGTGTTACATGTTTACAGGTGCATTCTGTATATAGTCATTATGTTACATGTTTACAGGTGCATTCTGTATATAGTCACTGTGTTACATGTTTACAGGTGCATTCTGTATTGAGGTATGTTAGTAAGGACATCCATTGTGTGCCCAGTGAAGGACCTTCCCAACTCCTTAGAGGGAATTTACGACCGCTCTCCTTTACGCCGTTCACTGTGTTCGTTTAGAAAAAGAACAGAAACTCTGCGTAAGAAATTATACTTAACTCAAGCAATCAAAGGAAACGCGCGCAGTATTTAATTCCCCACCAGCCATTTTTACCCCCATTAAAACAAATACATTAGCGGCAAAAAGTTAACTGCTCTGGGTTTCTAATTTGAAAATCTTAATGAGACACTAATGTTGAAAAAATAAATGTCATCATGCTCAGAATGCTTTACTTTCTTCACGTAGACTCGCGTGGCAAAGCCTTTAATCCACTGTCGTCTTGCTGCCTTTTTAATGGCACAGGAGATTTTCCCCAGTGAATAATAGATATTGGGTAAAATCAGCTGCCCTGAGCTAAAAGCGGGGCGCTAAGGGGAAAAATTAACGCTCGCTAACTTCACCCTTAGTGTCCTGGTTTCCCCAGCAGATCGTGGGGCAGGCGCCTAATCCAGCAGCCTACCCCATAGCAATCGCTAAGCTCGTGAATGTTGGGGCGGCGCTACAGTGCCGCCCCCAGCATCCCCTGCATGACATCCATAGGACTCCATGGAGGACCGTGCTGCTGGGTCACATGACCGGCAGGATCTCGCGAGATCCTGCTGGTCGGCGGAGTGATCGCGGAGGGAGACAGGGGGTCTTTCTTCCCCCAGTCTCCCTCTGCTCCCAGCAGCCAGAAGCAAAGGATCAGACCGCAGTTCTCTCTGCGGGAAGAGAGGCTAGTATGTGATTGGGGGGGGGGTGTTTGAGCTGCAGGTAACAGATTCTGCAGCAGCGCAATCCATTACCTGCACCTCTGAGCTGGTGGCAACTTTTTCGTTAGGACCAAGCGATCCCAACGCGAGTTACTCTGTGCTTTCACTTTGCGCTACCCATGTTAGGCAAAGTGCAGTAAACTCACGCTACGAATCGCAAATTAATGAGCGCTAAAGGGTTTTTTAACCCGAGAGCGATGTGAAGGCGATGTGGGCGCAGCGCTATGACCTCCATTAAGCTATCACTGACGTTAGAGCCCACTGGGTCTTAAATGTTGCTTTTGTGTTCTTACATTTCTTATAAATAAAACATTAAAAAAGGAACCATTAAATTTTAAAACTATAAGTAATAGCCAGTAAGTGGTTATTATTACTAAAGATCTATACATGAATGATCAAACTGGCCAGTAGAGTTATAGATTTTTAAGAATTCCCTAAATGCTTCCTTTGGTCAAGCTCTACAGACCTATAGGACAATCTTGGCCCTACACATGTTTTGGAATTACATTTCCCATGAGGACAGTCAATCTAATGAGTGCCAGAACATCATGGGAGATGTAGGTTCAAAAGATCTGGAAGGCCAAAGTTGCCGATTCTTGCCGTAGAGTTTTATGGTAGTGGACATGGAAATGACACGTGTAGTCCATTAGTTAATTCTCCTTGCAGCTTCCAGACTGGCAGTCGACATGCGGACTAAGGAGTCACCATATCAAGGTCACCATGGAGGGCCAGTTGCACAATTCACTCAGATTTCCCACCGTAAAGCAATGCCCATGGACCAAGTCAATGGAGGCTCGCAACACAAGACCAAGATAAGCCAAGGCATGGGAGATCTCAAACGATGGTATATCCTGCACTTGAAAGTGATCCATTACATTATGGATGGTCATCATGGCTTACCTTCCAAACCTGGAGACAAGGACCCCGACCAAGAGAGATCCCAACATGCCGCCCAAAGCAAACACGGATACAGTCAAAGAATACATTATGGTCAACGGGCTTTGGCCAAGAGGTTGCCCATACCGTTGCACCCAGGTGGTATTGTAGAATTTTTTAATGTGCTAAAAGGGAAAAAGATAAAAAGTAGAAAAGAACAAATGAGCTTTCAAAATGAAATTTAGAAATACCAAATGACACCTGCCCAAGGAGGACATTTTTAGAGAGAGAATAAAAGCTTAATATGAGATTCATCTCTACGAGCAGTTTAACATTTTATTAATTTACCTCAAATCGCTACAACTTATAATGTTAGAAATCCTGAAAATTACACAGAAAAGTATTAGAACATCAATAATTTGCTGAGAAAAAACAGAAGAAGAAAAATGGTGGTCTATGTTGTTGGAGTCTCAACCTATAGAAGCTTGCTTTATTGTGATCTTTGTTGTCATAGCAGGGTGTGCCTTCCCAGTTTATCCACCGGTCTGATTATATATCGGAGGCACGTATGGTGGAGGCACGTGTCAAAACTTATTTCATAGGTCATTAATAAAGGGTTTATGGACAGATTTAGATTTTAAATGGACACTCTAAAACTGTAAAATAGTCATGATGTGAGTAGTGCCCCACCTTCTCCCCAATAATCTGGCAGGAAACGTTATCTCCCAACGTCACTCACCAGCAGCTGGTCACCAGATCGGTCCCTAGTGATGTCAGCATGCCGACTTCACCCGTAATAACGAGCGGTCTCAGAGACAGCCGATGTATTGGATCTGTGCATGAGCACTGGTCCGATCCATCGACTTTACAGATGCAAGCTCCTTAGTGCCTGTAAAGTGTGCAAGTCCCGTATAACTGCGCAATTTGCGACTCCTATTCCCCGCAAGTTGTGCAGGAGCAGAAGTTGTTGCGAGAAGCTCCAGGGACTTCTTGGTTCAGGAATCCCTGAGGTGAAGAGGAGGAGCAGCGTGTGGCAGGGGATAACTTCGTTCCTCAGAGATCGGGATGGATCCACACACAAGTTTCGGGGGGGGGGAACGCTCCCTGTTTTGGCATTTGGTTGCCCACATGCTATCATCCAATCCCTTGTGGTTGAGTATTTGACTGGGTAAGCTTGTTTTACAAAAGGAAAACCTCAGAAACAGAGATCCTGCCACTGCACTAGTCTAAGAAAATACAGATTTTAATAAAAATAAAAATCAATTAAAAAAAAATTATCTTGTAAAATATTGTTTTCTATTTTCTTTGCATTGTTCATTTTACATGGTCATTTTTGGAAACTTTGGAAAGGTCAGTCACTGGCCTTTCCAACAACATCTCAATTCACCATGCATGAGGTGTCGGAGATACAGAGGTTTAAATGTCCAATGGTCCACTGTATCACCTACAATGGGATTGAAGCTCGTGGAGGAGCACATGTCCCCTGTGCCCCCTCCCTGGATCTGCCAGTGCTCAGAGATTGGTTTTTGGGACCTTTCATTGAGGTGCCCTTTAGATGATTTGAAGGTAGTTGTCCGGGCTGTAACTTCCTCACAATACGTTGTCCAACAACAGGGCATTATGATCGACTCCATGTCATTCATTGGCCATTTAACGGAACGGCAGGCTGTCGGCTCATTCCTAACCAATTACTCGGTGCGTAGTTTGAAATTGGAAAACAAACGGTTTCGTTTGGAGATTTGGAAATTTCAGAGGATTTAAGAAACTTTCCAAATCCGTTTAATTTAGAAATATCCCACCTCCCCAGGTAACACACGTGAGACGGACTCTTACCTCTGATGGGGAGTTTACCACTGCCAGATTGTATCCATACAACATGGAAGACCCGAAGGATGAAAGCAGGGAGACCGCCACAAGAGGGAAGGTTAGGTGCTGAAAATAAAGTGATGAAAAAAAAACCATTATTTCAGACATACCGGATATGTATCCACTTGATATTCCACATGAAGAAGAGATGACATCTTTGTTATATTGGCCTGAAAATAAAGGTTACCAGGATCGGGTTCATGTGAGGCCACAGTATCTTGCGATGACCAGGATACAATTTAAAATACTGATGTTCACAGCTCTCAACAACGAAACCCCCTCCTTACACCTCAAGTACAACCCTTCTAGATCACTCTGATGAGCAGCCGATCAGAGCATGGCACCCCCTTGTGGTGGGTGCTTGTAGGCACATGCCTACTTTGTCCAATTGTGAATCCGGCCCTGTAGTTTGGTAGGATATAAATCATAATAACAGAGACGAGACTCCAACAGCTGATGTTTCCAGCAGTGGATTCAATCCTCAAAAGAACCAGACAACGCTTAGATCGTGCTCAGTGCAGCTTAGTCAGACTCGGCAAAGGCCGAGAAAAATTTAATTTTGGGGTCTGACACGTTGCCATTTTTTTATGACAGCATGGACTGTGGTGGTGTGGTTCGGCATTAGGGGAGCCAAGGGGTGTCTGGCGTGCAGGTTTACTGTGCCGTCTCTGCTAATCGCTGCATTTATAAGGCACCGTGTGCAGGGAGGCAGTGCCGGGGGATCGCTTTATACCATGAGCAACGCATGGAAAATAATTGGTAGTGGAGCTCGGAGTGTCCCTTTAATTACTGAAGTCTAATCCTTGCTTTATTACCAGTAACATGTTAGTCACATGTTCCTCCAATTTCTTTTTACTAGATGAATACTGGTAATTTTCAGAGAGCTGAACAGGATCGCTCCTAGAGGGAATAACTGTGCAAACGGCTAGTTTAGAAATGGTGGAAGAAAAGGCAAATGTAAACACAGAAACACATTACAAGCCAATACGCCGCCTGGGAATTTGTTAAAAGCTGTATTAATAGGAACAAATGGTTAGCTTTATGTGTGTTACTGTATATTAAAAATATGTAAGGAGATACATATATATTTTTTTACTATGGAAAACGTTTGTTCACAGTGCTCTTGTGCCGCATTCCCCATGTGCGGCAGAGATTTCTGGGAAGGAACTTGCAAATGATATCCACAGTTTCTCACTTTATGTACAAAAAGTACTAATGTCTGGTGTGTATGAGCGTATCTCAGAGCAATAACATTCACAGTAATGTGCAGTGTAGGAGTGTATCACAGAGCTCCACAACAATAAAACTCACGCTCGTACACACTGCACATTGCTGTGAGTTTTATTATTGTGGAACTCTGACACGCGCATACACACTGCACATTACTGTATCACAGAGTTCCAAACCAATAAAACTCACAGTAATGTGCAGTGTATGAGCATATCACAAAGCACCACAGTAATAACACACAGTAATGTGCAGTGTGTATGAGCGTATCTCAGAGCAATAACATTCACAGTAATGTGCAGTGTGTATGTGCGTAACAGAGCTCCAAAACAATAAAACTCACGCTCATACACACCGCACATTACTGTATCACAGAGCTCCACAGCAATAAAACTCACAGTAATGTGCGGTGTGTATGAGCGTATCGAAATAGTGTTATGTTGTTTGTGTATCCAAGTATATTGTCAGGGGGGCACCCGGCATGAGCCAAGGTGGGTCCGTTATTCGGGATAAATAGTCCTTTAGGCTGGATAGCTTCTGGCTGCAATATACACGGAACAAAAATCACAGGATACAGAGAACAGGACAACAGGAAGGGCAAGGATTAAAGGGAGAGAACAACAATTGACAGGCACCCAGCAGCTCACTAAAGGGAACCCTGATCTAGATACGGTCCTTAGAATGGCCGTCTAATCTAAGGGAAGGGGACCTCAGGGCTGGATGACACACAGAACCAGAGACTGGACACTGGGGACAAATCCAGAGACGTAGTAGTAAATACAAGTGACTTCTCCCAAGCTGCCCCCTATCTATGGAACTCCCTCCATCTCTCCAGTCCTTCAAGAAGTCTCTGAAAACATTACTTTTGAGAAGCCTATCGACTCACTCCATGATCCCCCACTGTAATTTCCTGCTCCATCTCCCCACCCAGCCCCCATGCACCCCCACTACTTTATGTTCTCTTACCCCTCTCCTCTTCGATTGTAAGCTCTCGAGCAGGGTCCTCTCTCCTACTGTTGTGTGTGTAATGTGTATGTATAATTGTTATTCTGTCTCTCCATGGTGCAGCGCTACGGAACTTGTTGGCACTTTATAGATACTTGTAAGTATAACTGTATCGACCTTCATAATAACAGTTTAAATATAGGATTAAAAAGTAAATATAATCATGATCACGCAGTTCACTTCTCAGTTTTTGAGCCGCATTCTGTATCACACACACACACACACACACACACTTTTCCAATTCGTACACATTTTTCGTCTAGTGACGAGGTTAAGGTGATAGGATTTGTTTCCTGCAGAGTATGAATTCTACAAACTGTCTGGGATCGCCGTCCTGCACCACCAATAGTAGTAGTAATGTGGGGGAAAATATAACAAGCCAAATTTTTCTAATGGATTCCTCGTGCTGATGGGCAGCACACACAAAGCAGCATTCATATGTTACATGAATGAAACAAGTTGTATGTGCGCCGTGGTGGTAACTTAGCAGCTTCCTCCCTAGACTAGTGAATGTGTTCTCTTCCTTGCATTTTTACCATTCCAGGGGGCAGTGGCATCACTAGGGTTGGTGTCTAGGGATGAGCTGTTCAATCAGTTTGGAGTTCGATTCGAACTTTGGCCATTCGCAAACTTCAAACTTTTTGGCGTGTTAGGCTCGAAAAACAAAACAAAAAAAAAACAATTGAAAAAAGTATAAAAAATGCTTAAAAAAAATCTAGAAATAAAGAGACTTTACCGCAGAATATAAGCAACGGTTTATTAGATATTGAATTAACAAATAAATAATGTCTACGTGCAAAGATTCTCACCTCTAAATGACCTGTGTTCTCAAACGGCGTAAACAACAGGTGTTAGTGTTTGGAAATAACATGTGCTTTTAATTAGTCTGGTCTGATGAATTTGATACATTGTGTGTAGACTGAGGGACTGAGGGTGTGGTGTCTCCTGATCTGAACATGTGTTCATTTCTCTACTAAATCTTCTGATATGCTGTTTAACCCCTTAATCCTGCATTTCACCGCTGTGTGCTCAGCTCATTTTTACCGCTTTCGCTCATCATGTTTAAACGCGATTTGAAGCCACATTTTATTAAATGACCCAGACATATTAGATATCGTTCTTTCCGGCAGACTCCGCAGATTCATAATACAGAATTTTTATATGTATACGTCATGTCCTGCCTGTATATTATGACAAAAAAATGCAATAAAAATTTAATTTTTAATCCTCTGCAGTGTGTAAAGTGTTTTTTATCTTCACATTTTAGCACATGAGCGTTTGCGGTTATGTTTTCTATGGGGTGCGCTTGTACAAAAATTAGAAATGGGGACTTGTTACATTTTGTGGGGGGGAATTACGTGATTTATAGCAAAAGCACCCCATAGAAAAAAAATCATTAGTGCAGCATCATTGTTCACATTATAATTGAAATGTGAACAATATTGCTGCATTAATAAAAAGAACAAAAAAAAATAGTTTTTTTTTTTACTTTATACCTGGTCATGTTGGGTATCATGCTCAGGTCTTTCGATTGACACCCTCCATGACCCCCTAGCTGCCATGGTTCTGGAGATATCGTGGTTCAAAGTGCGACCTGGTGCCTAAGGGGTTAAAGCCAGGCACCGCTTAAAAGGGGAGACTCCCTCCTTTTAAGCGGTGCCTGGCTTTGTTTTGTGGGACCTCCCGATCGGGAGGGAGAGGGATCCGAAAAGACCCTCCCCTCCCTTTCAGGCAATCTCCTGGCATTGCCGGGGGGGGGGGTCTCCTGGAAATGACGTCATCGCGCGATGATGTCATTTACGTCGGGAGGAGCTTGACTTCAGCGTCTGAGGACGCTGAAGTCAGAACGCCGCGGGACCCCGGACAGAGAGGTGAGTATCTCCGCCGGGGGTCCCGCAAAGCCGTGGGACACGTCCTCCTCAGCATACAGCGGGAATAACTGAGGACGTGTCCCACACGTCGTCAGCAGTGAAGGGGTTAAAAACGTCTTTTTTTAAAAACTTTTTGTCCTGGTTTCCTGTCCCCCAGGGCACTGCCCGGACCCGACATTGTTTTTAAATGTTTCTATACATCCTAGAAATCCGCCACTTCACGGGCAGGTTATGGGGACCTCCTAGGCACGATATTTGAAGGAATTTTTCGTTTTTATTTTTAACCCTTATTTCATGGAAAACTCACTGTCCCTTTAAAAACGTTTTTTTTTAAAACTTTTTGTCCTTGTTTCCTGTCCCCCAGGGCACTACCCGGACCCCCATACACCTTTCATGGCAAATATGCCCTCTTGGAGGGCACTCTAAAAATCGAATTTTCACCCCCATGGACTTGTATTGAGTTCGAGTTTGAATTCAAACTCTTGAAAAGTTCGAGTTCGAATGCGAATCGAACTCAGGGGTGTTCGGCTCATCCCTATTGGTGTCACCCGGTGCGGCAACTTATGGTGTCACCCGAGTTTTACGGGTTTTTTTTTAACTACTCTTACTCATAAATCAATACTCCCATATTACACTGAATGCTCATACACGGCACACCAGGGGCGGACTGACAACTAATGGGGCCCCCGGGCAATAGGAGGTCATGGGGCGCCTTGTTCTGCACCCACAGGAGGCCACACCCATAAAGGACCCACCCCCTACAGCGCAACACCCACATGTACATTATTGTGCTAAAGAAGTAATTTCTGAACTCCTAAAAATAACCTTTTTGAAAATCCACTTGGACCCAGCAGTGAAATGTGCCCCCCCTCCATACTTACAGATGGCCACCGCACTGCTGCAGCAGCCATCACCCACTCATTGCAGCTAAGGCTGCGCCGCGGCACTGAAAGTCCCTGTGGAAAATGTCATGCATATGTATATATTGCCCCCAGCTCACATGGATATATATTGCCCCCACCTCACATGGATATACTTTCCCTCCAGCTCGCATGGGTATATTTGCCCCCCAGCTCTCACTTTTGCTGGCCCGGTTTGGGCGGACACAGTGGGCCCCCGCCGGTTTCCCTCTGATGATGATTGCAATTAAACAGGCAGCCAGCGGCACACTCCGAAAATGTCACGGTGGCGCCTGCAGCGTGCCTGCACCCCAGTCTAAAACTGGAGCAGGCACGTTGCACTGGCGCCGCCCCTCATGTGACATGTCATGTGAGGGGGCGGCACAGGCGCCGCCGCCGCATTTTTAGAGTGCGCCGCTGGCTGCCTGTTAATTTTAATTAACATAGGGAAACTATGTCTGTTGGGCCCACTGTGTCTGCCCAAACCGGACGGGCCCCTACCAACCCGCGGGCCCTCGGGCAGTGCCTGATGGGTCAGTCCATCCCTGCGGCACACATTACTGTGAGGTTTATTGCTTAGGGATGTGCGTTTCAGAATTTCCACGAAATTTCCCGATTCGTGTTTTCGAATGCGGCCGATTTTCCGAAAATTTTTAGATCTGAAAATGGCAGATCGAGCCGAAACGAAATATTTTCGAATGGACTTGAAATGTGTCAAATCGAAATTTATTGCTTTGAAAACGAGAACAGATGTTCCGAAAAACGAAAATTTCCGAAAATACGAAAAGTCAATACAAAAAAACGAGCTGACACGAAAATACGAAAAATGGTCGAAATTCCGAAAAAATGTACACGAAAAACGAGTCGAGCCGAACCGAATCGAAACGAGCCGAAAAGTTTAAAAATCCGAAAAATCGAATCGGAAAAAAATAATAAAAAAAAAAAAAATATCGGTGCACAAGCCTATTATTGCTGTGGAGCTCTGATATACTCACACACAAATTTTGGTGAACTGCCAGCAAGTACGGTGCCTGTTCGACAGCAGTGAAACTTCCCATAGAGATGGTTAATCTATTTCAGAGACACTGAACAGCAGAGAAATGCCCTGATGTGCAGTGGTTTCATTCAACAGGTTTATTCAAGTGAACACCATCAGGGTTATTCAGAGAGGTGAAAACCATGAGAATTGGAAATTTGGCAGGAGAATGAACAATCTATACCAAATAGCCAATTTGGAAAGTGAGATAAATGGGAGAATTTTTCTGGTTTGGCTGTTTTGACCTAGAATTTTCACTTCTCTCTGAATAACCCTTCATATGCTTCAATGTTAACAATATTCCCGTTTTTACCCAATATCTAATAAAACGTTTATTCCTTTAATGTGTAGTAAAAAGTCTCTTTAACCACTTCGCTGCTGAGGACGCGCTCAGCGCGTCCTCAGCAGTCCCGCTGGTGTGCTGAGGACGCGCTGAGCGCGTCCTCCCATTGGGGTCAGCGTTCGGCCGGGTTCCGGCCGATCGCTGGCCCCTCCGGTGCGGGCTGACATCCTGGATGTCAGCCCGGCATCCGGACCAGCAGCCGCCAGAATTAGGTGTCATCGCGGGGGCGCGATGACACCTAATTCAGGCGCCCCCCCCGCATGTGCGGAGGAGGCGCCTGAAAGGGAGGGGGGGGGGGGGGAGGTCCTTCGGACCTCTCTCCCTCCCGATCGGCGGCTCTGCGGGGGTTAACCCAGGCATCATTTGGAAGGGCACAGCCTGCCCTTCCAAATGATGCCTGGCATTAACCCCTGGGGAGCTGGATCGCGAATCGGCGCTGAAAAGCGCCGGTTCGCGATCCTTTCCCGGAGCTGGCCGACATCTTGGATGTCGGCCAAGCCTCCGGGAACTCCCCCAGAGGACTGGCGTCATCGTGCGTAGCCTAGAGTTAACCCCTAACTGCCACGAACTGTGGAGATAGGGAGTTCATTGAACTCCCTATCTCCCGATCCGTGGCAGCTAGGGGTTAAATTTTGGTATGGTTGGATCGGCCAGAGCATGGCCGTTCCAACGATACCAAACATGAAAGTGAAAAATTTTGTAAAAAAAAAAAATGAAAATAAAGAATAAAAAAAAAAAAAAAAAAAAAAAAAAAAAAACTTTTTTTTTTTTGGTTTGTTAATGCAGCAATATTGTTCCCATTTCAATTATAATGTGATCAATGATGCTGCACTAACGATGTTTGTTAAAAATAGTGTCATTTTCCCCAAAAAAAAATGTAACGAGACCCCATCTCTAATTTTTTTAACAAGCGCACCCCATACAAAATATAACTGCAATTGCTCGCATGTTAAAATGTGAAAAAAAACACTTTACACATTGTAAATTATTGAAAATACATATTTTATTGCATTTTTTGTTATAATATACAGACATGACATAACGTATACATATAATAATGACATATTATGAATCTACCGAGTCTGACGGAAAGAACGATATATAATATGTCTGGGTCATATACTAAAATAAGCCTTCAAAACACGTTTAAACATGATGCGCAAAACAGGTAAAAATGACCTCAGCATAGGGGCGGGAAAAGCCTCAGCAGCGAAAGGGTTAATGATTTTTTTTCCCTTAGTATCGATTTCCAATTTCCTATTTTTTTTCTTTCTAATAGCTTTTTTTTCTGTAACAGACCATTTTATTATCATTCATAGGATCTTATATGTAAATTCCAGACATTTCCATTCATTTGTTTTTTTGAAAACAGCAGGCGACGGGTTTGCGGCAGCATTCGGTGGCTGATTCCCTGCACTTCAGGGACCCTGCGGTGAATTCACCGGGGAAATTTGATTCCCCAAAGTGCGGGGAACAACAGAACACTGAAATGTCTGCGTCATTTCGGTGCTCTGTGAATATCCTCTTTAATGGTGTTTTTTTTGCCACCCCCTGGAAAGTGCCAGCCTAGACCTTGCCTACCCAGGACATACTTGAAAATGAGAGAAATCTCAATGTATCCTTCCTGGTAAAATATTTTTGTGTAAAAAACAAAAAATAATAATAAAAAAAAATAAATTAAAGGGTGGTGTCACCCGGTGCGGACCGCACCTCCGCCTTGTGATCCCAGCTCGTATCATGTGTTGCCCATCACCCTTTGTGCCACGAGCTCATACTACAACATAACCGATCCTGCAACCCCAGCACAACGACGTATAATGATTCTAAACTTTATTAAAAGCACAAAGGAGGATGCGAGACATGGCTCTAAACCAGGGATCCCAAACTCCGGCTCCCCATATGTCGACGGCCTACAATTCCCAGAATGCTTTGAAGGCAAAAGATGGCCAGAGAATCATGGGAGTTGTAGTTCAGAAACATCGGGGGGAGCCGGAGTTTGAGACGCCTGCTCTAAAAGCAGAGCGATCACGGTGGAAACCAACAGACACTTCCTGCAGATGATGGATTCACCGGAGAACATTATTTGCTGCCTCTACAGAAGGTTCATATAAAAAGGAAGCAACTGGGGAAACTAGTCGCTCCTCTACCCGGACGATCAGCAACTTTATTGTGAAGTTATGAAAGTTATAATAAAAGGGCAGCCGGTCAGGTAATGGATTATCTGGTTTTCCACCCCGCGCCACCTACAGAGCCAGTAAAAACCGGCTCCATCCCATGTGAGTGAACGCTCAGGATTATTTTCTGCAAGTAGCACTTTGTAACCTACATAAAATATATATTAAAAATATATATATTTGTGTACACGAGCCATAGTGATTCCATGGTTATTTACCTCCAACAACAGGTATCAGGGGTTTATATTTACACAATATCACGCTTTGGCACTTCACCCAGAAGCACTGTATGTTTTTCTCCCACAGGGCACCAAGTTCTCTTTTGCGCCCGGGTTTTTTTTTTTTTTTTTTTTTTCCTAAAGCTTTTTCTGCAGATTAAAGACATGCTCATCTTTTATGTTTAACCCCTTCACTGCTGAGCCATTTCACGTCTTAAAAAAAAAAGTTTCTTTTTTTTAAATTATTTTTCTTCTTTACTTTAAACACAGTCATGTGTGGTATCATTGGAAAGGCCATGCTCTGGCCTTTCTAATGATACCAAATATGCTAGCTGGAAACAGTCGGGAGATATCTGGGTTCAAAGGAACCCTTATCTCCACCCCTATCTTTCCTTAGGAGTCAATGAGTACGTTCCCCACACATCCTCAGCAGTGAAAGGGTTAAGAAAGAATAACCCTCAGTTGTAGCATACGTAGGAGTGCCAGGTGGGCCAAGATTCCCTGGACACATATTACCATTTCATGCAGAGAGGAGAGAAGGGAAAAGTGCTGCCTCGCAACATGTATAAGTCATATGCTGCAGCAGGGGTCAAGTCCAGGTGGAACGCATGGGAACGGAGTTCCTCCACTAACTTTGCAGAGGGAACGGCATCCCCTTTGGTCCCATACACTATAAAGCCTGTATTCAATCATATCCTTCCCTGTTAAGTCACAATAAATATGATTTATCATGTTTCTTTGCTAAAATCCATTTATATACATAAATATATCAGGAGTGCGTGTGTCAAGGACGAGATCGTAATTGCTGATTGAGGGACAGAAATCTTGGTGAGTTCCCAAACTTTAAGGACTTGACCCCTGTGCTGCAGGAAGGAAATCAAAGCAGGTCACCTGGGATTCCTTACCTGCAACATATGGATTCTGCAGGGCTGCACTTTTCATGCACTGACCATCAGCATTAATATTTTATCAGGGTTATTCAGAGAAAGGTGAAACTGGAGAACTTTTGGAGAAGTGAAATTTCTAGGTCAAAATAGACAAACCAGAAAAATTCTCTCACTTTCCAAATCAGCTATTTTGACCTGGAATTTTCACTTCTCCAAAAGTTCTCCCGAGTTTCACCTTTCTCTGAATAACCATGTAGAGGTGTCCAGGAAGACCAGGTTGATCTGGCAGCCCTACATGTATTACATAAAAAAATAAAATAATGTAAAATAACAGGATCGTAAAGTTTTTTTGTAAGAAAATAAGTCCAGATATAATTCGAGGCGATTTGCCGTTCGCTTCCCCGGAGACTTACCCCAGTAATCTGCTTTGCAATGAAAACTTTCTTGTTCTCCATTTGTGAAGCCTGATCTTCCAAAATAAAGCAAATTGTAAACAAGACGTTTAACGGAATCAGACGTTGTAGTTACTTCGCTTTGCAGATACTGTGTCCGTTGGGAACCCGCATTTCTGTCCCTCTTTACTGATCAGTCTTTAACGGATTGGGATGAAGCTGTGGAGAAAAAGAAGGATCACATGAGGTGCTTTTTTTTTTTTTTTTTTTGGGAAGGGAAACTGCAGTCAATTTTCCAGACTGAAATCTGACCAATGGTGGCAGCAGGCTGGAGCGTCACCTAAATCTCACACGTCGGACTCTTTAATTCATGAAAAATTCATTAAAGTGAAGATGATTTCTAAATGTAAGGGGTTATTCCAAAAAGAGCCGAATTGGCTCCAAAAATTGCACCGAACAGTGAATTTTCCAATACAGTGACATTTCGTGGCCATTCGGCTATTCAAAAAGCAGGCAGTTCGCCAAATTTTAGGCTAGGGTCAGACGAACGCATTTTTCACGTAAGACGCAATAGCGGTCATTCGATGCGCAATTTCAGCCGTGATTTCATACGGATCCAAACCAGGAAACTTTGGACGTTATGTTGGCTGGACATGAGCAGCGTCTGACATCTCCTAATCACGCACACACGCCGCTATGCAGACGCAGCGCACTCTGTGCGTCAGTACTAGTGGTTTGACATTCTTGCGAAAATGCGTTAGTTTGCTGCTTGCGTTGCGCAGCCGAACTTTCGTGCGGCCGTACTTTGTGTGTGGGCCTGCGTTGGACATCATTTGCTGCTACCACGGCCGTAATAAAATGCACCTATACGCACGTTCGCACTGCGTCCGTCTGACCCCACCCTAAGGGAATTGCCAGCAAAATACTGTGCCTGTTCGACGGCAGTGAAATCCACAGGGAAGCAATAGTTAATCTATTCAGGAGACACCGAACAGCAGAGAAAAGTTGGCGAAATGCCCTGATTTTTCAGTGGTTTCATTCGACAGATTTAAACAGGCGAATCCCAAAGGCTTCAATGTTAAAAAACAAGCATTTCTAGAACTTTTTTATTCAACCGTTTTATTCTTTTCCGTTTATTTTTTTAGGCAAAATTTTTTAAATCACAATTATTTTTTTTAAAGGAGTTTTCTTTATTCTGTAACAGACCGTTTTATTATTTTTACAGGACCTTCTTTATTATTTCCATACATTTTAATGCATTTTTATTGGTTTAAACACCTTTTCGGAAGAATAGCAGAGTTCTGTTTTTTTTTTTTCCCCTGCAGTTCGGCGGCCTGTGGCAGTCTTCAGCGGCTCCACATTCGGCGCACTTCAGGGACCGTCTGAAGAATAGTGAATTTACTGCAGGGTCAGCGAACTGCAATAGCCGAAGCGCCCCAAAGTGTCCGAACTACAAAAGCATGAAAATTTCACTGCTTCCTGAATAACCCCTTAAATGTTCTTTATTTACTGTATGCTCGAGTGCGGCCATAACTCTAGATATAATCTTATATTTAAGGCTGGGGTCAGACTGAGGCAGTGCGAACGCGCGTGCAGGCGCACATAATCACGGCCGCACTAGCAGCAAATGACGGGCAATGACGGCCAATATACGAAGTACGGTCGCACGAAAGTCCGGCTGCGCAACGCAAGTGGAAAATGAACGCATTTTTTCGAGAACGTTAAACTGCTAGTACTGACGTACAGAGTGCGCTGCGCCCGCTAGCGGCGTGTGTGCGTGATTAGGAGATGTCAGACCCTGCTAATGTCCGGCCAACATAACGTCCAGATGCACCAAGTGTTTTATTGATGATCCGTACGAAATCACGGACGCAAATGCGCATCGTATGACCGCTCTCGCGTACTCCGTGAAAAAATGCGTCCATTCGTTCGAACGCACTTTTTCACAGACAACGCGAAAATGCGTTCGTCTGACCCTAGCCTTAGCCGTGCAGAGTGGGGTCTTTTTTTTCTATCTTGTTAAGTTTTTTCATTAAGGCCGGACACATACATACACATTTATTTATAAAGAATTTTTAGCAGGAAGGATACATTGAGATTTCTCTCGTTTTCAGTATTTCCTGGGTTCAAGAACACTGAAATTTTTACAGTCGTTACAGAAATAAACCATAATAAAATGCAAGATATTAAAAACAAAAACACAAATATACAGATTAACACAAATATATATATATATATTTCTAACTGGGTCCCAGCAACTACCTTTCTTATCCAAAAAAATCTATCAAAAATTAAGTCCCGGTGCTCGGCCCCACGTGCAAAGCATAAATAATGCTTAGAATTCTTAGAGCCGCACGAGAGAGTAAATAAAATAATAAAGTTTATTAATGCATTTAAAATCCGGTCCGACGTGTCAGCTCGCGCAGGATTTTCAAGGTAACAGTATCCTGTCTGCAACCGGTTTTTATCCAAAAAAAGTAATAACACGATTAGATAACTTATCCATCCGTTTGCTCACAGCTGGTGCACGATACGTAGGCTTCCACCTTGACTCTGGAGGACGGGATCGCGTCGCTGCGTGTGACGTCCGTACACGCCTGGCACGTCTTTTTGCTGTGTTGGTTGTAAATTACCAAATATTAAAAGCAAACGTTAAAAATCAAACATGGAACGGAAGTATTTTTAGTATATATAGTGTTAGAGGCCAAGTCATTTCACTGTAACCATTTCCTATTACATATAGCAAAAATCTACAACCCCTTATCCGGCTTTGGATGAATTGGCAACAATGTTGCAAGATCGAGGTTAACTATACGACAACCTGAGAGAAGTGAATAATTGCATCGAACAAAAACAAATCAATTAAGTGGGTGAAGTAACTGTCATGTATAAACTATGCCTGATGGCCGGTATGAGTGTGTGTGTGTGTGTGTATATATATATATACACACACACACACACGTAATAAAGTTTATAATTGTAGAGGACATTTACACATCCCAGCAATTCAGAAAACTGCTTCACAGAGCTCATGTGCTACATTACCCGTATGCAGCAAGGAACTCTGGGTACGACAAGCAAATGAAGTCTCCAATTTTCTCACTTTTTTGCATCCAGGGTCTGTTTTAACACAGAACCCTCCTTGCCATTGTACTGCTATACTGGATGGCTTTTTATCATTTGCATGTCCTACCCAGAGTTCTTTGCTGCATATGGGAAAAGTAGCACCTGAGCTCTGTAAGCAGTTCTCTGAATTGGTGTGTGTGTGTGTGTGTGTGTCCATTAACACATCCCAGCAATTCAGAGAACGGCTTAACAGAGCTCATGTGCAGCAAATAACCTCTCTCTGTCGTACAGGGTTATTCTGAGAAAGATGAAATTCTGGAGAACTTTTGGAGAAGTGAAAATTCTAGGTCAAAATAGCAGATTTGGAAAGTGAGACGAGAATTTATCTGGTTTGGTTATTTTGACCTAGAATTTTCACTTCTCCAAAGGTTCTCCAGAGTTTCACCTTTCTCGAAGTATATATGAAAAACACATGGGGGGGGGGGTTGCACTCAGCCTAAACTAAGCGTTTCAGTGCAGGTGCGTCTCAAAATAAAATACAAAACAAAACCACGGAGAGAGATCACTCCAGACAAACACATTCAAAAACCTGCAACAACAGCTCCATGCATGAGTACATAATGCCAGCTTTTACCACATGGTGAAAATTTCATAACTCTGAACTTTGCTGAATAAAATGGTGGAGATTTGGTTCACAATGAACGGCCATGAATTGCTTAAACCTGCCAATAGCGTCAATGTGATCCACCCTCTGGCAGGTCCTACTCTGCGAACCTAATGACTGCCCATCATGGGATAAACTCACTCACTGAGGAACAGGTCCCTTCATGGAGCTCCCGCAGATCAAGGTTAAATAGGTCCTGGAGGAGGAGTACCTGTGGCAGGGAGGGGTGCATACCCAGAAATACATATGGGGGGGGGGGTTGCACTCAGCCTAAACTAAGCGTTTCAGTGCAGGTGCGTCTCAAAATAAAATACAAAACAAAACCACGGAGAGAGATCACTCCAGACAAACACATTCAAAAACCTGCAACAACAGCTCCACGCATGAGTACATAATACCAGCTTTTACCACATGGTGAAAATTTCATAACTCTGAACTTTGCTGAATAAAATGGTGGAGATTTGGTTCACAATGAACGGCCATGAATTGCTTAAACCTGCCAATAGCGTCAATGTGATCCACCCTCTGGCAGGTCCTACTCTGCGAACCTAATGACTGCCCATCATGGGATAAACTCACTTACTGAGGAACAGGTCCCTTCATGGAGCTCCCGCAGATCAAGGTTAAATAGGTCCTGGAGGAGGAGTACCTGTGGCAGGGAGGGGTGCATACCCAGAAATACATATGGGGGGGGGGGTTGCACTCAGCCTTAACTAAGCGTTTCAGTGCGGGTGCGTCTGAAAATAAAATACAAAACAAAACCACAAATTTTCACCATGTGGTAAAAGCTGGCGTTATGTACTCATGCATGGAGCTGTTGTTGCAGGTTTTTGATTGTGTTTGTCTGGAGTGATCTCTCACTGGGTTCGTCATATATATATATTAGGAAGGGGAGTGCACTGCCCTTGGTTTGTTATATATGTTTTTGTACGCAGCGTCACAAAATGCAGCTTTTTATATACTTTAATGAGAAAAAACGAAAATCATGTGATAAAGTCTTTTCCTCCCTCTGGACTAATGTAATTACGATGAATGTAACGACATGAATCCAAACTCCAGAGAACCAGGAAATTGTATTCACATGGGAAATCTCCTAGAGGAAGTAGGATTCCTGTTACCATATATAGTTTCATGACAGATAATGATATTATGATGAATTTTTTGAGAGTCAGAAAAAAAGAAAAGCAGAAAAAAGCCGTAACCGTTTATAAACGATCAGCTTTCTGTGTTGCACCGACTGCAGCTCTGCACGCTTTATCTTCCTGGGTATCAGCAGGGGCCGGAGAGTTTCTGCCGTTGCGTTCAGTGTTGAGTAAGTGGAGGAGGGAACGGAGAGGGGTTGAGATCAGGTTACAGAGGGACAAAGGAAGCATCAACTAGAAAGGTGTGATGTGGATAACATGTATTTAGGACACAATTGGACACCACACATATAGCCAGTTAAAGCAACGAATGTTCAGTTAAGGCTAGGGTCAGACGAACGCATTTTCGCGTTGTCTGTGAAAAAGTGCGTTCGAACGAAAGGACGCATTTTTTCACGGAGTACGCGATAGCGGTCATACGATGCGCATTTGCGTTCGTGTTTTTGTACGGATCATCAATAAAACACTTTTGCATCTGGACGTTATGTTGGCCGGACATTAGCAGTGTCTGACATCTCCAAATCACGCAAACACGCCTCTATGCGGACGCAGCGCACTCTGTACGACCGTACTAGCGGTTTGACGTTCTCGACAAAATGCGTTCGTTTGCCACTTGCATTGTGCAGCCGGACTTTCGTGCGACCGTACTTCGTATATTGGCCGTCATTTGCTGCTAGTGCGGCCATGATTAAGTGCGCCTAAACGCACGTTTAAAGTGCGCTAGTCTGACCCCAGCCTAATGTGTCCTTTGTCTAAGTATGGAACCCTTCCAAGCCTCATCCCCTCCAGCGCTGCTCTGATCTTTAACACTTATTTCTAATGTCTTTATTCCTGTTCCTTCACCAAACAATAAGGCTAGGGTCAGACGAACGCATTTTCACGTTGTCTGTGAAAAAGTACGTTCGAACGAATGGACGCATTTTTTCACGGAATACGCGATAGCGGTCATACGATGCGCATTTGCATCCGTGATTTTGTACGGATCATCAATAAAACACTTTGTGCATCTGGACGTTATGTTGGCCGGACATTAGCAGCGTCTGACGTCTCCAATTCACGCACACACGCCGCTAGCGGACGCAGCGCACTCTGTACAACCGTACTAGAGGTTTTACGTTCTCGACAAAATGCGTTCGTTTTCCACTTGCGTTGCGCAGCCGGACTTTTGTGCGACCGTACTTCGTATATTGGCCGTCATTGCCCGGCATTTGCTGCTACTACGGCCGTGATTAAGTGCGCCTGCACGCGCGTTCGCACTGCGCTCGTCTGACCCTAGCCTAAAGGGACAACGTATTATTACTTCCTTCCTATTTCAGTCAGCAGCGCCAGACTGGTCCGCCAGGATATTTCCTGGTATCTGGTGGTATCTGAAAGCTGGGGCTTGCTGCCACAATTTAGGCTGGGGGTCAAACAAACGCAATGCGAACGCGCGTGCAGCCGCACTTTATTACGACCGTAGTAGCAGCAAATGACGTCCAATGACGGCCAATATATGAAGTACGTGCACGAACAAAAGTTCGGCTGCGCAACGCAAGCAAATGTATTTTTTCGAGAACATCAAACCGCTAGTACTGTCGTACAGAGTGCGCTGCGTCCGCATAGCGGCGTGTGTGCGTGATTAGGAGACGTCAGACGCTGCACCATGTCCGGCCAACATAACGTCCAGAGACGCAAACTTTGGTTACTCAGATTTCTCTTTTTTCCTAGCTCCGTCAAAAATCACGGCTGTAATTGTGCACCGTATGACCGCTATCGCGTCTTCCGTGAAAAAGTGCGTCCGGACACATGTTTTGACGGTACACGTGAAAAATGCATTCGTCTGACCCTAGCCTTAAGGCTAGGGTCAGACGAAAGCATTTTTCCCCGCGAACGTGAAAAAGTGCGTCCGAACGCATTGACGTATTTTTTCACGGAATGCACAAAAACGGTCAGACGACGCGCATTTTCGGGCGTGATTTTGTACGGATCGTCAATAAAACTCTTTTTGCGTCTGGACGTTATGTAGGCTGGACATTAGCAGCGTCTGACATCTCCTAATCACGCAAACACGCCGCTATGCTGCAGCTGCGCACTCAGTATGTCAGTACTAGCGGTTCAGCGTTCTCAGAAAAATGCGTTCAAATTCCACTTGCGTTGCACGGCCGGACTTTTGTGCGGCCGTACATCGTATATTGGCCGTCATTGCGCGTCATCTGCTGCTAGTGCGGCCGTAATTATGTGCGCCAGAACGCACGTTAAAAGTGCGCTGGTCTGACCCCAGCCTAAAGATAACCTGTTGGACTGTCACTTAAGATCGCAGGCTGGCCATATATTCATGAGCAGCCGCTGGCATATTTGACCAAGCGCTGCTGTCGGACTCCCGGCACCTGTGAGTTAGCGCAGCTCCAGGACTCGCGGCTGCGCCATCACAAGATCGTACAAGGATTCCGTTTTTTTGCCGGCGAAATTCGAATTTTAATGTTTGCATAAATGTCACTCGTCTTCCACATTCTATTGTTTGGTTGAAGAATAAGGTTGACAGATCAGCCATGTTTTCCTGGCCAAATACTACCATTTCATGCAGAGGAACACAGGGAACAAAAGTGCTGCCCTGCAACGTGTATAATTCATAAGGTGTAGGAAGGATATCAAGGCAGGTCACTCAGGATTCCTTTTTGAATTCTTACCTGCAGCGTATGGATTCTACATGCTGCAGGGTGGCATTTTTCATGCACTGCTCATCAGCACGAATAAATTATGTGTGTCCAGGAAAACATGGTCGATTCGGCAACTCAATCTCCTGACAACTTCAGAATGTTTTCTGGAAAGACTTCTTCCTCCTTTTTGTTAACAAGAACATGCGCCCAATTATCTGAGTGTATTTTGTGTTGAGGTTTTCCAAACCATCATGACTTGTCAATGGTGATTTTTTTTTTTTTGGGGTGGATAAGGATCATTTCGGTTCGACCTTGAATCGATAGCTTGGAGAGCATGTACGTTCCTGGACCTTCTGGAAGTCTTCCTGTGATGGACTTAAAAGCACATTGGTTGCTGCAGCTTAGTTCTGGATTCTCAGATGGACCTTTTTAGTAGAAGACTTGCAGGGTTATTCAAAGAGATCCGAATTGCTGGCAAAAGGTAACCGAATGCTGAAATTCAGTGTTCGGTTCCCTTTCCTGGCCATTCGGCTATTCAGAGAGCAGACAGTTCGCCAAATCCTGGCTAATTGCCTGCACATACGGTGCCTGTTCAAGGGCAGTGAGAGAAGCAATGCTTCGTCTATTCAGAGAACACAAACCAGCAGTGAAAAGTTGAAGTGCCCTGCTGTTCAGTGGTTTCATTCGGCAGGTTTATTCAGGAGAATCCCATAGGCTTCAATGTTAAAAATATTCCCGTTTTAATCCAATATCTAAAACCATTGATTATAATATTCTGCAGTAAAAAGTCTCTTTATAGATTTTAGGATCTTTTAGGCTAGGGTCAGACGAAAGCATTTTTCCCCGCGAACGTGAAAAAGTGCATCCGAACACATTGACGTATTTTTTCACGGAATGCGCAAAAACGGTCAGACGACGCGCATTTTCGGGCGTGATTTTGTACGGATCGTCAATAAAACTCTTTTTGCGTCTGGACGTTATGTAGGCTGGACATTAGCAGCGTCTGACATCTCCTAATCTCGCACACACGCCGCTATGCCGCAGCTGCGCACTCAGTACGTCAGTACTAGCGGTTCAGCGTTCTCAGAAAAATGCGTTCAAATTCCACTTGCGTTGCACGGCCGGACTTTTGTGCGGCCGTACATCGTATATTGCCCGTCATCTGCTGCTAGTGCGGCCGTAATTATGTGCGCCAGAACGCACGTTAAAAGTGCGCTGGTCTGACCCCAGCCTTAAGCATTTTTCGGAATTTTGCAAAAAAAATTTTTTCCAGTTTTTTCTTTTTTCTGTAACAGCCCTTTTTATTATCATTCATTGGATTTTATATGTAAATTTTAGACATTTTCATTCTGTAGTTTCTTTGCAAACAGCGTTTCACTTTTCAAACGTTCAAGCGAACGTTTTTTTTTTTTCACTCCATTTGTCTGTGGTGTCAGCTTTATCCGGCGGCTGCTCAGATTTTTCTGGCGTGTTTGACAGTTAATTCAGATGTGTTTGCGGGTTTCAGTGTGCCTTCGACGGCCCTGTGGTGCTTGCTGAATACACCGCAGGGTCTCCGAAATGGGAATCACCGAATTGCACCGAATTGAAGAGAACGAGAAGTCAAAGAACGTGCGGTGACTTTTCGATTCTCTTTGAATAACCCTGTTTGATCTTCAGCTTTGTCTTTCACAGACGTGGAATCTTGCAATCCTCTACCTGCCTACATAAAAGATTTGAACAGTGTCATGCGAGGAATATACAGAACATGTATTTTATGAACCCAACGGGTTTCTTGTAATCTTAACATCTCTCTCATACCCTCCAGGCCATCTCTGGAGTATAATGGGGACATTGTCTGGTTTCTTCATGAAATCTGGTCAACGTGAGGGGTAAGATTGTAAGCTCTCGAGCATGGTCCTCCCTCCTCCTGTTCCATGTGTGTAACGTGTATTTGTTATTCTCTCCCACTGTACAGCTCTAAGGAATGTGTTGGCACTTTGTAAGTACCCGTCATACAAACACGCATTTATGGCTACAGCTCTGGGCATTTGTCATTTTTGTCTGTATGATGTTTGATAATGACATTTATTAAACCTGCAGTTTGCGGTGGAACCGATCGACATCTCTAAAAATTACAGCAAGGTTTTAGGCTGCGGTCAGACGAGCGTAGTGTTCACGTCCGTGATTGCGCCTAAAAGTACGTCCGTGATAGCATGACAGGAAGCCCATTGGAGCCCGTTACACAAAGTACGTCCGCACTGAACTGCGGACGCACAACGGCCGCGGCCCACGGATGCAAGGAAGGCAAGAACGTACAACCGCTAGAACGGCCGCACAAAGTGCGCTGCGTCCGCAACGTCTGCATAGCTTTGTGTGTGAGTGATGGAACGTGGTCAGACGGACGGCATTTATACGTCCAGCATTTTTCACGGACAAAATGGTTTTGCATTTTAATTTATTTTCCCCTCCTACATCCGTCAAAAATAACTTCAGTGAAAAAACGGACTGTGTGGCCACTACTGCGTCTTCCGTACTGACGATGTCCGTACTGCAAGGACGCACAGTCCGTAGAAATCACGCTCGTCTGACCCTAGCCTTAAAGCTAACAAGTTGAATATCTAATAAACTGCACAAAAACGACATGTGCCGGATCGGTGATCACCCTTTTGTGATAAGGATCTTGCCAAGTAGAAAGACACCAACCATACACACTGGATTAGTAAAAGGGAGTTGCATAGGGAGCAATTGATGGAAGAGAGGAAACCGTCTTTCTTTTCTCCCTCTTCTCAAAAAGAAAAAAATGTTTTTCTTCTACATGTATCTTACGTTTATAAACAAAGGTGTTAAATCGCTTTGGGTATACATTCCAGAATCAAAAACATCTAGAATACTTTAAAAAAGTGTTTCTCAAGTGGTGGGTCGTGACCCAAAAGTGGGTCGCGACCAGGGGCAGACTGGGTCGCGGGGCAAGTGCCCACAGGCCTCTCTAATGCCTGGGACCTGCTGATGCATCTTACCTGTGTCCCAGGCGGTGCAGCTACCTCTGAATTCTCAGGTGCCATCTGGGACCCACTGTATCAGGTAAAATACTCTGTAATGGCAAGGTGGGGAGGGGAGAATCTGTAATGTGAAGGTGTGGGGTGGGACTCCGTGACACGATCTGTACTCCCAACACCAGGAGCCACTGTGCACAATGCACATCTCAGTGAAGCAAAGTATATTCATATAGGTCAGCCTCCCATGGAGGCGTTTTTTGAATGGCTTGGACCAATGGTGCTTTCCCATTGGTCCAAACTATTCCATTGCTCTTCAGTGTCTCTCTGAGGCACTAAATAGCGTAGCTTCAGGAAGTAGGCAGCACCAGACGTTGCAGACTTCTCAATCTCTTGGCCAGCTTGAGTTTATGCGATTAGCGTACCGTTCAGCTACGCAAATTGCGTAGGCTCAGGGAAGGCAGGCTGCCGCTGTGAAAAAATAATGTGCAAAGCGGCAGAGACAGACGGCGGGGGAGTGCGGAGCAGGCGAGTTTAAGTTTTTTTATATTTTATTATTCATTCATTCGTGATTTAAATTAGAGTAGCTTTGTCTACCATCACTCCACACTTTGAGACACTTATTTAGAGCAAGAAGCTTCCCCAGTTTTCCCTTAAGTTCTAATTAATTTCATATGTTTCAATTACAGTTTATTTTATTGGGTTTTTGCCTCAACGGAACTTTTCATTTTCACTAGTTTTGTGATTACTGCACTTTTCATTTTGGAAAGAATCCCAATTTGTTTACAAAATTGTTTAAAAAGTGCATACATTGTAGAATATTGCACACGTTGTTTTGTGAAATGAATTTCTGAAACATTATAATTTAATTATTTTTGGGTCGCGACTTAATGACCAAGGACAATTGTGGGTCCTGGGGGTCCACAGGTTGAGAACCACTGCTTTAAAACCACCACGTCCGATCAGTTTATTATTTTTAACCCCTTAAGGACCGCTGACGTACTATGTACGTCCTGCCCACGGGTCTCCCTTAGACCCGCAGACGTACATAGTACATCAGCGGCTCCTAACCTCCCTCCCGCCCGAATACTTTCCTCCCTGCTGGTTCCAACGGCGATCTGGCAGGGAGGAAGCCTGCCCCTCTGCTTCAGAGGGGCTGGTGAGCATGATGACGTCACCACACTGCGTGGTGACATCAGCAGGCACCCCCCCCCCCAGCGCCTGCATTAAAACCAGGAAGTGGAGGGGGGCTCATTTGGAGCCCTCTATCTCACCAACCATGGCAGCTAGAAACTTACATTTTACACCGCTGGAAAGGGGAGAGTCTCCCCTTTTCAGTGGTGTATAAAGTTAACAGTTTATCCAGTTAACAGGATCGTGACTCGGCGCAGAGTCGCGATTTAAACATGGAGGTGGCTGATATCTTGGATGTCAGCCAGGCCTCCTGGTCCCCCCCACCCACTAACATCCCCACCATATGTGTGAGGATATCAGTGGCCCAGTTAACCCCCTAGTTGCCAAGGGGAGATCGGGAGATAAACAGATCCAAAGGATCACCCTATCCGTGGCAGCTAGAGGGTCATGTTGGACATCATTGGAAAGGCCTGATCATGGCCTTTCCAATGATATCGAAACACAGAGCAGAAACGGAAAAACAGCAGCGGTCACTAAAGGACGGACTTGTGTAAAAGCGCCCAGTCACTAAGGGGTAAAACAAAGAGAAAAGACCTTATAAGCAAAAGAAAAAAATATTTGTACATCACATTAAACAAACCACAATATATATTTTTTTTTTCGTTTGTTTTATTAATATATATTTTATTTCAGGTTTTAAGTTCTGGGAATGACAGAGAAGACAAAAACCGAGAGAAAAAAAATAGTCGTGATGGGATGAAATCATTTAAACAGGTTTTTATGAGTAAGGCAACGACTCTGCATATTGTTAAGCGGGGGGAGGGGGGGAATTAAATATCAGACTCACGTAAGTGTTGAAATACAAGCATTTATTACCAAATTCGTAAGAAAGACATTATACACGTGATGAAGGTAACAGTGATATTCTGAGATTTATGCCCACACATCGATAATACCAAGGTTGTAGATAAGCACCAAGTAGCTGTCTGTTTGGGTAAGTGGGGAGAAACTGATATTTTTCATTTTTATTTCTTTTCTGATATGGAAAGTAAATTCTGAAGCTCACAATAAATTTATAAAAATAAATGTACATTTTTCTTTTTAAAAAAAAATTACTACCAGCATACAGACACCCGTTACAGCCCATGCATTCAGTACATTAACAGCACGTGGAGAGTAAGTGTCATCTTTATAATGGAGGATGTGTAAATAACGCCCACGGTGACAGCTGGAAAACTTTAAATGAAAATATACAAATATATATATTTTCCTATCCCCCGCCCCCATAGAGATGAGCATTTTGCTTGTCCCATTGTACAGCGCTACGGAACTTGTTAGCACTTTATAAAAGCTTGTAACTTTAACGGTGTCCAGGTTTTCATGAACGTTTTGGCATTTTAGAGAATCGACCATTTCATTCTGGATCCTGCAGACTAGCAGGGTTATTCAAAGAGAATCGAAAAGTCACTACACATTCGGTGACTTTTCGTTCAATTCGGTACGATTTGGCGATCCATTTCGGCGACCCTGCGGTGTATTCAGCAAGCACCACAGTGCAGTCGTAGTGCAGGGAAAAGCCGCCGCAAACCCGGCGAACACTCACCGCAAAATCCGGTGAACGCTCACCAAAACCCGCAAAAACATCTAGATTAACCCCGCCGAACACGCCGGAGAAACCCGAGCAGCCGCCGATCACAGCGCAGAGCATCCGCCGGAAAAACCTGACACCGCAGACGAATGGAGTGGAAAAAAAAAAACTGTTTGCTTGAATGTTTGATAAGTGAAACGCTGTTTGCAAAGAAACTACTGAGCGAAAATGTCTGAAATTTAAATATAAAATGCAATGAATGATAATAAAAAGGGCTGTTACAGAAAAACGAAGAAAAAAAAAAAAAACCCTGAGGGTTACATTGTCCTTTGCAACATAATATTGTTTCTTAAGACTGGTCAATAAGTTACTGGTTTGGTCGGTTTAACCACTTTGATGCCAAGATTGAATATACTTATCTGCCAAGAACCTGCTGGTGCCACGATGTAAAGTATACCCAATTTGGGCCAATATATGATCGATGCAAAAGGAGTTTCATTTTGTTTGGGGATATGTTCTGGAGGACATTTGCAAAGTTTTAGCACATCTGGCATGATACCCAAGGTGCCAAAACATTTTAAACTGATTATACTCCGTTCTTTTCTGCTGGGGGAAAAAAAAGACAGATTCCGAGGTGTACCATGGAGACATAATTGTACCATTTGCCCAGCAGATGGCGCCATCTGCCTGCCACAATAATGCACACATTTGGAAATCTGCTTCTGATATTTGATCTAAAGTTGACGCACAAAGTCAATGTATGTATAATGCAAATTTGTTTTCCATAAAGCCACTTGGACCCATCGGTGGATTTATAGAAAACCTTACTGCGAAAGGGTTAATAATGCCAGGAAAATAAGTGATGATTTCTCGTCTTAGGCTGGGGTCAGACTAGCGCACTTTAAACGTGCGTTCTGGCGCACATAATTACGGCCGCACTAGCAGCAAATGACGGGCAATGACGACCAATATACGAAGTACGGTCGCACGAAAGTGCGGCTGCGCAACGCAAGTGGCAAACGAACGCATTTTGTAGAGAACGTCAAACCGCTAGTACTGACGTACAGAGTGCGCTGCGTCCACTAGCGGCGTGTGTGCGTGAATTGGAGATGTCAGACACTGCTAATGTCCGGCCAACATAACGTCCAGATGGAAAAAGTGTTTTATTGATGATCCGTACAAAATCACGAACGCAAATGCGCATCGTATGACCGCTATCGCGTACTCTGTGAAAAAATGCGTCCATTCGTTCGAACGCACTTTTTCACAGACAACGCGAAAATGCGTTCGTCTGACCCTAGCCTTACTCGCCCATCTGAATTTTCAGTTTGCATGTGTGAGCTAGCCTATGGGAATTAAGTTCTACTTTTACCCTCTTCCGCTGGTAAAATCAACGCGACCAATGGCTTTGGTCAAAAAGGCACCATGGGCATCCTAAAAATGTCCAACTGATCTTGCAATCCGAAAGAGATGCTGATAAAAAAAAAAAAAATACCTAGAGTTAATACAGCCTTAAAATTAGCATTTAAAAAAAAAATAATAATAATTTAAGGATCTGATTTGATCTAAAATGTAGAAGCATTGCTAAGCCACCGAGTTTGAGTTCATGAAGAACTGGACAGCAGCAGGTCACTTTATTATGAGACAATGGGGAGGGGAGACCAACCATTAATTCAATGCCACCGTCTCTACCCTTCACATCCACAAAATGCCAAACCTTAGAGAAGTGGTAAT
Source organism: Leptobrachium leishanense (assembly GCA_009667805.1). Lineage (NCBI taxonomy): Eukaryota > Metazoa > Chordata > Amphibia > Anura > Megophryidae > Leptobrachium > Leptobrachium leishanense. The sequence continues at coordinate 24,120,111 of CM019068.1, read as the reverse complement.
ACGTCAATTTGACAAATGTTCAAGAAAAGCCACTCTGTGCTCGTTGCATAAACAGGGAACTATCCAGATTTTTTACAAAACAAAAACAAAAACAAACATCACGTAAAGCACGTTGAATAGTAAAAACACAGAAGGGGGGGGGGGTGGGAATGGTCCGGCGTTAGAGTGCAAGTTTAAGTACGAAATCTCCTATTCAATGTTGTTCGACCACAAACCGGTTCACCCTATCGACACCAACAAACTCTTAAAGGGACACCTCCATGCACTGTACAAGGCATACGTCACGACAAACACATTTTATTTTTGTTTCAGCGTTAGACAAAACTTGCGATCTTTCCTCCCAGTCTCGCGGTAACATGTCACACTTTGGAAAATATCGAACAAGCTGAAGAGTCTTTTTTTTTTTTTTTTCTTTTTTTTAATACATTACAAAAGTGCAATACAAAAAACACAATAAATGTAAAATGCATTTCCAACTAACATGTTCCGACGTGAACCAGACTTCACATTACTTTATACTTGTCTGTATATAAAAGGGGGGAGGGGGGAATTCTGGGTTTCAAGTTCTTAAAATTTGACTCATCGAACCAAATGAGAGAGAAAAAAAAAAAAAATATATATACATATTGTTTTAGAGTTTTTTTTTTTTTTTAAATAGTTTGTTTGAAGCGTCCTGTCCAATACAAATTCCGTGCTCATCTGCAACCAATCCCGCATTTGAACAGGTTCGCCGAACAACGAGCGTGTAACATTGCATGACGACGGGCACAAATGTGGCTGAAGCATGACATCATTCGAGAAAATGCTACAACCTTAGGTTAGGGAGAACATTGCCGCTGTTCTGCGCCACGTGGCGTTTCCCTTATGCCAGGGGTGCTCAGCCTGGGTCCTCCAGATGTTTTGCAAATACCTCTCCTGTGTTGCACGGCCGCTCATTAGGTTGACAGACCCTTGTGGGAAACGTAGTTCCAAAACATCTGAAGGGATCTGTTCAAGTGATCTACAATAAAAAAAATTAAAAAAAAAAAAAATATATATAAAATCTTATTTCCCCTTCAATAACTAGATATTTTTTTTTTTTTTTAATTTATCAGTTTGGTCCAGATTCCCCGTTAGTTAGTTTTTTTGTAATTTTAGTTTTATTTTCAATATTACGTTTACATCCACAATAGATTTGAATTGGAGCGAAAAATATTTAATACTCACTTTTGCTTCACAAACACCGCGATAATACGTATCAAGCTAAACAACGTGTTCCTTTATGTACACCTTACATTTTCTTCTTTTCACTTTAAAGTTTTTTATTTATTTATTAATTTGATTATTTTTAATAACCTAATCTCACGACTACAAAAAAAAATAAAAAGAAAAAAAAAAAAAAATTCGACCATCTCTTGGATTTTCTGTAACCATAAGTGTAGAAGAGCTCCTTCCTGCGCGGTATTAAAAGAGTTAAGGACTACATGTGCGTTAAATAAATAATATTAGAGGGTATTTTAACACATTACCACACGAGCAACACTCCTTCACGTTTACTAGAAATTGAGTTCAAAAAGTTTAAAAAACAAAGAAAAAAAAAAAAAAAAACACACAACAAAAAAATAAAAGCCACATTATGGTTTATGCAGAGACTGGTGATGTAGTTAAACCCCCCCCCCCCACCATAATTTAACCATGCTATAGAGGCCAAATAAACATTTTACTAAACAAAATACTTCCTGTAAACTTGTAAAAATTTAAATACAAAAAAAAAAAACTTCCTACAATTGTGTAAAACTGAAATAAAAAATAAATAAAAATTACTTCCTATAATTTCGTCACAAGGGAGAATTGCAAGACTGAATTAAAATATAAAAATATAAATTAAAAAATAAAAAAAAGAATGAATATGTAGTAGTTGCAGGAGAAAGGAAAAAAAAAGAGAGAAAAGGAAAAAGTTAACACTAAAGATAAACTTTTTTCAATTAATCGTTTTTTATTATTTCCCCCCCCCCCGTCCATCTTGTATTTAATTTGCCTCTTCAAGACGGGTCGAAATCTAATTTTGGAGCTTTTAGACTTTTCTTTCCCCTTCTACCTTGCGGTTGTCAGAAAATAATGGATAAATCTGATCGAGTTCTTTAAGATGAGTTAGCAAGACAGAATGAAGGTGAAGTATAGCAGGCGGTGTTTCGGGTGTCTAGGATAACCGCCAGCCCGGCTCCAGTTTGAGGGATCTTCGTGTCATTTCGATTCTTGCCGTTTCTAACTCAAGCATAATCTACAGAACGACAAGTCAAACAGGTGAAAAGACATTTCGAGCGGAAACGTGGGTTTCGGAAGGGAACGATGCTGCTTAACATCTTAACTCTTTCACTGCCGAGACATTTCCACCCCTATGTGCGACCTCATTTTTACTGGTTTTGCTCATAGTATTTAAAATGTAGTTTGACGTTAGGTTTCATAGTTCGACCCAGACCTATTATCTCACTGTGGATCGGCCACCAAATCGGCACCGAGCTGCAGGATGGAGGAGACAAGTCATCTGCCCGACAACGTGTCCCGTATGTCACCCGCACCGTAAGGGATGAAGTATGTGGTCAGCTGAAATTTCTGTACCAGGCCTCATTTTGAAAAATGGCAACAGACAGATTGATATTACAATGAGTGTAAATCCCTGTACAGTACAGAAACAAAGTGTTGATGTAATTGCCATACACAGGCATTATGCAGCACATACAGATACAAGGTGTTGCTGTAATTGCCATACGCAGGCATTATGCAGCACATACAGATACAAGGTGTTGCTGTAATTGCCACACACAGGCATTATGCAGCACATACAGATACAAGGTGTTGCTGTAATTGCCATACGCAGGCATTATGCAGCACATACAGATACAAGGTGTTGCTGTAATTGCCATACACAGGCATTATGCAGCACATACAGATACACGGTGTTGCTGTAATTGCCATACACAGGCATTATGCAGCACATACAGATACACGGTGTTGCTGTAATTGCCATACGCAGGCATTATGCAGCACATACAGATACACGGTGTTGCTGTAATTGCCATACACAGGCATTATGCAGCACATACACATACAAGGTGTTGCTGTAATTGCCATACGCAGGCATTATGCAGCACATACAGATACAAGGTGTTGCTGTAATTGCCATACACAGGCATTATGCAGCACATACAGATACACGGTGTTGCTGTAATTGCCATACACAGGCATTATGCAGCACATACAGATACACGGTGTTGCTGTAATTGCCATACGCAGGCATTATGCAGCACATACAGATACACGGTGTTGCTGTAATTGCCATACACAGGCATTATGCAGCACATACAGATACAAGGTGTTGCTGTAATTGCCATACACAGGCATTATGCAGCACATACAGATACACGGTGTTGCTGTAATTGCCATACGCAGGCATTATGAAGCACATACAGATATAGAATTGCTAATCATCTCATTATGATCACTACAAACCCCCATAAGCAGGAGATCTCACCATTTTATTATCTGTCTGCAGCACATTTACTGCATCTGACACAAAGGCCATTTCTGCCTGTATGCTGATAATGCACCTCTCCAGTAAGTGTCCTTGGGCAAGACACCTAACGGTACATACTCGCCACCCAGGACATACTGGAAAATGAGAGAAATCTCAATGTATCCTTCCTGGTAAAACACGTTCTCAAAAAAAATAAAAAAATAATGCTGACCCCGTGTGACATGTGTGTAAGATAAGGGACACAATTTAGAGATTAGAATATTTCGCCCCAGCAATATTTCTGTAATGGATAAATGAAGAATAAATGAGCAAATGAACATTACTTTTAATCGTCTCGGAATAAAAATAATTTTTTTGCAAAATTACTATTTTACCCTACATTTAATTGTTGACTAAACATCGCACATTTCAAATTTTAAAAAAAAAAAAAAGTTTGGATTTTTTTTTTCCTCTTTTTAACAAATCGCACTTTGTACTGAAGGGCTTAAAAGGAAACATCAACATAAAAGACTGACGCCATCGTCTAAAAAGTTTTGTTTGGGATGAAAGGAAAAAAAAAAAAAAAACAACAATCCACCGTTTCGCAACTTTTAAATTATCGGATGGAAATGGGTCCTGGAAATTGTAATTACTCATAATCCTATCCTGTAGAGACCACATAGAAAGTGTAAGGTGGAGAATTCGTTGGAGCTACAAAACCCTTTACAGCAGGGGTCGGCAACCTTGGCCCAGCATGTGTTTTGGAACTACATTTCCCATAAGGATCAGCCAATCTAATGGGTACAAGAGGATCGGGAGCGATGTAGTTCCAAAACATCTAGGGCTCTATTACACTTTTGCGCAAAAATGTGCGCGTGCGCAAAAATGCATTAACGCGAGGGGCAAAACCCTTCGCGCTGAACGTCATATTATGAGGTTCGCGCAAACGATGCTCGTTGATGTCTAACACAAGTGACCCTGCGCGAGCGCAAGTTCGTGCGCGCATCCCGTACTTAACATTGTGAGCGCAAAAGCGTTTGTGCGCTGGTACGCGGATGGTATTACAAATCGATGCGCAAATCTTTACGAGCGAAGTTTGCGCGCATAATTTTAACGTCTTTGAAAAGCTGGTGGTAACGGCAAATCTGAACGTTCTGGCCGAAACCAAAAACACCAGAACGAAAAAAAAAAAAAATACAGCACAGTATAGTTACACATTCTACACATACCCAAACGATAAAATGGAGAACTTGTGCATGGTTTTATTATTGCTGCAGCATGTATACTCAGATTGATTTTGACAGGCGCAAAAACTGAACGGGAGATATTTTTGGTTCTTAATTCAGATTTGCTGAATCGCGTGAAAAAACAGTCTGCTCACCGATTTCTGCGCACAACGTTAATACGCGCACGTTTTTGGGCGCGATTTTTTTGTGACTGATGAAAAAATGCGCTCGGATCGTAATACCAGTGTTAATTTACGCCCGTTGACGTTTTTAACGCTGCGCGCAAAAAATAAATTGCGCTGCCCGTACGAATTTGCGCGGAGAATGTAATAGAGCCCATGGAGGGCCAAAGTTGCCGACTGCTGCTCTACAGGAGAAATCTCCCGAATTCGTACTAACCTAGATTTGCTTATAAAAAAAAATATAAATAAAATTTAAAAAAAACAGGAAAATATGCGTAAGTGAAATTTAAAAATAACGAAAATCTAATTTTAATATATATTCAAGAAAAAGCCCTCAAGGACCCCAATTATGAGTGGAAATGCTGACTTCACCCCAGGATCTTACAGCTTGTAGTGTGTGACCTATTTAATAATATTATAGAGACGAGGTTAAGGGGAAACGTGACTGTGACGACGTTTGTACTTAAGTGTTTTCTTTGCCGAAGCCCCCCCCCCCACCTCCCATTTATTTTGGACTGACATAATCTGTGCATAGTTACTGCAATAAAAACATTAATATTTAACAAGGTGACACATACTAAACGCCAGTGATTCATTGTGGTTTTTTTGTAAAGACTTAGTGTAACAAAATTAATGCAAAAAGTGTTGCTCTTAAAAGCTTCATGCGACGAACTGAAACGCTGTCTAGAAGTGCGACAAGAACAGATCAGTGTTTTTACACTACGCTATAACGTCCCTTTCCAGTGCTATCCAGAGGCCTACAACGATGCTTGATTTAGGGATAAAAAAAATATGCACAAACCAACACTAAAGAATGAGAAAAAAATAAAATAAAAATCCCTTTCATGCTTACGAGAATTCAGATGTTGTATCCATGATCGGGGGTTGAGAGGGTAAAGCCGTCACTGATTAGAACAACTGCAAAAAGGAGGAAAAAAGGGTAAGAAATACCCAACCACGTACACAAAAAATAAAATATAAATAAAATAATGTCCGCTTAGTGAATTTTGCCACATCTGAGCGCAGCACGCGTGCACGGGGCGTCCTGGGAACCCGTCCTTAATGCAGACTACAGAAAAGCAACAGGAATTCCGCCAAGACATCAAAGTTGAAGGATCTGCGGCGCGTACAGTTTTATTTTTCCTTCCAGAAACTGCAACAGTATACCTCTGTTGACGACACAGAGGGATGCAAACGCTCTGCTGAACAGACTGTTGCGGGCCCCTGTGACAACGAAGGGTTAAGTGAAAAGTCTCTGATAGCAGCACTTCAGCAGTCCGCAGTGCAGATGGGCTTCCCACCCCCCTGCACCACCACCGGGCTGCATCCAGCTGCCTGGCGGCATCGTTATTCCAGGTTCTCTTCATCAAATACTGGTCAAGTATAAATGTTTATTTCCCGGCGTTCACAGGTGAGACAGACACCGATCTTCTCAAATAAGTCCCACGTAGAGGAGCGCGAGATCTCAGAGCTCCCTGGGAAGAAAAAAAATAAAATATATATATATATTAAATCAGATTAGAAAAAAAATAAACAAGATCAACCACCTTAACCCCTTCACTACCAAATGATTAACACCCCCCCAAAAAAAACCACACTTTTTAAAAAATCATTAAGGAATATTTGGGAATATTCCCAGTGTATTTCTTACTGTAATAACCTATTTGGCAGGCAGGTGGTGCCATCTACTGGCCAAATGGAATTACAGTTTGAACTGTAACTTGTGGTTCCCTGAAAGTCTGGTGTGTCAGGGCATTCTTCAGCCAATTCCAAACAGTTTTAGCACCTCGGGCATTATGCCCACAGGGCTAAAACTTTGGGGGCACCTTCTGCAGCCCAAAAGCAAACAAATTTCATTTGTTTTTGTCCTTCAGAGCTGCAGATCGAGACAACGCAATATTGGGACCTGATGGTGCCTTCGACCCGCATTATCTCAAACTTTGTCGTGAAGGGATAAACATTAAGAGGTGAAAGAAAAACTAACGTTTTACAATGGTAACATCGCCACCTTGTGGACGTGGCTGCGAGCAGCAATTCGAAAAAGTCTCAGAAAACCTTTCCTAAGCTTTGGTAAACACAACAAGCTGGATTTCGCTCAGAAAGACTGTGCACTTGCGTTGGTTTATTGGTGCGACTTAGCGCCATCGTCGAGTTATTTTACCGATGTGGTTACAGTGTAAAGTAAATGCTGGTGGGCTCGGAATTTTCTTGCACGCTAGTTACGGATATGTTGCACAAGACAGGACATGCGACTAGCACGACCCCAAAGAAACAGAGCTCTGCTGGACCCGGCACGTGTTCCCAATAAACCTGAGCGGAGCAGTGCAGCTCTGCTTATAACTGGGTTTGTGAACTCACTGAGAAAACGTAGCGATTGAAATCCAAGCAATTTACTAGTTCACTAAACTCTCTCCCGTGTGAGTTACACACCCAGCCCCTGCCGTGATTACCTGTGCAAGAGTGAGGTACTACGTAGTGTTATTTATCTGGAGATGTAAGTGTATGTTCTAGACGGGGAACGCGTCGACTCCATGTTTGTAGTTGGGTCATTGAGGAAATCCCAGATGAGGATGGTGTCGTCGTGCGAACTGCTTACTATCTGGAACTCGTCAAACTGCAGCCGAAACACCCTTCCTGAATGCTCCTGGCAAAATAAAACACACACATTATACATACACACACACACAATATATAATATAATATATATATACACACATCCAGGAGGACTCCAATTCATATATTCAACAACTTTAACCATAACTCACACTTAAAGATTAAATAGATTTTAAAGACTCCAACAACTCTTAACCCTTTCAAGATCAACGACTTTAATCCATTAACCCCTTAAGGACCAAGGGTCTTTAAAGTCAATGCATTTATGACATAATAGTTACGTCATTGGTACTTAAGGGGTTAAAGAATTTTCACAAATATGCAAACCCGAAGCGCTGCTTAAAAATGATGGGAATTTAGTTCACAATAGATGACCATAAATTGCTTAAGCCTGTCACAGCACCAATGTATCCCATCACAACAGGTCCTACTCTCGTCACCTAATGATTGCCGTTATGGGATTAACTCCAAGGAAAGAATCCATACGGGAGCTCCCTGCGATTCAAGGTTAAATAAAACCTGCAGATGAAACACCTGTGACATAGAGGGGTGCACGCCAGAGGGTTGTCAGCCCTTTTCTTCTCAGGGCACTGGATCGTTAGATATCTATATATACACACACAAATATATATACACACACTGTATTTTCTGGCGTATAAGATGACTTTTTAACCCAGGAAAATCTTCTCAAAAGTCGGGGGTTGTCTTATAGAGCGGGTGCTGAACCAGGACTGGAGAATCTACGGTCGTCGCGTATGGTGGGAGGAGCTCAAAAACAGCCGTGGCCGCATCTCCGCCGTATGCGGCGACCGTATGAAAGCAGCAAGGGCGGTGGAAGGTGTTAGTGAAGGGCGGAGCAAGCTGCAGGCATCCGGGAAGTCCGGGGTATGGAAAAAAGAGATCGAGCGGCGCTGTGCCCAGAAAAACACACCTCTTTCACCCGTCTGGCCCGCCCTTGTATCCTATAACCGTACCTCCTCCTCTGCCTCTCAGATCTTGCACATGCGCGCCTGCACCGCTTCACTGCAGTCCTCAGAAGCGAGATCTGAGAGGCAGAGAAGGAGGTACGGTAATAGGATACAAGGGTGGGCCAGATGAGTGAAAGAGGCGTGTTTGCGCTACCGCTCTTGGAGACAGGGAGAGCTGGGCAGGCAGGGAGAGATGATACAAGCAAGCTTTGTATACAACAACCAGCCAATCGCTGGTAAGGTACATCGCTTGCCGTGATTGGCTGGTTGTTGCATACTAGGTACCAGATCCAGTACAGCACTAGGGCTGTGCAATATGGAGAAAATAATAATAATGCGATTTTTTGAATGAACATTGCGATTGCGATTTTATTTGCGATTAGCACATGGATACTGCCCCAGCTCATGGATATACTGCCCCAGCTCATGGATATACTGCCCCAGCTCATGGATATACTGCCCCAGCACATGGATATACTGCCCCAGCACATGGATATACTGCCCCAGCACATGGATATACTGCCCCAGCTCATGGATACTGCCCCAGCTCACCTCTTTGCGCCGCGTGTTTGGCTCCCTCTGAGCTTCCGGCGGCATGGAGCTTGGGCGCTCGCCTAAAGGGGAACCACGTGACGAGCCGCGAGAACGCGGCTGTACACGTGGTTCCCCCTGTGAGCGCCCAAAGCTCCATGCCGCCGGAAGCTTACAGGGAGCTGATAAAATGGATAAAATTGCAGCCTTATGCGATTTTGAAATTGCATGTGCTTAAATCACGATTTTTTTGCGATTACGATTAATTGCACAGCCCTATACAGCACCAGTAGCTGTACCTGTTCATACAGTATAGCACCAGTACATACAGTACAGTATACAAATGTCCAACAGTCAAAACCCCATCATGGCACCACCAGCAAGAAGAAAGAAATATGAAGTCAGTTTCAAACTGAAAGTTGTAAACTTTGCCAATGGAACATATATCCCAAACTCTATATTTTTAACTGGAAAAGTCGTCTTATACGCCGGAAAATACGGTATATTACACACACAAATGCGTACGACAATGAATTAGGAATGCGCATTTGGTTTTGTTTTGTCCAACTTGATTTTCGGCTGCAATATCAGCTTTTTGTCAATTCGGGAGCATCTAAATTGCCAAATCGCCCAAATGAACGAAAACTAAAACGTTTCTGAATCTGACATTTTTCAGAGGAACTTGGAATCATTTTGCAAACTGAAAAATACCGTACTCTTTGTGCAATACTAACCTTAACCCTAATACAATGCATGCAGTAACAGGAACACTTGCGGTGTACCCCAAGGCTCAATACTAGGCCCCCTGCTATTCACAATATTCATAAATGATCTGCCCAACGTCTGCAAAGTCTCAACTGTACACATGTACGCAGACGACACTGTAATCTATACCAGCAAACCAGATCTCCCGCAGCTGGAGGCCGTGCTGCAAGAACAATTCACAGAGGTAGAAAAGTGGATCAAAAACAACAAACTTTTTTTAAATACTGACAAAACTGTAACGATGCTCTTTGGAACAAAACCTAAACTACACAAATTGCAAAATCCCCATCTATGTGTCAGGACAAAATCAAATGGCACGCTGACCACAGTCACATCTCTCAAATATCTAGGTATGTGGTTGGACCCAAATCTATCTTTTGGCCCCACATCGAAAAACTCATCTAAACTTTACCCCAAACTAGGTGCCCTGTACAGAAACAAATCCTGCCTGAGCCCCACGGTAAGAAAGCAGATTGTACAACAAATGCTTATGCCGGCTATTGAATACGGAGATGTAGTGTATGCAGCCGCCCCGAAAACACACCTTCAGAAACTTACTACATTGTATAACTCATTTTGCCGCATTGCATTACAATGAAACTACATGACCCACCATTGTGACATGTTAAAAGAGCTAAACTGGCCATCGCTGGAGTCTAAACGCACCCTTCACCTTTCCAGCCTGGTGTTTAAGAGCTTTTCTGGGAAGCTGCCACCCTACCTGAATAGACTGCTTCCCCCAGCAGCTCCCTCATCCTATAACCTCCGATCCAGGACCAGCACCTTACTTGCAATACCACAATACAAAAAGACAGCGGCTCGGTCCTCATTTTCCTACAGAGCACAACAATTATGGAATAACCTACCAGACACCATCAAATCTTCCACCAGTCTTAAGTCACTCAAGAGTTCCTTACTAACATACCTCAACACAGAATGCACCTGTATACATGTAACATAGTGACTATATACAGAATGCACCTTTAAACATGTAACAGAGTGACTATATTTCCTACATATTTATTTTCTGTTAATCTGTATATTTGTGTTGTTTTTTTATATCTTGCATTTCTGTAACTGTAACAATTCAATGTTCTTGAACCCAGGACATGCTTGAAAACGAGAGAAATCTCAATGTATCCTTCCTGGTAAAATACTTTATAAATAAATAACCTTAACAGAACCAGTAAGCATAACAGGGACCCCAAAAAGCAACCCTAACAGTAACCCAACCCTAGAAGTAACCTCAACACTAACCCCAACAGATAGGGTTATAGGGGTAGTGTAAGCGGGGAGGGTGGAGAAGGTAAAGAGGGAGGTTTAGTGGCAGGGGGGGGGGTATGGGAATAGAGGCTAGAAATGTGAGAGCCGCCAACATCTCTGACATTTTTTGGACATTCCAAAAATGTTCAGATCGGTCCGAAACACTAAATTCAGAATTCCGAAATCTGCCAAAAATAAAAGAAATTTTGGTGTTTGCACAGGTCTATTACGCTTATATAATAATGTGAATATACAGTAGGTTTTGTTTCTCCCCAACAGAGTATTGCTGGATGAAGAATTTTATTTTAGCCGAACAACAACTTGTCTTCTACTAATCTTTGGCTCTTGTGCTCCTCGACAGCGACACACCAATCCACACAAATCAAATTGTAAAAAAAGAAATCTAACTTCTCAAAGACCAGACAGAACTGTGACAAAGGAGCTGGACATTGTATGAGACAATGCCATTGGCCCTTGAAGGGTTAACAAATATAATAATAATGAGTGCAAGGTAACAAAAGAGACAACAAAAAAAAAAAAGGAAGAAGAATCATAATAAGAATGCCGACAAACCATACATACACAGCCCTTTCATTCGCTGAGCACAAGCCGTGTCCCCCAAACTCGAAGAAATTGCTTTTGTGTAATAAGTCATTATTGTCATAAAAAGAATAAAACTGCTGGTAAGAAACAAATTATCATGAGGAATCCCGAACGTAGATACGGCCCTCGGAAAGACACGCTATATTTATTGAGCGGCTTTACTGGCTGCAAAGGGGATAAAACCTTGCCCGCAGTGAGCAGCCGTGAACTGTGAACTCTCCCCTACTGCTCGCAAATTGAAGCGGAGCTGCAGGAGGTTCCTTGGTTCCTGGTACTCAGCCAGGATTAATTCCGGGCGACCACAATGGCAGCAGTCTGGACGGCTGAAATATAATCTCCCGCGGTCACGGCCATGGCGGGATCACAACTGCATACTTCTGGTTGCTCTCGAAAGTGGTCGCAGGAATTACGTGCGCCTTATGCAACTTTGACAGCAAAAAACCTGTATTAGTTTCAGCTTTGGAGAAATATATATATATATATATTTTAGCCCTAGAGTGCCATCATACACACACATATATATATATATATTTGTATTGCTTTAAGACCTGAGGAAGAGAGGAACACTCTCTCGGAAGCTTGTCTTTTAAATGTATTGTTAGTCCAATAAAAAAGGTATCACTACAGACTGCTATTGATATATATATACACCCACACAAAGAAAAAAAAAAAATAGTAAAATAGGACCCTTGTTACAGTAACAGCAGGAAACGGGATTCTGAGGCTTTATTTAACCTTCGCTCTCGCACGACATGAAAACACAACAAATCTTTGTATGCTTACCACAAGTGTCCGTAGACAAAGAGTCCCAGCGGGAGCGCGAGGATCTAAGGCAGCCACAAGGTCCCACACTTTAATTTTCCTGCAAGCCAAAGTGTAGGTTATAGATGACTGGTAACAGTAACATATGAGACAAAACACAATAAAAAGGGAGCACAGCTACAAAACCAGACAGTGGGAAGAGGTCCTCGTGATACTGCAAGAAAAAGTTAACTCTTAACACCGTAAAGTGATTGCTCAGGTCGTAACAGTAATACGAGTAAAAAGGAGTTTATCGCAGTCACATTGCAATTAGATTCACCTATGTGATATAAAATACATGTACCTTAACGATCATGTGTAAATAGATACACGTCTTCTATCACTACCGATACGGATTGACACGTTTCTAACGATGGAATTTTATTCTATTCTTTAGACACATGTCGTCTTGCAAAGATCAGGTTCCAGACACAGGTCATCTTTGACACATCGTAATGAATAAACGGCACAGGTCAGAGCCGAATAGTCAAGGATATAAAGAAGCAACATGGTTGTTAGGTGGCGTCCCTAAAATCTACCATGATATGCAAAGAGCTGCTCTTTTCACAGTATGTGAATGACACATAGGGGGTTTATTCCAAGAGCGCCGGTGTTTGTCAATGTTGCAGACAGTGGTGAGAGAACAGCCAGGGTTTCACAAAAGAATTCCAAACCATGGCAGGAGAAGCATTAAAGTACAGGTTCTATTGTTGTTTGGATTAGTATAGGACAGCGCATTTCACATCTTGATCTGTAACAACTGTAAAATTTCAAAGTTCTTGAACCCAGGACATACTAGAAAACGAGAGAAATCTCAATGTATCCTTCCTGGTAAAATAATTGCTTATTTATTTATTTTATTTGCAAAGTGAGAAGTAACGTGGGCTTGGTGACCCCAAATACCTCAGGCCAGATTTTGGAAGCTGCAACTGGCCAGGAATTTGTAAGGTTAAAAAGCCAAAAGGAAGGGGAAGAAGAGAGCGAGGGGAAAAGAAAGAAAAAGGAAAAGAAAGAAGGGGAAAAAAAAAAAAGAGGAAAGGGAAGAAATCTCTGTGTAACAGCACTTTGGATTTCTTTGAAATCCAATTTTATTGACGTAAATTGCCCTGAAAGGTGATGACGTCGCCTCAAAAGTACAGGAATAGCCTAGTCTGTGGTTCCTCCCTCCACTGTGACATTTCCCGAATGTCCCTCTATGGATACATCGTTACACAGGCTGAAAAATGTGTCCATCAAGTTCAGGGCTGTCACACATCACCTACTGCTGTGGCAAGAAGGCAAAAAACACAAAAATACCCTAGTCTGTTCGCTGGCTGTTTTCAATTATGAATGTACCACAACTCCCAATATTCCAAGATTAAGCATTACAAATGCCTAATAACCATCTACGAGGAATTTATTTGAAGTGTGCGTGTACCCCCATATCTCCCCGCCTGTCCCCCATCTCCCCGTCTGTCCCCCCCATCTACCCGTCTGGCTCTGTGCCTCTCCCCATCTCTTTTTGTGTGTCTCTTAGTCTGTGTGTGTGTCTGGAAAGTTATCTTCAACTGCCTCATCATCTTCTGCCAGCCTTGTCCAAACTGAAATCTAGTCGCCCTGGATTTGATAATGATCTGCAATGCGCCCCCCCCCCCCATTAAACGTCACGCCAATAATAACCTTTGTTCTCTTTGTCCAAGGATCACACGGATACCATTGGCTGCACCTTACCCCGGTCAATCCACGGTCACACGGTATCGATGTGCAAAACTTGCATAACCGTGATGAATCGATGACATCTCATCTGCTGCTCGGAGAAACCGATGAATTGTGTTTTTGTTCCTATTTATTGTTAGTTCTAGTAAGATATGACTTTTCCACTGGCAAATTCCCCGGCAGCCGGTACATAATGGAACGTTTATGAATCACGTGCGAGTCTGTCATTAGACATCGGTGTGTAGAAAGTCATAAGATGAAGCATGTCTGAACGCTGCTGTCAGCTCGCTGATGGTAATTAGAAAAAGGCCTTTAAATAATGAAACCCCGTGGTGATCGGATCAGGCAAAAGCAATATTTTGATAAATGCACTGACTAATGAAACATGCTTTAGCATTGTTACAAAAGAATGAAAAATGGCAACAATTTAGCCCGGCACTTCTCTTACCAATAAAGATGAACTGCGCGGCATAACGTAACGATTATTTATGGTGCATTTTATTATACATCTATTCCAAACTCTCCACTCACCCTCTCGCAATCGGAAATTGAGCAGTATTGACTGATTGGTAAACGAGGAGTGAAAAGGCGCCAGCAGCAAGAGAAGGATGACAGGAGCTAGTAGCAACGAGGTGGGGGTCGACAGAGGGCCAGTGGCAATGTGGTGAGGTGGCTCGACTGTGGCCAGCGGTGAGGGATCGACAGGGACCAGCGGCATCAAGAGGGGGAGGGATCGACAGCGGCAACAAGGGGGGGGAGGGATCGACAGCGGCAACAAGGGGGGGGGGAGGGATCGACAGCGGCAACAAGAGGGGGAGGGATCGACAGCGGCAACAAGAGGGGGAGGGATCGACAGGGACCAGCGGCAACAAGAGGGGGAGGGATCGACAGGGACCAGCGGCAACAAGAGGGGGAGGGATCGACAGGGACCAGCGGCAACAAGAGGGGGAGGGATCGACAGGGACCAGCGGCAACAAGAGGGGGAGGGATCGACAGGGACCAGCGGCAACAAGAGGGGGAGGGATCGACAGGGACCAGCGGCAACAAGAGGGGGAGGGATCGACAGGGACCAGCGGCAACAAGAGGGGGAGGGATCGACAGGGACCAGCGGCAACAAGAGGGTGAGGGATCGACAGGGACCAGCGGCAACAAGAGGGGGAGGGATCGACAGGGACCAGCGGCAACAAGAGGGGGAGGGATCGACAGGGACCAGCGGCAACAAGAGGGGGAGGGATCGACAGGGACCAGCAGCAACAAGAGGGGGAGGGATCGACAGGGACCAGCAGCAACAAGAGGGGGAGGGATCGACAGGGACCAGCAGCAACAAGAGGGGGAGGGATCGACAGGGACCAGCAGCAACAAGAGGGGGAGGGATCGACAGGGACCAGCAGCAACAAGAGGGGGAGGGATCGACAGGGACCAGCAGCAACAAGAGGGGGAGGGATCGACAGGGACCAGCAGCAACAAGAGGGGGAGGGATCGACAGGGACCAGCAGCAACAAGAGGGGGAGGGATCGACAGGGGTCAGCAGCGAAGGGGGGAGGGGTTGAAAGAGGCCAGTGGCAATGAGGACAAGGGAGTCAACTGGGGCCAGCAAGAAAGATGGTGGTGGGGGTCGACAGGGGCCAGTGGCAAAGAGGGGTTGACAAGGGCCAGCGGCAAGGAGGGGGGGCTGACAGGGGCTAGCGACAACTAGGGGTTCAAAGGGATAAGCGACAAGTATAATGTACATACTTATGGACAGACTGACGGGATATTCTGTGACAAGACTCAAAATTAAAAAATAAAAAAAATCAGAGCCGCTTAGATAATGAGAAATAAGATCATAATCAAATCAAATCTTAGAACAAGGAATACATGTATAGGAATATAAGCAGAGAGATACAAATGAACGTACATGGGGGGGGGGGGTAATACACAGAGCAGAGATTCGAAGATCACAAATAAAAAGGAATTGCCAACATTAGGCCAAACTGACCGAATCTTAAAGGCTCGGCTCAAACATAGCGAACCAAAACTTCCAAATCCCACTTATTTCTACCGAATAACATCCTAGAGTGTTAAACCATAAATATGGAAACCTGGAAGCAGGAATTTATCCCGTTTTTGCTCTTGTACGTCCATCCCAAAATTCTAAATTTACATTGAAAACACACTCACCCGTCATATGCACCACTGACTATCCTCTTGTTGTCAAAGCGGATGCATCGAACCAGCTCCTCGTGTCCCTCTAGAACTCGCAAACACGCTCCACATTCAATGTCCCACAATCTGAAAGAAAAGGAATGAAACCAAACGTTAACTAAACAATACCAGTAATATAAGCATCACTTAAGAGTAAATAATTCACTGATTCGGGAAGACTGGACGAGCGCGGATAACCCAGTAACAAGAGTTCGGCAAATTTGTAACTTCTATCACGACATGTCTCATGTGAGTCAAAACAACGGCTTAAAGCGCATTTTTTAGGCTGTAAAATACATTATAATATGCATTGAAATTACAATATGAAAAGCATGTTAGAAGACATTATTTATTTATGAAGCGCCAGCATATTCCGCAGCGCTGTACAATGGGCACAAACAATATAGACAGGGTTACAATACATTGAACAACATTTTTACAAACCAGTACAGGAGGAAACGAGGCCCTATTCCCGTGGGAACTTACAATACATTATATACATATATACGCAGACACATTAAAGTATAGAATTGTAGAAGACATTTACACATCTCAGCAATTCAGAGAACTGCTTTACCCACAGAGCTCATGTGCTACATTCCCCATATGCAGCAAGGATCTCTGGGTAGGATATGCAAATGAAGTCTCCAAATTTCCCACTTTTTTGCATCCAGGGTCTGTTTTAGCACAGAGCCCTCCTTGCCAGTGCAATGCTATACTGGATGGCTTTTTAGCAAAGGTCAGGTTGCCACTTTGAAAAGGCTTACAGGGTAATTTGCTGGAGGAAAGCGCAGTTGACGAATCTGTTGTGCGTTACAGCGTTCTGTGGTTTAACTCTGTAACCTAATGCCAATACTGCACGGAGCAGCAGAAACGCAAACCCCTTACTGTGAACAACACAGAGGAGGAGCAGAAATCCTACATCCTGAAAGCATCTGACTAAATAGGATGAAAGGGCCACTACCACCAAAAAATGACATGTCCTTATTGTGTTTAATTGATGTTGCTGATATCTTACATGTGTTTGTTTTTCTCTTGTTTGTTTAGTTAAGAAAATGTTTTCCTCTATATGTGTCACTGGGTGCATCCATTGTGTGATATTTTCCTCTATATGTGTCACTGGGTGCATCCATTGTGTGATATTTTCCTCCATATGTGTCAATGGGTGCATCCATTGTGTGTTATTTTCCTCTATATGTGTCACTGGGCGCATCCATTGTGTGATATTTTCCTCCATATGTGTCAATGGGTGCATCCATTGTGTGATATTTTCCTCTATATGTGTCACTGGGCGCATCCATTGTGTGATATTTCCCTCTATATGTGTCACTGGGCGCATCCATTGTGTGATATTTTCCTCCATATGTGTCAATGGGTGCATCCATTGTGTGATATTTTCCTCTATATGTGTCACTGGGTGCATCCATTGTGTGATATTTTGTGTTGTAAACCCCCCCTCCCCCAGTATCTTTCCATCACTTGCTCCTCACTGTGTGGCTTTGGCCATGGTATGGAGTGAATGGGTCAGTCACTGACTCACATCATGGTCATGTGTGGGATGTATTCAAAGGACATCACCAGGGGGTAGATTAGAAGGCTTTTAAGATCCCTGTGTTTTCTCATTCAGCTGCCAGCTCTTATCTGGAGTAGTCTGGAGAACACGATACACCCGCTGCAGGCTTATCTAATCATTCCCTCCTCCACCTCATTAACTGTTAAATACGTTAGAAGTTAAAACACAGCCACAAAGTAAAACCGTAGCACAGATTTCGGTACATGTTGAACCATGGGAAAAATCCACAACATGTAAACAGGAGAAAAACCCCCAAAATTTTTAGTTTTTACATGCAATTACTTCAAAGAAAAAAACCAGCAGCATGTTTTCTAATGTGGTTTATAATGTGTTTTATAAGGTGGTTTTGTTTGTAATGCGCAAGTGATCTAGTTACAGCTTATGTAAGTGCTAGTGTCCCTTTAACTCTTAGATTGTAAGCTCTCGAACAGGGTCCTCTTTTCTACTGTTCTGTGTGTGTAACGTGTATGTATATTTGTTATTCTGTCTCTCTCTTTGTACAGCGCTACGAAACTTGTTGGCGCTTCATAAATGCTTGTAACTAATTAAAAATAAGGAAATAGATTCAATTGCTAAAATGCTTCTTTTACCAAACTGGTTTTATTAAGGCTTAACTTTTAAAACCGCTAGAACGACCCTTTAAGGCTGGCTGGGCGTCATGACACGTCTTGTTTTTATTTATCAGAGGAGATGTCAGTTTAATCATTACAAAGCTATATTAAGAAAATACAATTTCTCATGAAAGTAACCCCCCCCCATCCCCCTCCAAGAGCCCACCGCTAACTCACTTGATGCCGCTCAAAGCAATCAAGCAATGTTTTCCGCTGCTTTTGATATATCCTTACATATTTAGAAATGAATCATCCCGCACAGTCCGGCGCGTCACTTTCCCTCATTGACGAGCGCTTTCTCTTAACGCTTCGATATTGAGGATGAAATAACGGCTCCCGTAGGAGATCTTTTGGCCGCTTCCCAGTAAAGATTCAAAAACGTCTTCCTTTTTTTTTCCTGCTGTGTTATTAATAATTGGAAAGAACTCCCACAGTTGACATAAGTAGGATATAAAATCTTTATCCTTCGGTAACGCGGGACTAGATCAGTGCGGCTCTAGGTCCGTAAACACGAGGATATTTAGAAATCGTGAAAAAATTAACAAATGTTTCAACAAGACAAATAATTAGGATAGCCGTTTAGACGCATCTCCTCAGCTGTGAGAGAAGGCCACGGACCTAATGCGTTTAGTGGTGTAGGACAGTGGTGGGAAAGCGCACTTTGATCTCCAGTGAGACGCACTGATGTGCAAGTCTCACACTCAAACTTGTCAAGACAAAGGAGGGAGGCCTGGCAGTCCGGTCACAAAGTAGGTTACCCCAAAGACAACACTCCAGGGAAACACACAGACCAGGATCCATTCACACACTGATCTCCCTGCAGCAAGCATCTTAAGAACACTCCAGGGAAACACACAGACCAGGATCCATTCACACACTGATCTCCCTGCAGCAAGCATCTTAAGAACACTCCAGGGAAACACACAGACCAGGATCCATTCACACACTGATCTTCCTGCAGCAAGCATTTTAAGAACACTCCAGGTATCCAGTTTTCAACATGATGGCCACCAGCGCACTCCACAACATGCTATCCTCACAAATGTATTTTGTATCTGCATTTCTTAACTTTTGGCTGATATTATTTTCTAAAAATCCCACTTTTTTTCGATAGAATTTTAACCTGTGCCCCCCCCCCCCCCCCCCCCCGTTTCAAAGGCCTCTGATGCCTAACACTTACCTGAACTCATTTCCTCTTCACACAGGGAAACACAGACCAGGATCCATTCACACACTCCTCAGTCCCACTCTCCCACCAGGACCGGCCTCTATTTTCAGGCATCCTGTCCAGCTGTCTACACTTCTTTCTCTAATTACTCTTCCTAATCCCAGGCAACCATCAATTACTCTCACCTTGCAGTCCTCTCCTCCTGTTTCCAACCCCAACCCTTCTAGATTGTGAGTTCCTACGGGAATAGGGCCTCATCTCCTCCTGTACTGTTTGTCAAATGTTGTTCAATGTATTGTAACCCGGTATATACTGTGCCTATTGTACAGCGCTGCGGAATATGCCGGCACTTTATAAAGAATAACAATAAAATAACATTTCAGCTGAAATATTAGCCTTTGTCGAACCTCAAAAAATGCGACCATGACCCTCTTAATGACAATGGACACACAGGGTACATCGCTGCCACCCACATAGTGACTATTGTAGCATATCGTGCATTTATTGAAGGAGAAAATCAGAAAAATGTCCTCAACTTCTGCACATGAAGAAATCTAGAGAAATTTAAGACATTACTGTGTGCGCTCAAAAAGGGGAATGGAAGCAGCTGGCACAAAGGAGTGAGGATGGAAGCGGCCGGCGACAAAGTAAGGGGGGACGGAAGCGGCCAGCGACAAAGGAAGGGGGGACGGAAGCGATCGGTGACAAAGAAGGGGGGATGGAAGCGATCGGTGACAAAGAAGGGGGGACGGAAGCGGCCGGCGACAAAGAAGGGGGGACGGAAGCGGCCGGCGACAAAGAAGGGGGGACGGAAGCGGCGGCGACAAAGAAGGGGGACGGAAGCGGCCGGCGACAAAGAAGGGGGGACGGAAGTGGCCGGCGACAAAGAAGGGGGGACGGAAGTGGCCGGCGACAAAGAAGGGGGACGGAAGTGGCCGGCGACAAAGAAGGGGGGACGGAAGCGGCTGGAGACAAAGGAGGGGGGACGGAAGCGGCCGGCGACAAAGGAGGGGGGACGGAAGCAGCTGGCAACAAAGGAGGGCGACGGAAGCGGCCGGCGACAAAGGAGGGGGGACGGAAGTGGCCGGCGACAAAGGAGGGGGGGCCGAAGCGGCCAGCAACAAATGAGGGGGGGCGGAAGCGGCCGGCGACAAAGGAAGGGGGGCGGAAGCGGCCGGCGACAGAGGAGGGGGGACCGAAGCGGCCGGCGACAGAGGAGTGGGAGTGAAGTGGCCGGCGACAAAGGAGGGGGAGTGAAGTGGCCGGCGACAAAGGAGGGGGAGTGAAGTGGCCGGCGACAAAGGAGGGGGGACGGAAGCGGCCGGCGTCAAAGGAGGGGGGACGGAAGCGGCCGACGTCAAAGGAGGGGGGAACGGAAGGGGCTGGCGTCAAAGGAGGGGGGACGGAAGCGGCCGGCGTCAAAGGAGGGGGGACGGAAGCGGCCGGCATCAAAGGAGGGGGGACAGAAGTGGCTGGCGACAAAGGAGGGGGGACGGAAGCGGCTGGCGTCAAAGGAGGGGGGGGGCGGAAAAGGCCAGCAACAAGGAGGGGGGCCGGAAGTTGCCAGCAACAAAGGACAGGGGGCCAGAAGTGGCCGGCGACAAAGGACAGGGGGGGCCGGAAGTGGCCAGCGTCAAAGGAGGGGGGACAGAAAAGGCCAGTGACAAAAGAAGGGGGGGACAGAAGCGGCTGGCGTCAAAGGAGGGGGGACAGAAGTGGCTGGCGACAAAGGAGGGGGGACGGAAAAGGCCAGCGACAAAGGATGGGGGGGGGCGGAAAAGGCCAGCAACAAGGAGGGGGGCCGGAAGCTGCCAGCAACAAAGGACAGGGGGGCCAGAAGTGGCCGGCAACAAAGGACAGGGGGGGCCGGAAGTGGCCGGCAACAAAGGACAGGTGGGGCGGAAGCAGCCGATAACAAAGGACAGGGGGGACCGAGGCGGCCGGTGACAAAGGACAGGGGGGACAGAAGCGGCCGGCGACAAAGGAGGGGGAGTGAAGTGGCCGGCGACAAAGGAGGGGGAGTGAAGTGGCCGGCGACAAAGGAGGGGGAGTGAAGTGGCCGGCGACAAGGAGGGGGAGTGAAGTGGCGGCGACAAAGGAGGGGGAGTGAAGTGGCCGGCGACAAAGGAGGGGGAGTGAAGTGGCCGCGACAAAGGAGGGGGGACGGAAGCGGCCGGCGACAAAGGGCAGGGGGGACGGAAGCGGCTGGCGACAAAGGACAGGGGGGGCCGGAAGTGGCCGGCAACAAAGGACAGGGGGGACGGAAGCAGCCGGCGACAAAGGACAGGGGGGACGGAGCGACAGCGACAAAGGACAGGGGGGACAGAGGTGGCCGGTGACAAAGGACAGGGGGGACAGAAGCAGCCGGCGACAAAGGACAGTGGGGACGGAAGCGGCCGGCGACAAAGGACAGTGGGGACGGAAGCTGCCGGCGACAAAGGACAGGGGGGACGGAGGCGACAGCGACAAAGGACAGGGGGGACGGAGGTGGCCGGTGACAAAGGACAGGGGGGACAGAAGCAGCCGGCGACAAAGGACAGGGGGGACGGAAGCGGCCGGCGACAAAGGACAGGGGGGACGGAAGCGGCCGGCGACAAAGGACAGGGGGGGACGGAAGCTGAGACAAAGCAGGGGAGACTGAGGTGGAGGGCAAGTACGACAAGACAGCCATAAATACCCATAATCCATCAATCGAGAGAGTATCTATTATTCAAGTAATTTTTGGGGTTCACACAAGAGCCCTTTACATCCAATGAGTGGCTCAGGGTAGAAAAAAAAATCTTGAAAAATACATTGTCGACAGCTCACGCGTGCAAGATGTTTTAGTTACTTCTTGACAGAGATCTGGATTATTTTAGTTTTATGTCCACATGCTCGAGGTATTGGTGGAACCTGGGCCATCGCAACGTATTGAAAAAGTGGTTTCCCACATGATGATATTTACCGGATAGTGTTGTCCGATGAACCGCTGACAACCAGTCGATCCCTGTACTGCAAGCAAGCAATCCCACGCTTGTGGCCATTCAAAGTTCGCACAAATTCGCATGTACTGGTATTCCAAACCTAGTTTAAAAAAAAAAAAAAAAAAATTATAAAAATGACAGTCATGAATAAATTAGGGTAACTCGACATTCCTATTTTATTTTGGACTTATTTCAGTGCCAAAAGGTTTAATACAGAAACAATCATGGATCAATGTTAGCTATTCCTCTGTATGAATTCTAATACACCTGTAGAAAAATTTCCCAAATGCCTCGACTGTTTCCTTACCTTTATAGTCCGGTCACCGGAGGCAGACACTATGTACTTGTCGTCAAAGTCCACCACGTTGACAGCAGCTCTGTGACCTACTAGGACCCGCCGCAGGGTGATGTCGGTAGCAGAGGCCATGTCCCACACCGCAATAGAGCGATCTTTGGAGCACGTGACCATCATGCCGTTGCTAAAACGCAAATGCAGCACGGCTTCACAGTGGTGAATCAGAGTGTTTAGCATCTCTCCTGTGTTTACGTCCCAGACTCTAGGTGGGGGTGGGGGGGGGGAAGAGATAAAAAGGAGGAATCAGTAACCGGTATAAACCTGTACGTGAAAATCTAAAATTTAATAAGAAGTTAAAACCTCACAGCATTTGTGAATTTGTAGTGTATTTATTTGCTTGGATAATAGGGGAAAAACAAAACAAAAAAACTAAAAAGTCCAGGGGTTTGTTTTTTGGAGCAAAAAAACAAAAAAAAAACAAACTCCAAATCAAATCATAAAAGTGCGAATGCAAAGTCAATCATTTCGCCCCTCGCTTGGACACGTTAGCCATGTGATTCTCGGATGACGGACGCGTTGGGACATGTGCAGCTCGGCTTTGCACACTTATGTAACGCGGTATAAACCGTAGAAAAATGCGTATAAAAGACGTTAACGTTCCGTGAAACTCGAAGGGAAAACAGATTTCACCAGAGCAGCGAGTAGCTTTGAGCAAACGTTTACAAAATACAAGTATGGTGAATCTTACACTGACATGACGCTGATCAGAACGCCGCGCGGCCCGGTTTATCGCAGCGCGCACCTGTTAAACGTTATTTTGACATAAATACATTTCGTAAGTTACAAAAACAAGGACAATACTTGCAACAATAATATTTGCAACAATACTGCTCCGCGTTGATAAGCTTTCACGTACTTTATCTTGAACTAGAGTAAAAGAAAAAGATCAAAAAGTGTCGATACAGTCTGAAATTGAGGGCAGAAAGGTCCAATTTGGCACCACATGGCAAACGCACTTCCCACTCTAGTCCTCTGACATTCAGGTATGTATTTAAGTCAAGCGGACTATCAAAGCACAGTGATATGACCAAATAAAGCTTAATGTGACCATGTGGAACGTTCACATATCTGGATCCATCGGTGGAAGACCTGCTTCTGCAATGGTGAAGACCACCTGGAAAAGACCAGTGACAGAAGAATGGAGCCATGCCGACATGGAAGGTCCCACTTCAATCGTCTTCCACTGGATGCATTCCACATGGTACTGGAAGTCCAGTCATTAAAAAACTGGAAGCTGTGAGAAAAGCCATATTCGTCCGAACCATAGATTGACGGTTTTTGCTTCCCAGTGTGTCCAAAAAGCGACGGAGCTGGATTTCTGGTGCCAGTTTCTAAATGGTCTTTAAACCTATGATTTTTTTTATAATGCGTTATCCCTGAAGCCTTTAAGAGGATGAAAGACATCAGTGTTAACGCGTTTCTATTGTTTCATTATACACTCTGGGCAGTATTACAATGTTGGTGCTACCTTAACCAGAGCGGTTGTAAACTGAAAACCTCCATAGGCTAGAATGGCTCTGGGAAGTTTACAACAGCTCTGGTTAAGTTAGCACCAACTATGTAATATGGCCCTCTAGGAGTTACTCATGTTGGTTTTGCAGTGCCGCTAAACGCCGGCATTTCACAAAAACTAAAATTTAAAGAGCAACAGGAGAAGAAGACTCGTTACAGTGCGCTTTCTCCTGTTGCGCTTTGAATTTCAGTGTTGCGAAACGCCAGCATTTCTCGGCACTGCCATATTGGCGGTCTGCATTATCAGCATACAGGCAGAAATGGCCTTTGTGTCAGATGCAGTAAATGTGCTGCAGACAGATAATAAAATGGTGAGATCTCCTGTTTATGGGGGTTTGTAGTGATCATATTGAGATTATTAGCAATGCAATATCTGTATGTGCTGCATAATATGCCTGTGTGTGGCAACTACAGCAACACCTTGTATCTGTATGTGCTGCATAATGCCTGTGTATGGGAATTACAGCAACACCTTGTATCTGTATGTGCTGCATAATGCCTGTGTATAGCAAATACAGCAACACCTTGTATCTGTATGTGCTGCATAATGCCTGTGTATAGCAATTACAGCAACACCTTGCATCTGTATGTGCTGCATAATGCCTGTGTATGGCAATTACAGCAACACCTTGTATCTGTATGTGCTGCATAATGCCTGTGTATGGCAATTACAGCAACACCTTGTATCTGTATGTGCTGCATAATGCCTGTGTATAGCAATTACAGCAACACCTTGTATCTGTATGTGCTGCATAATGCCTGTGTATGGCAATTACAGCAACACCTTGTATCTGTATGTGCTGCATAATGCCTGTGTATAGCAATTACAGTAACACCTTGTATCTGTATGTGCTGCATAATGCCTGTGTATAGCAATTACAGCAACACCTTGTATCTGTATGTGCTGCATAATGCCTGTGTATGGCAATTACAGCAACACCTTGTATCTGTATGTGCTGCATAATGCCTGTGTATAGCAATTACAGCAACACCTTGTATCTGTATGTGCTGCATAATGCCTGTGTATAGCAATTACAGCAACACCTTGTATCTGTATGTGCTGCATAATGCCTGTGTATAGCAATTACAGCAACACCTTGTATCTGTATGTGCTGCATTATGCATGTGTATAGCAATTACAGGTTTAGGCTTAGCAGCCTTTGTTCTTTCTTTTGCCTGATCCCATGGATTCTGTTACATATTGCATGTGTGGTCAAATAAAATGTTTTTAAATTAACCTTTTCTCTACCAAAAACCTCCGTACATTATTCTTAAAGCAAAAAGTTATACAGACGAGCTTTTATGCGACGATTTTATTATTCCATTGTATTTCAATTCAAATAAAGTACGGAGGTTTTTGGTAGTGAAAAGGTTAATTAGAAACATTTTATTTGACCACACATGCAATATGTAACAGAATCAATGTGATCAGGCAAAAGAAAGAACAAAGGCTGCAAAGCCTAAACCTGTATACCAGGAGATGATCATTTCAGTGCTCAGAACAGATTAAAAGTCTCGTGCTGCAGCTTCAATAATCCTAGAGCCACGAGCTACGGGGGAGACTCGCTAAACCCCTTCCAGATTGCTGCCTTTTATTACCCGGGCTTTCATCTATTTACGCTGGTTGTTAAAAGGCTAACAGAACACCGTAAAAAGACTAATTACTAGAATGGCATCACGCTGCCCACAAGATGCTTAGGAAGGACAGCGCAAGGCAAGCAGGCCTGCTAAAAACAAACCAATTATGCAACCTCAGGGGGCCGGACGGAGATATATGTATATGTGTGTAGTGTGTGAGAATCTCCTGATGACCCAAAAAAAAAATAATATATATATATATTATTTAGCCAAAATATGCTTGAATGACGCCAACAGTAAAATTACATTTAAACATACTCTTAAGCTCAAAACAAAGAGGCTACGAACGAAAATAGGTGGAAAAATGGAAGGGGTTAAATACGACGGGATACGGAATCCCAAAGCTCATGGACCTGTGCTTCTTTTGCTTTGGTTTGGAGCCTCTACACACCTAGGAGGAGGTCCTGACCACGTCAGACATGGCGGTGTAGCTCCGCCATTGGAAGAACGGTGGTGTAACTTCGGCAAACTACTTTGTATCAGGTACGGTAAAGCTATGGCGAATTTAACGTTCAGGGCATCTCCACCATACTTTTCACTGTAGGTTTTGCCAAAGCACATGGTTTTCAATGGGGATTCCACGCAATGGTGTTGAGTTCACTATAGTGTCAGCATTGTTTCTAGCGCGGTTTTCACGCATTTGCACAGGAACCCTACGTAAATCGCCAATTTTAAAGTTACCAAAGTCAGTTCACATGGGTTACAAACAGGAGAGCATCAGTAAATGGGTTTAGCCGCAGTTTACCCATTTTATGGAAGAGTAATGATTGTGGGGTTGTTTACTGCAATATTGCCTGACTGTGACAGATTTTCCTCCTACGGATAGCTAAAGTTCACCGTAATTGTAATGACGAACAATGGCGCTCTGAAAGTCACCCCTCTAGTGTTTAGAACATAATATATTGCGCTACATCACTTTGAGAGGCGGACAGATGTAGGGCTGCAACTAACAATTATTTTCATAAATCGATTAGTTGGCAGATTATTTTTCGATAAATTGATTAACCGAATAAATTTTTTTTTTGTTTAGAGTATTATTATGAAAAAATAAAAAATTTATAAAATAAATAAACCCCTGCCCCCCCTTTCATAAGCAATTATGAACAATCGAACGCTACTATGAGCACTTTGATAGACATAACGATGTCAGCACGAAAGCTGGGTGAGAAGGGAGGAGCAATCCACGCGGCCTGACCAACTTAATATATTATTTAATAATAATAAAGTGGTCAGGGTGCATAGAGTGTCCGTTTAAAATTATTTAATGAAGAAAGTGAATAGAAGGAGGGTCTGGAGGAGGGAGTGGGTGGGTTTGGGGCAAGATACCGGGCCTGATTGTGGGAGGAAAGTTACTGATCCATAAGGGAGGGATAGCAGGTCCAGACATGTGAGAGGGTAGGCAGGAAGTGTGGGGTGGTGTCACAGGAGTCCAGCTCCAAGTATAAAACACCAGCAGTACAATTCCTTTACCCAGCGGCAGCATTCCAGGGCCTGTGCTATGATTCTGCTATTGGTGTAAACTGACAGGGTTATTCAAAGAGAATCAGAAAGTCACAGCATGTTCGGTGACTTCTCGTTCTCTTCAATTCGGTCCAATTTGGTGATCTCGTTTCGGCAACCCAGCGGTGTATCGGTGTATTCAGCAAGCACCACAGGGCCGTCGTAGTGCAGGGAAAAGCCGCCGCAAACCTGCCGAAAACTCACTGCAAAACCCAGCGAAGGCACACCGAAACACGCAAAAACATCTGGATTAACCCCGCCGAACACGCCAGAAAAACCCGAGCAGGAGCCGACCACAGCGCAGAGCAGCCGCTGGAAAAAGCTGACACTGTAGACGACTGGAGTGGAAAAAAAAAAAACTGTACGCTTGAATGTTTGAAAAGTGAAACGCTGTTTGCAAAGGAACTACTGAACGAAAAGGTCTGGAATTTACATATAAAATCCAATGAATCATAATAAAAAGGGCTGTTACAGAAAAAAGAAAAAAGGATTTAAAAAAATGTCGCAAAAAAATCCCAAAAAATGGCTAAAAGATCCAAAAAAAATAAATAAATCTATAAATAAAGAGACTTTTTACTGCAGAATATTATAATCAACGGTTTATTAGATATTGGATTAAAACGAAAATATTTTTAACATTGAAGCCTATGAGATTCGCCGGAATAAACCTGTCGAATGAAACCACCGAATGGCAGGGCATTTCGGCAACTTTTCCCTGCTGGTTTGTGTTCTATGAATAGACGAAGCATTCCCTCTCTATGAGGATTTCACTGCCCTCGAACAGGCACTGAACAGGCACCGTATGTGCAGGCAATTCGCCAACATCTGGCGAACTGCCTGCTCTCTGAATAGCCGAATGGCCAGGAAGGGTAACCGAATGCTGAAATTCAGCGTTCGGTTACCTTTCGCCAGCAATCCGGAGCTCTTTTAATAACCCAGTAAATAAAAAACATACTGGATACGTCTAACACAATAGAAATAAATCATACAGAGTAAAACATGCGGCATGTCTACTCCACTCAGCTCCGAAGTAGCGTCTGAGATTATTAACCTTTAACTTGGACTATAAATAGTGTGATGCACACAGACCGATTAATCGACGAACCGATTAATCGATAATGAAAATCGTTAACTATTTTCATTGTCGATTAGCTGTTTCAGCCCTAGACAGATGCAATGTCGACCGCACGGTAGAAGCAAAGCTGATGACAAAAGAGAGACGGCTGGGCAACATACCTGACAGTGGAATCCGATGACCCAGTGATGATCACCCTTTCATCGTACTGTAGGCACAAAACAGACCCTGTGTGTCCGGTGAGGACTCTCTTACACTCCAGTGTATTCTTATCCCAGATCTAAAACACAAATCACAAATTGCACAAACGTTCAAACTACTTGAAGAGAACGAAGTTCAGTTTTATAATAACTATACGTGACAGTATTACAGATAAATATTCTGGGATAATCAAGACTCAATGCCAAATATATCATGACAAATATTTGTGGTATGTGTGGGGTTAATAGACAGAGATGGGATACTTCTAACCACACCAATGGACCTAATTGGGAAGGACAATCCCTCTTTGGGACTCCAGACGTTGTCTTTTGCAGATTCTCAGAGTGCATAAAACTTTGACACAATACAAGTGCAATGTCATAATCCTCAATAAAAGTTTCAAAAACCTGTAAAAACTGTACAAAATACCTTAGCCCTGATCCATAATATTTAGTTACAGGTTTACCAGCAGGAGAAGCCGTTCCAAAATACTCCAAATAGTTCCACGTCTGGCTCAGAAAGTGAATAAAATCTCCCAGCTTGGTAAAGTGCGCAGAAAGGATCGAACGAACGTTTAATATCACAATTCGAATGGTTCGAATAAAATTAGAAAATAAATTTGTTTTTAACCAGGACGATTACTCACCACACGGCTCTTTTATTTGTAAATAACCAAAATCCACAATACTGTAATTTCTTACTATGTAAAAAACACAACAAAATTGTGGCCATTAAACCAGGGTAAGGAAAACCAAGGGGTTTATTCAATAAGCGTCAGGCGTTTCCCGAAGATGCAAACACCGGCAAAAATCGCTCGTCAGCATTCCATAAAAGTATAATAATCCAGACAGAGGCAGGAGAAGAAGCTTCACAGCGAAGCTTCTCCTGCTGATGCTCGGATTTTACATTTGACGATGTAAACAGTGATGACTCTTTTCTCTTGCTTTTGCAACTTTGGCAAACCCTGGTGCTTATTGGATAACAGCCCATGGTGTAACAAGGACATTATGGCAACACCGTATCTATGGCGTAGGAAAGAGAAAAAGAAAAATCCCCAAGCTCCTCACCTTGATAGTGTTATCACGGAGCCCGCTCACTATTTTCTGGTCATCATACTGTAAACAGTAGACTCCTTTGCTTGTTTCGCTACGACAGTGGATTCTCTGTAAGCTGTGTCTTCCGCATCGCCAGTTGGACTCGATCGTCTGTTATCAGATGTGGAACACGAAAAGAAAAGAGGACAGGTTCATGAACACAAACACACACCATGGACACTCATGTACTAGACCTAAAAGATTTATTTATTTATTGATTTATAAAAGGATTTTACCAGGAAGGATACATTGAGATTTCTCTCGTTTTCAAGTATGTCCTGGGTTCATATGAACAACATATGGCTCTTCCTTTTGTTCCTGAACTATGACCCCTTTCAATTATGGGACTTCAGTAAAACCTCCCCATCAGTTCCTGAATTTAAAGTCTTCGCTAGGTGATGAATGTCCAATATGGCCACGGGCGTTACCAATCTCTCCCGCTGCTGAATTACTGCCGACAATGAGGTAAGGGATATTAATCCCTTCACTGCTGAGCCATTTCAAGCCTTAAAAAAAAAAAAAAAACACATTTTCTTTTTTTTATTATTACTTTTATTATTTTTTTTCTTTACTTTAAACATGGTCATGTTTGGAATCATTGGAAAGGCCATGCTCTGGCCTTTCTAATGATACCAAACATGACCCTGCTAGCTGCCAACAGTCAGGAGATATCAGGGTTCAAAGGAACCCCCTAGGTGTCAATGAGGACGTTCCCCACACGTCCTCAGCAGTGAAAGGGTTAAAGTCACTGGCCACAAGTGGAGATCTTTGCTGCTACAGCTTAGCGTGACGGTAATAACACCAAGGTAACCACAGATCCTCATGAGATCATATCAATATGTCCGGAGCAATTGTAACACATCGGATAATTCATACTATATTCTCGTCTCCTCAGATCATCTAGTAGGACTTTGGAGATGAATCGCTTACATCAAGGAGAACCCTTAACCAAGCATGACTAAGCTATTGGGGCTTACCTCAATGTCTTGAATAATTTTTGGGTAAAGTGATCTGTAGAAAGAATTTGGCGGAGTTTTCCCATCAGGCTGTTTGTTTTTAAACAGGTATTGACCCCTAGAAACAAAGGAAACCGGAGCATTACGAAAATTCCTACGAAAAGCAAAAAAACGGACTTGAGAAGAGAAAGTTAGAATCTGATAAGCACAGAAAAGAAAAAAAAATTTAAAAATTAAAATGACCACAAAAAGAAACCTTTAACCCCTTCAGGCACAGTGGTTTCAATCATAATCTGAATCCACAGTTCAGATTGACACCACTGTGAGTGTTCAAATTTCATTGTGATTCACGTCTTTAGATACAGATTTATATAAAAACTTCATTTTTATTTTCCAATTTTCATGTCATGTGCAAGAAAGGGTTAATTGGCAACCCTAAAAAAAGGTATGACTTCTTGATAGGACCTGTAAAATCTGTGTTTTAAAGGGACACTCCAATAAAGCATAAATGGTCAAAGTGGCTTGAATGTCCTCCACCTACAAGGGTTGCTTTAGGGCTCTGGGTGCACGGGATCAGCCTCAGCCTCATCCCGAAAGCTCAGAAGAGCACTGATCAGGCTTCCTGGAAAAAGGTCAGGAATGAACACCAGCTCATTCCTGCCTCTAGCCAATGGCTCTATGTGCTTGCATGGAAAGCCATTGGATTGGCTGAATGATCGAGCTGCTGTCCAACCTTCTTCTGGTGCGAGACATGCTGCAGGTCAAGAGGAAGCTGCAAGGAGTCACATCTGGACCAGAACTAAGGAAGCCTGGCAATGGATTAAAGGGAATATTTAGCTTCCTATAGGACTGAAACAGGAAGGGAGCATCTAAAGGCTCTGGGGAGGTTTAGGTTTAATCCAACCATTCCCCCTACCCTTTTAACGTAAAGATCCACTGCAAGCACCAGCATAGGGGATACAATAAATTCTCACTCTGATACAAACCGAGCCAACCAGCACATAAAGTGTATGTATGTAGGAGATATAGAATGGTTATCTTCCTGTTTGGGGACTTTGTATGTATATGAATTGGCTGTATGTTGCGACGTGGCCCACTCAGGCACTGACTGGTCGTATATGGATTATGTGATTAGAAGTGCGTCAACCCCTTTTGGGTGACAAAAAGAAAGTAAAGCAAAACACACGTTTCCTGATTGATACGAAATGTGTCATAATGACACAGAGATATCCTTTAAAGCCGAAACCTCATCGTGAAAGTGTATACAACCCACACACTGGACACACGATCATGCAAACCTTGGTGACAAATCAATTTAAAAGCAGAAGCAAAATCAATTTGTTTTGTAAAGTATATCAGAAACGTTCAAACGTCTTCATTGTTCCTCCAAACAAAACCAAAGGAGGCGTGTGATCTAATGGCGTTTAAGCGCGGTATGATGGAACGATTACTGGTCACAGACTTTGTGATTCCGGCGCTCAGCTGACAACCTGGAATGTGTTATCTAATTTATTCAAGAACAAGTTTGCCGACAATGATCCCATCAAGAAGTCTGGAGAGGTTAATACATGAATATGTATATCATATTGTTCAATTATTACTTCTCGTACACACACTGTAAGAGTATACACATTCCTGTCAAAGTCGCAGCAAGTATTTCTACTTAAAACTATATAGAAATATTTATTTCAAACAGAAATCGTGGAAATCAGTAAAGAGGAATTAGTAGAGGAAGAGCTATTTCCTGTAATAGAGGACAGGGGGAAAAAAAAATAAAGTCTGCTCTTGATATAGTAAACTCATTTCCTATAATCCTTTTACATGTATTAAAACAACTAAATCTGAGTCTTGTCAGCTGAAATGTGAGACCTGAAATCCCATTGATTAATTGGGAACAAGAGCATCAAGTTTCCTTTAGATCTTCCCCAACGTGAAGGAAAAAAATACAATATTCATGCAGCGGTTGCATTTTTACATATGTTACTGCCGCATCCTGAAAAGCAATATATAACCGGAGAAGCTCTAATTCATATTTACTAAAACTTTATCCTAATACAGATGCCAAGGAAGAAAAAGATTTTATATCTATACCCCAATATTAACAAAAAAAAGAAGAGAAATGGAAGAAAAAGGCCAAGGGTGGGGCAGACGTCACGGACTGGCGCCGCAGTCTGCTGGTTAATATTAGGGTATAGATATAAAATGTTCCATGGCATCTATATTAGGATAAGGTTTTAGTAAATACAACAGCAGCCAAAAGCGTGCCACGTCACGGGCCAGCCTGACAGCCAGGGGTGGGGCGGCAGATGTTACGGCCCAGCCTGACAGCCAATGGCAGGGCAGATAAATGACACGGGCCGACGGACAGGCAACGGCGGGGCAAATGATGACACGGGGCGACGGACAGGCAACGGCGGGGCAAATAATGACATGGGCCGACGGACAGGCAACGGCGGGGCAAATGATGACACGGGGCGACGGACAGGCAACGGCGGGGCAAATAATGACACGGGGCGACGGACAGGCAACGGCGGGGCAAATAATGACACGGGGCGACGGACAGGCAACAGCGGGGCAAATAATGACACGGGCCGACGGACAGGCAACGGCAGGGCAAATAATGACACGGGCCGACGGACAGGCAACGGCGGGGCAAAGGACGACACAAGCCAGACAGCCAACGACATGGCGGACGATGACATGGGCCAGACAGCCAACGACATGGCGGACGATGACATGGGCCAGGCAGCCAACGGCATGGCGGACGATG
Organism: Leptobrachium leishanense; assembly: GCA_009667805.1. NCBI lineage: Eukaryota > Metazoa > Chordata > Amphibia > Anura > Megophryidae > Leptobrachium > Leptobrachium leishanense. The sequence goes on along the minus strand of CM019068.1, from coordinate 24,086,371 downwards.
ACATGGGCCAGGACAGCTCCCAGCATGGTGGACGATGACATGGGCCAGACAGCCAACGGCATGGTGGACGATGACATGGGCCAGACAGCTCCCGGCATGGTGGACGATGACATGGGCCAGACAGCCAACGGCATGGTGGACGATGACATGGGCCAGACAGCCAACGGCATGGTGGATGATGACATGGGCCAGACAGCCAACGGCATGGTGGACGAAGACATGGGCCAGACCGCCAACCACATGGGCCGGACAGCCAACCACATGGGCCGGACAGCCAACCACATGGGCCGGACAGCCAACCACATGGGTCGGACAGCCAACCACATGGGTCGGACAGCCAACCACATGGGTCGGACAGCCAACCACATGGGTCGGACAGCCAACCACATGGGCCGGACAGCCAACACATGGGCCGGACAGCCAACACATGGGCCGGACAGCCAACCACATGGGCCGGACAGCCAACCACATGGGCCGGACAGCCAACCACATGGGTCGGACAGCCAACCACATGGGCCGGACAGCCAACCACATGGGCCGGACAGCCAACCACATGGGCCGGACAGCCAACCACATGGGCCGGACAGCCAACCACATGGGCCGGACAGCCAACCACATGGGCCGGACAGCCAACCACATGGGCCGGACAGCCAACGACATGGGCCGGACAGCCAACGACATGGGCCGGACAGCCAACGACATGGTGGACGATGACATGGCCAGACAGCCAACGACATGGTAGACGATGACATGGGCCGGACAGCAAATGACAAGGTGGACGATGACATGGGCCAGACAGCCAACGACAAGGTGGACGATGACTTGGGCAGGACAGCCAACGACATGGTGGACGATGACTTGGGCCAGACAGCAAATGACAAGGTGGACGATGACATGGTCCTGGATAGCCAGCGAAAGACCAGATACAAAAAGCAGTGTTTTCAGTGCAGGTAGCTGGATCTTTCAATCAGCGTAATTGCCAGCGATTAGAAGAGGAAAAGAGGGGAGAGTCTCCCCCACAAAGCCAATCGTCAATATTAATTCAGAACAGAAGGCTGGTAAGCTTTTCTAGATCTTTGGTAATAACATTTTTTAATACATATAACTTTATTGGCGCCGGCAGATGTAATGTATATTAAACATAAAATTATACACAGACAATGCATGTAAGCTGCCATAGATATACAAGCTAAAGCACATGGGTGTGTATACATGTCAGAGCTCTTTGAATATATGAGGTGAAAAAAATGAATGCATCAGGTGCTGGAAGGAACGGTTTGCTAAACGTGTGTGTGTCATATGTAAATCAGGAGCAGGAATAATAAAAAAGGGCCTTTTAAAGAGCTGCTCCTCCAGCGCCAGACAAGTGTAGGTTTTAAGTGAACGAGGTGCTCTAGGATAAGTTAGCACAGCGAGAAAGATTGTTCAATGCAAATTTCCTCATTCATATTTACAGAGGATATTCTAAAATCCTAACTACTGTCTGGCTCCGGGAAGGAGGTAATAGGGCTCCGAAGGCCCATAAGACAGTGAAGAAACTGTTTAATATTGGCAGATTCAGTGGAGGCATCAACTCTGTTCTACCAGTTAACCTTAACTCACCGAGAGCCAGACAGAGCGAGCGTAATGCAGATTTATTGGACGCGAACGAGGAGGGAATCTATATTTATAGAGCGCCTATAGGTATCTGCATAACGGAGGCTTGCAACAAATAATCTGGTGGCCGGATAGAATATTGTTCTGGGCAGCTGAAGTTTATGGTTAGGAATACAAAAAAGGTTTGCACATACGAGACTTGAAGCTCAGCATTAACAGGTTTTACCTCCAGCACCTTTGGGTCAGGATACTTAGCATCTCACTTATATACTGTATCATTTATCCTCAGATTCTGAATAAACATAAAAAGAAACTCAGTGATACTGGTCCACCAAGAACTACTCGAGTGATCTTCTCTACAGCGGTCATGGTGAAACTTGGCGCCACTGAGTTTTGAGAACTAGAAGCCCCATGATACGCAGCTTTATGGAACCTGTGGAACTTCTAAAGTATGCATTATGCCAAGGATGACCATCGGTGGTCTAGACTAGGCTCTACATAAAACTTTTCGTAGCTTCTGGTACAGGTAAAGCTGGGTATATTTTGTCAAGCAATGTTGTTACATTAAACATCTGTCAAATTCAAAACCATCATCTTTCGAATACTCGGAGGATTGAAAGAGCTTTCGAAAAGGTTGACAGGAGCGCCTCGAAAAATCGGCGGGAGCTTTTCAAAAAGGAGACCAGAGTATTATCCCCCCTAAAATATTTAATTATGGGTCACTCTACTCATCCTGACCACTTTATAGTTTTAGTAGAGTGCCCCCCCCCCCCTTCACCAATCTGGCAGAAAACGTAAGGGTGAAGTGGAGGAGTTTCATCCAACCACCCAGGGTCACCAGGGCTGTAATTTTGAATTTCCCGGCTGTCACCAGTTTGGTCACTAGTGATGTCACACACGCAGAGCAGCCGACGTCACCCTCTAAGACCAATCGCTGTACGATCGCTCTCAGAGAGGCCGCCTACGGATCAAATCTGTGAATGAGCGTGGCTCCGATCGATCGCTCTGCGCTGGCACTACGGAATTGGTGTACGTAAAGCGCAGAAGTCTTGTAGCTCTATGCAATTTGTGGTTCCTGTGCTACGCAAGCTGCGTAGGAGATCAGATTGTACAGAAAAGCTTCAGGGCCCTATTACATTCTTCACGCAAACGCGTGCGCAAAAACACATTAACGTGAGGGGCAAAACCCTTTGCGCAGAACGTCGTATTACAATCTCAGGGCAACAAACGTGCGTATACGTCTACCGTGGGCGAACGCTGCGCGAGCTTCCTGTACTTCGCGCGTCCTATACTTAACATTGTGAGCGCAAATGCATTTGTGCGCTGGTATGCGGATGGTATTACAATCTATGCGTAGGATTTAGCGCACAGTCTTTGTGTGCATAATTTTAGCAACTCCTGAAAGCTGGTGTTAACGGCAAATCTGAACGTCTGGCCGAAACCAAACACACCGGCAAAAAAAACCAAAAAAAAAACAAAACGCAGCAAAGTATAGTTACACATTCTACACATACCAAACCAATAAATTTGAGAAGTTGTGCGTGTTTTTTTTATTGAAGCAGTATATATGCGCAGATTGACTTTGACAGGCGCAAAAACTTAACGTGAGACAATTGTGGTTCTTCTTCGGATTGGCTGAATCGCGTGAAAGAACAGTCCGCACGCTGATTTCTGCACGCGTTTTTGCGCATCTGTTTCACGCGCGTTATTTTTGTTTTTGACGGATGGAAAAAATGCGCGAGGATTGTAATTCCAGTGCTAATTTTACGCGCGGTAATGTTTGACGCGTCGCGCACAAATTCACGCGTTTACAGTGCATTTTTGCATGAGGAATGTAATCGGGCCCTCAGTGCCTACAGAGTTTGGAAATACCTGATGCAAAGCGCGGTGAGGGGCCAAAAGGTGAGTAAAATCACCGAAGAATAATAATAATAATAAAAAAATACAAAAAAAATCAGACAGAGGCCGTCAGCTGCAGCTGCCTAATTAATTAAAAGGGGGGAGGGAGACTATTTTCCAAAACCGCATCCCTTTAAGGAGTAGAAGTGTCCAGTCACAACAGATCCAGCTCAAAATCTTGAAAAGGCCAAAACATTGTCTTGATACCCCACTAAAGACTATGAGCCAGATCTGGAGTGTCTTAGCCCCCTGTGGTCTCCGCTTGCACCAAGACGTAAGACCCATGGTTTCCTTGGCTGAGTGATTGTGGCTCATTTTGCATAAAACGCTTAAAAGTCTTAGGTTTGTTTACATAAAGTTTATGGTGCACACACCCACACAGATGTGGGTCCTTTGTTTGTTTTTATAGTTCTTTTAGCTTTCAAAAATCATCACCCATGGTCTTCAAGGTGGCACAGTTTCAGCTCCCAAATATTTGCAAATGCTTCTGGTTCGAGTGGGGTGAAGGAGTATATGCCGAAAAACAATGACACATAAGGGACATCTTAGGTAAAATAAACTTAAAAAACCCATTATTGCTTAGAAGAAGTCTGCCACTTTAATAAACTAAGGCCCCTATTACAATCTTCGCGCAAATGCGCTAGCGCAGCGCAATTTTTTTTTAACTCGTTACCGCGTTAATTTGCGCTCGCTGTTACAATCCGAGCGCAGTTTTTCAGCCTTAATGTTTTTCGATCGCAAATCCGACGTGCAAAGCCGGGCGCAAATGACCGTTGCATGCAGGAATCGGCGGGCAGACTGTTTTTTCACGGGATTCAGACAATCAGAATTAAGAACCACCATTTGCTAGGTTTCGGTTGTTGCGCCTGTCATCGTCAATCTGCGTATATGTGCTGCAACAAAAATAAAAAATTAAACAATTTATTAATTTTATTGTTTGGGTATGTGTAGAATGTGTAACTGTACTGTGCTGAATTGTTTTTTTGTGCAGGTTCATTTCGTTTCGGCCAGAACGTTCAGATTGTAAATTAACACCAGGTTTTCAACGACGTTACGATACTTTGCTCAAACGTCATTCGTACGACGTTGCGTGAAGATCGTAATACCATCCGCTCGAACGCATTCGCGCTGACAATGGTAAGTATGGGAAGCGTGCACGCACTTGCGCAGGGTCAATCGCGGTAGACGCTAACGAGCATCATTTGTGCGAACGCCGTAAAATGACGTTCCGTGCAAATGGTTTTGTCCTCGTGCAAAAGCGCATTTGCGCACACGCAAATGCGCTGCGTGAGGATTGTAATAGGGCCCTAAATCTGGTATATGTACAGACTGCATTTCAGCACAACTTTCAGCTTTATTTGCTAATCAGGTCTATGAACAAACCTACATATTCGGACATCCAGACACAAAGCACGAACATGTTTCTATTAACCATTGTGGAAGTAACACATGGCACAATACAGTTGTACATAGGTGCTCACCATCCTCTCCTTTCCGCCAGCCCCCTCCATAGGGAGTCCGTCCTCACCATCCTCTCTATGAGTTTCTTCCATAACATGCCATCCGACGTGACTCTGTACCACTCCTTACACACCAGCTCGGCAGCACACAGCGACCCGGCGTCGAGGTAGGAAAGTATGTTCTCGGCTATGTGGTCCAGTCCACGAGCTAAAAGGAGGCAAAAAGTATATATATTTATTTTGAAAACTAACACGGTGAGGGAGATTTGCTGACATGGATCCGGCAATACCTGGGGATTTTATTCTCTGGAGAAAATAATACATTAAACCACTTTATTTTCAATTGTTTTGGCCAATTGTTCAAATTAGGTATTCCTGTACTGTCTGGCTGGACCCCAAATATATTCTACTACCAGACTGTATCCCGGTCGCTGCATGGCAGCCGTCCACAAGCTCTGCCCAAATAGGGGGTAGATGAAGGCACCCAACGATTGAGCGGGGCAAGTACTGGCTGCAATATTTCATCAAAGAATGAGATAACGCATAGATTATATATATATATATAGAGATATAGTATACACACACACACACACACACACACTTATTTGCAAAGTATTTTACCAGGAAGGATACATTGAGTTTTCTCTCGTTTTCAAGTATGTCCTTATACAGTATATATTTCACGACTTGACTACTGCAACTCGCTCCTTATTGGCCTCCCCAACACCCGTATTGCCGATTTGCAATCTGTAATGAATGCAGGGGCCAGGCTTATTTTTCTCACTAAACGCACCTCGCGTACTTCCCCCCTCTGCCGGTCCCTCCATTGGCTTCCTGTACGTTTCAGGATACAGTTTAAAATACTGACGCTCACGTTCAAATCCCTCAATAACTCAACCCCTCCTTACATGTCTTCGTTACTCCGCAAGCACATCCCATCTAGACAACTCCGGTCGGCAGGTGATCTCCATCTGTCAACGGTCTACACGCGCACGGCCAACTCTCGCCTCCAAGACTTCAAGGGCAGCTCCGGTCCTGTGGAATGACTTGCCTCGCCCTATCAAACTCTCCCCTGACCTTCAGGCCTTCAAGAAATCCCTCAAAACCCATCTCTTCAGATTATTGTACCGCATCACTGATGCAACTCATCCCTCTGCTCACCTACTCACACATGATTGAAGCTGCTTCAATGGCCCCACCTTCCCCAAACCACTGGCATTAATGATCCTGCTATCTAGTGCAATTCCTCTGGTCTTCCTCAACCCCAATCCCTCTAGATTGTAAACTCCTATGAGCAGGGCCCTCTACACCTGTTGTTTCCATCCTATGTCCGTTTATATGCATTTTGTTCCCTTTGGTTATTGTAAAGCGCTGTGGAAACTGTTGGCGCTATATAAAATGATGACAAAATATACACATACACGTGTGTAAAGGACTTCTGTAATAAGAATTATATAAAAAAATAAGTTTTGTACGCAATTTATCTAAGACTTTCAGGGTAATTCAAAGCGATCCGAATTGCTTGAGAAAGGTAACCGAACACTGAAAATCATTTGGCTATCCAGAGAGCAGGCAATTCGCCAAATCCTGGCGAATTGCCTAAACATACGGTGCCTGTTCGAGGGCAGTGAAATCCCCATGAAAAAGCACTGCTTCGGCTATTCAGAGAACACAAACCAGCAGTGAAAGGTTCCCAAAATGCCCTGCCATTCGGTGGTTTCATGTGGCAGATTTATTCAGGCGAATCCCAGAGGCTTCAATGTTAAAAATATTCCCGTTTTAATTCAATATCTAATAAACCGTTCATTGTAAAATTCTGCAATAAAGAGTCTATTTATAGATTTTTTAGGATATTTTAAGCATTTTTCTGTTTTTTTTTTTTTTTACTTATTTTTTCTGTAACAGCCCTTTTTATTATCATTCATTGGATCATATGTAAATTTCAGACATTTTCACTCAGTAGTTTCTTTGCAAACAGTGTTTCACTTTTCAAACACTCAAGCAAACGGTTTTCCCAATTTATTCACTGCATTCGTCTGCGGTGTCGGCTTTTTCCAGCAGCTTCGCTACGTGTGATCGGCTCCTGCTCGGGTTTTTCGGCGGGTTAATCCAGATGTCTTTGCAGGTTTCCGGCGTGCATTCACTGGGTTTTGCGGTTAGTTTCCGTCAGGTTTGCGGCAGCTTTTCCCTGCAATTCAGGGGGCCCTGTGGTGTTTGCTGAATACACCGCAGGGTCACCGAAATGGGATCGGCAAAAGGAACCGAATTGAAGAGAACAAAAAGTCACCGAACGTGCGGTGACTTTTCAAATCTCTTTGAATTACCCTGTGAGTGTGCATCTGGATCTCCCCCCCCCCCCCAATATATAGACTAATATGCGATACCCAAAAACCGAAAGGATATACCAGGGAACACAAACCTGTCTGGTACAGGCATACTTTAAGGTTTACTCTAAAATGAAAAAAAATATTAAATAAGTAAAGAAAAAGTGGGATGGTGCTTTTTATAGATAAAACTAAAGACGGTCCATTTAGCACTGTAAGAGCTACAATTCCTATAGTGCGCCACTTGTCTTTGACTAGCGAAGTATCATAATATATAAAAATAAGAAAAATTCGAGTAAAGCAAAAATACCAAACATGTCAATCTTTTCCTTTTTGCTTCCAACCAATTACACACATGATAAATAGCAAATGCATTTGTAGCCAATGTTTTCTCCAATTAGAAAGACGAAAAAATAATTGCATTTTACTAAACTAAAAATCAAATGGTAGAAATTTCTACATTTTAGTAATATGTCTTTAACAATCTGATTTTCCTTTTTACTTCGTAAAGTAAAATGGAAAAATCAGATTAAAAGAAGTCACATGAATAAAAAAAAAAAAAAGGAGATATATATACATACTGTATATATAAAAAAAAAACCAAAAAAAAACAACCCTACTACGCGGGTCTCATTCAACCTTTAAAGTACAGAAAATAAAGCTATGCATTGTAGGAGAATGCAGTCACACCAATACTCTTCTTGACGCGATGCTGATCCGTAGTCAGCAGGTTAATTGAGAGCATGTCACATTATAGCTGAGTGATCGGTATATTAAGGATTTCAGATCAGAGAGGACAGGAAATAAAAAAAGCAGGTCTACAGATTCTTCCTTTCTTGGTATCATTCTATGGAGCAGTCTCGCTGGGCACAGGACGCTCACATGCTCCCGTTTCACACCCACGCCGTGTTCTGAGTCATCTGACTCTTATCAAGTTTAAGAAAAAGCGTGCAGGCCTTGGTTAAATCGTTTTAGGAATAAAAAATAAATAAAAATCATAAACTCACTCGTACAGATTAGCAGGATACAGTTATGCTTCTACAGAAACAAAAAGAGCGTTTGTCTGTTAAACGCTGGCCATCACATCCTGTTACAGAGGATGGAACCCCCCCCCCACCCGCAACATGATCAGGACAGAGCGGGACGCAAGAATTATTTTAGACCGTAAAGCATATCATTATATGAAAACCTTTAAACAAATCCAACGGTAATTTGCCAACAAAAGGCGAAACAAAAGGTGAACCTAACCAGAAAGTTTTTCTTTTGTTCTTTGTTCTGTAATTGATATAGTAGAAGGTATTAATGGCAAAGTGTGTCTTTTTGCTGATGACCCAAAGATCATACCTGCCTATGAATGACCTGCCAGGGTGGAGTAAATGGTCCTTAGGGTGGTAGAGTGTAGGACCTGCCGGGGTGGAGTAAATGGTCATTAGGATGGTAGAGTGTACGACCTGCCAAGGTGGAGTAAATGGTCAAAAGGATGGTAGAGTGTATGAATTGCCGGGGTGGAGTAAATGGTCATTAGGATGGTAGAGTGTATGACCTGCCGGGGTGGAGTAAATGGTCAATAGGATGGTAGAGTGTAGGAATTGCCGGGGTGGAGTAAATGGTCATTGGGATGGTAGCGTGTATGACCTGTCAGGGTGGAGTAAATGGTCATTAGGATGGTAGAGTGTACGACCTGCCAGGGTGGAGTAAATGGTCATTAGGATGGTAGAGTGTACGACCTGCCGGGGTGAAGTAAATGGTCATTAGGGTGGTAGAGTGTAGGACCTACCGGGGTGGAGTAAATGGTCAATAGGATGGTAGCGTGTATGACCTGTCAGGGTGGAGTAAATGGTCATTAGGATGGTAGAGTGTACGACCTGCCAAGGTGGAGTAAATGGTCAATAGGATGGTAGAGTGTATGACCTGCCGGGGTGGAGTAAATGGTCATTAGGATGGTAGAGTGTATGACCTGCCGGGGTGGAGTAAATGGTCAATAGGATGGTAGAGTGTATGACCTGCCGGGGTGGAGTAAATGGTCATTAGGATGGTAGAGTGTATGACCTGCCAGGGTGGAGTAAATGGTCATTAGGATGGTAGAGTGTACGACCTGCCAAGGTGGAGTAAATGGTCATTAGGATGGTAGAGTGTATGAATTGCCGGGGTGGAGTAAATGGTCATTAGGATGGTAGAGTGTACGACCTACCGGGGTGGAGTAAATGGTCAATAGGATGGTAGCGTGTATGACCTGTCAGGGTGGAGTAAATGGTCATTAGGATGGTAGAGTGTACGACCTGCCAAGGTGGAGTAAATGGTCAATAGGATGGTAGAGTGTATGACCTGCCGGGGTGGAGTAAATGGTCATTAGGATGGTAGAGTGTATGACCTGCCGGGGTGGAGTAAATGGTCAATAGGATGGTAGAGTGTATGACCTGCCGGGGTGGAGTAAATGGTCATTAGGATGGTAGAGTGTATGACCTGCCAGGGTGGAGTAAATGGTCATTAGGATGGTAGAGTGTACGACCTGCCAAGGTGGAGTAAATGGTCATTAGGATGGTAGAGTGTATGAATTGCCGGGGTGGAGTAAATGGTCATTAGGATGGTAGAGTGTACGACCTGTCAGGGTGGAGCAGGGCCGGATTAAGATCTCTATTTGTATATTGAATATATTGCCTTGAAATTTGTATATTTTGTTTGTTTGTTTGTTATGCTCATCGGTCACTCAATAGCACCAATGGAAAACAAAACAAAGGAAAGGGAGGAGGAAAAGAGAAAGTTCCAGGACATTTGTGGATTTTACACTTTTTGTTTTTGCATACTGCATTACAGGCTTCTGTTTTGTCTTTTTTATCTTTATATAGTTTGCAGGTCTATTTCTGTAATGATGATCACTTGTAGAAATATAGACACAGTTCTAAAAATGAAAAAAAATGTTTAGAAGAAGAAGAAAAAAACACCAATACAAACCAATACACACCAATTCAAACCACACATTTTAACAGGATTTAGCAAGAGAAACATTCTCCATACAGGTCCTACACGTCCCCTATACCTGGCACTAATAGCTCATTCGTTGGTGTGTGTTCACGGTAACTTTACCTGGAAGTGCAGTGATAAAATCCCTTTGCAACATTGGCTTAAGATAGGTGTTGATGTGCCCATGCTGGTAGTGGCACATTCGAGAAATGAGATGCTCTACGAAGTCCACCTGATCGCACTCCGACCATTGCTCAAAGTACTTGACGCAGAGCTCCTTTTCCTTCTCGTAGTTTGCGGACAGCTTCCTCTGTTTGGGCACAATTATGCTGGAAGTGACGTTGGCAAGTTTTGTCTACAAGGAAAAAGAAAAATATAAGAATTAAAAGTGATTATAAACAAAAAAAAAGGGAAAAAGAAAAAAGGAAAGAACCCGTGAGCGCACAGAACAAATTCAGGAAATACATCTGGTGCACAACAGGGGAAAAAAGATTTAAACATAAAAATCGGCCAACTGAGAGTATCCATTTGCCAATGTCAGTCTGCAAACTGCCACATATCCGCGCAAGGAACGCCGAGGACATTATCATCCATGCTGGAGCTGCGCATAAAATACAAGACACTGTTAAATGGGAAGCTGGAGTGACACTTTAATGTACCCGCATGAATTTCATGTCCTTCCAAACGGAGGGCTGCAGTAATTTAACGCAAGACTATGAATACTCTTAGGTGGATCATGCGGACAGAAGTGAAACGGATGGGCAATGGTTGCGCACTTATCCGGCCAACATCGACCGGATTTAAAGCTGCAAACATCTAGAAGGTGAACAGTCTGTTGACCATCTCAAATGTATTGATTGTCCCGAGGGCTTTAATCTGTACGCTTTCAGTTTGGTGAACAGTTACAATTATACATTAGCTGTTCTTTAAAATATACACAAGTTCCATGCAATCCAAAACACGCAAAAAAATATATAGATCAAGATGGGCAACGTATGCAATAAAGCATCGAGACAGACGCCCCCCTCCACCTTTTAATAGACTTCCCATTCCGCCTCCTAATGCGCTGCATGACGCTGTCACTTCTCTCCTTTCCGACACTCCGGGGAGACTGAATTCGGTGCCAGCCTCCTCCCAAGGTACTATGGCCATTGCTCTCAAAGTGCACAGGCAGTGAAGGTGTTAAACCAAAGAGGAAGAGAGGATGATTACTGTATATAAAATGTGATAATAAAGCAATGTGTTTAGAGATTGACCATTAGTCTCGTGTTTAATTCCGTATCTGCGAGGAATTAACATCTTAAAGATGGTTAGTGGGATTCTGGTCTTGTATGGTTATGGCTTTAAAATAATGGATAAAAGGGTATAAAAAGTGACATTCTGGGATTAAGAGATTATTTTCTCCTCTTCATCAGGTGTCTGGCTAAAGGTTGTGAGGGCTTTGTTCGTCAGCTTCTCTGCATAACATCTCTGATAGCTTGGCTTCCATCGAGGTAGCCTGGACCAGGACTGGGTGTGCCTTATGTGCAGAGAAGGGACGGACAAAATAATGGGTCAGGTCTGACCATCAAGCTTTGGACAGAACCCCACAATGTTCCAGTTACAAGCATATTACAGGCAATGCATGGTAAGAGTAGGCATCTGAACAGTTGGAATAGTCGGCAGCCCAGACGATGTATATTTAGGCACCAAACACCAGGATTGCAGGAGAAGACCATTATTCCACAGACGTGAACCTGGGCAACATTTCCATCCAGCGAGCAGAACTTTGTCAAACCAAGGCTTGACAAAGACCACTTGTTGGATCAAAAAAATGCCCAGGTTCACGTTTGCTGAATAAGGGTCTTCTACTGCATCTTTGGTGTTGCAGGTCAACGTATGCTTTGTTGTTGTGGACTTGGGAAGCTCTGGCATACTGATTGCAGTAACCCATACTACGTTCTCATATACTAGGCTGCTCTAGACCAACATGATCATCTTTTGGATACACAAAGATTATCCCACCAGGTCCAGGTCTTCTTCAAGGTAGTCCATTTTCTGTAGCTTATTGTGCCTTCAATGATGAAATGGAAACGTACAAACGGGACGGGGGTGTAAAATTTCAGGAGAACGAAGGAAAACAACACGTCTTTAGAAGAGAGATGACATTTAGAGTGTATACGAGATGATAAAAAGCAAGCCACATGCATGCACAGAACATCTAACATATGTTGAAACCTGTTAATCCAAGGAAGGATCGCATTCTAAAGTGACTGACTTTTTTGGCCTTCCATTTTGTATTATAATGTTAACAACAAACATGAAGGCTTAAACCAGAAAGACTTGAGTCTCTTTTTCAACCTATAATAAGTTGTGAATATTCAGTGAATAAAAAGGTCAAATAGCTCCAAGGAAAGTGTAAAATAAGAGAAATTACACCCAAAAACAGCTTCCAAATTGTATCTATACCACTTTAACCATAAGATGAACAAAATCCTTAACCCCTTCACTGCTGAGCCATTTCACGTCTTTAAAAAACACATTTTTCTTTTTTTTATTATTTATATTTTTTATCTTTACCATAAACATGGTCATGTTTGGTATCATTGGAAAGGCCATGCTCTGACCTTTCTAAATGATACCAAACATGACCCTGCTAGCTGCCAAAAGTCGGGGGATATTGGGGTTCAAAGGAACCCCCTATCTCCACCCCATCTTTCCTTAGGAGTCAATGAGGACGTTCCCCACACGTCCTCAGCAGTGAAAGGGTTAAAGCGTCGCTGTGTGTTTAGAGTGTGGTGGGAAAAAAAATATGATTATTTAGTGAACTTCTAGTTTATAAAAAGCGATTTGCCAACACTTCGATAGCATGACGAGTCGTGGGAAGGATAATGTATTATTTCCTTGACTAGAGGGGTAGGCACCATTTAACTGTTAAAGCAGGTCATGGAGTTCGATGGCTGTGGGAAATGCTTCAGAGAGTTTTAGTGATGATACCAATCTAGGATGTTAATGACAGTGTTCGCGAATAGATTTTACGATCTAACTTTCAATTACAGATACAGTAGCTGGTGCAGCAAATTAAAGTTTACAGTATGCAGGCGTTGTGTAGACACTAATCGCATTATGAGTAATAGATTCTCCTTTGTGGGAACACCTTGTAAGAGGGCCTAGACTTTCCGAAGCCGTCTAGTTGACTACTGATCAAGAACTCCGTTCCACAGGGATACAGGAATGAGGTCACAGACAAAAAAAACAAAGTTTCCAACACCAGTAATTTAGTAATATAGGAAAATACACTAGAAAACGAATTTAAAGGGACACGCTGAGCACAATAATACGGGCGTTGTCCTTCGATTATATAGTGTGAAGAGTTTCCAAGCCCCAGCTATGCTTTAAAAGCATTGAGTGGCATTGGCTGTTACGTTGTGCACATACTGGGGCTTAGAAAGACCTGAGCCGAGTTTCAGGGATCTAGAAAATGTAGCAGGCCCCATTTGGAGACCTATTTCCCTCCAATGGTTCTCCTTGAGCTTACATTGGTTATACCAGATACAAACCACTTGGGAAAATTGTGGCGTACTGGGGGTTTAAAGTGGCTAGCCATACATACAACCCAAGTCAAATTTGTGTGCTAAATCGCACTCTCCTTTTTCCAGAGAGACACTTCTGTTCTACTTACTGCCGCCATCTTTCCGATGACATTGGCGGATTGTAGAAGACAGGATACAATAGAACCCAGCAAGCATGTATGACAGGTGTGCTATAAATTCACAAATGCAAATAGTTGACTAAACCGTTGGAAATTCAGAATTCAGCATTGGCAGGAGCATCGAATTCTGCAATATTCAGTTGCAGATCACTGTAGAACAGGTAGAACTTCAGCTATTGCCACGATATGACCCTTTCGAGTCCACAGCATAACACTGGAATAGTAATTATTGGTTACACCCACAGACGATTATAGGTCTTCCAATGAACACTAGATTATAGTCAATTGACAGCTATGATCCTGGATCAAGGCATTGCTTGCTGGAACAAATCTGCCATTATCTCCTGGGTTTCCCCAAGTTTTGTGTCCCAAGGGATCGACCACCATTTGGGTGACCCAGTTGATAAAAAAGGTTAGATATGGAGAATGTGCAAAAAGTATAGATTGAAGTGGAATGTAGCAAATTACAGGATATAAGCAAGAACTCTACAAAAGGTCTACACCATGGAGGTAAACCTCCAGCCCCAGATGCAGGTCAGGCCATCAACATATGGGGTGGCCAATTTGACATCCTTAGTCCAAGGTATATTTTTGTGCATCTGATGCCTCAAACACAAATCAAGCTCTTGAAGTGAAATAATAGAAGTTACAAAAACATGGGGTGTTTAAAGAGGACACGGCATTCCTTCAGTGCGCCGAGAAAGGGGAACAATCAATGTTTAATTATAAGAAACGATTGTGGAGAGGAGGACGGGCAGACGCTCTGTACCTCCGCACTGCAGTGGGCTTTAAACTTGTTATTGTTAATGGTTTAAATTTCACCATGCTAATCATTTCAGGACATAAGCCTTTTCTTGATAACCTAATGAATTATTCGAACATCCTTCAGCAGAAAAAAAATTCTCCGTGACAGCACTAATTACAAGACGTTTTCCCAGTGGTTATGTAAAATATGACAGAGCAGCAGCACGGGGAATTGCGGAAAACCGCTTCTAATTTCCACCGAGAAACTGACAAACACCTCTCTTTTATCTCTCCGAGCTCTCAAGTAAGATTTAACTTTCTCATTTAGTTAATTACCGCGCGAGGCTCATCCTTCCCTGGATCAGAGCGGGCGCGCAGAGCCTTTATCGTGTTAACTTGTGAGCTTGATAGATGGCTGCTGCTAAAACTTAATAACTTCACCCCACGGCAAATTGTAAGATAAATATAATAGAAGAAACTCTGACAGGAAAAAAAAAAAACGGAAAAAAATAA
Source organism: Leptobrachium leishanense (assembly GCA_009667805.1). Classification (NCBI taxonomy): domain Eukaryota; kingdom Metazoa; phylum Chordata; class Amphibia; order Anura; family Megophryidae; genus Leptobrachium; species Leptobrachium leishanense. The sequence continues at coordinate 24,071,183 of CM019068.1, read as the reverse complement.
AATGCCAGAAATCAGCACAGGGTTGGTGTTTCGATGTAGGCAGCAAAAACAACAGACAGCTTATTACTGGCCGAGTGTCACTCGTCTTTAAAAGACTCCAGGCAGTTGACGTCTGAAAACTTCATCAGTTGGACGTATTTTGGGGGTTTCAAAGCCTTTGATGAGACTTTGGAAAAGCAATGTTGTTGTAAAAATAATCATATTCAGGGTCAACCAAATTTATCAGTTACTGAGTCAACAGTTGAGCACCATCGTTGGTGCCAAGTGTTGGAGCTTCATGACCCAATGATGTGTCAAGGGATCTGAAGTATGGTGTGCGAAGGTTAGCCATCGCTGGTCTAAACAATTGGGTTTGGAGAAGGCCATGTCCCTCACAGCACTTTGATCCACATTTTCTAGGGCCTCAAAGGACCAACAGGGCTTCTTCCCCAGATCTGCTATCAAAGTAGAGGACTGACTTACCTGGTGGAAACATGTCGGGAGAATTGACCTTCCCAAGCGCAAGGCCTGTATGATAAGGTTTAGGCTACTAAAGCACAACTGGTAGATGTTAAGGGTTCAAGCTTATGTGGCCAGCAAAGTTGTCTGCATCATCCCTGCCACGCGATTCAAAGGTCTAGGACCCCCAAGCTTGTCGGTCTGGCACGGAAGTCCCGAACTTTGCTGCACAGAGCGTCCATTCACAGCAGAGGTGACTCCAAATTGCTCAGTATTATTGCCGAACCCTTTCAAATCTTGTTTAAACTCCCTAGGCTTCTAAAATGTCTGAGCCTGCGGTTCTTGCACGGATGACCCAGTTCGTCCTTGTATCAAACCCCCAAAAAGTGTTGATCAGGCACTCTTCGATAAAGAATGACACAAGGTGGGCTGAGGGTCTTACCTCAACTGTTGTCCCGTCTACTGTTGCACTTACACGTGCACGTTTTGTGGAAAAGTAGCATGCAAGGCCTTGATGAATTTTATGCTCCAAGGATCCCTTGTCCTTTGTCCTCTGGAGGTGTACATGCCGACTTGAGCCGACTGTGGACATGTCAAAGACAGGTCTTTCAAGTACTTTGAAAATAAAACTTTAATACTGGATCCATTAGCCAGCATTTGATTAGTCAATTAAACAAGGTTTGTTTACAAAAGCCTAGAAGGGGACCAGGATTTCTTCCACATGCTACTCATTGTTACACATTATGGGATATGAAGAGCTAAGAGCGGTTACTCACAGGCCATTGCATAGGTATAGAATCCCTAAATAGTCTACCTTATGATATGAAAATTTAAGTCCAGCGGCTTTAAGTTTAAATTGCTGCTCTTTGCTAATGCACCACGTAACAGGATTCACCCAAAAACATACCTTTTGGCTACGGATTGAAAGCAGTTTAATGTCCCTGCGGACTTAAGTATCCTAGTGAAAGGTTTTAAATAAACGCTTGATCTTCTCATCTTTGACATGAAAATATTGGAAAAGTGTTTGGCAGAGCCTCAAAAGAAGCAGAGCTGTCAGTCACTGGATTCCCATGGAGAAAAGCCTTGTGCGCCGTACAAAGGATTGTGGGAAACTATATTATGAAGCAACCATGACTGGCAGCAGTACCCCTGACACTGTCCTCGGCATCTGCCATCTATTCTCTGCTGGGGATGGAGCGTCTTTTCCGAGAATCGCTGAAGAGTCGGAAAGACGGAGAGAAAATTGTATCCATGCTAGCTACAGATATAAAAGAAACAGAAAGTAGATATAAAACATGTCTTGTTTTCTGGTAAAAAGGCTTTGAATGGGTAATCTTAAAAAAACAATGAAATAAAAAACACATATAAATTTATCTTATGTTATCTATGTGCCATTAAAAAAAAAAGCCGGTCAAAGAATAGTATGGAATAAATGAAAGGTTTCATGCAAAACATTACAAATCTAGGGGGCAGAGGGTAGATAGTCACTTGCTCCTAGAATGTCACCTGTGATGCCTAAACTTATTAAAAAGGGGCATTTTAACCACCATGACTATATTCCTGTAATTAACTGGTCTTGTGCTCTGAGTATCCCCACCTTTATTTTGAGATAAGCTTTAGAAAATACTGTTCGGTTGTTTCCCCATACCGGTATGATGGCAGTGTGACAGCAATGGTATAAATGGAGCATATAAAATTACAAAAAAATATTATAAATAGTCCATACATTATGTACAGTCCCAGGGCAGTTTACACATGCTCAGACGGCCCATTTAAGAGGTATCTGAAGTCACCTATTACCTCTCCTAGTGGGCAAGTAGGCAGAGACGTCCTTTAAGGCTCTAAACCAGTGGTCCCCAATGGCAGTCTTCAAGTCCCCCTAACAGGCCAGATTTTAAGGATCGTCTCAGGGCAATGCCAACTGAATCCTGCAATCACTGAGCAGCAAATCATATCACCTGTGCTGTGCTTCAGATACCTGCAAACCTAACCTTTTGGGGGTTCTTTAGGACCGCGGTTGGGAACCACTGTTCTAAACCACCCGTGTCAAAATCCGTCCCTCCAGATGTAGATGTTTTACAGTTCCCAGAATTCTTTGACTGAAAAAGATGGCCAGAGAATCATGGGAGGTTTAGTTCAGCGAAATCTGGGAGTCGGAGTTTGACTTCCCTGCCAAGTCTCTCATTGGCTCAAGGGGAACAAATGTTAATGACATGCTTCCGATTGGTTGGCCTTTTGTAGGAGTTTGGTGACTATCTGAAAGAATTTCAGTAGCCAATTTAACATCAAAATGTTTTCAATTACCAAATTCTCAAGTGGACAGCAGGTAAACTATTCCTTTGGATGGTGAAGTGAAGGGGGGCAACGTCTAGTGTCCTACCCTCTTTTACTGGTAGAGGCCAAAATGTACATATTTGTTTTTCTTAAACACACCCTGGTGTGCTTTGATAATCACCAGCCACAATGGTTGCCTTTCATCCTCAACACCTACCATTCCATTGGTTTGATAAAACAATGCATGTCAAGGTCCTCTTCCAATATGATGGACAAATGAACTCCACTCTAAAATGGTGTTATAAAGATCTCAAAAACACCTAGACTAGGAACAAATGATGGGGATCTGGTCACAAATTATTTTAACACATTGCGTAAGACGTCCCACAATGTGAACGTACCGCAACGCGGTAGGTTCTATCCTTCCTCCCGTGAAAGGGTACAGAAATATTGTGGAAGGCTTATGTAATGTCTGATCATATTTTGTAACCAGATCCCCTTCAGCTGTTCGTAGAGATCATTTTAAAGACTTTAAAAATGCTTATAGTTAAGTGCTCTGTATTCGAGTAGGTTGTCAAAACAACAAAGTCAATGGTGTTCAAGCTTGGCCATAAAACTGCTGGATTACAATTTCTAGAATGTTCAGCCTGCCAAAAGAAAAGTATCTATTCTGTGGTCAGCTTGATAAATTAGACATCCCAGATGCAACCGACCATCATCTGGCAGAGGAACGTGAAGAAAACAGGAGAGGATCTTGCCAAACATACGATTCTTCCAGCTTCCTCTGACCAAATTCAGGTCATAATATACATGTAGAACTATGCAGTTTTATTGGCAAATAGGAAAGCTGGTGTTCAGGTAGCGCTACGGAGGTCGAGCCCTTGTAGGTGCCTTTTGATAAACCTAGGCCAACACATAGGTAATAAATCTTGGCTGTAAAGCAGTTGAACTAGAGAGGTCCAGATCTGATCCCTAGGATCAAGACTGGATCTTGTAATTTTTCAAGCCGGTCCAATCCAGAGTCTGATACATGCTGGGCAGAAAGACTCACAGCTGGAGTCCCGCAAACCTCTGCATTGACTCAAAGCATCTGCACTGCCTGTTCCATAACCCACAATTGAATGCTGAGGCCCTGGGATTCTCTTCTGCAAGGGAGCTGCCGTTCCGGCCTTAGAGTTCCAATCAGATGCGTGACCTATCCGCCAATCCCAAATACCCTAAGACATGAATCTGATGCCTGAAAATCGCAGTCCAAGTTGGGCGTCTGTATGCATCAGTCATAATCCATGAAAAGCTTGACATGTTGGACATTCTAGCTCCATAGGACGGTGGTGAAGTTGGTTGGTGGAAAAAAAGAAAATTGTTCCAAGGGCATGTCCCTCTTCACCCTCGGTATCTGTATTTCTTTCGGTCCTATTATTATTGTCATCATTTATATAGCGCCAACAGTTTCCGAAACGCTTTACAATAACCAAGGGGGACGAGATACAGATAAACGAACATATAACGGAAACCAGAGGTGTAGAGGGCCCTGCTCATAGGAGTTTACAATCTAGAGGGATTGGGGTTGAGGAAGACCAGAGGAATTTTACTATATAGCAGGATCATTAGTGCCAGTGGTTTAGGAAAGGTGGGGCCATAGTAGCAGCTTCAATCTTGTGTGAGTAGAGGGAGGAGTTGCATCAGTGATGTGGTCGCTAATCTGAAGAGATGGGTTTTGAGGGATTTCTTGAAGGCTTGAAGATCAGGGGAGAGTTTGATAGGACGAGGAAAGTCATTCCACAGGACCGGTGCTGCCCATGAGAAGTCTTGGAGGCGAGAGTTGGCCGTGCATGTGTAGACCCATGACAGATGGAGATCACCTGCTGACCGGAGTTGTCTAGCACTGAGGAATAGGACGGTGCTATATAGAGTGCAAGAAAGTAAGACTGCAATGAAAAGTTTTCGTGACTTCCAAGTCTCATCGGTTCCAAATGTATCAGCTTTAGAACTCCAAAGTGATTTTAATTAAACAGTGCTCCTGTTTGTTAAATTTTAGTGCTGCAGAAGACGACATTACTAAACAGGTCTTCCACGAAACTTGCTGACTCACGTCATTAACGAGTAACATTTTGTTTAGTAATCGTTAAATGCGTTTCCTTAAATGTGATGTCCTTGAAACCAGATGTACTGTAAGAAAATAAGCAGTTTGTGGATGTGTGCGGCTTGCAGAAATTGATTTATCCAATTATACCAATAAGAGCCCCATTTCACGCGCGGCATGAAATAAGCTACAACATGGCAATCGTATGAAATAGACACATGCAACCTGACAGCAAGAAATGTCACTAGCTAATTGGATGTTCAGGGTGGCTTCTGGAGGCACATTTAATCTATAGCAGTGATTGTCACGCCAAGACAAGGTGTGGGCTACGTTGCAGGATATTAAGAAAATTATATATGATAATTTATTCCATAGCAGGGACATGAGAGTGTTTGAAATGAAAGGGCCATGATTGGTAGCAACAGATCAAGGCAATGCGTCTTAGACGTGGTTAATACAGAGCTGGTTAAATTTATATCAATCTTTGGAGCTAAATTACGTCTGTTATGAGCATGGCAACATTTTCTTTATAGACTTGTGCAGGATAACGGAGGCCTTTGTCTACATCAGGGGTTTGGGAATGTAAAAAAAAAAAAAAAAAAAATCTACTTGTCCAATGGACTAAAGTGGAAGCCCGATCTGCTGGCCCCAATAAATATAATTTCAACAAAATAGCAGGTCTTTTTCTTAATCACGTAGAGACCAAATACATTGTGATCAATAAGCACAGGTATTTAGTTTAATAGAACACTTATACAACCCACACAATACAGATCACAGTAACGTTCGGCATATATGAGCGTATCAGAGCGCCACGACAATAAAACTCACAGTAATGTGCGGTGTGTATGAGCATATCACAGAGCTCCACAGCAATAAAACTCAACAATTACGGTATGCGGTTTATGTGAATTAGATAATATATTAAATGGAAGTATGTATCAAAATGCAGTATATTATTAAAACATATTTCATTAAAGTTATAATATAAATAAAATATTAAAATAAACTTAAATCTATTAAAATATTTTAAATTTATAAAGTAGTGTAGCGGCATTGTTAAAGGGAGGGGGATGCCGCACCTTTTAGAACAAGACAGAAAATATATATATATTTTTTTAGATTTCCACATTATGTGGTCATATTGGACATTGGCCTTTCCAACAATACCTCAATTGTCCTTGTAGGACATACGGATCCAGAGATACAAGGGTCCAAATGACCACTGCATCTCCTGTGGGATTCTCCTGCCAGTCAGTATGGGAATCCCCGTGACGTCATCACGCACACGCGTTTTAGCCCGCGGCCTGTGGCAGTCACAGAGTGGAATAGGGTGGGCTAATGTGTCAGCCCTCAGCCCGCTGTGGCTGAAGCCCCTGCTCGGAGCCAGATCGTCACCGAACAGGGACATAACAGGACAGGTGTGGAGCATCCTCTGCAATGGAGAGGGGGATCATCAGGACTCTCCACGCCGTCCTTACAGTGCTGGGGTCGGCAGGATACCGGAAGCACTTTGTGCTCAGCGCACACATATGCTGAGCAGCCAAAACTCCGGTATCCGTCCAAACCCTGCTGCTTGCCTGAAGCAGAACAGAATGGGGGAGGGGGGACAACTACCCAGCCCCCGGAACTGCCAGGCCCAGGCGGTAGGATTTGCCCATCCCTGATAAACACAATGATGCGGATATGGGGTTATAGAATAAATCTCCCTTTTCTTTCTAGTCAGGAAACATGTGGGATGTATTCAAAGGACATCAGCAGGTGGTAGATTAGAAACCTTTTAAGCTCCAGTCTTCACTCATTCAGCTGCCAACGCTCATCTCAGCCTGAAGATCACAACAGCCTTGTCTAAACGTTACATCCTACACCTCATTAACTGTTACATACCGTAGCTTAAATAAACAACAGCAAAGCATTTGAAGATTTTGATAAATGTTACATCATAGAAAAAAATCCGAAAATGGAAACCGGAGATAAAAGAACCCCTAAACTTTCTTTTTCCTTTTTACATGCAATTACTGCAAAGAAAAAAATCCAGCACCATGTGTTTTATAATGTGTTTTTATTTGTAATGCACAAAAAAAGCTTATGTAATTGTAGTGTCCCTTTACCAGTGCATACCAGTGGCTGGTATGTTGTGATAGCAAGCATACAGATAGAAACCAGCACACCAGATTTTCAAAAAAGGTACTATATTTGGGAAGCAACGTTTCACCTGCCACTACAGCCTCTCTCAAGCAGCATCAGCAGTTGGTCCATTGCTTCCCAGAGAAGTGTTAATTTTCCCTACCAATATGACATATTGTCACATTTTTTCCTCAGAAGGGATCGGCTATAGATAAAAGAATTTGTGGTACACAAGCTTACTGATCTATCAGTCCAATCAAACCCCAAAACCTTAGCTGGCATGTATGTGTCTGAATGCATATTGGCAAAAAAGACAGGGGTCAGCAAACTTGGCCCTTTAGAGGTCATGGAAATGCATCTCAAATGATGCTCAGCCACTCATTGGGTTAGATAGGCAGAGGCCCATGGTTCCTAGAGTGAATAATGCAAACCAACATTTCCGAAACGCCACTTTACCACGCTAGACCAGCAGAGGGAGCTTCTGCGCCAAGTAGGCAGGCAGATTTTCATTGGCTCACACAGTGACCAATCCGAAGCCAGGGGGTGCGGACAAGCAGCTCCTGCACGGAGCTGCCCTGAAGTCTGTCTGAGGTCTGTGAATTACTAGCAAGCCGCGTTTGCCGTCAGCCCAGCGGGCTAGAAGCTGAACGTTGCAGCTATCTGAGCAGCTATACGGTACTACTGGCTCCAATCACCGCAACTATCAGCTTCTAACCCGCCAGGCTGACAGCTTGTCACTGCACACTTGCCCAGCACCAGGAACAGGGTGTCGGGAGCATTGGGCGATACAAATCGCCCATCCCTGAGAGCACCAGTACCATTCAATAGCTTTATCAGTTTCACATTGGTTTTATGCTTTGCCATGTTGTGAGATTTTGCAAGGAGTAGCTTAACACACTTGATCCGGTTTTACATTTCAAGAACTAGGAGAAAAAAACAAAAGTAAAATCCAGCACCGCAAAGGCAACATGCTGAGATATACAACAGCAGAAGGTGGGTGCTAAATGGGCACCAGAGTAACCAGCTCCAAATGAATCCAAGGTAAAGGCAAGGGTAACAAAGTTACATTTTGGCAAGCTGGTGGCTTGAGAAATGCTGCTCCAGCGGCCGAAACGTTTCCCAATAGAGTGCCTTCACAATTCAAGGACTATACTGGAAAACAAAGCGTTTCAGCCGCTGGAACAGCCTTTCCCAAGCCACCAGCTTACAAAAACGTGGATAGGTTTCCCTCATCTTTGGCGCACTTTTCTCCATCTTGGAGTCCCTGGTCTTTTCCTTACATTTCACCATCTGGATCATATCCAAAATACGGAATGAGTATATTTGCCTGCAAAATGGTGGGGGGGGGGGGGCGCAGGACCTTCTAATTGAAATGACCCACCTCCGGGCACTCTTTCTTGGTGAATTATATATATATTTCTATTGGACTTTGATAGTTTATGCTACGCCCATAAAAGGTCTCTTTATGAAATGTTCAGATGAAACATGAAAATTAAAATAAATTCAATAAAATTGTATTTAAAATGGAATCCTTTTTTTTTATTTTTTATTAAAATAGAAAGACCAGCAACTACTGGGGCCTCAGCTAAAAACGTGTCCTGGCACAACTACACCCCGATATTTCACTGCTCCAAACCACAACGGCGAAAGTTACACGATGAATTGGTAACACGCATTAAAAAGGAGAAAAAAAAAAGGGGGGGGGGGGAGAAATGACCCGGTTTTCTTGCTAAATTTGCAGCACTCTTGCGATGATGCATGTGAACCAGCTTTTTTAATAAGCCAATTTTTATTCATCTATTAAAATGCTAATGCAAGTAAAGCATTCTGCCAGCATTCCCCCCCCCCCTCTCCTTTCTCCTAACGTGAAGGGAGGAATTTTTATTCTTTCCCCCTTCCCCACAAAGACGACCAGCTGGGCAAAAAGCTGTTAGTTTTTGGAAGATTTATCTTCTTACGGCCCGGAAGACGTGGTGCGCTCTGTACGCCGCGTCGACCGGCGCAACGGACGCTTCTCATTGACGTGCGCGATCTTGAGATGTTCGGCAGACACGTGTAATGCTCGGCAAAAAAAAAAAAAAAAAAAGAAGGATTTACGCAAAAGGCAGGCAGACAAAGCGTGTCATTTCGAATGGGTAGAATTTTTTTTTATTTTACTCCCCTTTTTCCTTTCCGAAAGCATGAATGGCAGATGGCAGCTGGGCTTTCGTAATATACCCTCCATCTCCTGTCTTGCTAATTAAAAGGTTGATCACAGAACAATGCTGCCCTCATTAATTTCAGGCTCCGGATTGGGCAGGATCCCACTACCCCTCCTGATCCTTTCACACGTCTGAAGTTAATGTGACAGTAGCAGGAAGATAGATTGCCTTCTGCCATATTGCTCCGAGTCTCCAATCAAGAGCTATCTGTGTAAACTGATTGTTCTAATTTGCTCTCATTATTATTACAATATCAGGAGAAAATAACACACACGGCTCGGTGTCAGAACAATGGAAAACAGTCATTAGTTACGAGAAAGACAAAGGCAGCTTTTAATAGGGGCACGACCGGACGTTAACGCGCTCTTGGTAAGCCGGAGATCGCTTTTACCGATCTGGTGTAATGGAATAAAAAAAAAACGTGTTGCAAAATCTGTAACGGTCACAATGTTTGGGCTTGCTCCATCTTGTCGACCGGTATTAAAGCCGCAATAATAATAAATAAAGTGTAATGGGAAAACAAAAATAAATAAAAAATTCCAAAGACAACCGAAAACTGGGATGAAGGTCAACGGGCTTAATTGGATAAAGCGTCAGGTGATGGAATTAAAAACCTACAAAGATAAATGAACAAACCAAAATCTCTAAATAACAGTCACAGAAGCCACTGAAAAGGAGCTGGAAAAAAAAATAAAAAAAATATTTTGCTGATATTTAAAAACCATGATGAAAGTGTGCTTGCAGGGTGATCATGATCCAGCCTCAGAATCAGCCATGAATAAATATATATATTTATTTATATATCTCTCTAATTTTCACATCAGATTGCTACAACATGGTCTGCTGTCAAATTCCAGAATTTTTGAATATCCTTGTTCAGAAACAGCATTTAATAAATGGATAAGGGGAAGGAAGCGCGACTTCAGAAGCGCCAACGGTCACCAATCAAAACCAACCAACCGGTGCGCTTCAAAAAATGATTAAATAATTTTTTTAAAAAAAAATACATTTTAGAAACCGGAAACAAAAGTCTTGTTGTTCGGGGCTACTTCGGAACTCCGCAACACCTTTCCACGTGGATCAATGAATGCGGTTGAAATGCATAAAGGGTTAAAAATGGTGCATTTTTTTTTTTTAAAAAAAAAGCGGTTTAAGAAAAAAAGAAAAAAAAAAAAGACGCACAGAGAGACTGCACCGTGCTGCACTACAAAATGTGCTGATGATGCCAATTACAAGCCCCCAGCCGAATACTCCAGCCCCCGCCATTCGGGCAGATTTATGTGGGCTCTTGCCGACGTTATTACAAGTCAGAGTTTATTGGGAAATTGTTACATTATGCGGAGTGTCTAACAAATTGCTTATGCTGCTATAATTGGATTACAACAGCCGCTTGCTCCCACCGGTAAGATTAGGCAAGTAGGGCTCCTGCCGATCTCCGAGCGTTAGCAGTAATTTTATTTGCCTTGCCTCTCTCTTTCCTAACAACATGCCTCTCTCCCTGCCAGCTGTCTGCTGAAGAGGCAAAGGCTTGTTCCTTGGCCCTAACAATGCAATTACAGCCCCGCAGATCGCACTGTTTGTGCATTAAGTACAGTGCCAAAACGAGGCAAATTGATCGTTTGACTTTTGAAGGAGCCATGTGATCTTCTGAGCGCGGGTGATCCGACATGCATGAGCGCTTACCCCCGCCGTTAATTCTGGTTGAAGAACTTTATTCCAGATCATTTTTCCTAATGAAAACATGCTGGGTGCAGAAAAAAAAATAATAATAAAAAGAACCCCTCCACCCCTCTTACCTAGATTTTAAACACACTCATTAGAGAGAGAGTGTGTGTGAGCTCTTTTGTATGTAAATTGAAAAAGATCTTAAGGAAAGGGGGGGGGCGGTTACATCATGGGCGAATGCAACATAATTCTATTACCCACAAAGTATCCATTTCTACATTTAAACATCTGTTATGAGTATGTTGAGATTTCTCTCGTTTTCAAGTATGTCCTCGGTGGCGAGTATGTACTGTTAGGTGTCTTGCCCAAGGACACTTACTGGAGAGGTGCTCTTGCCATGTGACTACGGCCACTAAATAACAGACGTAATGAAATACCGTACACGTGAAAAGGATGGAAATCTCAGCCACGGTTTTCTAGGCAATGTGCACAGGGCAAAAGGTTGGTTCGAACAGGACGACCGCGCCGGTTTGTCGGAATTCCGTTGGACCATTGAGTTGATATCTTGGAGATCTGAAGCATTTGGTTCCTTAATCAGTTCGTCGCTGGTGAAGGAGGCCGTGCACACGCTCAAAGGCTCGTTTCAGCACAATAAATTCATTAAATCCATGCTCGTTGGTAGCCGGTAAGGAGTTATTTGTCAAAGTAGGTGGGCTGCCAGGAGCCAATCAGCTCTATAATCCCACATTCCACAATGATGGGACGGGGCTTCTGTCTTCCCCCTATCACCCTTCACCAGTGGTTGACAGGTTATGGGTCACTACCACTAAAAAAATGAAATGTCATTGTGTTTATTTGACGTTGCTGATATCTTACATGTGCTTTGTTTTTCTCTTGTATGTTTAGTTAAGAAAATATTTTACTCTATCAGGGTTATTCAAAAAGAATCGAAAAGTCACCGTACGTTCGGTGACTTCTTGTTCCCTGCACGTTGGGGCGATTCTATTTCGGCGACCCTGCTGTGTATTCAGCAAGCACCGCAGGGAAAACCCGCAGAAGACGGCCGCAATCCTGCCGAATACTCACCGAACACACACCGAAACCCGCAGAAACAGCTGGATTAAGCACGCCGGAGAAACCCGATTAGCCGATCACAGTGCAGAGCAGCCGCCGGAAAAACCCAACACGCAGACGAAGCAGGTGAAAGAAAAAAAAAAAAACAGTACGCTTGAAAGTTTGAAACGTGAAACGCTGTTTGCAAAAAAAAAAAAAAATACTGAACGAAAAGGTCTGGAATTTACATATAAGATCCTATGAATGATAATAAAGAGGGCTGTTACAAAATAAAGAAAACACGATTTAAAAAAATTAAAAAGAAAAAATAAAGTTTGACCAAAATCCCAAAAATTGCCTGAGACTTTTTACTGCAGAATAAAATAAACGGTTTCTTGGATATTGAATAAAAACTGGAATATTTTTAACATTGAAACCTATGGGATTCGCCTGAATAAACCTGCCGAATGAAACCAAATGGCAGGGCATTTAGGCAACTTTTCACTGCTGTCCGGTATTCTCTGAATTGCTTCTCTATGGGGGATTTCACAGCCCTTGAACAGGCAACGTACAGTTGTGTTCAAAATTATTCAACCCCCAATGCTGTAAAGGGTTTTAGGGAATTTAGTGTACATTTGTAATTGTATTCAGAATGAAATCCTACAAGGACTTTTTAAAGAACCATATGCAACTAAAATGACAATTGGTTTTGTAATACAGTAGTAAATGTTTCTTTTGTGAATTCTTCATTGACACAATTATTCAACCCCTTAAAGACTACCACTCTGAAGAACAGAGGTTCATTCAAGTGTTTTCAATCAGGTATTGAAAACACCTGTGGATGTCACGGAGCAGCAATAAAGCATAATAAGCACCAATTAGGCAGCTTTAAAATGACTGTGATACTCAGCTCCTTCTAGACATTTACTGGTGTGGTTACAAACATGGTGAAGTCAAGAGAATGGTCCAGGAAGACAAGAGAAGAGGTGATTACTCTTCACAGGAAGGGCAATGGCTATAAGAAGATTGCAAAGATGTTAAACATACCAAGAGAGACCATAGGAAGCATCATTCGCAAATTCAAGGCAAAGGGCACTGTTGAAACGCTACCTGGTCGTGGCAGAAAGAAGATGCTGACTTCGACTGCTGTGCGCTACCTGAAGCGTAGAGTGGAGAAAAGTCCCCGTGTGACTGCTGAGGAACTGAGAAAAGATTTGTCAGATGTGGGTACTGAAGTTTCAGCTCAGACAATACGGCGCACACTGCGTAATGAAGGCCTCCATGCCAGAACTCCCAGACGCACCCCCTTGCTGTCTCCAAAGAATAAGAAGAGTCGACTGCAGTATGCCAAAAGTCATGTGGACAAACCACAGAAGTTTTGGGATAGTGTTCTGTGGACTGATGAAACAAAATTAGAACTGTTTGGGCCCATGGATCAACGCTATGTTTGGAGGAGGAAGAACAAGGCCTATAAAGAAAAGAACACCTTGCCTACTGTGAAGCATGGTGGGGGGGGGGGGGGTCAATCATGCTTTGGGGCGGTTTTGCTTCTGCAGGTACAGGGAAGCTTCAGCGTGTGCAAGGTACCATGAATTCTCTTCAGTACCAGGAGATATTGGATGACAATGTGATGCAGTCTGTCACAAACCTGAGGCTTGGGAGACGTTGGACCTTTCAACAGGACAATGATCCCAAGCATACCTCCAAGTCCACTAGAGCATGGTTGCAGATTCAAGCCTGGAACATTTTGGAGTGGCCATCACAGTCACCTGACTTAAATCCGATTGAGAACCTCTGGTGGGACTTAAAGAAAGCAGTTGCAGTGCTCAAGCCTAAGAATGTGACTGAACTGGAGGCTTTTGCCCATGACGAATGGGCGAAGATACCCGTAGATCGCTGCAAGACACTTGTGTCAAGCTATGCTTCACGTTTAAAAGCTGTTATAACTGTAAAAGGATGTTGTACTAAGTACTAAGATTGAATGTCACTTGGGGGGTTGAATAAAACTGATAATGATGTGAGCACAGAAAAGACATTTGTGGTTATTTCATTATAAATGTTATGTTATATTTGTCTGACCTACACGTGCCTCTTTGATTTAATTGATTTTGATCAGTCAGTCATCTTGCTTACAATGTCAAACTGGACAAAACACTCAATTTCAGTGGGGGTTGAATAATTTTGAACACAACTGTACTTGCAGGCAATTCGTCACAATTTGATGAATTGCCTGCTCTCTGAATAGCCCCCGAAATGTCACCGTACGCTGAATTTTAGGGCCAGATCGAGTCTGAATAACCCTGTATATGTGTCACTGGGTGCATCCATTGTGTGATATTTTAAACTCTAGGTCAAACTAGCAAAACAAATATAATTCTCCCATTTATCTCATTTTTCACATAAGCAATTTGCTCTAAATTGTTCTCTTCTCCTGAGTTTCACCTTCCGTGAATATATCTGTTTCTGTTGTAAACTGCCCCCCCCCGTATCTTTCCATCGCCTGCTCATCACTGTGTGGTTTTGGCCATAGAATGAAGTGAATGGGTCAGTCACCGACTCGCATACTTTTATTGTATTGTGTGGGATGTATTCAAAGGACATCACCAGGGGTAGAAGTATTTTGAGCTCCTTGTCTTCTCTCATTCAGCTGACAGCTCTCATCTCCAGTAGCCTGGAAAACAAAATAGAACTCCCGCTGCCTTATCTCAACTTTCCCTCCTCCGGCGATCGCAGCGTTTTGCTTCCTGGTTCCCTTCTCGCGAGAAGGGAACCAGGTAGTAGGACGTCACGATCGCCAGAGAATGGGGACAGCGAGGGAGCTCAAAGACAGGTAATGTATTCAGCGGCATCCCGAGTGTGGCTCGGGGTTACCGCTTTCAGCACTGCAATTAACACAGTCACACTCGAATACCGCTAGGGGGCCAAAGAAATTGTTCCGATTCGGACATATAAAATGTCAGAATCGGAACACTAGTGAGGTTAAGGCAGAAGACAGCAAAACAGTTCATCAATTAGGGTTTGGCCGCTAGCAATGGGTGAAGGGCAGGGCCTGATTGAAATCTTTATGGGTCCGGAGCTGAAGATTTCTCAGACACAGCTAACCAACTACTGCATTCTATTCACCCATCTGAAGGCATGGAGTAGTCAGAGTGCACGGCCTCTCAAAGCCTGCTTCAGGTTGTGGGTCTGAAACGCCAGGTCTAACACCACCTCCACACCTGGTTAAGTGGGTACATGGCTAATTGCACTTCGATGTGCACAGACGCAAATCAAGTAGAAATCGCACATTCTCTTGAGATTCACTTTGTAGTCCCCGCCCAAGGGTCCGTTAACGGTTTTGAGCTTTGGAAGTATTACCCGCAATTCAGATAAACCTCAACTTGACTGAATAGGATTGCACTCGTCTACAAAAAAACATGAACCCCAAAAAAGGTGATTGCCCCCAAACTGGTTTTAGACGATTTATATTGCTCAATGAGCAATGTTTTATATATAAAAACCCTGCTGACGATTGACGTGCAGTCATCAGGTAACAGGTCCTTGCAGTTATCATTCAGCATCCTTTGGTGGATTTTTTGACAACTTCAATGTGTGAGCTCAATTATTACCCTTTATTTATATAGCGCCACATATTCTGCAGCGCTTCACAAGATCCGTGTACAAGGAGTTGATACATTGTAATACCACACATGGATGATATGGCCTGATTCAGGGGGTCCCTGTTCCCAAGGGAACTTACCATCTATGAGATGTACAAGTATTTTGTGAGGTAGGTGCATCCATATGGTTAGGTCTCTTGCCGAAGGACACTCTCTGGTGGCGTCTGAGTGGGATCGAGTCGGCTATCGATGATTGTAGATCAGCGACCTGGTGGTTAGGTTGAACCCGCTTCTCGTAAAGTCAAAGAGAATAATAGTCACTGATTAGATTGTTGCATTTCCTATTTATGTGTGTTTGTCAAGTCTGAAAACATAGTGCACCAAAGACCATTGTGTCGAAACGTTGGCTTTTGCTGCTCAATGTGGATTAAAATCCTTTATAATTCAACCACATTAAGGAGTTGGTAATTATTATTCTCTGAGTATCTGGATTTGGAAGTGTATCCACACCGACCTGTGGACCATTGCTGGTTGCAAACTATATTTGAATTGCATCTCGTAAAGTCGAGACTTGCTTTTCCACAGTTGTATTGGAGGGATGTGCTGAACGGGATTTGACTGGTCTCCACGGTCGAAGAGCAGAGATGTTACCACTGGACTAAACAAGCCGATATTGTGAGGTTGGCGAGTATGTGCCGTTAGGTGTCTTGTCAAGCACACTTACTGGAGAGGTTGCTCTGGCTGGGATTCGAACCTGGGTCCCAACGGTTCTAGAGCAGTGATGTTACTTCTACTCAATCCAGCCTTGCAAAACAAGGTTGTGTGTTGCTTTTTTCTTTCTACTTTTGCAATTTCAGGCTGTTGTAGGTGTGTAAAATTCAGGTGAGGCAGGGAACGTGCAGGTAGCGGTATTGCCAGTCTGTATATGCCTTTGTGCTTCCAACTTCAAGGTTCGTTCTATGGGTTTTCAAAGACGTAATTAAAAAAAAAAAATAATAAAATGCATTCAAGCAATTCAAACTATGTACATGTTTGCTGCTTGCAAACAGGTTGACGTTTGCAGCTTTCAGTGACCCCAATCACAGCAGACACCCTGCTCACATCAGATCTTCTAAACACACCGCCTGGCATAACCAATCACCATCCAAGGAGGAACTTTGACTTTTGTAGGATTGAGAAGACCTGCTTTTTACCATAGAACCGTGGATTGGAAACAGCTAACCCCAGGCACCGCACTAACTGCAGAGATCATGGTTGGTATAGGATGGAAACCGTATATAGTTTGGTGTTTGACCATTGCATGTCTGTTGGTTATACTTTGTATCTCATAGCTGTGTGTGTCTGTTGATTATAGATTTCCTTTCCTGTGTGCCAATCTGCAGTGTGTTTGATAAATACATTTATAAAATCAGCAGTCTCCTGTGTGACTATTGATTATACAGCTTTTTCCCTGTGGACCATTCTGCTGTGTTTCATTATACATTCCATTCGCTGGCTGCAAAAATAAAAATATAAATGTATAGAAAAAGGTATAATACAGTAATGTATAATAAAAGCCGTGATGTTAAATAAAGTGCCAAGATTCACCCTTTTCCCTGTTTGTTTTTGGTTTTTAGGAGGTTGAGCCCACTGTAAAACTTCCCTTCAGGCTGGTCGTCCACTGGGTCCGTATTCGTGTGATTGTAAGTCATCATTTGGCATCGTCCAACCAATCCCACAACATGGAGGCGATTCAGTAGTTGTCCACTGCCTCGGATTTCCATCAGACAACTTCAGACGACTTTGTGTGACTACAACAGATTAGCGATCTTTTCCATTTGAATGGGATTGGTTAGATGAAGTTGGACGATCTGGTACAATTACATGAAAAAAAAGATGAATTTTATAGTTAAATCGCTGTGCCATGGCAGGGAAATTGTCCCATGGAGAAGTGATTCCGTTAGCCAGGCGAATCCCATAGGATTCATTTTAAAATAATATTTTCGATTTCAATTTTTTCTTATTCAACAGTTTATGCTCATCAATTACAACGAAAAGGCGTATTGATTTTTTGGGCAAATTTTTTGAGTCCTGATAATTTTTTAAAAAAAGCTGTCCCTCCTGACCTTTAATAAGCCATTTCAGCACCGGAGTTCCCTTCATGCCTTTGGCAGCAGGTTTGGCTTTTTCCTCTCCGTTCGACTGCCTTCCCTGGTCAATCTGGGTCGTTCCAGTGGACGGCCCAGATCGTTAAAAAAAAATTTGTCGGTAGTCTGATGACCAAGTCGGTTGTTCGACTATGGACCCAGTAGACTGGCAGATTAAAAGGGAAGGGGGAAAAAAAAGTTAAATGGTAACTCCTGACCCACTTTGCACTCTCCGCCCCGTTTTAACCCTTTAAGTTTACTTTAAAATTCCCCCTGAATCCAGTGCTGGTCTCCCTCTGATCTCTGCAGGATATGGCATGTTTCCAGCTCAGCAGGTCATGTGACGACAGGGGGCAGGGCACTCATGCGGCTCTCTGTGCAGGAAGGCTTTGATACCATTGAATGGGGCTGGTACAGGAAGTACTCCAAGCCCTGAAACCTGAGCTAAGGGCCCCCTGAGCTGTGGGTCTGGTCAGAACTAAGGCCGGGGTCAAACCAGCGTTTTTCAGAGCAGAAGAAAAGTCCATGAGAGTGGACGTT
This sequence comes from Leptobrachium leishanense, assembly GCA_009667805.1. NCBI lineage: Eukaryota > Metazoa > Chordata > Amphibia > Anura > Megophryidae > Leptobrachium > Leptobrachium leishanense. The sequence goes on along the minus strand of CM019068.1, from coordinate 24,053,077 downwards.
CCTTCCACTCTGACACCTGTGTGGCATCCTCGCTGAGTGCAGTTAGTGCGCTGAACGCTGCAAGGCTCGATCCTCCTAAGGAGGATCGTGCTTTGCAGCTCCGTTGAACGCATGTCATAGCATTTTGACGGGGAGGATTTCAGACCGTCCACTGTAGTGAGCGCTACAGCGTGCGGCCAGCTCCGTCGAAATGGCACAATGCTGCAACACCCGGGTGTCGGGAGGCACTTCAGTACGGGCGCACGTAGTGCGCTCTTTTGACACTGGTCTAAGCCCCTGCATCTGAATGGCTCTCAGCAGGGCGAGCACACAGATAAGATTGAGCGGTCACACTGCATAGAGTGTCCCTTTAAGAATCATGGTTATAGAATAACAAGCATCTCTGAAAAACCAGAGGCCAAGCACGATTTTTTTTTGAGCCACACAAAAAGCGTTATATACAAATTAGCGAAGTTCTAGACGCCAAGGCCTACCTGACACCTGGATTTTCGAAGTCCTGTGATTGAGAAGCGAAGGCCCATGTTCACAGCTGGTGGGGTCTAAAGTTTAGTGAATCGTCCCATATTAAACAGAGGCTCAATGAAAATGAAATACAATTCTGCACTGATCATATATCGCCCAAAAAGTCAAAATTACAAAAAAAATTGTATTAATGTGCATTACCTGGGCTCAGTGGCAACTCTAGGAACAATATATAGGGGGAGGGGGGCACAAGAAGATGCCACAGTCAAAATGGGGGGGGGGCACTAATAATTTTCACCACTAAATCAAACTACTGAAAAAAACAAACAAGTGTATATAAATAAGATTCCATGATCTCAGAGTAATGTGATGCGATGCGATGATAACCTTTTGTTAAAAAACTTGATACTAAAATTCAATATTTTATTTGCAGCAGTTCGGTGGTTTTCACCCACGTCCGATAACTGCTTCAGTGACTCCAATCTTTGCAAATTACGGTGACCATTCGCCAAATAGAGAATTCACCATATTTTTGGTGAAATGGATTCCCCGAAATGTGTCGAAAAGCCAACTAAAGATAAATAGATTTAGATTCTAACTTCCATAATAACCCCCAAAATGTTATAAACTCAGGGAAATACAAAAAAAATTAAATAATAAACAGCGTGGCATGTACCCTACCTATTAACCCCTAAAATGCCATTAATCAAGGGAAAACATGAAATGAATACACTGAGATATGTAGCCTACCCATTAACCCCTAAAATGCCAGTAGTCAAGGAGAAACCATTAAATGAATACACACTGTGATATAGTCTGACCATTAACCCCTTCACTGCTGAGCCATTTTAACCCTGTGAAAAAAAGAAAGAAGAAAACGTTACATTTTTATTTTATTATTTAGGACTTTAAGACTGAATATGGTCATGATGGATATCATTGGAAAGGGCAGACTCTACCCTTTCCAAGGACACCTCGATCGACCATGTACAACAGAGATACAGCGGTCCGAAAGAATGGAAGCAGGTGGATGCTGGCAGGGGAGCACAAGGGGCGAAGGGTCAAGGAGTAACCTGGGGGGGGGGCAATTGCTGCCTTAAGTGACACCTATGCCTGGGCTTATTAGAGTAGCACCACAGACTTTACATCTTGTACTTCGAGCCCTTGTAAGGTCCATTATGAGCTTTAAATCACCACAAATGTCACTAGGTGTCCAGCAGAGCTCAATAAATTTGGGAGCAAGGTGGTCACAGGCACCTAGAATGTAACTTCTGGCTTCTACATTTTTTAATATTCTACAGAAAAACATTCAGAGCTGCATGGTTTTAACAAACGCGTGATTGGCGGTTATTCAATTTAGGAGGCCGTGAGAAAACATAAGCATTAAAGCCCACGTAGTAGTTTTCTCCCCAAATCTACAATTCTTTCTCATAGAAGTTTACGAAGGTCTACAACCCATTTACCGATAAAGGTCGCTCACCATTTGTTTTAAGAACCAGCGATAATGTATGGACGAAACCTTCGTCAAGCAGCGCTGCTTGAATTGATTGGACTCCCTATGAAACCATGAATGGAAAACGCCAAGATAATAGTCATTCTCTTCGGCCACCCATATATATGAGTGTGTACTTTGCAATGAAATAGATTGAGATTATCTCAAGTACTGTTAAATCCAGAGTCTTCAAAATATTTCTAAATCTGCAGATAGAGATATGAAGAAGAATTGGATATAAGGATTTTATCCTAAAGTATTTGTTGCAAATAGTATATACAAAGATATATATATATTGAATTTGGAAGTTACTGTGATTAAATTAATAGGCAAGGAAATTATAACTACAATATAAAAAGCAGAAGATTAGAAGTTTAATTCTCGATATTAGGGGAGGATTCACTAAATAAGTTTTTATTACTTATTCTAGAAATAGCTCATCTTTTGTTGATCCACGTAGCATAGAGCGATACATATATCTCTACAAGATCTAGCTGGTTAAACATTGGTTTGCTGGGAAATACATGTTAATTGTTTTCGTTAAGCAGAAATGTTTATTAACCCCTTAAGGACCGCTGACGTACTACGTACGTCCTGCCCACGGGTCTCCCTTAGACCCGCGGATGTACATAGTATGTCAGCAGCGCCTAACCCCCCTCCCGCCCGATACTTACCTCCCTCGCTGGATCCCTCGCAGATCTGGCAGGGAGGAAGCCTGCCCTCGTGATTTGCATGGGCTGGCGAGCTCGATGACGTCACCACGCTGCGTGATGACGTCATCAGCAGGCAGCCCCATTGAAATCAATGGAGGGGAGGGGGGCTTCGGAGCCCTCTATCTCCCCAACCATTGATGATAGAGAGATGCAAGTTTCACCGCTGAAAAGGGGAGAGTCTCCCCATTAGCGGTTTCGCTGCCAGATCGCAATTCGGCGCAAATTTGCGCCGAATTGCAATTCAAACCTGGAGGGGGCTGACATCGTGGATGTCAGCCAAGCCTCCAGATCACCCCCCACCCACTGACATCCTCACCATATGTGTGAGTATGTCAGTGGGCCAGTTATCTCCCAATCCGTGGCAGTGAGAGGGTCATATTTGATAGCATTGGAAAGCCTTTCCAGTGATACCAAACATGACCTGGTTTGGTGTAAAAATAAAACTTTAAAAAATAAATAAATAAAAATATAATAAAAAAATAGAAAATATATTTTTGTTATTATTTTATTGTCGGGGGGGGGGGGGGTTAGTCAATTAGTACCTAGGCTGTCATCTAAAAATAATTAGCAAAAACCGGTCAGAATGAGCACAGAGCACATAGGTGAACTGGCTCAGCAGTGAAGGGGTTAAAAATCAAAAACATGTAAAGATTGGGTATTTCTAGTCTTGGGACAAAATTTTGAAACTATTTAGCCGGGGTCTTTTTTGGTGGTTGTAGATTTTGGGGATTAAATTACGAAAAAGTGTGTTTTTACCAATTTTTCATCATATTTCATATTTTTTTTATAGTAAATTATTCGATATGATGGAAATAATAGTATGTTTAGAAAGTCAATTTAATGGCGGGAAAAACGGTGTATAATATGTGCGGGTTGAATAAACGAGTAAGAGGAAAATTTGACCTAAACACTAACAGCGCAGAAACGTAAAAACAGCAGCGGTCACTAAAGGACGGATTTGTGTAAAACCGCCTGGTTACTAAGGGGTTAACCACCTGTGTATAGTTACTGATAAAGCAAATGATATAATCATATATGCAGTTACTAACAGGAGATACATATATTGGGAAGCTAGTAGTCCATATGCTGATGGATGTTGCGATTTATAAATCTTTGTTTAGGATACGCGATTTGAAACTTTTTGTATACATGATAAATATATGTTTTTATTCGGTTATTGATTATTATATTTTTTAAAGCAAAACACATACAATTAAATTTCTAGGAAATATATGAGATATAAATATCAATCGTCTATAAGTGTCTTAATTGATATATCTTCGACAAATCTAAGCACAACCATGAACGCAAGTAAATTTTAGCTCAGGATCTTGACCAACTCAAGGTAGTGGCTGTCCTTAAAGAGGGGTGGGGACGGGGCACAGGCCTGGAAAGTTAGGGGCTTGGTTTTCCTTCAGGTGGTCCTATAGGTTAGCCCTCTAAGAAGTGGCGAGTGCAATTCCCAGTGCACACACGCAAGAGGTGTGTGCACCAGCAAATACAGTCCTCCAACAATAAGATTGGAAACCCACTGGACCACTGAGAAAGAAAGGTATCATAGGAAGGTCTGAGGCCACTAATTGCCTGGGACCTTGAAAAAGTCTAGGGCAGTGTTGGTGAACTGTGGCACCTCAGAGGTTTCTGAATCACACCCCATGATGCTCTAGCAAGCTTATGTGCGAATAAGCATCACGGAACATGTATTTTCAGAACTGGGATGCCATAGTTCGCAAGTGTCCTTGGGCAAGACACCCAACGGTACATACTTGACTACCACACAAGATAGGCTGTGGAGTCCAGCGTAAATGTCTCTCCCCTACGACAATGGAGAAGCAAGTCAAAATACCATTCAGCACATCCCTCCAATACAACTGTGGAGAAGTCTCGACTTTACGAAAAGCGGGTTCAACCTCACCACCAGGTTGCTGCTCTACAAATCATGGAAAGACTCGATCCCACTCAGATGACGCCACCAGCGAGTGTCCTTGGGCGAGACATCTAACAATATGGATGCGTCTATCTTTACAAAATACTTGTACATCTCATAGATTGTAAATTCCCTTGGGAACAGGGTCCCCCTGAATCCGGACGTACCATCCATGTGTGGTATTACAATGTATCAACTCCTTGTACACTGATCTTGTAAAGCGCTGCGGAATATGTGGCGCTATATAAAGGATAATAATAATTTGACAATACTGTTCTGGTTACTATGCTCACGGGCCACGTAGCCATCTATAGGCTCCTGGAATTTTATGTCTAACTTCTACGTTAAAGGAATATTCCAAAAGAATCCACAGGGAAAATGGACTCCGAGATGTGTAATTAGCTCCTATGATGTTCTATAATTATATGAAGCCTCGTTTTAGCTGGATCATGAATATTAATAAACCTGACATAGAAAAAAAAAAAAAAAGCATAACGTGTCACTAAAGATCATATTTAATAACTGACAAGATCCAGGACGAAACAGACTGTATGCACCATGCATCTCAAAAACACGGCTAAGCCAATAAAATGATAATAATAATACACGCAGTTTCACAAGTGTTTAATTTGCAAATACCTACAAAATCACACATTACAACATTAGGAAAACGCAAATCGCTAAGCTCTCGTCCGGACTAAATATTAACAAGCGTTTACATTAGGATTCTGTTTTTTCTTAATTACCGGCAATAGCTGGGGAAAAAAGCAAAAGCCATCCGAAAAGTGAAACGGTTGCATAGTTTGTGGCTGGCAATAAGTCTTTGGGAAAATGTTTACTATCACTTATGAGAAAAGGACTTGGCGCTCATTAAACAGCACGGAGCTTCTCACGCCACAATCACACTGTTTCAGCACAATCTCAACTGAAATATTTCCTTTCCTGTAGATATAATTCTCCAAACTAAACAACAAAGCTATTAAAATTCATTAAATAAGAATAAAAAAAAAATAATAAAAAGAAGAGGAAGTTTAACGTGGAACAGAGACACTAAATAAAAAACCAAAAGCAGATCTACAGACTGTACAAACGTTTCCAAACGAAACTATTTGGATAAACTAAGCGGACGATGCTGAAGGAGTAAAGCAGACCAAAACTCGACACGTTTCACGTGTGACATGCTTGGTTAAAGCAGAGGACAACATGAATGGCCAGGCCAGGCTCACAGTGACATGTGGACCCAAGGCATATACCCGATTAGAAAAACATCCAGCTTTAAGGCTAGGGTTAGACGAACGCATTATTCACGTCTACCGTCAAAAAGTGTGTCGATGCGTCCTAACGCATTTTTGTCACGGAAGACGCAATAGCGGTCATACGATGCGCAATGTCGGCCAGATTTTTTGACAGAGCAATAAAAAAAAAATGGACGTGATGTAGGTCAGACATGTGCAGCGTCTGACGTCTCCTAATCTCACACACACGCCGCTATGCTGACGCAGCGCACTCTGTGCATCAGTACTAGCGGTTCCACGTTCTCGAAAAAAATGCGTTCATTTGCTGCTTGCGTTGCGCGGCCGTACTTTGTATATTGGCTGTCATTTGCTGCTGCTACTACGGCCGTAATAAAGTGCGGCTCAACACACGTTCACACTGCGTTAGTCTGACCCCAGTCTAAAAGGGACACTACCGCTTACATAAACTGTAACTAGATTACATGTGCATTACAACTAAAAACATTATAAAACAAACACTATAAAACACGCTTCTGTTTTTTTTCTTCTTGTTTGTTTGAAGTAATTGCATGTAAAAAGGGAAAATAAAATCAGGTCTTTTATCGTCTGTTTCCATTTTGTTGATTTTTCCCATGAGGCACTATTTACCAAAATCTGTGCAAAGGTTTTTCTTAATTTTCTTTACTGTTGTGGTTTATCTTCTACAGTATTTAACAGTTAATGAGGTGGAGGAGAAAATGTTTAGGTAAGGCAGCAGGGGGCTATTGTTATTTAATTGACGTTAGATAAGAGCTGGCACCTGAATAACATAAAACAATGATCTTAAAAGACACCTAATCTACCCCCGGTGATGTTCTTTGAATACATCCCACACAATACAATGATGAGAGTCAGTGATCGACCTATAGACCCCATTCGATGGCCAAAGCCACACAGTGATGTAAATTCCCCCCCCCCCAGTATCTTTAAAACAGAAAATATCACACAATGGATGCACCCAGTGACACAGTAAAATATTTTCTTAACTAAACAAGAAAAACCCAAAACACATGTAAGATATCAGCAACATCAAATAAACACAATAAGGACATTTACATTTTTGGTGTAGTGACCCTTTAAGATAGCCTGCAAACTGCCTAACTTGCAGGACACCTTGATCCAGGGCTTGACTAATTTACACCACATTTGGTTGTTAAATTTTAGCCCATGCTTCCATCATCCATGAGGTTTTAGTTCTTATAGATTCCAGAGATTTTGGAAGTCGAGGAGAGATTCTAGAAGCCCATGGTTACCGTGTATCTGGATTTGACAAATCCTTCCCTGTCTCTGTATGCATGCACTGATCTCAGGTTTCATGTATCGGTCTCCGGAATCGAGATCCTTCTGCAGCCGATTGGCTTCCTCGAAAACAAGCATCCAGCCATAGTATGAAGGGACTGGTGCAGCGCCAAAGGTAATGCAGAATACTGCAATAAAGGGGAGGTTTAATATTATTGGGTTAAAACTGGAAAAGGGGGAGCAGAAGGAATGAGGAGGGAGTTCTTGTTTAGCCCCGGAATTATATTAAGTTTTATACCATACACCTTGTCTTTAACCCCTTCTCGCCACAGGGTGTGCTATGCCGTCCTGGCAGTGGGCGGGCTTAAACGGTTCAGGCTGCAGACAATGAAATTGATTGGCCACAGGGCAGGGAGGCTGGTCTTAGGAGTTGACAGAGCAGCGCAGGGCGTGCTAGGTCGCCCTGAAGAGTTTAAGCCCACCTGCCTCCGAGGAGTCCCGGCAGCAAGGGGTTAACCTAGACTTCTATTGTTGCGCTATATTATTATTTTATGTAGTTCATTGGTCTGTAGTCTGTGATATCATGGTATTTTAAGCAGCTTTTCTTCTGAACTAAAATATTACCGTGATATACGATGCCTGCTAGAGATGTCACAATCCGGGTCTTTCTGCCTCCGATCCAAGTCATTTTCATTTCAGAATCAACCAGGGATGCACCAATATTTCGGCCACGATAGATTCTGCCGATAATGGGGTTATCGGTTTCGGCCGAAAGCAAAACACCCCCCCAAAAAGTCAGCCGGAAATTGACGATCCCAGCTGACATTGAGCGAGCACTCTTTCAATGCTGCTTAGCTGGAGATAATTGTAATTGGAAAGAGGCAGGAGCTACTACACATTTATTTAGGCACACAAAGGGTTAACTGCTTGATCCACAATATCAGTGCACACAGTAACCTCTGGCCTCTCAGTGACAAGGAACAAGTGATTTATCACTGACCTCCTGCCAGTGCTGTCTGCTCCGAGGACAAGGGGGGGGGGGGGTTTAATGTGGGAGCTTACATCCATGCCTCCAAAAAGTTAATGGAAGGTTTTTCTGCTTTCTAAAAAAATAATAGATTAAGAGAAACAGACTGATGTTTAGGCTCCATCTGAGCCATCATAGATACAGTCAGGTCCAGAAATATTGGGACATGGACACAATTCTAACATCTTTGGCTCTATACACCACCACAATGGAGTTGGAATGAAACAAACACAATGTGCTTTAACTGCAGACTGTCAGCTTTAATTTGAGGGTATGTACATCAAACTCAGGTGAACGGTGTAGGACTTACAGCAGTTTGCAGATGTGCCTCCCACTTGTTAAGGGACCAAAGGTAATGGGACAATTGGCTTCTCAGCTGTTCCATGGCCAGGTGTGTGATATTCCCTCATTACCCCAATTACAATGTGCAGATAAAAGGCCCAGAATTCATTTCAAGTGTGCTATTTGCATTTGGAATCAGTTGCTGTCAACTTTCAAGAGGAGATCTAAAGAGCTGTCACTATCAGTGAAGCAAGCCATCATTAGGCTGAAGAAACAAAACAAACCCATCAGAGAGATAGCAAAAACATTAGGTGTGGCCAAAACAACTGTTTGGAACATTCTCAAAAAGAAGGAACGCACCGGTGAACTCGGCAACACCAAAAGAGACCATGGAAAACAACTGTGGTGGATGACCGAAGAATTCTTTCCCTGGTGAAGAAAACACCCTTCACAACAGTTGGCCACATCAAGAACACTCTCCAGGAGGTAGGTGTATGTGTATCAAAGTCAACAATCAAGAGAAGACTTCACCAGAGTGAATACAGAGGGTTCACCACAAGATGGAAACCATTGGTGAGCCTCAAAAACAGGAAGGCCAGATTAGAGTTTGCCAAACAACACCTAACAAAGCCTTCACAGTTCTGGAACAAGATCCTATGGACAGATGAGACCAAGATCAACTTGTACCAGAGTGATGGGAAGAGAAGAGTATGGAGAAAGAAAGGAACTGCTCATGATCCTAAGCATACCACCTCATCAGTGAAGCATGGTGGTGGTAGGGCCATGGCGTGGGCATGTATGGCTGCCAATGGAACAGGTTCTTTTGTATTTATTGATGATGTGACTGCTGACAAAAGCAGCAGGATGAATTCTGAAGTGTTTCGGGCAATATTATCTGCTCACATTCAGCCAAATGCTGCAGAACTCATTGGACGGCGCTTCACAGTGCAGATGGACAATGACCCAAAGCATACTGCAAAAGCAACCAAAGAGTTTTCGAAGGGACAGAAGTGTAATGTTATGCAATGGCCAAGTCAATCACCTGACCTGAATCCCATTGAGCATGCATTTCACTTGCTGAAGACAAAACTGAAGGGAAAATGCCCCAAGAACAAGCAGGAACTGAAGACAGTTGCAGTAGAGGCCTGGCAGAGCATCACCAGGGATGAAACCCAGCGTCTGCTGATGTCTATGCGTTACAGACTTCAGGCTGTGATTGACTGCAAAGGATTTGCAACCAAGTATTAAGAAGGGAAAGTTTGATTTATGATTATTATTCTGTCCCATTACCTTTGGTCCCTTAACAAGTGGGGGGCACATCTGCAAACTGCTGTAAGTCCTACACCGCTCACCTGAGTTTGATGTACATACCCTCAAATTAAAGCTGACAGTCTGCAGTTAAAGCACATTGTGTTTGTTTCATTCCAAATCCATTGTGGTGGTGTATAGAGCCAAAGATGTTCGAATTGTGTCGATGTCCCAATATTTCTGGACCTGACTGTATATATCTACTAATTTAAATTGTGTTGGAGGGCAAAAAAATTTGATTAAAAGCCTCCACACAACAAACAATAAACTTTATAGTTGCAGAGTTCTCTGAATTGTTGGGATGTGTAAATGTCTTCTGCAACTATAAAGTGTGTGTGTGTGTAAATATTTTACACATGAATGTATGCACTAGATGCAAAATAACTCCACCAAAAATATCTTAAAATGTTTAATGTGGATTAATTTAAATTCATGATATTAATTTAATAAAGTCTCGTATTAATACAGTTATACAAAAAAATCTTAAAATAAATAGGAGAAAAGTCATTTTCGGTTTCATTCCAAAATTTTCATTTGAGAGCATCATATATATATATATTTTACACACACCAGACACATGTATACACAGTATGTGTGTATATATTGTCATATATAGAAAGTCATTTTCGGTTTCGGTTTCCAGCCAAGCTCATCGTGCATTTTCGGTATCGGTTTCGGTCCCAAATTTTCATTTCAGTGCATCCCTAGAATCAACTGATCCAAGTGTCAATCCAATCCTTTTAATTGTCTGCAAGAGCTCTGTTTGGGGAGGGTCTCTGGAGAAGCAGTGTCTGGGCACCCTGGGTAAGGAGCCAGCGAGGGAAGGAATGAATATAGGTAGGACTCTGATGACTGAGAAACCCTTGATCAGTTCCCGATCGTGGAAATTGGATTGGGACATCCCCAATGCCCACACCATAAACAAATTCAATAGAGAACATCAAACGTTACTTACTTTAACAACACAACTCTCGGTCTTCATTGTAGACCCAGATAAGCAGACGCTTTCATGGTTTAAGCACAGTCTGGCACAGCTGTTGTAAGTCTGAAATGAAAGAATAATGTGGGTCAGTTTAACATGCAGTAACACTGAGAGAATAGTTTGATTTGGAGAGCAGGTCATAAACCAGAGAAGATCCCATACCAAAACCTGACTTCAGACTTTTTGAAGAACCAACGGAGTTATTGGCGGTCATCTAAAAAGAACAATTCTAAGGAAAACTTCTAAAAAGGTGTAACAATCTCCATGGAATCCAAGGATAGCTTCAGGTCGATTGTTACACTTTTGATACATTACCCAATAATTATTTTTGAAACTTTGCTAATTGAGCCACATACTTTACCTCGGGCCAAAACTGGAACAAAAAAAACAACATGGTTGACCTGTAGGACCTGATCATATTCAACGTCTACTTTTTAATAATTATTATATTTATTCAACAATTTCTGCAGTACTTTACAATAAGGAATGAGGAATTAAATGACAAATTTAGGAACCAGAGAAAAGAGAATGCAGAGTGGCCATGCTCACAGGAACTTGCACTCCAGAGGAGCTGGGGAGGAGGAAGACTAGGGGAGTTACTAGACTGGTGGGAAGCCCCTAACCAATGGCAAAGCTGTCACCGGTCCAGCTGTCAGCAGGGTGAAAGGCCTCTGCCTCTGATGTCATCCTGTGACTGGCGCTGTTGCTGTGCGCGCAAGGGGAGCGTGAAGGAGGACTGCAGCTGGACGAGCTCGGGGCCAAAATTTGCGAATGTATATATTCCAAAATCAGTCATCCGAACCTGGGCCCTGAAAGGGGCTCACAAAGGCCTCCAGGCCCAGGTTCGGATGACTGATTTTCGGCTGATTTTTTTTCCAGTCGTTTCTTCCTTTTAGCGGAAAGCTGCATTTTCGGCCGATAATGTTGGTGGCCGAAATTTCGGTGCATCCCTAAAAATGACTAGGCATTTTTGCTTTCCTTCAGTCTGGCTGCGTTCGTTGGGTGCTGTCCTTGGTGCTGAAACCTGTTACAGCTCCAAGAACAGGGGAATTTTTTGCTCCGAGCCCTGCGGTGTTGCTGTCCTTGGTGCTGAAACGTTTCAGCACCAAGGACAGGAGGATTACTTATCTTTTAACCCTCACTTTTGGTAACGCTAATCTAACAGTAATTTATTCATTTCATCATCCCGAAAGAACGAATCAAACCGAAATAAATAAGAATTCCTAATCTCCTGAAATAACAAATCAATCTGAAATACAAATCACGGTAACATAACGAAACAAATTAAAAAAGTTAACGAATAGATAAACAATTTTTTTTCATTGTGCTTGTCTTAACAGGCATGGTAATACAGCAAGCTATGAATCCTTTAACAATGTGGAGAGCAGAGGAATTAGGCAGGAGTGCGATGAGTCAATAGGGCAAAAATGTGGGTTTTGAAGGATCGCAGATTAGGGGAGAGCCACCTAGGATGAGGTAGACTCTTCACCAGTAAGGATGTCACCCTTGATAGCGTTGCAGGGGCTAACAGACGACAGGCAGAGGATGCCTGCAAACCAGAGTGTATTGAATAAAGGGGTCAAGGACAAGTTTAAAAAAAGAATGGGAGACACAAAGGCCAACCCAAATTTCACAACTCAGGAGATTAGGACATCTTTAAAGTTCACGCCATTCCTATTTATTCTAGTGGATTGCTGATTGGAAAGAGGTGGGTGCATACTATATCTCATGTAATTAAATTTCTATATTTTACTAAATGTACAGGCATTGTGGGACACCACATGCATAACAGACATCATCCCTCAGAAAATAACGCTTAGGGTACTCTAGACATGGACCCCTTGCACAAGGTGCCTAGAGGGGCATCAGTTATACCCTCCTGATGAGGCCTTACAAGGCCGAATCATCAAGGGATGCTGCATCTACAAAACCCTCACTAACTCAGCTCCCCACTACCTGTCCTCACTAATCACCAAATACACCCCAGCCCGCTCCCTAAGGTCAAACAGTGACCTGCGCCTAGCTTCTCCCCGCATCACCTCTTCCCATGATAGACTGCAGGATTTCTCACGCACAGCCCCCACTCTCTGGAACGCTCTCCCTCGTACTGGTCAGACTTTCCCCTAACTTCTCTTCCTTCAAACGCTCCCTTAAGGCTAGGGTCAGACGAAAGCAGTTTTAACGTGCGTTTAGACGCACAAAATCACGGCCCTGCTAGCAGCAAATGACGTCCAATGGCGGGGAACACACGAAGTACGGCCGCACGACGGTTCGTCCGCGCAACGCAAGTGGCAAACGAACGCATTTTTTCTAAAACGTCAAACCGCTAGTACGGGCGTACAGAGTGCGCTGCGTCCGCTAGAGGCGTGTGTGCGTGATTGGGAGACGTCAGACGCTGCTAATGTCCGGCCAACATAACGTCCAGACACAAAAAGTGGTTTTATTGATGATCCGTACAAAATCACGGACGAAAAGGCGCATCGTATGACCGCTATCGCGTATTCCGTGAAAAAATGCGTCCATTCGTTTGAATGCACTTTTTCACAGACAACGCGAAAAATGCGTTAGTCTGACCCTAGCCTAAAACGTTCCTTTTTAGGGAAGCCTACCAACCAACTCACTGACGCAACCATCAATCACTCTCACCTTGCAGTCCTCTCCTCCTGTTTCCAACCCCAACCCTCCTAGATTGTGAGTTCCTACGGGAATAGGGCCCTCATCTCCTCCTGTACTGTTTGTCAAATGTTGTTCAATGTATTGTATTGTAACCCTGTATATACTGTGCCTATTGTACAGCGCTGTAAAGAATAATAATAATAATAATAATAATAATCTCTCGTGCAGGGATCACGTCTTTGGCGTTTCAGTTTTATCCGTCCGTTCTGGGCGATAGTGTGATTTGCATATGGTCTAGTCTTCTCTGTAAAGGTACCATCGAGCTAGAAGCTTGCAAGACCTGAGCGTGGGATCCATCATAAGGCAGGCCACTTGTGTTACCCGTTCTCCGGGCCATCACAAACCTTGGTTCTTGCTTAACCAGGTATGTACACCTCTAAAATTCAAAGATCTGAAACTGGTGAACCGGTTCCCTGAGCTTTTTGTCGAGGTCTGATCTATTTTAAGACATGTCCGAGGCGAAGGTCAATCCGTAGAGTTTCTTTTTACATGGATACGTTTATTTTTTGCATGTAATCGGGGGTCGCGTGTTCCGAAAATCCCTGAATTACATTCAGAGAAGGGACCTCAGTTCATTTACTCAGAGAACATAAATGTTGAACAAATAGTGTAAAGCTCCTTGGCACATAGTAAGAAGAGGATTGTATTGGCATTTCGGCTTCTGGCCCAGTTCTTCAACCACATGGCTGACTACTTGGATACTTATGAGAAGTCTTGTTATAATTAGGGAGTGAGTAATCATGATGACATTAGGTGTCTGATATGCGGATTTAATGTTGATACCTGATAAGTAGACAAACTGATACATTATACATCAACAGCTACTGGCGTGGTACTAGGATTTCAGTGCAGACAAAACCTACACAGCGGCATTGCGGCTCACAGCAACGGCAGTATCATAAGTAACACCAACAGAGCAGAGGCGAAAAGCTTGCGATGAGGTCAAGCCTTACAGAGCAGTAGGACGGCTAATAGACAGCCAGCACAAAGAAGTTGAATGTGTGACATCAATACACCAATAACTGTAACAAAAGCTTTCTTAGAGTAGCAGAGTCCAACGACATTATCACTTAGGGTGGCGTCACCTAAGCCAAAGCACAGACTGTGCCATGTGTTGACTCCCATCATGTTCAGCCACAATTTCCATGTCATTCAGCCAAAATCGCTTCCGTGCCGCACAGACAGCTGCTGCTTGTTCCCAGAACATTCATAAACGTGTTCTTGTGCACCAAGTGTAGAGCATAATCTAGACCCTCGCTCGAGGCACCTAGACTAGCTATACCCTCCTGATGAAGCCAAAGTAGGAAAAAATGATCGATTGGGGTTGTATCTAGGGCTGAAACAACTAAATGGATTAATCAAATAATGAGAATAATTGTCAACTTTTCTAGTATTGATTAATCTATTGTCGATTAATAGATTTGTGTACAGCACACTCCGTTTAGAGCCAGACTGAGTTAAACGTTATAACCTCAGATTCTGCTTTGGAGCCGATTGCAGAAGACGTGCCGTCGCTTTTCTCGGTAGGATTTAGTTCTATATTCATGTCAGACATAACCAGTTTGTTTTTATTCAGTTTACAACTCTAGCAGCACTGTAACACAAACCCTGGAATATTGCCACTGGGTAAAGTCGCTGTAACACAAACTCTGGGGTACAGTCACTGGGTATGGGCACTGTACCGTTGGTGTTTTAAACTTACTTGAAACTGGAGAGTCCTGTGCCACCACCTCTTTGTAGCTGCCATTCTCTCCTTTGGTCTGGTCCGTTTCCACAAACTCCCTCCCACATTCATGTCCGGTCTTTTGCCCAAACCCACACCCTCTCATACTCTGTTCAAGACTCCTGCCCAAACTCACTCTCTTCCACCTCTGGACCCTACTCCCACTCCGTTTGTTCATGAGATTATTGTAAAGGGACACTCTAATAAGCTAAGTGGTCAGGCTGCAATGAGTGCCCCCCCTTCTCCTCCTGCTTTTGTGCCAACATCATCACTCTGAGGGCTTATAGCACCATTCGTTTGGGGAGAAAGCAGACAAGGGCTTAAGCTCCGCATGCAGCATCAATCCAATACTGTGACCAGGCACGCGTGTACCTTGCGTGCGAAAAGTATGCAATTTGCATATGTTCATACGAAAGTAATATACACTATGCAAGTTGCTTACGGAAAAAAAGGAGGGGGGTGCAGGGGTTGATTTATTATTTTTTTTTTTTTACATAATATTCCTTTTAATTTAAAAAAAAATTATCCGATCAAAAGAATCGGCCAACTAATCGATTATGCAAATAATAGTTGCAGCCCTAGTTGTATCCCTTGTGCAAAGGAGACATCCCTGGCATGTCAATTCTAGCCAATGTATTTGGATGATATCAGTCTGATTTGCATATGGTAACATTTTCCCTGTAATGCCACCATTGAGCTAAAAGCTCATGAGATCTGAGTAGGGACACGCCACAGGACAGTTTACTAATGCCACTGCCCCTTGTCTGTTCCCTCAAATTTGTTTCATTCACGTGCCCAACAGACAGAAGCCTTAAAGAGAGGCCGGGCCAGCAACTCAGGCGGTTGATTTACGGTGCCTCTATAAAATAGTGTAGTCGATGGAGGTCTTTCAACTTGCACAACACCTACCGCAATCAGGCAGTCTCCGACGAATTCGCACAACATCCAACGCACTCCGGCATCCCCACCTGACAAACATGACAACGGATACACTCTGCCAGCCCACTCATGCAACGGACAAAACAACAAGAAATTGCAAATTGCGTATCTTGCATCCTTTCATACAAGGTATGCGAGTGCTTGGTCGGAGGGACGGGATGATGCTGCATGCCCAGTTTAAGCCCATGTTTGCTTTCTCAAATGAACATGGCTACAAGCACTTGGTCATAGATGATGATGTCAGCATGAAATCGGGGTTAATAGCTAAAATGGTCAGGGTGCGTAGTGTCCCTTTTAAATAATTTTATGAACAAACTGAGTGGGAGGAGGGACTGGAGGTGGAAGGGAGTGACTTTGCTCAAGTGACTTGACCTGAGTGTGAGAGGGAGTGGGTATGGACAAAAGACCGGATCTGAGTGTGGGAGTGAGTTTGGGGAAAGGGACCAGACCAAAGGGAGGGAATGGCAGTTCCCGACTAAAGAGGGTGTGGCAGAGAGGGCGGTGGGACAGGACTCCAGCTTCAAGCAAGGATAAAACACAGGCATACAGCTCCTTCACCCAGTGACAGTATTCTATGTTTTGTGTTATAGTTCTGCTACTGTTGTAATAAACGGAATAGAAACAAGCTTGTTGTGTCTGACATAACCCTAGAACTAAATCATACCTAGTAAAGCAGAGGCGTGTCTTCTCCAATCAGCTCCGAAGCTGTGGTTATTTACGTTTAACTCAGTCTGACTCTAAACAGTGTGGGCTGTACACAAGACGATTAATCGATGCCAATTAATCCATAATGGAAATAGTTGACAACTATTTTAATCATCGATTAGTTATCGATTAGTTGTTTCAGCCCTACTTTAAATCACACATAGCTATACGATCCCTCCAGACAAAACCAGAAGGACACAAAGTGTCTACCTGTGTTAATAAAACTTTTACTTTTATTTATAAACCAAATAAATACGCTTTAAAAAAAAAAGTTTTTTGAACACATAAAACCAAATCCACTGTATATCAACAGCAATAAGATTGCTGTGTGTAATAGATACAGCATTTATTTATGGCCCCAGATATCCAAAATAATTAATTCCACTCAGAGTTAGTGGGCCACCATAATTTTGACACAGGAAACAAGGAATAAGAGACCGGAAACCACAGGGCAGAAATCAAACGAGACCCAAAAGCATAGTCTGAATAGATCACTATATAGATAAAGCCTCCAGATGCATCAAGATGCATAATGGTATTCAATATTTATCATTAACGATCTCAGTGTATAGAAAGAATTTTCTAGCAAATCACAGCATCAACACCTAAATTCATTCCAAATTTCTCAATATTTGATTTCTGAAACTGTCCCCGTCTCTAAACGCACCCGACACACGTTTCACCTGCAACGGCTCGTCAGGAGTGCTGTGACATTCAACATGTGGGAAAGCATTGCTAAGAGAGTTGGTGTTACCTCCCGCATTCCAATCTCACCAAGCCAACCATAGTCCTACTTCAGTCAAACGTTCATGCCCATCCCATTCATACAAATAACCAAGCAAAAAATAAATCTTTCATCACACAGTATGCAGTTTACAGGGCATTCAGGGGGCAGCAACATGGATCCCTGCAGGTGTAACTGAAACTACTTCTATTCAGTCCCAGAGAAGGATTAACCCTCAATGATATCCAGACTGGTCAACCCTTACAGAGCAGTGGAATGTCTCATGGGAAAAATGTCATGTACAGCATTTCTGAAATCCAGCTTCTTTAGGCAGACGTTTCTCATTCCCTTTGGGGCCCTTTATTCCACACCTTCTACCTTCATCCCAGTTGGTAACCCTAATTCCACACCTTTGATTTTAAAAATGGGCACCAGGCAGGGTTGTCCCTCATCCCCCTTATTTGTTACTTAGCATCAGAACCTTTCTTAAAGGTCCAGGAGTCATCCTCAGATATAGCAAGTGTCTGCTAGAAAAAATGAATAGAAATAAAACTTGCCGCCTTCACAGACAGCCTCCTATTATTTCTGACGAATCCCAATCAGGATTCGGGTCTTGCAAAAATCCTTCAATAATGACATGAAGGACAAGGTCTCTGGTTTTCATATCAACTATGGGAAACCCGTAGCAGTAACCATATTGTTCTCCAGGCTACCTGAGATGAGAGATGGCAGCTGAATGCGTTAAGACAAGGAGCTTTAAAGCCTTCTAATCTACCCCCTGGTGATGTCCTTTGAATACATCCCACACAATACAATGATGGGAGTCAGTGGCTGACCCATTCCCTCCATTCTATGGCCAAAGTCACACAGTGAGGAGCAAGTGATGGAAAGGTACAAGGGGGGGGGGGGTTAAGACAAAACATCACACAATAGATGCACCCAGTGACACACAGGAAGAAAATATTTTCTTAACTAAACATACAAGAGAAAAACAAGGCACATGTAAGATATCAGCAACATCAAATAAACACAATAAGGACATATGGTACTAGGCATCCATCTACCAGCTAGAGCAGGGTTGTGAAACTCTGGCCAACCAGATGTTTCTGAACTACAAATCCCGTGATTCCGTGGCCACCTACTGTATTGTAGGAATTCTGGAAATTGTAGGCATCTATATCTGAGGAACAATATGCCAAGAAGTGAAGCGCGCACAAGAATTTGTGCTCACAAACCACTCGCTTAACGTTGCATATGGGGGTTCCTCTAAACAACCCTAAAGGATAAGAACATAAGAAACAACAACGTAGCGCCGGCGAACAAAGTCCACTGGAAAGCGAGAAGGTTTTCACTGCATGTCCATAAATGGGATATTCTTAGTCTTCAAGGGTTTCTTTCCTTTAAAGAAGATATATCGAGGAACTACAGGAAAAAGGGGAAAAAGAATTGGATAGAATAAACAGGTATTCAACTCTCATTTATATGAGCCCAACACCTGGCTCTAGGGTAGATGGCTTTAAGGGTCTTTTTAAGAGTCTTCAGGTGCCCATTTAACCCCTTTAGGGATCCGACAGATGATCAACAGGATTGCCAGCTGAAGAAGCCTACAACCGCGAAAAGTGTTTTGGGGTATCCTGTTGATCATCTGCTGGATCCCTAAAGGGGTTAAATGGTCACCTGAAGACTCTAAACAGACCCATAAATCCATCTACCATGGAGCCAGGTTGTGACGAAACAGCCGCCCCAATGTTTATTTGCAGTTATTTTGCTTGCATTTCATTGTCTCTGTATATAGGGTAGAGTGTTTGTTCTGTGTGCCCTATTACCTGATGTTTGTGTTAGATTAATATTCCTTTATGTGTTTATTGTAGAGTATTGTTTCTGTGTACCTTCTCTCTGTATAGTGTATATCTCTGTATTAGCTGTCCTCTGGCTTTATATTGTATGCCTCTGTGGCTACCCCTCCCCCGTCTCTGTAAATTGTATACTCCTTGCTGTAAGAAGATTCCTTTAAGATGAGAATGCATGTGTAAACAATCCATTGTGTTGGATGGCTCTTTCTATTGTTCTCTGACTGGAGACTCTTGATCTTATCTGTAATGTATTCTTTAAGGGAGGGGGCTGTGTCTCAACGGTTAACGGTGTGTATTTGAAATAAGGAAGTATTTTCCATTTGGATTCTGAACCAGCAACAACTCAACAGTAGACGTGCCGTCTATTCTGTTTGTACGAATATCTCCTGTGTTTCAGCGGAAAGGGGGCGTCCAGACGGAGGGTACTGAGCGTGGGGGTACCGCGATCCGTAACACAGGTGTTGGGTTCATATAAAAGAGTTGAATACCTGTGTTTATTCTATCCAATTGGTGCCATATACTGCGCAATTTTGGTTTCTTTTTCCCCTTCTTCCTGTAGTTCCTCGATATATCTTCTTTAAAGGAAAGAAACCCTGGAAGATTAAGAATATCCCATTTATGGACATGCAGTGAACACATGCTCGCTTTCCAGTGGACTTTGTTCGCCGGCGCTACATTGTTGTTTCTTATGTTTTTATCTACATCTGAGGGGCCGTGAAGGTCACAGCCCTGGGCTAGAGAGCCAGACCTTTACGAGGTGAATATTCCTCCGCTAGCATCTCAAATTTAACGTCTCCTGGATACATGGGATCCTCGATCTCTGTCATATGGGGGGGAAGATGCCATCTTATAATAAATAGGGGGCTGCCATCACACCTCAGACGCATGGCTCTCCATAATATGAGAGCTAACTCAGTCTTACAGCCCTACAAGATATCATAATTGAAACCAAGTACCTGCAGAAGGTGAAGCAATACGTAAAAGCTAAAAGCTATTGCTCACGCTTTGCACAATCTCAGCTGTAGAAGTCATGGATGTTACCAGAAACGATGGTAAAGCAGATGAAAGATTCTGTTGGATTACAGCAAACCAATCACAGATATGAGTTTCTCGGCAGCCATTCATTTCCAGGAGATGGGCTTCCTGCTTCCAGATATCACGCAGGCCGAGATAAACCCAAATACAGATTTGTTGTAATGACTCCATGAAAGCTGCCTATAATTCAGAATAGGATTTCAATTTTAGTAGCGCTGCTGGGGTAAAACAATCCAACAGGCTTTATTCTTTAAAAAGAACATTCAATGACACAAGATTATCTAACAAAGTAATGGCTAATCAATACCGGCTTTCGTTGTCATCCGAAACAGATCGCACAGTAAAAGAGATTGATTACTTAGGTCTTACTTTACAAATGGGAGCTTAAATCTTAAAACCTTAAAAAGTTTGCTCCTCCAAATGCCTTTTTTTAAAAAAAAAAAATAATAAATTAAATTACTGCATCATATGGGACATTGTAAAGTTAGAGGGAAAAAAATTGTAACAAGAAAAATAAAAAAATGCATGGCCATTGAGTCACTGTAAATCGAGCAGTTGCAGGTACACAATGTGTATCACGATGATTTACTAAAATTAAATGTTCATCTTTACTTCTAAAAGAAATTAAAAGAAAAAAAAAAAAAACGGTTAACTACCTTTACCACCAAAATTTACCATTACATAGGAGTTCCTTGGGTTAAAAATAAAAGTAACCAAAGTAGCCATAAAAATAGAACCAAAAATATTATGTAAACAAATTTAAAAAGCTTACTGTAGATACTCGAGTATACCGCTAGATTTGTGAGAAAAATTTACCTTAAAATTGGAGGGGTCGCGTTATATTCGAGACATCTGCATCGCGTGAAAAGAAAAAAAACTTTCCTTGCTCTGGATCCCTGCTTGCTTCATTGCTCCCGGAAGTTCCGATAATCTCGCTGAAGTGAATGCGGGCTCCCTGATGCTTGCAAACACTTCAGGAACTGCCGGATTCGGGAGAGGTGGGGTTCCATCACGGCTAGAGGGCACGTTCGGTTTAAGCCACCCACCACGCTCGCCTCCCCCGGCCATCTAATCACTAGTAAAGAAGACGGGTAGCCGGCGGCTTCATTCTTAGTAACAACTGCAATCATTCTAGAGCAGAGCACCCTGGCCTGAGGGGAGCCTGACTGTGTTAAGAGAACCTGGAAGGATCTTAATTGTTTACCGGTACAGTAAAATTGTGTTCCTCGCGTTATATTCGAGTCTTGCGTCTTCTCTCATTTCCATAATAAATCTCTATCCATCGCGTTATATTCGGGTCGCGTTATACTCGAGTATCTACGGTATTACATTTATACTGACAAAATATTTTGAGAATAGTGAACGCAGGACACATGGTATGGTACGTGTTGGATTTTTTAATGTTGAATGTTAGCTCCTTCGGCACCCTTAATTCGCCAAATTCACCGCAGGGTCCCCGAACTGCTACAAAGAGAGCCTACAAACACCGGAGTATGTTGGCGATTTATAAGTATACTAATAATACTATTAATGGGCTAATAATACTAATAATACTATTAATCTACTCATCCCGAACATTTTACCGGATCATTCCACCCCCCCCCCTTTCTGGTGAAATCGCCGGGTGAAGCAGAGAGTTTCCTGCACCCATGCAGGGTCACAAGCAGCCGGGATTTTGAGTTTCCCGGCTGCCGGTCGTCAGATCGGTCACTAGTGGTGTCACGCACAGAGCGGCTGAGGTCATCCTCTGAGACCTATTGCAGTAGCGAGCATTCTCTGAGAGGCAGCCGATGGATTGGATCTGTACGTGCGCATGCATTTCCGATCCACTGTTCTTTTCAGTCTCTATGGAACCTGCATACGGTAAGTGGGCAAATCTAGTAGTGCTGCGCAATTTGCGGTTCATACGTTGGGCAAGTTGTGCAGAAAAGCTTAAGGGACTTCTGGGATCAAGAGCCAAAAGAGGAGGAGCAGCGCGCGGCGAGGGAGTAAAATGCCCTATATAGAAATTTAAAAAAATTGGCATCTGCGCAAATATTTATGGGCACAAAAGTACCTCCATGTTTTAATAGAGTATACCTTAAATGGGTAGCCATATTCTTTAGAAATAAAAATATACACACAGAACCAAGTTGTATATGGAGGAGAATGTCAAAAATATGACCTTTTGCCCTTAAATTCTTTGAGTCCAAAATATATGGCTTACATCAATACTTCTGAATAATTGTTAAACGACATAAAGGCAAATGGTGGACGTTTTATTATTATCCTTTATTTATATGGCGACACATATTCCGCAGCGCTTTACAAGATCAGTGTACAAGGGGTTGATACATTGTAATACCACACATGGATGATACGACCTGATTCAGGGGGTCCCTGCTCAAGGGAACTTACAATCTATGAGATGTACAAGTATTTTGTGAGGCAGGCGCATCCATATCGTTAGGTGTTTTGTCCAAGGACACTCGCTGGTGGTGTCTGAGTGGGATCGAGTAGTCTTTCCATGATTGTAGATCAGCAACCT
This sequence comes from Leptobrachium leishanense, assembly GCA_009667805.1. Lineage (NCBI taxonomy): Eukaryota > Metazoa > Chordata > Amphibia > Anura > Megophryidae > Leptobrachium > Leptobrachium leishanense. Next base: position 24,030,189 of record CM019068.1, on the reverse strand, counting down.
GGTGGTTAGGTTGAACCCGCTTCTCGTAAAGTTGAGACTTGCTTCTCCACAGTTGTATTGGAGGGATGTGCTGAATGGTATTTTGACTTTCTTCTCCACGGTCGAAGGGTAGAGATGTTACCACTGGACTCCACAGCCAATAGGTGTCTCACCCAAGCACACTTACTGGAGAGGTGCTCTGGCTGGGATTCCAACCTGGGTCTCCACGTTTATAGAGCAGTGATGTTACCTTTACTCCAGTGTTTCTCAACTCTGGTCCTCAGGGCCCACTAACAGGCCAGGTTTGCAGGATATGTGAAGCACAGCACAGGTGATATAATTAGCTACTGAGTGATTGCATTATTTAGTCTGCATTTCCTCAAGGTGATCCCTAAAATCTGGCCTGTAGTGGGTCACGAGGACTGGGGTTGAGAAACCCTGCTTTACTCTATCCAGCCGGTACATCCTTTCCCATGATCCCCCATGGGAAACACCAGCAAACAGCAGATCTGGGGGCGAACGTCAAGTGAACTGAGCCTTGATTTAAACTTTGAGAGCACAGATTACCACAGGCGACCACTAGGTGGAGCGATGCCAACATAAAATGTTGTGTTGAAAACACTGGTGTCTAATGTCAACAGCGGAAAGCGGAGAAATAAATAAAACAACGACGCAAATAAAACAAGTCGTTCACATAAGTCGTTTTACACATTCAAGATTGCATCCTTTTTAGCCTACTCGACTTTTCTTATACTTTTTAAGTAACGCTTTCCAGTAATCTTGAGTTTATAAACCCTAAAAAAAAATAAAAAAAAAAAAACACACACAAAAGTAATATAAATAGACCATAAGAACTGTCCACAAACAAGGTGACCAGATTTCAGATATTCTGAAGATCTCCGAGAACAATGTCATCAATAAAGCAGAAGTCTAGAGCCCCCGAAACTGCACTTCAAGCCTTACCCCAAAAGATTTATACGAGAGATATCTGCATATAAAAGACGCCCTGCACGATGAATCTTGAATAAGCCGCTCCAGTTAAAGGGGCATGGTGGTCACCTTGACACAGAGCTTTTTATCTTCCTACTTATTTTTTTGGCACAGTTAAAGCCTCGCAAAAACCTGGCTGAATGAGAAGACAGACAGACAACAATTCAGCGTGAAAGTCGAAAAGGTCAAACGTAAAAAAAAAAAGTAACAAAAAACAAGAAAGGCAGATCGCTAAGTAATTCTTTATTTAACAATCCATGACAATCGCTGCAGCCGCTCACAAGGTGTTGAAAACATGGCAGCTGTTTGGCTCCTCGGAAGCTACACTTTATCCTTCTCTGACAGTTTAACTCAATGGGTCAGCACCTTTAAAAGAACCGCAGTGTATCAATGGGAGAGACAGAAGTTGAGTTACGGCTCAATCTCCGAGCCAGCGAACGGCCCTTCACCGCAGGTGAACAGTCAGCTCTATAGAGGTGCAAGGCAGAGGAAAAATGGCGTGGCGGAGCCAGATGGTTTTCCATTTGGATTTTTTTCTTTTTTTCCCTTTTTTTAAATGAATATAAAAGAAAAAAAGGCTAACGAGAGGGGACAAGTACTTTGTGAATTTCTTGGCTTCTCTCATGGCTTTCGATCCCTGGGGTTCCAGTCAAGTCGCAAAGAATACAGGAGAAAAGAAGGGGGGGGACCTAAATACTCCAAGAAATATAACTGGGGAGGGGGACCACATCTCCTTCAAAAGCCCAATCTCGCCTCAAATGCTTTTATGGCGGCAGCCCACATTGTTAGGATGGTAAGTGGACGTGCAGACAAAGGCAATGGGAAGCCAGACAAAGGTTGCCGTTTACAAAGTTACAAATGGGGACTCTGGAAGGGTGACAGACACTATTTAGCGCAATAGTATTTTGGTGGCGATTGCCATTCGCATGCACAGCCATGACCAAATGGGAAACGGTTCTAACCCTAAAGAGTTTATTCTGTGAATGGCAAGTCAAGTAGAGTTTACGGCGGCGTTGAGTTTTGTCTAAAAGAGGGTTTATTATTGCTGATAATAATGAATAAACTCTTCCATTACGTCATAAAATCCCTATAGTTTGTCTGTTGAAAATATTGCAGTAAATAAAAATAAAGCACAGTTTGAGCACACTTTTTCCGATCTCTGGACACCAATCAGGACCGGTCCTTCAGGAAGGAAGAAAAGACCACTATATAAAATAGTATATGTTAAAAGAACACTCAGATTGAACCCCTCCACCTGTCATAACTTTGGCCACAAGCCTCCCAATTCTCAAAGGTTCTCCACCAAGTCAAGTCTTACAACCAAAGCATACATATGTGCATGATGGGTGAAAAAAAATATATATATATATAATAATATATATATAATATATATATATAATATATATAATATATATATATATTATAAATATATATATTATAAATATATATATATAATATAATATATATATATATATATATATATATATATATATATATATAAATAATCGATTTTCTTAAAGGGACACCAACATCAAAAATGAAAAAGTTCTTATGTGAAGGAACAAAAACAAAAAAAATCCTTATGCACCAAACACAGCATTGATATTCTATCCATAATTACACTGTTAATTGAGTCCACGGCAGTATGCAAACACTCTAGATGTGTCCTGCTACCAGGCCTGCAAAGTCAAGGCGAAGGTCCATGATTAGGAAGGTCAACGCCATCTTTAAAGGGATACTCGTGTAGTACTCAGGTTCCCCCCCCCCAACAGGTCAGGTTTTAAAGGATTACCTTGAGTTAACGCAGACTGAATCCTGCAATCATTGAGCATCAAATCACTTGTGCTCTGCTTCAGATATCATGCAAACCTGGCCTGTCAGCGCATTCTGGAGACAGGTTTGGGAAACCGTGTTCTATCTAGTACGAAACAACAACAACAACAGCAGCAGCAACAGCATGTTCTTTAAAGCTATGAAAGGGCTTTGACAATTATTTTTTTCTTTACTTTTCACCCCAAAAAAACGTGGATGATCCTCTTTAATATTTACAGCTGAGCGTTCTCATTTCCAATTTCTTAACTCGGTAACCTGATACCAATCATCTTCCCTTGCACAGAACTAGGGATGCACCGATACCGATACTAGTATCGGTGCCGATACCTGCACGAGTACTTGGTACTCGTGCAGGGACCCCCGATACCGGAAGCCAGCGCTGGGCTGGCTTGCCGGCGGGTTTCGTTTGCGCCAAACGCAATGTTAGGCGCGCTGTCAGGCTCCTCCGGCATCTGTCTTCGAGCAGCTGCACGCAGAGATTGTAGCCCGGCCACTCGTTGAGAACCACGTGTACAGCCTCACATGACTGCGGCTGTGCACGTGGTTCTCAACGAGCGGTCGGTATACAAACTCTGCGTGCAGCCGCTCGAAGACATAATACTCACCCAGCCAGACTCCTCCGGCGCTGCTTGGCTCCTCCGCCGTCTTCGGTCTTCGAGCGGCTGCACGCAGAGGTTGTAGACCGGCCGCTCGTTGAGAACCACGTGCACAGCAGCAGTCATGTGAGGCTGTGCACGTGGTTCTCAGTGAGCAGCCGGGCTACAACCTCTACGTGCAGCAGCTCGAAGACAGAAGACGCCGAAGGAGCCTGACAGGGTGAGCGTGGGGGCCAACATGAGCTGGGGGCCAAACATGAGCTGGAGGCAATGTGTGAGCTGGGGGCGTTTTATATGAGGTCTGTTCTTATTGAAATGTGGTCACATGATATTAAATAAAAGTATCGGTATCGGTGAGTACTTTTAAAAAGTATCGGTACTTGTACTAGGTCCTAAAAAATGGTATCAGTGCATCCCTACACAGTACAGCAGAAACTAATCCCCCTACAGTGAACAAGGGCAATAAGGATCCTGAAGTCAATCTTTGTAAGAGCTTTCATTGACATCACAAAAAGATTTATTTTGCAATTTACAAGTTTCAAAATCATCTGTGATGGGTAAAAAAAAAAAAAAAAAAAAGTTTATCTTAAATGTCCGGGAAGCGATAAACCATTGAAGTTTTTAGCCTTTACAGAAACCACTTCTGCTCTTTAAATAAATTTAAAAAAAAAAACCTGAACAAGTAAAGATTATTTATAAACGGAAGGAAGCCATGCTTAAAACATCCTACTCTGCAATCGGCTTTTTCCTAAACCCCTTAGAATAAGATGAGGGGCAACGAAAACAGCTGCCCCCTGACCTGGCCACAAAGACTGACAGCATTCAGTCCAAGAGAGAAGTATGAAAGGGTCAGACACCAGGGGAGGGACCACCAACAAAAAGCCTCGCGGAGCATGCCGATCGCTCCCATTATTAAAGCAAGGAAAACAGATGGTACAGCAATAAATTTACAAAAGCTATATTCATGACTTCGCTAAACATCTGAACAAGTTAAAGGCTGCGACGCCTCCAGGGGCTCCTCATTTCCCAGTTCATAAAAGAGGGCTGTACGTATCAGTCAACGTTGGGGGCTGAAACAACGTGACGGTTTACCGTATCTTTCTATGTATGTTTTGATGGAATCCCTAATAAATCCACTTTGCTCCGAGCCAATAAGGACTTGGCGTTTTAAGAGTCCCTTTACCACGCTTTTAATTGAAAAACCTATGCAATATGTACACGATGAAACCAGTCGAGTCTCCGAGATCAAACAAGCTCAAGCGACAGAAAATAAAAAAGAAAAATGTATTAAAATAAGAATATTGACTCCTCTAACTCATGTATGTTGACGAGTAGGAGTCGTCATCCTAGGGAGCTATATCCGTATCCTTAATAGCTATAGTGTCAAGGTTTGTATTTAATATTGACTGTAAACCTTAAACATGTTCTCTGAAGCATTTATAGAGAAAAATGGGGGAAGAAAAGCAGATTTCCAAAAACCCAAATCGCTTATTTTCAAAACGAATCCAATTAGTGCCACGTGCGACTTACTGGTCCATCTGCATGCGCTGGACTTAATGTGCGCCAGTCTCGAACACATCACTTTGAAGTATGAGGCAGATAAATTTAGTTTAATTTCCGACGGATTTGACTATCCATTTTCCAAATGAACCATCTGGATCAGCCTATTAAAATTAATTTATAACCTTACCCGCACACTGAGGGGGGGAGGAACAACACGGAAAAAAAAAAACGAACCAAAAAATATAATATATATATATCATGTTTGTTACTCTAAAAGCCGCCAAAACTCATAACGGTTTTCGACTGCGTTGATCAAATAAGGTGTGTTTGGTGGATGACCACCATTCTTTACGGGGGAAGAAAAACGGAAAACGAAATGTTTATTCTGCTCGGAGAAAGTAACGAGCATGATAGCATATTACTTTGAGCCAAAATCCTCTGTTACTCTGACAGGTTATAAAAGGAAAAAAAATATTCAATATTTTTTTTTTGTCTGGATAGTCCTACGTAAAGCACATGTGAAAAATAAAAAATGTACCAGAGGTGATCCAATAATCAAGTGAAGAGAAAGAATAAAAAACATTTAAAAAGCTAGAAAAATAACCAGAAATCATTAACTGTAACAATTTTAACAACAAAACATACATTTAAATCAAATTATTACAGCAATTTATTCAAATTTACCATGAACGATAATGGGAAAGCGGTCATAGGGATACTATAGGGTTAAAACAGGCAGGGGTAGAAAATGGAAGTGCCAAACATTAACCCACCTTGTGTCTGACACACACACTTTAACCCCTTAGGCTAGGGTCAGACTAACGCATTTTTCACGTTGTCCGTGAAAAAGTGCGTTCGAACGAATGGACGTATTTTTTCACGGAATACGCGATAGCGGTCATACGATGCGCATTTCCGTCCGTGATTTTGTACGGATCATCAATAAAATACTTTTTGCGTCTGGACGTTATGTTGGCCGGACATTAGCAGCGTCTGACGTCTCCTAATCACGCACACACGCCGCTAGTGGACGCAGCGCACTCTGTACGTCAGTACTAGTGGTTTCACGTTCTTGAAAAAATGCGTTTGTTTGCCGCTTGCGTTGCGCGGCCGGACTTTTGTGCGACCGTACTTCGTATATTGGCCGTCATTGCCCGGCATCTGCTGCTAGCACGGCCGTGATTATGTGCGGCTGCACGCGCGTTCGCACTGCCTCAGTCTGACCCTAGCCTAAATCTTTTAAATCTCCTCTGCATCCAGCGCTGGTCTCGCTCTGAGCCATGCAGGTCTCAGCCAGCCAATCAAAGGTCTCTGAATGCAGAAAAGCTTTGATACAGTTGGATAAATGTAATTTTTTTTTAAATAAACACATTCTGCAGCACTGTACTAAAGATCTTGAAGTGATGCTCTGGGCAGGACTAAGTCCCTGCATCTGAATGGCTGAATTAGCCCTCCAAGTCCCACACATGCAAAAACGAAAAACACCCTCATGCTAAAAGAGGGGACTATAAAAACAAGGGAACATTCGCCACTTGGATGTAACTCCTCCAATAGGTGCTCGCTTTCCATTGGATAATTACTGCAGTGATTAATAGGTTTCAGCATAAAATGAGGTCATGTGACTCCCTGAATAAACTGAATGAGCAGGTTTTTCCATCAATGGGTTTTTTCTCCCCTGATGGCACAGCGGGGATATTCCAAGATGGCAATGCTAGGATTCATCGGGTTCAAATTGTGCAAGAGTGGTTGAGGGAGCATGAGACATCATTTTCACACATGGATTGGCCACCGCACAGTCCAGACCTTAACCCCATTGAGAATCTTTGGGATAATGTGCTGGAGAAGACTTTACGCAGCGCTGCGACTATCCCATCATCAACACAAGATCTTGCCACAAATTAATGCCACTCTGGACGCCAATAAATGCTGTGACATCGCATGAGCTTATCAACACGATGCCGCGGCGAATGCGTGCTGCAATCACAGCAAAAGGCAGCTTGTTGTAATATTTGTGTGGTTTTATTTTTGGCCAGGTAGTGGACCTCCCGCTAATTGCCAGTTCTTCAGTAAGTCCTTCACAATTAGCTCTTTACATTTACGGAGTAATCCTTGCTTTTCACCTCTTCTCCGGATATAAATAGTGGTTCTTCTCCATGTCCTCCTACATATATTTTAGTAAGATTATATAGACCTAAGACTGATCTCCGTGTGATTTCTGTTCCCTTAAAGACGGATTGTTCTTCCTCTCGTGTTCCTATAGCCCACTACCTGGAGATTTCAGACGTGGTGGAGCAGGCCTTCACCTCTTGTTTATTTCCTTGTCATTTATGTGTGTGTTTATAACCCCACCGTGAATTGTAAAGTGCAAACACTATACGGAACGAGCATAAGTTAAGGCAAAGGAGGTGCTGTGGAAGAATCCGGACAACATATCATAGGAGACGGCAAAAGCTATAACACGCGGGGGGGGGGGGGGAAGAGGGCGAATACGCATTTGATTCGTTGCAACTTATGACAAAGAGAAATAAAGGGAACGGATACACTGACACGTTGAGTTTTCCATTTCTGTTAATTTGGATCGTTCGTTTGCGTTTCCCTTTGAAGTTTTTCTATCTGTGGGTCAGTTTGTGCAGAAATAAGACCAAGTACGTCGATTCAGCAAGTGGAAACCACCATATGTTGCTGCTCCGTCACTTGGGATTTTTACCGGTGAAACTGAATAGTTTGTAAAAATACACAAAACAGGTTTGACGCGCACACGATCAGTCAGCACGTCGGCTCATTTATCACTGCAGATACTGCGTCCAACTGCAGGGTTGCTTTACTGCCATCCGCCCGACACTCGTCTTCCACAGCGGTCCGGGACCAGGCCGTGCACTCACGTGGGTCAATGTCCAGGCCCTGGTGGGAGCTGGTTCCTCTTCCTGACAGGACGGCCTTGCTCTGATAGCAGACTACCGTAGTGTCTGTCCTCCGAGAGCACGACCAAGAAGGCGCAAGAACCAGAGGGATAAGCGGGCAAGGGAGCAGAGGGCAAATTGGCTGGACGCCTCCTAGGGGTTTGGTCTATTCTCAGGGCAGGTGAGGAGATCAACCTAGCAGAGTGTGTCCACTTCACCTGTGACTAATATAAACCCTCATACACCTCTCCTACCTTGCTTCAGTATTGTCCAGCATCTTCCCTGGTGACATTCTGTACCAAGAAGCTCTCCTTTGTGTACCAAACCCTTGCTTTGTGTCCTACGCTCCTGAACCTGTGCCGTTTGCCTGTGGATTCTCCCCCCGGGACCGTGCTGATCTGCTTTATGTAGCCTCCCTACTGGGGTCTCACCCTCTAACCTGCATCCTCACCCTAAGATGCTACTGCTTTTATGTCTATTTAAACCAAGAACATGTCATGGAGAGTAGCTCTAATCCAACTGAAATTAGATTTAGTCTCATATTAGATCAGGTGAATCGTACAGATAGGCATTTGTCACATGTTCTTTATTAAAGTGGAAGTTGGGGGAACTTGCTCACTTGTTCTTCCTTCATTTTATTCTATCAAAGAGGAAGGAACAGAATTTGCCAGAGAAATGCAGAAAGTCCGGAATTCGATGGAAAAAAAGGAGCGTCCTACAAAAAGGTCCGCATTTGGTGGAGAGAGATGTGCTCAGCCACCCTTTACCTCGAGGCTGGATGGTGTGCACCTCTAATAAGCGTTCAACTGTGCTTCCAGACCACCTACTTATTCCATGACTATATGCCACGAGTGTCCACACACACGCCTACAGTGCATTTCACCCAAACACTGGGCTTTGTTAAGCCTCTTGACCAATATAATTATCAAGCAGAGTTTAAATATGAATGTATTACATTACCATTTGATTTTATGGTACTACATACACTCAGTTTTTATTGGTTTTATAACTAAGGAGTATTATAGGTTTTGCAATGTACAGAAAAACGTACTGAGTGAAAAGAAAACCATGAACAATTTTTACATAGATCATTAAAAGGGTCATTACCACCCAGTCGACTCACATCGTTGCATTCTGTGGGATGTATTCAAAAGACATCACCAGGGGGTAGATTAGAAGGCTTTTAAGCTCCCCGTCTTATCTCATTTCAGCTGCCATCCCTTATCTTGAGTACTGAAAATCACGACGGAACGCCAAAACGCGAATCAAATGAGGTCCGGGGACTCCATGCATTCAGGATTATTGCTGTCAGGTACTGTACCGGGGTGGTACAGAAAATGCAGGATTCTGAGCCCAGGATGCGGTGATGCCAAAACAAGGGGTCTGCGGTGAGGGGCGAGGTTGCTGCTGGAGGCAGCAAAAACAAATAAACTTTATGTAGGGGAAATCAGGAAACAGACTGGGACAGCAGGGTCTTGCATACACAGGATACCGGAGGGTCTGGAAACACACACCGAAGGGTTGGTAGCACGGCAGGGTTTGGTTTTCAGGAAACCACAGGAAAGCCACAACATAGGTTCTCTCTTGCTGAGAGCAGATACAACTAATGTTTAAGCAGGGAACAGAAGGGGTGTGGCACTTTTATTAACAGAGAGGTCAGATGACCTGGAGTGTGTGAGTGTGTGTTTTGGTGCATTAACTATTTAGCTGCTGGAACACAGCGCTGGAAACAGGAATGACACGAAGTGCAGGATTTGGAAGGGTGCTGCCCTGCATGGATCAGAATCCTTACAATTGCCTTTAACCTTTTGAAGTGTATTTTTCATTAAATAAATCCATCTTATATATTTTACCAATGGAGTCTGACCAGGCGTTTATCTGTTGCGGACGTATTGACCACAGGCCCACTGAAGGCCTGGGTACTGGGCATAACCGTACCATCTGGGTCCAGTTAAGAGTCATGTATGGAGAGGCTCCAACTTTGGTGAGTATCACCTCAGATGCTGTGAATAGAGTTCCTGCACTATGAAGTCCCCTCCTCTCTCCACTCCGTTATTTTCATAAATCGATTAGATGGCCAATTACTTTTTCGAATAATCAAATAATAAAAATAAATAAAAAAAACCTTGCACACAAGGGACACAAGCACCTGATCAGAGTGATGGATTAATGCTGCGTGCACAGCTCAAGTCCATGTCTGCTTTCTACCCGAATGAACGCTGCTATGAGTGCTCGGACAGACCTGAAAATGTTAGCACACAAAGCAGGACAGATGACATCTCTGGTCTGGAGAGAGGCTGGGGTGGTGGCACAGGACTCCAGTTCCAAGTAAGGATAAAACACCAGCGGTACAGCGCCTCCACCCAGTGGCAGTACCTTAGAGTCTGTGCGATTGTTTCTATTTAGTTTACAGCAATGGCAAAACTAAGTGATTGTGTCTGACATAACCCTAGAACTAAACCATACTGAGTAAAGCAGGGGCACGTCTTCTCCAGTCAGCTCCGAAGTAGCATCTGAGGTTATTAAGGTTTAACTCAGACTGACTGCTGAGCCATTTCACCTGTGTGTGTTGAGCCAATTTTTACCGGTTTTGCTCATGTTTAAAAGTGATTTGAAGTCACGTTTTATTATACAACCCAGACGAATTATTAAATAATTTATTTTTTGGCAGACTTGACAGATGCAGAATATATGATTATTACATGTATATGTCATGCCTTGCTTGACTATTCTAAAAGAAAAAATGCAATAAAATTAGAATTTTCAATCATCTATAGTGTGTAAAGTGATTTTTTTTTCACATTTTTTTCACATGAGCCTTTGCATTTATTGATTCTATGGGGAACGTTTGTTAAAAAAAATTAGAACTGGGAACTCGTTATTTTTTTAATATTATTATTTTGAATTTTATTTTCCTCTACATATAACATGGTCATGTTTGGTATCATTGGAAAGGCCAGTTCCAAAGATACCAAACATTAACCCCTAGCTGCCACGGATCGGAGATACGGGGGTCATTGGACCCTCACAACTCCACCATAGGTGACAGCTAGGGGGTTAACTCCCGGACTGATGTCACCACGTCCATGCGTGATGACGTCAGTAGGTGGAGGGAGATCCCAGCGGCTTGGCCGACATCCAAGATGTTAGCCACCTCTGGGAAAGGACCATGATACGGCACCAAATTGCGATCCAGCCCCTAAGGGGTTAAAAGGCAGGCACTGCTTGGAAACGCAGACTGTGCACTTCCAAGCGGTGCCCGCTTTTTTTCTACCCCTTACCAATTGGGAGGGAGAGAGGTCCCCCCTCTCCCGGCACTTTCCCTGCTCTGGAGGGGGGGGGGGTGCCTGAAATAGAGGCGTTATTCAGACGACCGGGGTCCTGGAGGCTGGCCTGACCATCCAAGATGTCAGCCCACACCGGGAGGCCACAGAGATAGGCCGAAATCCTGGCCGATCGCGTGCTGCAGTGGTAGGACCGTTGCAGTCAAGTGGTAAAAAAAAACAAAAACCACAGATTAATCGATAATGAGACTAGTTGTCAACTATTCTACAAAAAAACAAACAAAAAAAACCAACCTGATTGGGCACTGAGCCGCTAGGTTCGATATCAATTTGACCAACCCAGGCCTACATGGAACAGTAGTAAAGAAATATACTCTACGTTAAATAAAGGACAGTGTTTTTGGAGCAGAAGACCTGCTAAAGGTACCTGTCTAAGGGTGTTCTTCTCTGGTATCATCTTCCTCGGGGGCTCATCCCGGTAACAGTCTCTTTCTGGGGCAGTCTGAAAAGGAATAAAAAAAAAAAAAAAAAAAGGTTCACTTTGATATTTTACAAGGGGGGAAAAAATAATTAATTTGCAGCTGGATGCCAACACTAACCGGATTAAATACGCTGACGCGAGTGAAAGCGAGCCCTAGTGTGATCAAATGGAACAAAACGACAATATGGATGCTGTTAAATAAAATGGTTTTCGCTCACTAGCAGGTCAACACACATGACGTCTTTTCCTTGGTCACAAAAGAAAACGAACCCTTCAACGCTACAACCTAGGGTACTTATTTCCTCGCTCAGCTTGAGGAAAACAAATTGAGCACCAACAACAGAGACAATGGCTTGCTATTACAAGTTATCGAGATCATGCCCCACTGTTAGCAATTGTTTTAAGCTGGCTAAGGATGGGGCAGCGGGAGGACACGATCGCTATTAAGGCAGACCTTTTCGTTTGCTGAAGAAAAAACACATATAGAGTGTTAAAAAAAAAAAAAGAAGAACATAAAAAAGTCCGAAATAGTCAAAACACTACCTAACTGAAAGCAATCATGGGTTTATTGGCAAATAAGCAATGCAATTTAAGCATGGCATGGTCTGTAACGTACTATGCCATTTGGGGAAATAAGATGTGGAGGACCACAGCAGCCACCGAGTCTTTATGGAAATGTATAGTCCACAGCACGTTTCCTGTGAGCGTTCTAGAAGACCCATCATCGGGAGCGCACAGTGCGCAAAGCCAATGACAGGATCCTAGGGTGGAGGGTCGTGTTGTCGGCGTCACTACGGCTACGCAAGATTCTTTGGTAACTTGAAAAATAAAACGCAACTGGTTGGATATTGAAGTCTAAACCTAGGAGGATAGAAACCAAACAGGTACCAGGCACAGCAAATAAATACGCGGCTTTATTAGGGGAAAAAAAACAACTTTAAAAACGCAACGTTCTGGACGACGACGCCAACTTCTCCAAGTGTGAGAATGGTCAAGGCATCGATCAACCAAACGTTGCGGTTAAATTCTCTTTAATAAAGCCGCACGTTTGGAAAGCCTGGTACCCCCCTGGTTTATGAGCATTGCATGGGGTCTGTCTACAGCCGCTCGGGGCCAGTGAGCACACGTGTGGGAGTGCAACTCCCTGCCCGACAATAAACCAAGGTGGGATATCCTCCTTTGAATGTTTCTATTAACCATCGCTCTGTCTGCAACTTTTTGACCTCATTGGTCGAACGCGACATCCGACTTTGAAGTATTAAAGCTCCACTCAACCGTAACTAGGGCTGCAACTAACGATTATTTTTTTCAATTAAATTGGAGAAAAACAAAAATGCAATTTTTACTTATTAACAATGGAGCGCTACGTAAAACAAACCTTAAAACCCACAAACTCTTCCCTCCCCCCGTTTTCCTTATGCAATTTGCGTAGTGTATGTACATACGCAAATTGTATCTCTCGTTACCTGCGCACTTTCCCCACGAAAGGTACGCAAGAGCGCCTGCTCAGAGTAATGGATTGATGCTGCATGCCGAGCTCAAGCCAAGGCTGCTTTCTCCCCAAACAAACGCTGCTGCAAGCACACTGATAGACACTATGTCAGCACGAAAGCGGGGTGAGAAAAGGGGGTGCTCTACTCCGCCTGACCAAATAATTTCACAAACGGAGTGAGGGAAGGGACCAGAGGTGTGAGGAATACGTTTGGGCAAGGAACCAGACCCGAGTGTGAGCTTGGGGGAAGGGAGACCAGCTCTGGACCAGAGAGAGAGGCAGGGAGGGTGGGGAGGTGGCACAGGACTCCTGCTCCAAGTAAAGCTAGAACACCAGCATTACAGCTCCTCCACCCAGTGACCGTACCCCCTGGATCTGTGCTATAGTTTGGCTGTGGTTGTAAACGAAAATAAAAGCAAATAGGTTATGACTAACATAACCCTAGAACTATTTCATAGCGAGTAAAGCAGCGGCACGTCTTCTCCAAATCAGATCCAAAGTAGCTTCTGGGGACATCAACCTTTAATTCAGTCCGACTCTAAACAGTGTGTGCTCTACACAGACCAATTAATTGATAATGAAAATAGCTGTCAACTATTCTCATCGATTAGTTTCAGTCCCAAATCGTAAGGGCTAGAGGATTACTCTGACCGAGCCTCACACTTCCCCATCCCAACATTAGAAAAGTACTTTTTTCTCACACCGAGTTTTTCCATTACCATCTGGCGCAACCAGAATAGGGCCTACTATGTGGCGCCACTTTATAGCTGTGTGTAGTGTAGGTCAGTGTCATCTTCTGAAACGTAATTTCACGTGTAATGAAAAGATGAAATAAAAAGTGTTCGTTTTCTGGAGACATTATGGTTTACTGGATGTAATTTGGAAGATAGCAAAATCGTGCTCCGTTACGCATTTGTAAAACCCATCACAAATTCTAGTGAAGTGTCACAGGGAGCCCGGTTAAGGTTTCTTTAATGAACAGGTTACCCCATATTAAATTTCTATCAGACTGCCTCCTTTTGAGTGCCAAGAAAATGGTGTATTAAATAGTTTTTATACTCTTTGTATGCCTAGATTTTAATATGAAAGAAAGACAAAGCAATGACAGCGACACATAACAGAGATAGTGTCAGAGAGAGGGGGAGAGGGAGGGAGGGAGGGACAGAGAGAGGGGGAGAGGGAGGGACAGAGAGGGGGGGGAGGGAGGGACAGAGAGAGGGGGAGGGAGGGACAGAGAGAGGGGGAGAGGGAGGGACAGAGAGAGGGAGGGAGGGACAGAGAGAGGGGGAGAGGGAGGGAGGGAGGGACAGAGAGAGGGAGGGAGGGACAGAGAGAGGGGGGAGGGAGGGACAGAGAGAGAGGGGGGAGGGAGGGACAGAGAGAGAGGGAGGGAGGGACAGAGAGAGAGGGGGAGAGGGAGGGACAGAGAGCGGGGGAGAGGAGGGACAGAGAGAGAGGGGGAGAGGCAGGGACAGAGAGCGGGGAGAGCAGGGACAGAGAGCGGGGAGAGGCAGGGACAGAGAGCGGGGAGGGCAGGGACAGAGAGAGGGGAGAGCAGGGACAGAGAGCGGGGAGAGCAGGGACAGAGAGGGGGAGAGGCAGGGACAGAGAGCGGGGAGAGGCAGGGACAGAGAGCGGGGAGAGGCAGGGACAGAGAGCGGGGAGAGGCAGGGACAGAGAGCGGGGAGAGGCAGGGACAGAGAGCGGGGAGAGGCAGGGACAGAGAGCGGGGAGAGGCAGGGACAGAGAGCGGGGAGAGGCAGGGACAGAGAGCGGGGAGAGGCAGGGACAGAGAGCGGGGAGAGGCAGGGACAGAGAGCGGGGAGAGGCAGGGACAGAGAGCGGGGAGAGGCAGGGACAGAGAGCGGGGAGAGGCAGGGACAGAGAGCGGGGAGAGGCAGGGACAGAGAGCGGGGAGAGGCAGGGACAGAGAGCGGGGAGAGGCAGGGACAGAGAGCGGGGAGAGGCAGGGACAGAGAGAGGGGGAGGCAGGGACAGAGAGGGGAGAGGCAGGGACAGAGAGAGGGGAGAGGCAGGGACAGAGAGAGGGGAGAGGCAGGGACAGAGAGCGGGGAGAGGCAGGGACAGAGAGAGGGGAGAGGCAGGGACAGAGAGAGGGGAGAGGCAGGGACAGAGAGAGGGGAGAGGCAGGGACAGAGAGAGGGGAGAGGCAGGGACAGAGAGAGGGGAGAGGCAGGGACAGAGAGAGGGGAGAGGCGAGAGGGAGGTATGTTGAGAGAGATGGAGGGGCAGGGACAGAGAGCATGAGTGAGAGATGGACAGTGAGAGAGATGGAGAGACGAGGACAGAGAGCGAGAGAAATAAAATAAAATAAGAAAGAGAGAGAGGGAGAGGAACAGAGAAAGACAGAGATATAGCAACAGAGGAAAAGAGACTCCAGGAGACAAAGTGATAGAGACAGAGATGCAGACCGAATGAACAAATATTTTACTAAAACAAGCACATTTATTTTATACACACTCTAGTTCCCAGGCATTGGTCCAATAAGGAGAGGATGATGAATACTGTACAATATAATTTGATAAACCCTTCATTTACAGCATCACAATAAAAAAAAGGCTTTTTTTTGGGGGGGGGGAGGGGAGGAGTAATTCCGAAGTGGTGTTTTTCTGCCGCATCATTTAAAAACCATTTAAAGAAGCCAAAGGAGCCGGGTTTAATGACAGCGGGATTATTTGCATGTTTCTAGAATCCTTAATCCTATTTGGAGATGTCAGTGAAGCATAATGCACGCCTTGGATAAGAGAATCCCAATCTGGTTGGCAGATGGATAGGTTGGTTATAGCGCAAGCATGGGGAGGGGGGGGGGCAAGAGAAGAAAAAAAAATTGCCTGAAGGCACAATTCAGTACACTGTTAAAATGATATTAAGCCTCTGTCAAGCTGAATCATTTGGATCTCCAAGAAAGAAAAAAAAAAAAAAGGGTGGAAGATGTGGGAAAGGGGTGCCTTCCTTTCGATGCCACAAAAATCAGGATTGTCGCCGCGCAGCGCCGTTTTGTAACCGCCAATCCTTCCTGCCGGTGGTAGACTTTGCATGCTAATATTATCATTCTCCCTCCCGAGACATTAGCAAATAATCAAATGAAAAACAGGATCATAATTTACCGGGATCCGGGCGACTCTCTATGCAAATTCGACTTGTTATTGCTGCTGCCTCGTTAATCTATCTGAATGCCTTTGACAAACTCCTTTGATTTATTAAGTCATGACAAGTCCAATGTGTGTATATTCTGTTAGATTGACATTATCATTAAGAGTGGGTGGACTCGAGCGCACATGAATAGCTCATATTATGTGCTGGTGTCTGCTGCTCAACAGCTGAGCATCTCCTCTCCTCTCACAAAGCCCCTGAGCGTCAGGCTCTTCCCATCTACCCATCCATTCATCATTCCGATGTTAATTGGCCCGGGCTTTAAGCAAATTTCCAACACGATTTAAAGGCATGATGACACTGATTACTGACCCTCTGCCATACGGTGCCTATTGATTAACCTGACAGAGTCGAGGGGCTGCGGGGGAAACTAGGTATGGAGACCTTTAAAAAGAAAGAGGGGGAAGAAAAAAAAAAAGGAAAGGGATAGAAAAAGGGAATATGGTGTAAAATGTATAGATTTTCCACGCATGGGCTTTTTGTTTCCCCCTAGTGATAGCATTTATCACCGTTCGCCGTCATGAATACGGCTCGTACTAAGTACATGTTTGTTACAGCTACAACCTACGTCTAATTGCTACAATCATGGAGCTTTTTAAAAGCTGTGGTTTTGACGAATGTGCATGGTTTTACCTTTAGTGCGCCCTGGGGATACGATGGATGTATGTATACGTGCGTGTTAAAGGCTTCATCAGAAAATAAAAAGTTTTAGATTCTGTTGCTTGTTAATGTATTTACCTTTTTTTTTCTGTTGCAGGATTTATTTTTTATTTTAAATATACATATACACAGCTCTCGAGCAGGGTCCCCTCTCCTCTTAGATTGTCAGCTCTGGGGCAGGGTCCCCTCTCCTCTTAGGCAACGTTCACACTGTGCGATTTGAAAATCGCGCGACTTTCCGCGCAATTTTATATTCGCGACATGGTGCGATAATGTCGCGCGACATCACTGTTGGTGGTGCTTTGCAAAAATCACACAATACAAATCGCAAAATCGCAGATAGCAAATCGCTAAAAAAGGGTCATGTACCTGCGACATGCTTCTGCGACGAGCGACATGCGACAAGATGTGAACAGCTCCATTGAAATGCATTGGAGAAGCTACACAGCGCGACATCGCAGCAAAATCCACACGATAAATTGCAGTGTGAACAGGGCCTTAGATTGTAAGCTCTGGGGCAGGATCCCCTCTCCTCTTAGATTGTAAGCTCTCGAGCAGGGTCCTCTCTCCTCTTAGATTGTAAGCTCTCGTCTCGAGCAGGGTCCCCCCTCCTACTGTTCTGTGTCTGTAACGTGTATGTATATTTGTTATTCTGTCTCTCCCTTTGTACAGCGCTACGAAACTCGTTGGCGCTTTATACATGCTTGTAACGGTTACAGGCCTCATCACAACATTGTTATATATTCAGTTAATTTATTAATGCATATAGCTTCCCCCCCCCCCAAATGCAGATTTTTTTTCCCCTCAAATACACCTATTAGTGCGCCTGTGCGCACGCACTTACCGGCACCCGCGCAGCCATGTGATGCTGCGACGGGGCCGGTCACATGCTTGTGTGTGCGCACGCGTCTGCGTAGAGACCCTCCATGTCCATGCGCGTCGACGGGTCTGCAAAGCACGATCCTCCATAGGAGCGCTGAAGGGAGGGGGGGGCAGGCGGTCAGAGTGGAAATAACGTCAGCGTGTTACAGGCCTCATCTCCAAATGGTTATATATTCAGTTAACTTTATGTATTTAACATTTTTCTACCAGGGAATTGATAGATGGAAGAATCCAGGTGCACACGAAGACTTCACAAAAATATATATTCATTTTATTACATAAATCAATGTTTCGGTCGTCGCAGGACCTTTCTCAAGGTACCACACATAGTGAACGAAAACCTATTAACCCTTTCACTGCTGAGGACGTGTGGGGAACGTCCTCACTGACTCCTAAGGAAAGATAGGGGGTTCCTTTGAACCACGATGTCTCCCGACTGTTGGCAGCTAGCAGGATCATGTTTGGTATCATTAGAAAGGCCAGAGCATGGCCTTTCCAATGATACCACACATGACCATGTTTAAAGCAAAGAAAAAAATAATAAAAAAAAGAAATACATGTTTTTTTTAAGACGTGAAATGGCTCAGCAGTGAAGGGGTTAATACACATACCAATTGGTGAAACCAAGTCGTTCAGAAGGAGACAAAAGGCAGTCCCCTAAACTCCAGACGTGCCTCCAAAAGGAATGAAACATATCTATATATCCGACCCACACTGCATTATTTTGGAATGGAGTGCCTGCTCCCCTTTCTCTCATAATATATATATTAGGAGAGAAAGGGGAGCAGGCACTCCATTCCAAAATAATGCAGTGTGGGTCGGAGATCCCACAAACCAAGTTTATGCCCGGGTGCTATGCTCCCTTGATAATAGATAGATATATCTAAGCAATGGCGGGAGGCACTCCAGGACTTAATAAAATAACAAAATTTTATTCTTTACATAAAAAGTCCAACGTTTCGGCCGAACACAACGGGCCTTTTTCAAGGTATATATACACCTTGAAAAAGGCCCGTTGTGTTGGGCCGAAACTGACTTTTTACGTAAAGAATAAAACTTTGTTATTTTATTAAGTCCCGGAGTGCCTCCCGCCATTGCCTGATATATATATATATATATATAGTATATGTCCAGAAGAGGACTGAAACGTTGACTTGACCTTTTTGACTTCAGATGGAATAAAAATATTTTGTACTTTTTATAAGCAAGCCTTCAGTGTGCGCTTCTTCCTTTGGAGTTTGTATCTACAATATATAGGCTGCACCAGAGCAAGCAAACACTGCCTTACTATAACGCACGTGGCTCTTGGACTAAATTATATTATTTTTTTTATTTTTTTTCACACTCAGCATGTTCAAGGCCTCATCACAAAAGAAGATCGTGTAGCTTTCTAAATAAATAAAAAAGACACACACACACACCTTGTTATAGGCCTCATCACAAAGTACATGAACAAACATTAATAAAAAGGTTATACGATAATAAAAAAAATCCCACAGTAGAAAAAGGTTATAAATGCAGGATATACACAGTATGCATAAAAGCATAAAAACAAGGAAATAAACTCATTATCCCATATTGTTATTATTATTGACTTATCCCAACATGCAGTCCATTTAATATAAATAAAAAAGATAAATTCGTTTCTGTGCAGGATCTCTGATTCGTGACTCGGTTTGAACCCGAGGTTAGTTAACACGGAAAACCAGAGCAAAGGTTTTGGGCAGAGACCAGCAGCCGCTGCACTCTAAAAAGATGGCGCCCTGGATACGTAGGTCATACACAGAGCCACCATTGTAAAAAATGGCCACGTCGTGAACTGCCATGAGCAGCAATACCAGAAAATTATTATGTCGCCGCTATTGTAAAGAGAGCGAGCCAGAAATGGAGTTGAGCATTGTTACTCTATGTAAATGAGCCATGCCAGGGTGGCACGAACATAAAATAGCACCAGGCCAGGGAAGGTTGAAATGCTGTCATTTTAAAAAGGGAGTCAGGCTGGAGTGTCGCTCCTGTTAGGCTGGTGTCAGACGAGCGCATTTTGCATGGACTGTGCGCCCGTGCAGTACGGACGCACTTTCTGACGGAAGACGCAGTAGTGGCCACACAGTCCGTTTTTTTCACTGATGTATTTTCTGACGGATGTAGCAGGGAAAATAAATTAAATATGAAGAACATTTTGTCCGTCAAAAATGCTGGACGTATAAATGCAGTCCGTCTGACCACATTCATCACTCGCACACAAAGCTATGCGGACGTAGCGCACTCCGCACGTCTGTTCTAGCGTTCTTGCGTCCATTTGCCGCGTGCGATGTGCGCCCGCAGTTCGGTGCGGACGCACTTCGTGTGGGGGGCTCCATTAGCGATTATTCTATGCTGCAACGGATGTTATTACGTGCACAAAAACAGACGGTCACACTGCGCTCATCTGACACCAGCCGAATACAGCCAATCCAAGGACAAGTTGGGCTCAATCCTGAATTACTTTAGTCCCAAAAATAAATAATTGACCCCTTAAAAGGACCAATGACGTAACGGTTACGTTATAAATGCATTGACTTTAAAGACCCTTGGTCCTTAAGGAGTTAAAAAAAAAAAAACAATGCTGAATAGGGTCATTTATGAAGAGAAGCAACTGTATTTAACGCTGTAACTACCAAGGTGTGTGTGTGTATATATATATATATATATATATTATACACTAGGGCTGTGCAATATTGACAAAATAATCATATTGCGATTTCTTGAATGAATATTGCGATTGCGATTTTATTTGCGATTTAGCCAATTGTTTTTGCTTTTTCAAACATGCTACATACATTCTAAATGAATTCAGTATTCAGCACATGGATATACTGCCCCAGCACATGGATATACTGCCCCAGCACATGGATATACTGCCCCAGCTCACCTCTGTGCGCCACGTGTTCGGCTCCCTGTTAACTTCCGGCGGCATGGAGCTTGAGCGCTCGCCTGGGGGAACCATGTGACGAGCTGCGAGAACGCGGCTCGTCACGTGGTTCCCCCTGCGAGCGCCCAAAGCACCATGCCGCTGGAAGTTAACAGGGAGCCAAAAATTGCAGCCTTATGCGATTTAGAAATTGCAGGGTCAGAAATCGCGATTCGATTGCGATTGCAATTAATTGCACAGCCCTATTATATACACACACACACACACACACACACACATATACACACACACACACACACACACACCTGTCAGGAACCTGTGGTTTGTTTTTTTAAATCATTTACAGTAAGAAATAGTTGGGAATATTGTCAATGTATTCCTCATTATAATAACCTGTTTGGAAAACCAATGCTGCCACCTGCTGGCCAAAGAAGGAGTGCCTGCACTTCTGGTCTCTGCAGGATAAGCCAGAGAGAGGTCATCCAGACACATTCCCAGCCGGAAAAAAATAAAAATAATAATGTGTTAGCACCTCTGGTATCACGCCCACGGTGCCAAAACTTTAAGGGCATGTTCTGGAGCCCAAACTCAAATGAATTTTGTTTTCGACAAATAAGATTCCTTTGCGGAACACCATATCGACTATACTTGATACCAGCAAATTAGGGGGAGCTTGCAGATAGAGTATACATCGCTCTTGGTAGTGAAGGGGGGGGTCAATCTAAACCTCGATACAGAATGCACCTGTAAACATGTAACACAGCGAGTATATTTCCTACATATTTATGTCCTGTGTTAATAATCTGTAGATTTGTGTTTTGTTTTTAATATCTTGCATTTTATTACTTTGTATTTCTGGAACAACTGTAACAATTCAATGTTCTTGAACCCAGAACAAACTGAAAACGATGGAAATCTCAATGTATCCTTCCTGGTAAAATCCTTTATAAAATAAATAAGTCTACCTGGAAAAATCATGCACAAACTTTAAAAGGCAGCAAGAAAACACAGAAACCAACTAATGAATGTAAAGAGCCAGACACTTTGTATTCAGATCTGTGTAGATTAAACTTAGATATTTTTTTTTGAGCCAGATGTGACACTCTAGGACAGGGCTGTCAAACTCAACCCCCCCCCCCCAGATGTTGCTGTCTACAGTTCCTTCCCAGAATTCCTTCAAAGCAATACATGGCCAGTGAATCATGGGAGAGGAGTTTGACAGCCATGGTCTTGGATTTGTTGAGGTCTGGCTTAACCCCTTCCTGCCGCAGGGCGTCCTTTGCGGTACATGTACGCCCCGTTGTCTTCAATGGGGCCACCTCGGTCCCTCCCTGCAACCTACTCGTACATGTGCATCATTGGCTGCACGGTGACGGCCTGAACTCAAGCTGTCCCCCGGCAACCAATGACACGCGCTGCCTGTCGATTGCGAGGCGGGCCTTAATCAGTGCTTCGCGACGGCACCTCTTAGCGAGGCGTACTTGTACCGGCGAAAGCTACCCCTCAAGGGCACCACCCAAATGTCCCTTAACCCTTTCACTGCTGAGGACGTGTGGGAACGTCCTCATTGACTCCTAAGCAAAGATATTGGAGTTCAATTGAACCCCCTATCTCCCGACTGTTTTCAGCTAGCAGGGTCCTGTTTGGTATCATTAGAAAGGCCAGAGCATGAACAGGTTTAAGTTAAAGAAAGAAAAGAAAAAAATAATAAAGAAAAACTTGTTTTTTAAAGACGTGAAATGGCTCAGCAGTGAAGGGGTTAATGCACTATTGTTCACTAACAAATCAGCAAATAAAAATCACCGCTCAGAGACCTCTCGAATGAGATTTTGGGAGAGTGTCCCTTTAATGACAGAACAGCTTAGTTAGCAGAAAATTCCCAATTAGTTCTTCCCCATTTTCTACCAATAGAACAAACAGAGCTTCTCGCATATTCAAGTTGCATTATTTATCCAGTTGCAGTAGTTAATAGCAGAGGTTATGCAAGAAAGAAAGAAAAAAAGTGCGACACAAAACAAAAGCTAGTGTGTTACAGTAACATCAACTCAATTAACAAGACATTTTTTAAATTACTTCTGAAACACTGTTCTAATGCAAAATAACATTTTTAATATTCAGTGTTTAATATTTAAAATTTGCCTCGATGTGCTGGGTAATGCAATTTGTGCGTAGTTAGTTGGAGGAGAGCATTTAAAATGCATAAGCAGTGTAACAGAACGAGAAATACGAAATGGGAAAAAAAAGAACAGAAAAAAAACGAGGGAAATAATTCACAGGCAAGACAACGGAGATCGCTCTGGCTCAAATTAACATCGCCTGTATGTTAAAAATCGAGTGCAACACTTAGAGCGAAGACAAATCACAGCAAGAAAAACATATTTAAGAGTGTTTTTTTATGGGTTCCTTCTACTCCTCCATCTGCCAAACCACCATCACCGTCCAATCAGAAATTATGCCAATGTGGCCAAAAGTACGTAAAGTCAGTGTTACTCCGACCAGAAATGAAAAGGAGAGCACTCACCCAGGCATTCCACCTCATTGCAACATGAAGTCTGCAAGTTAAGAAGCAATGAGCAGTCGGGCTTCACACACGCAGATCTATTGAAATAATTGTTTATATTTCAGTCCTACATGCCTTAAGACTTGACAAAGGCCCATGTAGGGCCGCAACGCTGCAAAATTTTCCAATAAATGTGCATTTGTTGCAAGACTGAGTGCCCATTGCTCGTGGAATAGGTGTTGTGGGAGTTGGGCTCTCCCGAACTTTGTGCGCCTGTTCTCTGGGTCGAGAGTGGCGTGCCGGCCCTGCTTTGTGTTTGTTAAATTGCAACATGAGGCACAGGTCTACACACGCAGCATTGCTCTCGTTTACAATGTGAGAGCCTGGATTGGTTCTTCAAACCAACACCACCGAACGGAAGGGAACTCTGGCTGCTGTCCCTGGTGCTGAAGTGGCTTTAAACACACAGAACGTATTTTAAAGCCCTTTCAGCAACAGCAGCCAGAGTTTGAGTCCGGCTGTCTTCGGAGGTCTGCCGTTGTTCTGGGTCATCCACAGGACGACCGAGATAATACAAAAAAGTTGTCTTTAGTCGGACAGCCAACTACGGACCCAGTGGACAACCAGCCTTAGGCAGACGAGAGAATTTGCAGCTGAACACCGTCACTGGACATCAAGCCTGTTCCTGTTGAAACCATCATTAGCTGTATAGCACCAACAGACTCCACAGCGCTTTACAATGAAGGGGAAATTAAAGGACAATGAGACAACATAGGTGTAGAGGGTCCTGCCCATAGAGCTTACTACTGAGAGCGTTATATCACTATGTATATTTGGTACAGTTTGTGCACCCCGTATACAGAATGCCCGGGACCCTTAGCATCATGGATTCTGGAACCCATGAGACTGTGTGTTTGAAAGAGGAACAAGGCAGGAGAGTTGCGATCCACTTCCCATTGCAGTCACCAGCGTCTACATGGTGGCAGATGGTGAGCAACCTTTTTCAAGGACAGATGCTGGCTCTGTGCAGCATGTCACACAAGTCTCTGGGCATGTTCCACACGGTGATGCAGGCATCAGGAAGGCCATCGAACATCAGGACATCAGGACACAGCCAAAGCGTTAGAGAGGCAAGATGGAAATTCAGAAAGGCTCCGGATAAGGATGCCACAGTTCAGTTAATTCAACATTTGATGACACCCTCTGTGTCTCCTGGTGTTTAGGTGGATTTTCAAGCTATTCAGGTCTACATGCCAGGTCACTCATGTGACTCTCAAACGTGTTGCAATAGATTTAGCCACCTTTTCCGTCGGCAGAGTGTCCTGAGAGCATAAGACCCCAATGCATTTCAGGAACAGCAGCTTGAAGAATACCCAAAAAGCAGGGCCGAGTGATTTTGCCGTTGGGCTCAAGTTTTTTGAGGAACATGACAACACACAAAAAGTTGAGCAGGCTCCCTTCACTAAAGGGGTTATTCACGAACCACCAATATTTCATTGAATGATTTGTTGTTTTACTTCTGTGTGTTTAGGAGCTAGTATGGTGAATTCACCACCAAGTGACCTGCCACCGCATTCACCGCACCTTTCACTATAGTGTCTGAAGTTATCTGGCATAGTACTCAGCACCTAGTTTGTAATATGGCCCTACAACGGAAATCACACCAACTTAACCAGAGCTGTTGTAAACTTACCAGAGCCATTATAGTCTATGGTGTAGTTAAGCTTACAACAGCTCTGGTTAAGGCTGGGGTCAGCCAGCGCACTTTTAACGTGCGTTCTGGCGCACATAATTACGGCCGCACTAGCAGTAGATGACGGGCAATGACGGCCAATATAGAAATACGGTCGCACGAAAGTCGGCGCCGCAACGCAAGTGGAAACGAACGCATTTTTTCGAGAAGCCGAAACCGCTAGTACTGACGTACAGAGTGCGCAGCTGCGGCATAGCGGCATATTTGCGTGATTAGGAGATGTCAGACACTGCTAATGTCCAGCCTACATAACGTCCAGATGCAAAAAGAGTTTTATTGACGATCCGAAAAAAATCACGCACGAAAAATGCGCATCGTATGACCGTTTTCGCGCACTCCGTGAAAAAATACGTCAATTCGTTCGGACGCACTTTTTTACGTTCGCGGGGAAAAATGCTTTCATTTGACCCTAGCCTAAGTTGACACCAACTCTGTAATATTGCCCATAGTTTGGCCGGTGTTTCAAAGATCTCTAGCATGGCTTTCATCGTCACTTGTGTTTGAGATGTATGGAGATCGCCACTTTAAAAACTGCCAAAGTATATTCAGTGAAACAGTGGAATACAGTACTGAGAATAGCCGCAGTTTACAAAGAAATAACTGGGCAAGGGCGACCCATTCATGGAGCCCCATGGAGCCTTGGCTCCAAGCAGCATTTTGCTGCCCTGTCAGGTGCAGCGGCAGTCCAGGTTGATTACTCCCGGAGGTGAGAGCAATGTGGTCTGTGTTCCCATGGAGCACCGACCGCAAACAATCTCCAGGGCTGCATTACGCTGATCACCGATACACCGGAGACACCAGGGGAGAGTGTGGTCACTCAGATCAGCTCCTGCTTGCTCCTCCCCTTCCTCCTGTACTTCCTGTCCCCGTGTGCTGGGGGAAAAGAAGTGAAATCCCGCTGGAACAGCACATTGTTTTAAAGACTAGAGAGAGATAGGTATAACACGTCTCGGAAAAACAAAATACAAATAAAAGGCGCACTAACACTTACATAAGCTGTAACTAGATTACGGGCTCTATTACATTCGCAACGCAAATTTTAACGCGTGTGCAAAAACACATTAACGCGAGTGGCAAAACCCTTTGGGCTGAACGTCGTATTACAACGTCCGTGCAAAAACTGCACGTTAACGTCTAACGGGGTGGACCTGCGCGAACCCTGCGCGAGCGTACTGTAACATTGTGAGCGCAAATGCGTTTGTGCGCTGGTACGCGGATGGTATTACAATCTATGCGCAAAATTTAAACAGACAACGTTTGCGAGCATAATTTTAACTAGGGATGCACCGAAACGAAAATTTCCAGCCGATACCGAAAATTCAGGATAGTTTCGGCCGGAAAACCGATACCGAAAATCAGCCATGAGAACCTGGGCCTGGAGGCCGGGGACTCGCCCGATCCCAAAGGACGGCCGAGCACGCTGCTCGGCCGGCCTCCAGGCTCAGACGAGCCCCCGGCTCGTCGGCCTTGAAGGCCCAGCTGAGCCGGGGGCTCGCCTGGGCCCCCGGCTCGTCGGCCTTGAAGGCCCAGCCGAGCCGGGGGCTCGCCTGAGCCTGGACGACGGCCGAGCAGTCTGCGACATCCGTTGGACAGTCACCGCTGGAGCTCAGGGCCGAAGTAGGAGGATGTAGGGGACTATGTGTAGGCACCATACTCACCTACATCCTCCTACTTCGGTCCTGAGCTCCAGCGGTGACATTCTTCTGACTGTCGCAGGCTGCTCGGCCAGCCTCCAGGCTCAGGCGAGCCCCCGGCTGGACCATTGCCACAACTGTCTAAGTCAGACCAGCAAGTGGAAACCTAATGAACAAGTCTATGGGCTGAAACCGAATGATGTATGAAAATGTATAGGTTTGAAAAAGACTGTGGTTGCGCATAGATGTATAAACTTATTATTTTTTATTATCAAAGTGAGATCTAACACAAGCCACGTAAGTAGGTTAAAAAGATGAGCTTTTAGGTTTTGGGGATTTTTTTATTATTACTATTCGCTCCCAATCAACAGCTTATTAAATCACACGGTTACAATGACCCAACAAACTATAGATTCCCGTTCCAACGGTTTATTAAATATACATGTTATTTTCCAAAACCAGAGCGAAGGGTCGATTATTTAAATGCAGATCTTTATCCCCCCCCCCTTCCACTTTCTTTCTTCCTAAACTGAATGGTTTTCCTCCAGTAACACATTCAAAGCAGTGACCCGGCAAATACCCTGAAAAGTAATCTTCCATCTCTGTGGCACATTCCCATTCCCGGGCCGGCGCTCTGGGTAAGACATCTCAATCAGCTGTGTGTGTGTGGAAGTGACAGCGCGACCCATCGCTGGGTTAATTAAACACTTGACTTTAACACCCTCCCTGTCATTAAGCAAATAAAAACAGATAATTCAACGTGCACTCCATCTGCGGGGTACACAACACACCATGTCAAAATTAAGTGAGTCCGAGGGCCTCCCCGGGAGAATTGCCGGGAGTTAATCAGTTTAAATCTTATCTGGTTTATCAATTATTCTATTGATTAAAGCGAGATGATTACACAGAGCTCAGCGGGCCACATGGGATGGATGTCAGCGATCAGACAACAAAACGGGGACAATCTCACATGAATGGAGCATCTGATGAAAGGACCTTTGGCGATTCTGTGAATAATGAAGCAGATTATTCATTAGCCGGGGCCACCGAGTGCCAGCCCAGGCCCTGGCTAGACGTTCAATTCGGTGGTGGCAATGGCGTGGCAGCAGATCCACGAGCCCAAAATAATCGCCATCAGAAATCCATCCATTATGGGATAAAATATTATATACATCAACGCTCCGTATCACACTATGTATCAAAAAGGGAAGCCAACAATTGATAAACGGGGGAGGGGTGTTAAAAATCAGGTTACTGGAGAAATATATATACACACACACGAACAAACCAAAATTAACCTATTTGCCTGGGTCAGGTATCTGGCAGCCTAAAGAGTGGCTGAGCATCATGGGAAAAGTAGATAAAAACACATCAGGTGTTTGTAGAGAAATTAGACCGTTCCTCCATAATCAGTTGATCCCAACCCTGGTCCTCAGATTCCCCTAACAGGCCAGGTTTGCAGAATATCTGAAGCACAGATGATATGATTTGCTATTCAGTGATTGCAGAATTCAGTCTGAATTTGAGAGGGGGAGGGGGAGGAGAGAGAGAGAGAAGGGGGAGAGAGAGAGAGAGAGAGAGAGAAGGGGAGGGAGAGAGAGAGAGAGAGAGAAGGGGGAGAGAGAGAGAGAGAGAGAGAAGGGGGAGAGAGAGAGAGAGAGAGAAGGGGGAGAGAGAGAGAGAGAGAGAAGGGGGAGAGAGAGAGAGAGAGAGAAGGGGGAGAGAGAGAGAGAGAGAGAAGGGGGAGAGAGAGAGAGAGAGAGAAGGGGGAGAGAGAGAGAGAGAGGAAGGGGAGAAGAGAGAGAGAGAAGAGAAGAGAAGAGAAGAGAAGAGAAGAGAAGAGAAGAGAAGAGAAGAGAAGAGAAGAGAAGAGAAGAGAAGAGAAGAGAAGAGAAGAGAAGAGAAGAGAAGAGAAGAGAAGAGAAGAGAAGAGAGGAGAGGAGAGGAGAGGAGAGGAGAGGAGAGGAGAGGAGAGGAGAGGAGAGGAGAGGAGAGGAGAGAGAGACACCAGCTATAAAGTAGAAAATATATAAATTTGACACTCCATAGTAACTCCACACATTTTATGATCTGACGCTACCCGGTTTATCTTTGCAGATGGAGTATATACCTGTACCAGTGAAGTGGAAATAGCGGGTGTCTGGATTCGGGGGAATTGAATGCCAATTCAAAGGGTAGTTCTGTATGAGAGGGAGAAGGTAGCTGCGTGGAGTTGCATAGTTCAGTGTTTGTAAATAGAGCTTCCCACGTGGGTAAAAGGGAAAAGAAAGAAGGAATTTTCTGTGACTGGGCTGAGAGCCTGAGTCAGTGCCTAGTGTGATACGTCGTATAGTGACAGGAGGGTACCAGGTGTGCTGTGAAAGGTGTGTTACACATGGGTACCACCAACAATAACGGGAATGTGTTATTTGGCTAAGCTGGTCCAATCCAGAAACTAAGGGGAGAAGACACAAACACAGACACAGAACTACACCCTAGGTACCCACTGGTGTTTGAAAGACCGAAGAGAGAATTGTTACGAAGATGGATCGAATATGGACATGGTTGCCAGCATGGACTGGATGGGGAGGAGAGATGATGAGGAGATTGAATAGCTATGTCAACCTGATGGATGAGATTCTGAATAGAACCAGTATGGATATCCAGCTGCTGAATCTGGAAATGCGTGAGTTACGAAAGGTGCAAATGATACATGAAATGGCGCTTGAGCAGATCAGTGCGGCCTTGAATGGATTGTGTGAAATGACAATGCACTATGAATGTTGCACCTTCATCAGAAACACTACACAAGAAGTCCCAGATTATTACCAGGTAATTCAAGATCATCAGGAGAAGTAGCACAGTTGCAGGGCACAGCCAGGAGGATTGCTGCCAAAGGCTGGAATCCGCTCCGGGGGTTTGGAGCAATGGGAGAATGGTTTGGTTCCATCTTGAGATTCATCTCAAAGATTTGATCCATGATACTCATGATAGTGGTGATTTTGATCATAGGGATACTGATATACCGCATAGGGCTATGCATATGGCCACTGTGCAAAACAGCACTGACATCTACACAAACACAGAGATACCACTGATGATTCCACAGGGTATGTTCCCAGGGAAAGAAACCCCCCCTTTTCAAGGAGTTTCAGAATAGTGGGAGTGTAATGGCTACAAGTGCCAGGAAAAGATCCTGACACTTGAGCCAAGGGGGGAATGAAGTGGAAATAGGCTGGAAGACGGCCGCCATTGTACACAGGCGGCCATCTTGTTCAGAAATTGGTTCACTTGTATATAACTAGGCAGGTTTGTAGCTGAGACTAGAATGAGGTATACGTAGAAAAGGAATGCGTTTAGATTAGCAGAAAAGCAATTAAAGCCTTATGAAAGATCTTTGCTGTTTCTGGAAGCGGAGGAGAAAAGCGCCAAGGTCTTTGGGGCCCGTGGAAAGACGAAGGAGTATATAGAAGACCGGGCCCCAGGCACCTGAATAAACATAGCCGATAGGGAGGGAGGCACTGCCCGGAGAAAGACAGCACAAACAAATCACAGACTGTCAAACTAACGAGAAGTGTATCAATTTATAGTTATATGTGGAATGTTCTTTGTGTTCGAATTAATGATGGGAGGTATTAACCCACGTGGGGAAGAATAGAGTGTCATAGGTAGGTGGGCTAATGGGGATGTACCTAATTATGTATTTGGGGCATAAAACCTCATGTCTCTGTGTAATCGAGGCTCACTCTAAGCGATTCAATCCTGTGTGAGCACTTGTGTGACGACACAATAAAGATCTTGCCTTTCCTGAAGAGACTCGTGTTTGGACAATCCTTGCTTGTGTCCGGTCCGGCGCCGTTAATGAAGTGAACCTGATTGACTCCGGTAACACCAGCCTCTGCCTGGGTTTAACCAGGATCACCTGAGATCTTACAATACGCTCGGCCGCTCCTCCGTGGAGGCCTTCTGCCCAATTTTTTTTTTTTTAAAGCATATGGGGGGAAAAAATTCAATAAACTAAAAAATGACAGAAATGCCACAATGGGATGGAACCGGCCGACTCTTACTAGTAAATCCTCCAGTAAAAAGTGTGTTTATTTTTTGTGTAGAAAGTGGGGCCAGGCTTCATTAGCAGCCGTATTTTACCTTCTCTATTGGAAACAATGAGGGTGCGGGCTCTTCTTGTGTTCCTTTTGAAGGAGGTTTGTTCTCTGCAGCTGTGGTTTTTTTTTCCGGCTTGCAGTGTATTTTGTGTAATCAGCACATCATCATAAATACTTTGGCTGCTTCCCTCGGGGTGGCTGTCAGTGTTTAATTTACAGAACAACCTGGCCTGTGTGAATCTGAAACTACAGCAGAAGCGCCACGTTACCGCCGTGTCACAGACAGGTAAATTATTCCGTACAGTTATTCTTCAGCAGAAACCTGCCAAAAAAAAAAAAACCAAACAACAGGAAGGAAGGGGAAGAGAAACAAAAATAAAAAACCACACACAAATACTGTAGTACTTTCAAACCCAGGAAATCTGTACCACACGAGGGCGCCGAAAACAGATATACAGTATATATCTCTTCAAATGGCTCTATGGATGCACTCTGGGTCTTAAAGGGACACTACCACGTACATAAACTGTAACTATGTTACTTGTGCATTACAAGCAAAACCCCCTTATAAAAACAAATGCTGCTGGTTTTGTCCTCTGTTCGAAGTAATTGCATTTAAAAAAGGAAAAATAAAGCTAGGTTTTTTTTATCTCCCATTTCCATTTTGTGAATTTTCCCCATGATGCATTATTTACCAAAATCTGTGCAAAAGTTTTAGCTTTGTGGCTGTGCTTTATCCTATACAGTATTTAACAGTTAATGAGGTGGAGGTAGTTTTTACAGAAAGCAACGAGGGGGGGGTATTGCCCTGCATCTGCTACCCAATTTATGAGCTGGCAGCTGAATGAAATAAGACAGGGAGCTTAAAAGACTTCAAATCTCCTCACCCCCGTTGATGTCCTTTGAATACATCCCACACAATACAATCCACTGCACAATGGGTAGGACAAATTAAGAAGTTAGAGACTCTGAGAATGAAGGGAGAAAGAGGC
This sequence comes from Leptobrachium leishanense, assembly GCA_009667805.1. Taxonomy (NCBI): domain Eukaryota; kingdom Metazoa; phylum Chordata; class Amphibia; order Anura; family Megophryidae; genus Leptobrachium; species Leptobrachium leishanense. The sequence continues at coordinate 23,998,543 of CM019068.1, read as the reverse complement.
CCTATCCTCAAGAGCTTACGATCTTAGCGGTGAGGGGGTGACACATGCACACTATATGTAGGGCTGAAACAACTAAAATCGATTAATCGACAACTAAATCGATAATGGAAATAGTTGACAACTAATTTAATCATCGATTAATCAGTGTCGATTAATCGTCCTGTGTACAGTACACACATTGCTTAGAGTCAGGCTGAGTTAAACGTAACTAACCTCAGCTTCAGAGCTGATTGGAGAAGATGCGCCGCTGCTTTACTAGCTATGATTTAGTTCTAGGGTTATGTCAGACACAACCAGTTTGTTTTTATTTCGTTTACAACAGTAGCAGAACTATAACACAAACAATAGGATACTGCCACTGTATGCCTGTGTTTTATCTTTACTTGAAGCTGGAGTCCTGTGTCACCACCCCATCCTCCCTGCCACACCCTCTTTAGTCGGGAACTGCCATTCCCTCCCCTTTGGTCTGGTCCCTTTCCCCAAACTCACTCCCACACTCAGATCCAGTCTTTTGTCCATACTCACTCCCTCCTCCCACTCAGGTCAAGTCACTTGAGCAAAGTCACTCCCTTCCGCCTCCAGTCCCTCCTCCCACTCAGTTTGTTCACAAAAATTATTTAAAAGGGACACTCCACACCCTGGCCACTTTATCTCATTAACGCCGATTTCATGCTGACATCATCTATGACCAAGTGCTTGTAGCCGCGTTCATTTGAGAAAGCAAACATGGGCTTAAGCTGCGCATGCAGCATCAACCCATCCCTCTGACCAAGCACTCGCAGCATCAACCCATCCCCCTCTGACCAAGCACTCGCATACCTTGTATGAAAAGAAAGCAAGATACGCAATTTGTGTATGTACGTACGAAAGTTACGTACTCTACGCAAATTGCGTTGGTTATTTTTTTTTTTACATAAAATTTCTTTTAAGTAAACAAATGTTTCTAATTTTTTTTATCCGATGAATCGATTAATCGAAATAATAAAATCGGCCAACTAATCGATTATGTGAATAATCGTTAGTTGCAGCCCTAACTAAATGTGTAATAAAATTTGGATACGAATCATTGGGATTTGAGTTTTCTTTTTTGTTTTTATTTTTAAATTGAGGGGGGGAGAGAAAGAAAAATATAGATAAAAATATTCCGTTACACAAATTTGCAAGCGAGCATAAAATCAAAATAGCACAGCTAAGCCCGTACCACACTCCCCATATACAGCAAGGGATCCTGGGTAGGACAAGCTTAGCAAACAAGTCAATCCAGGTTAAAAAACAGCAGACTTCTTTATATTAAAAAAAATAATAAATCCCCACCCCCTCTGTTTTTAAACCAGGGGTGCAGATGTTGATGGCCTGCAATTCCCAATACTATAATAGTAATAGAGGGCTAGGGAATCATGGGAGTTGTAGTTCAGAAACATCTGTGGGGCTGGAGTTTGACAGTCCTGTTATAAAGTATCAAGACATTTAAGAAAACTAGAGATTCTTTCCCTTCTACATCTAGTTATAAGCTAGAGCATTAAACAAAAAAAGAGTGGAAAAAAGCGATAAAGATGAGCGTGTTTGGGTTTTTATAAAATTTATATACACACACTTACACAAACATAAATACATATTGTCCGCAGAGGGATAGGCAAGGCAGTAAAGCATGCTTTTGCTTTGCAATATGATGGTCTGAGCAGCCCCATTAAATTGGTTTGTAGCACAATATAAGCGCGCAGCCTAGACGCTGTCCCAAGAGACCTGCAATACTTCTTCGGGCCATTAGAGAGCAGCATAGTACACTTGATCAGCCATGTCTGCTGCTCAGCCGGTTCCCTGAGGTTTAAAGCTTTTCTAATTTCAGATATAACGCAGATAAACACACAGCTGATTCAAATTCAATTAGTGTAGTCTGCAACCCCAGAAAAAAAAAAGACTAATTCAATTAGTGCATTGTGAAGCTTTTCAGAAGCTCCAAGCAGATGTTCACAGCTTTCAGAATTTGGCTATAACAGGTTAGTACCTGGGAGGGACCTTTATGCGATACTCTCCAGAACTATCAGTTACGCGGCAAAGTGTCTATCCGGGAGAGATCAACGCTCCTGCTTCACTTCTAGCTTTACTACGGACTAAGCAAAAAAGAAGCCGTCGTTTGCAGAAGCTGACCTCCCATATCTCATTTTGCCCAACAAGTTGCCCTTCTTCAGTCGCCCTCTATACGTAAAGATCATATGCTGCTAAATGACATCGTCGTGGTCTTTAACGATGTGAACGACTTGTCATGTAATGATGTTTTTCTAGCTAAAAAGGTTGAATGTAAGCGACTGGGTGACTATTGTGCTTTCCAGCTGTGCGTTTGCTTCCTGTCTCACTCCGTAACCGGATATCAATCCTCCCCTCTCACTCCATACCAAGACCACACAGCAGAAAGCAGAGTCTGCACTATGGTTAAGGATGCTGGTTAACATTTTCTAGCTAGAAATTAAATATAAAATGTGCCAAAATACATCTTTCACCAGACTGGATTTATTAACCCTTTCGCTGCTGAGGCTTTTCCCGCCCCTGTGCTGAGGTCATTTTTACCGGTTTTGCTCATCATGTTTAAACGTGTTTTGAAGGCTTATTTTAGTATATGACCCAGACATATTATATATCGTTCTTTCCGTCAGACTCGGTAGATTCATAATATGTCATTATTATATGTATACGTTATGTCATGTCTGTATATTATAACAAAAAATGCAATAAAATATGTATTTTCAATGATTTACAACGTGCGAGCAATTGCAGTTATATTTTGTATGGGGTGCGCTTGTTAAAAAAATTAGAGATGGGTCTTGTTACATTTTTTTTTGGGGAAAATTACGCGATTTTTAACAAACGCACCGCATACAAAAATCGTTAGTACAGCATCATTGTTCACATTATAATTGAAATGGGAACAATATTGCTGCATTAACGAACCAAAAAAAAGAAAAAAAAAAATATTTTTTTTTATAATTTTTTTTTTAAATATATTTTTAATTTTAATTTTAATTTTTTTAAAAAAACTTTTTCACTTTCATGTTTGGTATCGTTGGAACGGCCATGCTCTGGCCGATCCAACCATACCAAACATTAACCCCTAACTGCCACGGATCGGGAGATAGGGAGTTCCAATGAACCTCCCCCCCTCCCTTTCAGGCGCCTCCTCCGCACATGCGGGGGGGCGCCTGAATTAGGTGTCATCGCGCAGCCGCGATGACACCTAATTCCGGCGGCTGCGGTTCCGGATGCCGGGCTGACATCGAGGATGTCAGCCCGCACCGGGGGGCCAGCGATCGGCCGGAACCCGGCCGAACGCTGACCCCAATGGGAGGACGCGCTCAGCGCGTCCTCCGCATACCAGCGGTAATGCGGAGGACGCGCTGAGCGCGTCCTCCGCATTGAAGTGGTTAAGGGCCAGTACCACAAAAAAATGAAATGTCCTTATTGTGTTTATTTGATGTTGCCGATTTCTTACATGTGCTTGGTTTTTATCTTGTTTAGTTAAGAGAATATTTTACACGGTGTCACTGGGTGCATCCACTGTGTGATTTTGTGCAGTGAACTGCCCCCCCCCCAACTTGTTCCTCACGTAAGGACTGTATTGTGTGGAACATATGCAAAGGATATCACCAGGGGGTAGAATAAAGTGTTGAAAGTCCACTTTCAGCTCTCATCCAGCTGACATATATCAGGTAGCACATACAACACAATAGAGGTGTGTGTGTGTGTGTGTGTGTGTGTGTGTGTGTGTGTGTGTGTGTGTGTGTGTGTGTGTGTGTGTGTGTGTGTGTGTGTGGTGTGTGTGTGTGTGTTAAAATATTTAGCAAATCAAATAGTGTCATAAAAACATTCTACTTATTGAGGTCTTAATAAAGTCTGGGTATCCAGGCACTAGGTGTACTTCGCAGCGCTTTACACCAGTCACCACTTACTGTCAATCTATGAAATTATTTTTCAGAAGAAGAAAAAAAAATATATATAAAATAAAAACCGTGGGTGAAATACTTGACCGGCCCAACAGCTGTTGAACCAAGACGTGCTGCATTAAACGTGTTACCCGCCAGCCTCACAAAGTAATTGGTTTTGAAAATGCTTGAGTTACTGTTGGTATATTCTGCAGAGCAAGTTATGCCAAGACGAGGCTGAAAAAATATAATTCTACACACATGGGAAAGACGTGCAGGCCTTTTTTACTCTCCAAATAGTCTATCAATTTGTAAATGAGCCTCCACGTGTATTTAACAGTTGCAGATCTCAATTTAACATCTTATGTCAGGGCTGTCAAACTCCGGCCCCCCAGATGTTCCTGAAACTACATCTCCCATGACTCTCTACCCATCTAGTGCATTCAACAAATTCTGGGAATTTTAGGCCATAAACGTCTGAAGGGTTGGAGTTTGACATATCGGTCTTAGGTCATTTTGGAGCCCACTTGTCCCGTTCTCTCGGCTATGTGGAGTCGTAAGGACAGGGCCACCATTGGGGAGTGACAGCCCATGACATGTGATAGCAGGAAAATTCTGCCTCAGCATGATGTGTGTCCGTAATCTTCTATTCTCTGATAGCTGGAAATAAATCACAAATGACCGAGTTTCCTTCGCTTCTTTGTCTCACTTTGGTTACATGGGCTTATATGCATTACATGACTTTTACATGATTTTTTCCTACTGGAACTTTTACTCCCTCTTTTCTAGCCTCTGCCCTTATCTTGGGTGAGCTTAAGACATTTACACATGACTACAGATCTTGGGCGAGATAGAATACTAATTAGAGCAAAGTTCAACTGAAGGCCTGTAAGCGTATTATTCAGGTCAAATATTTTCATAGCTGCTTGATCGTGATAGGTAAATTCCATCAACATGTTCAGGGGGCCCTGGCCATAGACAAGCTGCAAAAGGTTGGGGAAACTACACCTTGTGTAACAATCCCTCCATTCCACCCAGGACTGGCCCACTGAGATGTCAAGAATTTTGCCAGTGAGCCGTGACATCTGGGCCTGGTTAGAGCACCCCGATTCATATCTGCCAGCGTGATACGTATGGTCTGCAGCAGGCAGAGGTGCAGACCGAATGCTTCCTCACCAGACCATCCTAGAATACATCTTATCCCCCTTTCTGGACCACCAGAAATTTTGGCCATTTCCTGTAAAACAAGGAAAGCAGGTAACATTTTTCATTTTAGTTAGTTTACTGAAATGGGCAGCTGAGGGAAAGTGGGCCCCAGGATTTCTGATGCCAGCTCTGCCTATGGACTCAAAGAGGTGATGCCAACATCATCTGTTACCAGCCAACTTCCAATTATTCCAACTGGAGCTGCTGATGCAGCAGCGCAGGTCAGAATATGCCCAGTAAAAGGGAGCAGGTAAGGGATAAATTACGGTTTTCCCTCCTTGGTGACTGCCTGTTAACCCCTTAAGGACAGGAGCAATTTTAAAAGTTCGGCACTCTTCGAAAAGTAGAAGTGTGCTGAGCTCATTTTGACGGTTTTTGCTCATCAGGTTTAAACGCGATTTGAAGTCTCGTTTTATTGTACGACCCAGACATATTATATAGCCTTTTTTTCCAGCAGACTCCGCAGATTCATAATCATTATATGTATACGTCATGCCCTGCCAGAATGCTGTAACAAAACATGCAAAGAAAAATTAGAATTTTCAATAAAGTTTCAGTCATCCACAGTGTGCAACGCATTTTATCCCCCCACATCTTATCATCTGAGCCTTTACGGTTACATATTCTATGGGGTAGACTTGTTAAAAAAAATTGAAATGGGGACTCGTTACATTTCCTTGGGGGGGGGGGGAATTACGTAATTTTAGCTAAACCCTCCCCCAAAAAAAAGTGCTGCATCGTTGTTCACATTATAATAATTGAAGTGTGAACAATAATTCTGCATTAATAAAGAAATAAAATAATTAATTTTAGTTTTAACATGGCCATGTTGACCAGGACACCAACATGACACGAATGACACCAACCATGACCCTCTAGCTGCCACCGTTCGGGAGATAGGGGGTTAGTTTGAACCCCCTATCTCCACCATGGGATTTCCTTAGGAAATCCCTGGGAAGCTAGGAGTTCCCCAGTTAACTGACGTCATCGCGCCACGCCAGATGACATCAGTGGTCGTGGAGAGACTTTGTGGTGGGGCTGCCATCCAAGATGGCCCCCACCAGAAAAAGGCCACAATCTGGTGCCGGATCATGGCATTACTAGCAAGGGGTTAATGCCATACATCCCTGCAAAAGGTCAGACTGTGACCTTTCCAGGGATGCCTGGCATTAGCAGCTAGCCCCCCCCCCCCAATCGATGGGGAGATAGAGGGATCCAAAAGGATTCCACCCCTTCCCTTCAGACGCTCTCCCTGTTCTGGCGGGGGGGGGAACACGCCTGTAACTGATGTCAGTGCGCCCAACGCATTTTATTCACATGGGCTCAAATTGTGCAAGAGTGGTTGAGGGAGCATGAGGCATCATTTTCACACATGGATTGGCCACCGCACAGTCCAGACCTTGACCCCATTGAGAATCTTTGGGATAATGTGCTGGGAAAACTTTACGCAGCGCTGTGACTCTCCCATCATCAAAAACATGTTTAACCCTCTCGCTGCGGATGACGTCCTTGGTTCTCCTCTCTCTGTCCAGGGTCCAACGGTTTTCTGACTTTGTTGAAGTCAGACCTCTGGATTTTATACCCCTCACAACGTCATAGCGCTAAGCCAGAGCAGGGGGGAGTGCCTGAAGGAGGACCCCCTCCATCTCCCCATGGCTGAGGGGTAGGAACGGAGTATAAAAACACAAACAAGTGTATAGGTTGTTTTGATTGAAAAATACGTTTAAGGAACTGCATGTCCCTATTCCATTTGCTGAAAAATTTAACCATCCTTCTCACCACCACCACCCCCCCTATTAAAAAATAAAAACGTATATCCAGCCCCACCTGCCTACCTAGGAAAATAGGACACCAAATGCCCAATGATTGGAAAAAAAGGAAAAAAATAAAATCAATAAATGTCACCACCTCCCGTAGTAAGCCTGTTATGATCTAGGGTTCTAGGTTCTGCAACGTTGTCACGTGACTCCCTGAATATACTGAATGAGCAGGTTTTTCCATCAATGTTTTTTTTCTCACCTGATGGCACAGCGGGCATATTCCAAGATGGCAATGCCAGGATTCATCGGGCTCAAATTGTGCAAGAGTGGTTGAGGGAGCATGAGATGTCATTTTCACACATGGATTGGCCACCGCACAGTCCAGACCTTAACCCCATTGAGGTTAATCTTTGGGATAATGTGCTGGAGAAGACTTTACGCAGCGCCGCGACTCTCCCATCATCAATACAAGATCTTGGCCACAAATTAATGCCACTCTGGACGCCAATAAATGCCGTGACATTACATGAGCTTATCGACAGGATGCCACGGCGAATGAGCGACTCAATCACAGCAAAAGGCGGCACAACCAAATATTACAGGGTGTGACTTTTTGGAAATGCAGTGTATAAAACGGCTAAAGAGCATTTTATTCACTGAACAGTCTGCATCTTTATAATACACAGTCCTCAGCTAATCCAGCATTTCTTTACATTTGCAAATAATTTTATCGCCTCAATACACGACTCAACATTATGATACATAACAGCCAGATGAGGACAGTTCTGCAGAAAAAAAATAAAAGCATGTCCCAGACAGCATTTATAACCAAAAAGCAGCAACCGATATTCACCCTATGAAGAAAAGGGGGGAAAAGAAAGAAAATATTGATTTGATGTAATCAAAATGCACTTGTGTTCCAGTAATGAGTTTTTGTTTATTAAATCTCAATTCTAAGACAAGATTGTGTTATTGATTATTTTTTTTTTTTTTTTTTTTTAAACAATTCCCTAAAATATTAGCATTAAGGTCAGTGGGATTTTGATCGCATTTCTGAACCAAATAAATGAACAAAAATTTCAGCCTTCCTTAAAGAAAACCACACTATTGGGGCAAAGTGTGTCCAACATTCTGACCAGGAATAAAATATTTTTTATTTTATTTAAGTATTTGAGGTAAATTTCGATTGGATGCCTTATGCTGGTCGTCCAATGGCACTGTATCCCTGCGATGGCGCGATCATCCGATATCGTCTTCTAACCGATCCTACAACATGCAGGTGAATCAGACTCTTCCACTGCCTCAAACCACAGATTTCAGACAATTTCATGCGATAATAGATAAGCGAACTAAACGATTTAAAGAGGAGTTTGTCAGATGAAATCAGATGATCTGGTATAATTTACATTAAAAAAAAATTAAATAAACCGCCGTGCGCAAAAGCCCGTAGGATTCAAAGTAAAAAATATTTTCGTTCTTATTCAACAGTTTAATTTTTTTAAACCGTAGCAAAAAGCCTTTTTATTACTGAATTTGTTATTTTTCTGGATTTTCTTTTTAGTGGTGAAATTTGGGTTGCGAATTTTAAAAAAAAAAAAAAAAAAAAAAAAGCCTCACTCTGAGCTGGCTGCATTCAACGTTGCTGTCCCTGGTACTGAAACCTAATTCAACACCAGGAGCAGCGGGTTAATCCCCCCCCCCCACTGCTTCGGCTGCAATCGACGGGGACTGTCCTTGGTCCTGAAACAGAGTTAACGTTAAAGCTAGACACCTAACAATATATTTGCACCTACCACCTCACAAGAATACACACACCCCCTGGCAAAAAAAAGGAAAAAGTAAACCACACACTGTATTATTTGGTTGTGCCGACTTTTGCTGTGATTGCGTCACGCATTCACCGCGGCATCGTGTCGATAAGCTCATGCGATGTCACAGCATTTATTGGCGTCCAGAGTGGCATTAGTTTGTGGGCAAGATCTTGTATTGATGATGGGAGAGTCGCGGCGCTGCGTAAAGTCTTCTCCAGCACATTATCCCAAAGATTAACCTCAATGGGGTTAAGGTCTGGACTGTGCGGTGGCCAATCCATGTGTGAAAATGATGGCTCATGCTCCCTCAACCACTCTTGCACAATTTGACCCCGATGAATCCTGGCATTGCCATCTTGGAATATGCCCGCTGTGCCATCAGGGGAGAAAAAATCCATTGATGGAAAAACCTGCTCATTCAGTATATTCAGGGAGTCACATGACCTCATTTTATGCTGAAACATTAATCACTGCAGTAATTATCCAATGGAAGGATTATATGTTTGGGGCCAGGCGCTGTACATCCATTATAGACTAAGTTTGAGAACAGGATCCCCCAATGAAAGGTAGTATGCTTGTTAAATTGCATCTTCTGTTTTAATCGCTGAGTTTTTCACATATATTGTACAACTCTGCAGAATCTGTTGGTGCTATAAAGTAGAATTGTGTAACCTTAACTTTTATAAGCACCGAGAAAACAAGAAATTAGTGACCCTCTATGCTTTCATATTTGATTTTATAGAATTTTTCTGTTACTGAAGCTGAAAAACGTGAGTTGTCCCTTTAATTTCATGACACTACATCCCCAATCTATTAACCGTACGTTTTTGTGATTAGAGAAACATTTAGAGGATATCAAGTGATGCAGGGGTCAACACTAGCGATCTCTAGAAGAGCAAACAAGCAGCGGTTTGATAACAGGTGCTCTTTAAGAGAGTCACCCGTAACGTAAATAGGAACATGTGAAAAGGATACAGTGTTCCTCTTAAAAATACATTAAATTCTACTTATCAGGTAACGGGGAAACACGTGCGTGCGGGTGAAGCAAAAGGAATAAGAGGCTTCAACACGGAGAAAGTAAACAGTCCGGCAAACTGTACCGCTGGAAAAACGTCGAGAAACCCGAGGATTGCACGGCCTCTGGAGCTGCACGGAGCGAGCAATTATTGGAGAAGCGCCAGTTAAAATGTATCAATATACAGATTCCTCTGGGTGATCTGTGAATTGATCAGTCGAGCACCACTTGGAGGGATGGAGACCTTTAACAGCCATTCGATTGATAAGACCTGATGAACGGAACTGCTGTCAAGTTCCCAATGACGTTTCCCATGATCCCATGCTGCACAGAAGATTTACAGGGTTCTTCAAAGAGAATCGAAAGTCACGTTCGGTGACTTTTCGTTCTCTTCAATTCGGGCAGATTCGGCGATCCCATTTCACCCACCCTGCGGTGTATTCAGCAAGCACCACAGGGCCGTCGAAGCGCAGGGAAAAGCCGCCGCAAACCCGACGAAAAGTCACTGCAAAAACCCGAAGGCACACCGAAACCCGCAAAAACATCTGGATTAATCCGCCGAAGACGCCGGAAAAACCCGAGCAGGAGCCGATCAAACGCAGCGAAGCCGCCGGAAAAAGCCGGCACCGCAGACAAGTGAAGTGCATAAATTAGAAAAACAGTTTGCTTGAATGTTTGAAAAGTGAAACGCTGTTTGCAAAGAAACTACTGAGCGAAAATGTCTGAAACTTACATATAAAATCCAATGAATGATAATAAAAAGGGCTGTTACAGAAGAAAAAAAAAAAAAAAAGACTTTTTGGGAAAAAAAATTAAATCCAAAAAAATGCTTAAAATATCCTAAAAAAAAATCTATAAATAAAAGAGACTATTTACTGCAGAATATTATAATAAACGGTTTATTAGATATTGAATTAAAACGGGGATATTTTTAACATTGAAGCCTGTGGGATTCGCCTGAATAAACCTGTCGAATTAAACCACCGAATGGCAGGGCATTTAGGGAACCTCTCACTGCTGGTTTTTGTTCTCTGAATAGACGAAGCATTGCTTCACTATGGGGATTTCACCGCCCTGGAACAGGCACTGAATGTGAAGGCAATTTGCCAGGATTTGGCGTATTGCCTGCTCTCTGGATAGCCGAATGGCCAAGAAAGGGAACCGAACGCTGATTTTCAGCGTACGGTTACCTTTCTCCAGCCAGCCGGATCTCTTTGAATAACCCTGTTAGTCCTCAAGTCGGAATAGCGGCTCAAGACGATAAAGGGATACTCTATTAAGTGGACAGGGTGCATAAAATGATCAGGCTGCATACAGTGTCACCCCCCCCCCTCCAACACACATATGCACACACCATCCCCTCCAGTCCGGTTTTGCTGATAAAGCTGTGCGAAGTGGAGGCGTTTCCATTTGCACCAGGTCACCTGACAGACAGGATTTTGAATATACCACTTGCCGGGAATCAATTCCAGGACAGATGATGTCAGGACACTTTGCATGCCGTCATCATCAGGTTTCCAACGATAAAAGCAATGAGCATTCTGGGAGAAGGCAGCCGAAGGTGGTGCAGGGATTGCAGCAGCGATCCATCGTTCTGTGCAGAACTTGTGTACAAAAGTACACAGCATACATTTGCTTGAGAAGCTGCAGGGACTTCCACATTTTGGAAGCCCCGAGCCAAAAAGAGGAGGGGGGGGGGGGGAGTCAAGCACTGAGGGAGAAAAAGGGGAGTATTTCCCCCTAAAAGTTATACACAGGAATGTAAATAAAGAAGCGCCATTTTCATCCATCGGGCGGAATATAAAAAATTATATTCTAATAATAATATAATATAATTTTTCGAGGTCCTGGTGGGGTGGTAATTAAATCAACACAACCAGATATTTTTCACTTAAGAGTTACTGCAATTATGAGTGCCATTTACAAGCTCTAGGACCCCAGATCGTTTTCACACATTTATAGGCAAGCAGATCAGTACCTGTGCATTAGCAAGGGGCTTTCAGTTTTCCCTAAATTGGTCTTATTGATCTTATCGGTTAAACCGTTCAAGCAATGTATTCTGTAAACGTAATTATAGGAGACCTGTCAAAAAGCATGAGCCAGAATGGAACTGATGTGGTCCTGTAAGCTTGCACTCTATTTCTGCTAGAGTATTGCATTACTATGTCATGCCTTCAATAAAAACAATGTAACATAGTAACCAGTGCGTTATATAAAATATAAAAACATGCCCGCCCACCCCCACACACCACAGCCCCCAAAAACAAAAAGAATAAGTTTATATAAAACCATTTTTGTTGTTGTTGGGATGTGGTGTTTTTATAACAAAGTCTACATGATATACATCTGTTATGGATTCAAATTAAGGCACATTAAGGCTAGGGTCAGACTGAGGCAGTGCGAACGCGCGTTCTGGCGCACTTAATCACGGCCGTGCTAGCAGCAGATGCCGGGCAATGACGGCCAATATACGAAGTACGGTCGCACAAAAGTCCGGCTGCGCAACGCAAGTGGAAAATGAACGCATTTTTTCGAGAACGTTAAACCACTAGTACTGACGTACAGAGTGCTCTGCGTCCGCTAGCGGCGTGTGTGCGTGAATTGGAGACATCAGACGCTGCTAATGTCCGGCCAACATAACGTCCAGATGCAAGAAGTGTTTTATTGATGATCCGTACAAAATCACGAATGAAACTGCGCATAGTATGACCGCTATTGCGTATTCCGTGAAAAAATACGTCCATTCTTCGAACGCACATTTTCACGGACAACGTGAAAAATGCGTTAGTCTGACCCTAGCCTTAGTAGTCCCCCCCCCACCTATAAAAAGTGCCTTAATTCGAATCAATAACAGAAGTACCGTATATCAGGTGGACATTTTTTATTTTATTTATTTCTAATAATGTCCACCTGATATACGTCTGTTATTGATTCGAATTAAGGCACTTTTTTTATAGGTGGGGAAAAAAAAAAACACAAACAACTACTAAATGACAATGTGCCTTAATTCGCATCAATAACAGGTTAGATCAGGAGGACTTTTTTCTTTTATCATTTAAAATTTATAACAAAGTGCACCCATGTTGTGGATCTATGGATTGGATTGTGGTGTGCAATAAAACCGATACACATCTTGGAAAAGCAGCAAAGTAAAAGAAACACGAGGGTAGTTTTTTTTTTTTTATATATCAGATCTTTTATTATTATTATTTTTAAACCAAAAAAAAAGAAATTAAAGTCTAACGTAGGAACACGAAAAAAATAAATTATAAAAAAAAAAAAAACTTTTCCTGCAATGCCAGTTTCCCCCCTTCTTATTGAGATGCCAAAGGGAACAGTAATCAAGTCGGAGATGTTCGGTGTGATAGAGGTCAGCACCAGTGGTGGAGCATCGCGTCGGAAAAACATGACCTCCTTTATTTATTTATTTTGGTATGATTGTTTACAGGCTACTTTGCTCGTGTACCGTGTGGTTCTTAGCTAAAAGATGAAATTACAGCTCGGGATGAAGTGTTCGAGGCATACAACCAATTTGTGTTTCGATCTCGCAAAACAAAAGGCTTCTGAGGCCCCCGGGCTGCCATTCAAACTTGGAGAAGCTGACATTTTTAACAGCGAGTACTAGAGACTCTGGCAGGAGGAATGATCTAATGCATTTCTGACTTGTCAATCAAGCGCCTCACCTCTTATGTCTTGTAACCGTTTGGGGCCCAATGGACTGTGTTAATAAATGGCGAGAACACCGAGTCAAATAGGTTGTGACTGCACTGTTTGCTGCCTCTTCCTTTATTATTTTCAACCTTGCAGAACAAAAACACCGTAATAAAAAAAAATATATAAAAATGTTTTATTCAAGAAAAAGTTTTAAAGAGGCTCCATCACCTTTTTTTTTTTTTACATGATCCTGATGTTTATATAATAATATCTCAAAAGCCATGACAAAAGCATTGGTCGTAAACACCCCGATACAGGTCATTGAACGTTTGTATTTATCCCAGCCTCAATGAGGAGAGTGACGCTGCACTGCTTACCGGCGTCAAATATTCAGCGTGTTTGATTGGCAAAGACCAATATGCCAACGGAAGAGGTCGCTTATTAGGCTAACACAATGTATAGACCTTATTTTTGGTGCTTTCAAAAGAGCCAGGATTATTTTGGGAATGATCACGTATAACTGCCCATATGTTGCAAGTGAAATTCTTGTGGAAGACTAGATTCTGGTTCTACAAGACGAGCCGCGGTAACTTGGGCATCAGGAAACGCTAAAAGGAAGTGTAATGTAGATAAGAAGTCCAGCAGCAAGGACCCCTCCAGCCTACGTCGGCCCACCTTTGCTAAGTGGGACCCCCCCATCCTGTGTCCACCTGCGCCAAGGGGGACCCCCCCATCCTGTGTCCACCTGCGCCAAGGGGGACCCCCCCATCCTGTGTCCACCTGCGCCAAGGGGGACCCCCCAACCTGTGTCCACCTGCGCCAAGGGGGACCCCCCAACCTGTGTCCACCTGCGCCAAGGGGGACCCCCCAACCTGTGCCCACCTGCGCCAAGCGGGAACCCCCAACCTGTGCCCACCTGCGCCAAGCGGGAACCCATCCTGTGCCCACCCGCACCAATGAGGACCCTATCCTGTGCCCACCCGCGCCAAGGAAGACCCCATCCTAGTGCCCACCCGCGCCAAGGAGGACCCCATCCTAGTGCCCACCCACGCCAAGGAGGACCCCATCCTAGTGCTCACCCGCGCCAAGGAGGACCCCATCCTAGTTCCCACCCGCGCCAAGGAGGACCCCGTCCTAGTGCTCACCCGCGCCAAGGAGGACCCCGTCCTAGTGCTCACCCGCGCCAAGGAGGACCCCATCCTAGTGCCCACCGGCACCAGGGAGGACCCTATCCTAGTGCCCACCCATGCCAAGGGCCCCTCTGCCCTACTGCTCATCGGTCCTGGATTTCAGATTTTTGTCTAATATTTGACCGTAATGGTCACGGTAGAGTATGTGAACACCATGCATTATCCAGACTTTTCCAGAGCCTCCCAAATCCAGGGGAATCCATTAGCTCATCCAGGCGAGTCTTGCAAAACATGGAGAAACCCAAGCGACAGCTCCACTTTAAACATGATAAATATCATCTCATTGTCCCGTGTTTCCTCCAAAACCTAAATGTTACTTGAATGCCGGATAATAAATACATTTGAGAGGGACGCTGCGTGTCCTGACCAGCGCATAGCAATATGGCAAAGACTGGGAGAACGAGGAGACCATGCGAGGAAAGGTTACAGATGTATTTATGAAAGAAAGGTTATGCCACATCATGTTCCTCAGTTAAAACTAACATTTTCACTATAAATTCTGACTAAATCCAGTGACATTTGGTGGTGCCCCCCCCTCCCTTGTTAAATAGTGTCTCAATTCTATTTGAGGTGATAATAAGAAGTAAATATGGTGTGAATCATTAACTGCTCCAAGATACCAGATCCATTAAAAGGTGAGCCACCATGTTGGCCACTGGCCCTGTAATACAAAAAGGAGTAACACACACACACCATAGTCCAGATGCTAAAAGTCACCGGAGTATAGCAGTACGAAGTGATACCTTTTTATTGAACTAACGATAAATTTAAGGCTGGGTCAGACTAACGCATTTTTAACGTGCGTTTAAGCGCACTTAATCAGGGCCGCAGTAGCAGCAAATGACGGGCAATAACAGCCAATATACGAAGTACGGCCGCACGAAAGTCCGGCCGCGCAACGCAAGCGAAAAATGAACGCATTTTTTCGAGAACGCAGACGCGCTAGTACTGACGTACAGAGTGCGCTGCGGCGGCATAGCAGCGTGTGTGCGTGATTAGGAGACGTCAGACGCTGCGAATGTCCAGCCTACATAACGTCCAGACGAAAAAAGTGGTTTATTGACGATCCGTAAAAAAAAAAAAAAAAAAAAAAAAAAACACGCACGAAAATGCGCATCGTATGACCGTTTTCGCTCATTCCGTGAAAAAATACGTCAATGTGTTCGGACGCACTTTTTGACGGTCACTGCGAATAATGCGCTCATTTGACCCTAGCCTAGTGTTCCTCTCTTCTTCAGGTCTTGAAGCTAGTAAGTGTGTCGTCAATACGAATAGTGGAATCCTATGCTCAAGAAAGGTAAACAGATATTTTAAACACCATACCGGAAGGATTCAAGGTAGTGAGATAAAATAACATTTAAAAAAAAACACAATCATAATGTCATGTAACATTAAGGCTGGGGTCAGACCAGCGCACTTTTAACGTGCGTTCTGGCGCACATAATTACGGCCGCACTAGCAGCAGATGACGGGCAATGATGGCCAATATACGATGTACGGTCGCACGAAAGTCCGGCCGCACAACGCAAGTGGAAAACGAACGCATTTTTTCGAGAACGCCGAACCGCTAGTACTGACGTACTGAGTGCGCAGATGCGGCATAGCGGCGTGTGTGCGTGATTAGGAGACGTCAGACACTGATAATGTCCAGCCAACATAACGTCCAGACGCAAAAAGAGTTTTATTGACGATCTGAAAAAATCACGCACGAAAAATGCGCATCGTATGACCGTTTTCGCGCACTCCGTGAAAAAATACGTCAATTCGTTCGGACGCACTTTTTTACATTCGCGTGTAAAAATGCTTTCGTTTGACCCTAGCCTTACAGGGTTATTCAAAGAGATTCGAAAAGTCACCGCACGTTCGGTGACTTTCGGTTCCTTTTGCCGATCCCATTTCGGCGACCCTGCGGTGTATTCAGGAAGCACCACAGGGTCCCCGAATTGCAGGGAAAAGCTACCGCAAACCTGACGAAAACTCACCGCAAAACCCAGCGAATGCACCCCAGAAACCTGCAAAAACATCTGGATTAACCTGCTGAAAACCACGGAAAAAGCCAGAGCAGGAGCCGATCACACGCAGCGCAGCAGCTGAGACCGCAGACGAGGGAGGTGAATAAATTAGCAAAATAGTTTGTATGAATGTGTGAAAGTGAAACGCTGTTTGCAAAGAAACTGAGCGAAAATTTACACAGGAGGTCAAGGGAATGATAATAAAAAGGGCTGTTACAGAAACAATAAGTAAACTTAAAAAAAATAAAACAATTGGACTTTTAAAAAAAAAAAAAAAAAAAAACTAACTCAGAAAAATGCTTAAAGTATCCTAAAAAATCTATAAATAAAGAGGCGCTTTACTGCAGAATTTTATAATGAACGGTTCATTAGATATTTAATTAAAAACGGGAATATTTTTAACATTGAAGCCTATGGGATTCTCCTGAATAAATCTGCCACATGAAACCACCGAATGGCAGGGCATTTCGGGAACCTTTCACTGCTGGTTTGTGTTCTCTGAATAGACGAAGCAGTGCTTTTTCATGGGGATTTCACTGCCCTCGAACAGGCACCGAATGTGCAGGCAATTCGCCAGGATTTGGCGTATTGCCTGCTCTCTGGATAGCCGAATGGCCAGGAATGGGAACCGAACGCTGATTTTCAGCGTACGGTTACCTTTCTCCAGCCAGCCGGATCTCTTTGTTTATAGGGGGCTTTTTTTTTTCCTGTGTTTTTTTTTTGTCGGGTCATTTCATTTTTCCTCTTTAGGCGCGATTATCAGATGCTCACCATGATGCTCATCTCTGTTGTTTTATGGGCCTGTGATCTGTCCTCTCTGTTGGTTTACTTTTCTTGACCATAAGATTCCACTATTAGTATTTGTGGACACCCATCATACCTCACCTCCCACCACCCTTCTACTTGGCTCTTTATTGTTCTATTCTAATTCTATGATTTTGGTTAGTATAGCTTCAAGACCTGAAGAGAGGAATACGCTCAAAAGCTAGTCTTTTATATGTAATGTTAATCCAATAAAAAAAAAAAAAAAAATTTTTTTTAAAAAAAATAGGGATGCACCAAAATTAACGGCCCAAAATGCTGCTTTCGCTAGGGTTGCCACCTTTTCTTCAAGCCAAACCCGAACACTCTAGTCTAGTGTTTGGCTTGGGCAGCCATTTTTTTTGTAGCGTATACATTATGCGTATATTTACATTATGTGTATAGAATATGGCACGTGGTATGTATGGCAAGCTGGTAGTATGGCAGGCTGGTATTATTATGTATGGCAGGCTGGTATGGCTGGCACACTGGTATGGCACACACTGGTTTTATGCATGGCAGACTCACTGGAAAGGCTGGCAGGCACACTGACTGCTGATGATCTTCGAGCCTGCGCGCCTCACTCACACTCACCCTGCAGAGAGTCGAGATGCTTTACTTTTTGTGACGGTCCGGTCGGAGAGTGGATGAAGAGCATCGCAGCACCATCAGCAGGTCTCGTTGGCTGCTCTGGACCAGTAGGGAGCCGCAGTGCCGCACGCACGCTAGGGCACGACGAGCAACCACATGAACATTGTCACGTGAGCCCGTTGGCGCCTGCGCGTGCTTACAGCTGCTCATAGGAGGAGGCGGGTGGACGACACGTAACCAACGCACCACCCAACCCCTCCCACAGTGGGCGGTGCGTCTCCAAAATAAAATCAAAAAAGACGGAGGAGAGGACCGGGGGAATTCAGGAAATGTAAGTATGAGGCGGGACTTGTGCCGGCACCTCGGGGGTCATGTGTCCGGGTGGCAGAGGGTGTCAAACCCGGGCACACGACTCCAAACCCGGACAGTCCGGGTCAAAAACGGACAGGTGGGAACCCTAGCTTTCGCCGACATGGAAAATTTGGCTGGAATAAAATAAAATAATTAAAAGGGGGGCACGCCTGAGTCTGGAGGCCAGCTGAGCAGGGGGCTCGGGCGGGCCTACAGGCCCAGGTGACGGATTTTGTTGGGGGGGGTGAGAGCATTACACATACTCACCTACACCCAGGGTCAAACGCTTCCGTGATGTCATACCGGCAACCGGCATCTGACGGAGAGCGGACACTGGATGCAGGAGGACTGCCACCGCTGGAGGAGCTCAGGGTTGATGTGGGTGAGTATGTGTAGGCAACATACTCGCCTACATCTTCCTACTTGGGCCCTGAGCTCCTCTAGCAGTGGCAGTCCCGTGGTGACAGTGCTCCGGCATCCAGTTCCCGCTCTCCGTCAGAGGCAGGGATGACGGAGGCGGAAGCCTTTGACCCGGCTGTCTGCAGGGTCAAAGGCTTCTACCTCCGCAACGTCATCCCTGCGTCTGACGGAGAGCGGGAACTGGCTGCCGGAGGACTGTCACAACAGGACTGTCACCGCTGGAGGAGCTCAGGGCCGAAGTAGGTGGATGTAGGCGAGTATTTGGTGCAGTCAGTCATCCGAACCGGGGCCTGGAGGCCCAGCCGGCCTTCGGGCTCAGGCGTGGTCCTCGGCTCGGCCTCCAGGCCCTCATGACTGATTTTTGGCCGAATAGATCACGAATTTTCAGTATCAGCCAGAAATTTTAATTTCCGTGCACCACTAAAAAAAAAAAAAAAAAGTATCGCTACATACTGATATACTCTGGAGAGACACACATACACACACACTTTATATAGGAGATATATCTGCCAAATGTGTGCAGTTACTTGAAACAAGTCAGCCTTTGTACAGGGAAATTAAGGTATGATTTTATAACAATTCATGATGAATAAACTGTATCCGACTCACAATCTGTTTCTGATCTGAATGTGCTCGGCTGTGCACATTACAAACATCGCTCGATCTATAATCTTTTTTCAGATTTCTCAATTGCTGGAGATGAACAACTTTTTCCAAACCAAACTTGTTAGTATCAGCCATATGTGCGCTGCAGCAGATTATGAGAGGAGCCAAAATAAGTCAATATAAATCTAATTTAGTTTGTGCTAACGACTTCAGATTACAACCGTTATCGACATTACAGTAAAGGGCTCTTCTGAAACATGCCTGGATACATGGGTGTGACAGCTGGAGTGCAGCAAACCCCCAGCAAAAACATTCTAGCCGCAGGGTTAAAAACATGGAGACGCTGAGAAAAAGGCAAGAACTATCGTCTTATTTAAAATACCAGGCTCTAAGGATCAGCTACAAGTGAAAAAAACATGTAAAATTTATTTTAAAGGGCACCCTTCATGCTTACTACAGAGCGCCGCCATTGCCTGCCTCCTATAGGCTGCCTCTTGGGCTCAGCTGACAGGTTTACATCGGCAGCTATGATTGGACCTCAGATTGCTGTGCCAGTGCCAATGCCATTACCAAGATGGTGGCACCCTGTAGGAAAGAGTGGCAGGTGTGCTTTAACCCCATAAGGACCACTGACGTACATGGTCTTTAAGGGGAATTTTCCCCATGAAGTACTAGGGACATACTATGTACGTCATGGTCCTTTAACACCCCCCTTATCTCCCATCCGTGGCATATAGAGGGTCATGTTTGGAATCATTGGTCATGGCCTTTCCACTGATGCTAAGCATGACCATATTTGGTGAAAAAGTGGGTATTTTAAAAAAAATTGTCTGGGGGGTATAATAAAACAGGACTTCAAAATCACGTTTAAACATGATGAGCATAAAGCTGACAAAATGAGCTACGCACACGAGGTGAAATGGCTCAGCAGCGAAGGGTTTTAAAGCAAAAACCCATGTAAAAATTGGGTATTTCTAATTTCAGGAGAACATGTCGAACCTATTTAGCCGGGGTCTTTTTTGGGCATTAAAGTTCTACAAAGTGTGTTTTTTCAATTTTTTTCATAAAATTATTTTTAATTACGACTAGATGATGAAAATAGTGGTAGGTTTAGAAAGTCCATTTAAATGGCGAGAAAAACGGTATATAATATGTGTGGGTTCCATAAACTAATAATTAAATTAGAGCTAAACGCAAACAGTGCAGAAATGTAAAAACAGCAGTGGGTACTTTTGGACAGACAATGGTAAAAATCGCCTGGTCACTATGGGGTTAAACTCCTAGCAGATTATTAGTGGACTTGGACAGAACAATGAGCAGGCTCTCTGTAACACACAGAAGAGACAGGCTCATCACTCAACATTTCAGTCACCGTGGTCACCTTATAGTGACATTATGGAATTTGTGTTTTTTTTTTTTTCTTTTTCTAAGAGCAGGGACACTCATCTTTACCACTTTAACACAATGAGCTCCATCAGCCTGGCAAAAATCACTGGGTGAAGTGGAGAGCGTTTCCTTCACCCCACCCAGCGTCACCACAAGCGGGAATTTTTGGATTTACTGGCTGCCGG
Source organism: Leptobrachium leishanense (assembly GCA_009667805.1). Classification (NCBI taxonomy): domain Eukaryota; kingdom Metazoa; phylum Chordata; class Amphibia; order Anura; family Megophryidae; genus Leptobrachium; species Leptobrachium leishanense. The sequence goes on along the minus strand of CM019068.1, from coordinate 23,977,641 downwards.
TCACTAGTAACTTCAGCACGCAGTCTCCCGAGAGGCAGCGGTGGATCGGATCTGCGAATGCGTGCAGCACCAATACATTACTATGCGCAGGCGCTATGGAAAGTGCGTACATGAAGTTCGCAAGCTGATTTTGGTGCATAATCTGCGGTTCCTACGCTGAGCAAGTTATGTAGGAACGCAATCTGCACAGAATAGTGTGAGGGACCTCCGGGTTTGAGGAGTCCGAGCTGAAGAGGCGGATCTGCGTGCAGTGAGGAACAAAAAAAAAAAAAAAAAAAGAACATTCACCAAAAAAAAAATTTGTATCCCATTAACATTCCACAAATCAGTTAATGTTCTTAAAACAACTATTTTCCTAGTTTTTATCCATTATATCTCAACATCAGCCACTTATTCCCATTTAAAACCACAGCCTTCTTTCTCACCTGATCATAAGTGGCATACCAGCGCACAGTATATTTATGCTTCGGAGCTGTTTCTAACACGTTTTACTTACCAGCCAAGGACAGAGAAGTCACTTCAGGCGCATCTTTTCAATGGGAGTAACTCACTAGCGAGGGCCTCCTTTGGGACGTTGCTCATGGGATACTGAGAATTGCTGAGGATGGGACGTTTTTTTTGGGGGGGGGGGGGATTTAAATTTTTTAGAAAAAAAACCTTTCACGTCAAAACCATACAAAATCCACAGATCTCTATGCTATTTCAACAGAATGCCGTGAGGCCAGTAAACTTTACAGCTAGCTGCACATTTCCAATAACCACTGGCTTCGGACACAAGGGGCCCCCATTCAGGCAGAGACATTCATTTCGCGCCCAATGGATAAATTATGCTCACCCCACCTTCTATAAGCGGCTCTCCATTAACCATTTTATTCCAACTGAGCCACTGTATTGGCGCACGTATGCATTGGAGTCGTATTTGGAGCTGCTGATCAATACCATTGGTATTGGCTCCTGGCATTCGTAGGACTCCAAGGAGGAAAGCGAGACCCTGCGCAAGCTCGCATACAGGGCTGTGGACGGCCACTAGGAACGGTTTATTCCACTGCAAGACGTCAAGAGGAGGCAGTGGATTGTGCAGATCTCAGCACTGTGGAATCGGAGGCATGTTTCTGTAAATATATATATATATATATTTATTATATAATTAACCCCTTAGTGACCGGGCGGTTTTACACAAATCCGTCCTTTAGTGACCGCTGCTGTTTTTATGTTTCTGCGCTGTTAGGGTTTAGGTCAAATTTCCCTCTTACTCGTTTATTCAACCCACACATATTATACACCCTTTTTCCCCGCCATTAAATGGACTTTCTAGAAATACCATTATTTCCATCATATCCAATAATTTACTATAAAAAAAATATATGAAATGATGAAAAAAAATGGTAAAAAACACACTTTTTCGTAATTTAATCCCCAAAAGCTACAACCACCAATAAAGACCCTGGCTAAATAGTTTCAACATTTTATCCCGAGAATAGAAATACCCAATTTTTACATGTTTTTGCCTTTTAACCCTTTCACTGCTGAGCCAGTTCACCTATGTGCGCTGCGCTCATTCTGACCATTTTGTGCTAATTATTTTGAGATGACAGCCTAGGTCCTATTTAATTAAACCCCCCCCAGACAAAAAAATTTAAAATTAAATAAAATAAAAAGTTTTTTTTTATTTAATTTTTTTTGTTTTAAACCAAACCTGGTCATGTTTGGTATCATTGGAAAGGCCATGATCAGGATCGGGAGATAAAGGGATCCTTAGGATCCCCTTATCTCTACATGGCAGCTAGATGGTTAACTGGCCCACTGACATCCTCACACATATGGTGAGGTTGTCAGTGGGTGGGGGGGGGGGACCTGGAGGCTAGGCTGACATCCAAGATGTCAGCCCCTCTCCAGGTTCGAATAGCGTTTTGGCGCCAATTCGCGCTAAAATGCGATCCGGCGGCGAAACGGTTAATGCTATACAACGCTGAAAAGGGGAGACTCTCCCCTTTTCAGCGGTGCAAAAAAGCATCTCCCTAGCTTCAATGGTTGGGGAGATAAAGGCCTCCGAAGGAGCCCCCCCCTCCCCTCCATTGATTTGAATGGGGGCACCTGCTGATGACGTCACCACGCAGCATGGCGACGTCATCAGCCTCGCCTGCCCATGTAAATCACATGGGCAGGCTTCCTCCCTCCCTGCCAGATCACCGAGGGAGGTGAGTATCGGGCGGGATGGGGATTTGGTGCCGCTGACATACCCTGTACGTCCGCGGGTCTAAGGGAGACCTGTGGACAGGACGTACAGGGTACGTCAGGGGTCCAAGCCATTCACTTAAAATGTCCTTATTTTGTTTATTTTATGTTGCCGATATCTTACATATGCTTTGTTTTTATTAAGAAAATATTTTCCTCTATATGGGTCACTGGGTGCATCCATTGTGTGATATTTTGTGTTGTAAACTGACCCCCCACAGTATCTTTCCATCACTTGCTCCTCACTGTGTGGCTTTGGCGATTGGGTCAGTCACCGACTCACATCATTGTATTGTGTGGGATGTAGTCAAAGGACATCACCAGGGGGTAGATTAGAAGTCTAAGCTCCCTGTCTCCTCTCATTCAGCTGCCAGCTCTTATCTCCAATACCAGAGGCAGGACAATAGCTTTATTTAAAAATTCCCTCCACCACCTCATTAACGGTTATAGCACAGCCACAAAATAAAAAAAACTCAAGATTTTGGTAAATGCTGCATCATGGGAAAAACACAAAATGGAATCAGGAGATTGTGTTTTTTTTTTTCCTTTTTACATTCAATTACTTCAGAAATGTATTACATAAACTGTAACGAGATTACTTGTGCAAGTGGTAGTGTCCCTTTAACGCCAGGGCTTCTGAGATGAACATCAGCGCAAAACAGAGAAGGAACTACATTGGAATAGTTCTCTGGCTAGCTGCACATTAATAGCTCCTATACAAAGTATAGGAGCCGTTAATACAGGGCTCGACTAAACTTTGGCACAAGGTCACCATGGCGACTAGAAATGTTGATCGGGCACCCAGGTTTGGATACACAGGAGTGGGCAACTGATATAGCCCAATTCCCAGTCTCCAGGTGACGACTTTCAGCTGCTGGACAAGTGGCTGCTGCCAAGGTTCCATCCGGCAGTGGGCTAGATGAGGGCATCCGGTGAGGATCGGCACTATGCAATTCGATTTGCACTTCATGCGCAGTCTGGCTGGGGTCTGAAACTTTGTATCAGACCTCAGTGTGACAGGGCTGTGCAGAAGGGAGGGGTGTGTGTGTCCATACATTTAAATATTAGAAAACATTGAAATTATTAGACAGGCTTTGAGCGAAATCCTAAATTATTTATTGGAAAGCGGTCACATGACTTTAAACGTAATCGATGAGTACCGGGGGGGGGGGGGGAGCGAAAAAGTACTCTGAAAAGAAAAAAGTGTTATCGATGTATCGTTAGTTGTGGAAATTAAAGCTTTGTTAGTTTGAAGAAAAACCTGGCTACTAACGTTTGTAGTTGGCTCCTAGATTCAAAGAAAATTTATCAAGCCCTGCGTCAATAGGTTTATAAACAAACTATGGAAGCAGTTACAGAAAGCACCTGCAACATCCAAGCCACGAGCTTTGCCGGGATAGCAGCTCAAGCCATTAATTGAACAGCTTGTTTGGAATAGGGGACCGTGAGGCTGACATTCAGATTTAAAGAGATGGGATTTCACCTAGATTTGTGTACCTCCCCCCCTCAACAACAATAGATACCAGGTCTTCTGAGTGAAGGGCAAATCCAATTGACCTTTTCTTACAAGTGTTCCTCAAAACTTCTGTCTATTACTCGTCACCGTAATTTTCAGACGGCCAACTCTCAGCATAAAAGGAGACTTGCTCGCTTGCTGGCACTGACGAGAAGCAGTTATCACCACCTCCATTTGTGATTAGCAGGACCCCCCCCCCTCATACAGGGCTCCTTCTAAATCTGCAGCCCACCAGGCCGCTCGCTTCTATATTTGGAGCTGGGATTGCAGTTACATATTATGTAATGCACGCGTTTGATACTTATTAGTCAAGATTATAGAATGGCCTCCTGCTCTGTAATTCTGTAAAGTGCTGAGTAAATACCCAGTGCGATATCAAAGTATACGGCGTGAATCCGGTTACCGGTCAGCGATGGAAAAAGCCAGAGCTGAAACCACTTAAATGACACCTATCTACAAATGGAATAAAAATAAATAAATTATAATCTATATATTGGTTGAGGTTGTAAAACTGTCACTTTTACCGCAAGAGGGATATATTGACAGCTGAAGCCCCCGTGGTCCGGCGCAGCTGCGCTTGCCATTAAAGTCTACATCCTGCCTCGAATCTAAACTTGCACACACTATATCACAGATATAGGTTATATAAGAGACTTCGGTAAACGAGATACCAGAGCCAGCTGCTGGCATCTATTTCAGTCAATATAACGACTCTTAGTTACCCTCTTACCACGGCTCCACATTTCCAACTTCGGGTTGCAAAGGGCTGGATATAAAACCTTGCGTTTCCAGATTTCCTCGTAATTTGAAGAATTTTATCCACGCCGCTCGTGAAACACAAGCATCGTAATGTCAATGAATATATAGATCAAGCCATCTAAAGAGCGCCTGCTCCAGGGCCAAGGACTGACGGGAGCACGTAGGATTGGAGATGGGTTTGATCTTGAACCAGGCATCCAGATACGAATGGCCACTAGCGTCATTCACGTTTTAAGAACGGCGCTCGGACAGAACGCAAACTTAACACAAACTCCGGATTAATATAGGGTGACACGTCAAGCACCCCAAGAATTTATGCTCCTTAACTAGGTTAAGGTTCGAGAAGGGCTCAGGTTACAGTCTGCTTACCCACCTGGTTTTAGAAATCTAAAACAATTCCGAAATATTGCTGCAGCTTTCAGCTCGCTCCCAGCATAGGTTTCTCAGAAAGGGATCTTGGAATATTCTCAGATCAGTCCAAGAAAAGTAAACCAATTCTGAACTAGGTTAAAAATTACCTACTATTGGAAAAAAAAAAAAAAGGAAAAGAAAATAACACAACAATAAATAAATTATATATATATGTATTCTATATATGAAAAATTTAAATGGCATCCAAAATACCAAGTGGTGTCAAGTGTGCTTAGTGTGGGGACCAGAATACTTGATTTACCAAATTTGTGTTAACATAATCATTTTATATAATATCTTACGAGAAATTATTTAAACCAGCTCAGCCATATCCAACCTATGCCTGGGAACTGTGCCAGAGGCGCGCGCATCCATATACTGAATGTGCTGTAATGAAAACCTCAAGTGTTACGCCAGATATAAAGCATCTTAGCAACACAGAAACACACATATACAGGATTATTCAAAGAGATCTGACTTGCTGGCGAAAGGTAACCGAAGCCTGAAATTCAGCGCACAGTTACCTTTCCTGGCCATTCAGAGAGCAGGCAGTTCGCCAAATGTTGGCGAATTGCCTGCACATACGATTCGGTGCCTGTTCGAGGGCAGTGAAATCCCCATAGAGAAGCAATGCTTCGTCTATGCAGAGAACAAAACCCAGCAGTGAAAAGTTGCCAAATTGTGCTGCCGTTCGGTGGTTTCATGACAAGTTTATTCAGGCGAATCCCATAGGCTTCAATGTTAAAAATATTCCCGTTTTAATTAAATATCTAATAATAATAAACCGTTTATTATTTTATTCTGCAGTAAAAGAGTCTTTATTTTTAGATTTTAGGCATTTTTGGGTATTTTTTTGCAAACATTTTTCCCCCCGTTTGTTTATTAAACGTTTGTTCTTTTTTCTGTAACAGCCCTTTTTATTATCATTCATTGGATTTTATATGTAAATTTAAGACATTTTCACTCAGTTTCTTTGCAAACAGCGTTTCACTTTTCAAACATTCAAGCAAACTGGGTTTTTTTTAACCACTCCATTCGTCTGCGGTGTCGGCTTTTTCCGGCGGCTGCTCTGCGCTCTGATCGGCTCCTGCTCAGGTTTCTCTGGCGTGGTTAATACAGAGGTTTTTGCCAGTTTCGGTATGCATTCGCCTGGGTTTTGCGGTGAGTGTTCGGCGGCGAGATAGATACAGTCAGGTCCAGAAATAGTGGGACATCAACACAATGCTAACATCTTTGGCTCTATACACCACCACAATGGAGTTGGAATGAAACAAACACAATGTGCTTTAACTGCAGACTGTCCGCTTTAATTTGAGGGTATGTATATCCAACTCAGGTGAACGGTGTAGGACTTACAGCAGTTTGCAGATGTGCCTCCCACTTGTTAAGGGACCAAAGGTAATGGGACAATTGGCTTCTCAGCTGTTCCATGGCCAGGTGTGTGATATTCCCTCATTACCCCAATTACAATGTGCAGATCAAAGGCCCAGAGTTCATTTCAAGTGTGCTATTCGCATTTGGAATCTGGATCTCATCTTGAGAGTTGACAGCAACAAAGAGCTGTCACTATCAGTGAAGCAAGGCATCATTAGGCTGAAGAAACAAAACAAACCCATCAGAGAGATAGCAAGAACATTAGGCGTGGCCAAAACAACTGTTTGGAACATTCTCAAAAAGAAGGAACGCACCGGTGAGCTCAGCAACACCAAAAGACCCGGGAGACCACGGAAAACAACAGTGGTGGATGACCGAAGAATTCTTTCCCTGGTGAAGAAAACACCCTTCACAACAGTTGGCTGGATCAAGAACACTCTCCAGGAGGTAGGTGTATGTGTATCAAAGTCAACAATCAAGAGAAGACTTCACCAGAGTGAATACAGAGGGTTCACCACAAGATGTAAACCATTGGTGAGCCTCAAAAACAGGAAGGCCAGATTAGAGTTTGCCAAACAACACCTAACAAAGCCTTCACAGTTCTGGAACAAGATCCTATGGACAGATGAGACCAAGATCAACTTGTACCAGAGTGATGGGAAGAGACGAGTATGGAGAAGGAAAGGAACTACTCATGATCCTAAGCATACCACCTCATCAGTGAAGCATGGTGGTGGTAGTGTCATGGCGTGGACATGTATGGCTGCCAATGGAACTGGTTCTCTTGTATTTATTGATGATGTGACGCTGACAAAAGCAGCAGGATGAATTCTGAAGTGTTTCGGGCAATATTATCTGCTCACATTCAGCCAAATGCTGCAGAACTCATTGGACGGCGCTTCACAGTGCAGATGGACAATGACCCGAAGCATACTGCAAAAGCAACCAAAGAGTTTTTGAAGGGACAGAAGTGGAATGTTATGCAATGGCCAAGTCAATCACGTGACCTGAATCCCATTGAGCATGCATTTCACTTGCTGAAGACAAAACTGAAGGGAAAATGCCCCAAGAACAAGCAAGAACTGAAGACAGTTGCAGTAGAGGCCTGGCAGAGCATCACCAGGGATGAAACCCAGCGTCTGGTGATGTCTATGCATTCCAGACCTCAGGCGGTGATTGACTGCAAAGGATTTGCAACCAAGTATTAAGAAGGGAAGGTTTGATTTATGATTATTATTCTGTCCCATTACCTTTGGTCCCTTAACAAGTGGGAGGCACATCTGCAAACTGCTGTAAGTCCTACACCGTTCACCTGAGTTGGATGTACATACCCTCAAATTAAAGCGGACAGTCTGCAGTTAAAGCACATTGTGTTGGTTTCATTCCAACTCCATTGTGGTGGTGTATAGAGCCAAAGATGTTAGCATTGTGTTGATGTCCCAATATTTCTGGACCTGACTGTATAGCTGTGTAGATTTGGTAAGCCATGTTAGTCCAGATGCCAAAATCACCAGAGTATAGCAGTAATACCTTTTTTTTTTAATTGGACTATCGTTACATTTAAAAGACAAGCTTTCAAAAGTTGCTCTCTTCCTCAGGTCTTGAAGAATATAAAAAGATTTTTTAAACGCAACGTTAGTCCAATTTAAAAAAAAAAATTATATAATATATATCACTACTACTGCTATACATTGATTATAATATACAGTGGCAAGAAAAAGTATGTGAACCCTTTGGGATTACGTGGAGTTTTGCATGAATTGCTCAGAAAATGTGCTCTGATCATCTTCTAAATCACAACAATTTGAAAAACAGTCTGCTTAAAATAATACAACACAAACATTATATGTTTTCATGTTTTTTTTGAACATAACATGTAAACATTCACAGTGCAGGGTGGAAAAAGTAGGTGAACCTTTGGACTAAATAACTGGTTGACCCTCCTTTGGCAGCAATAACCTCAACCAAACGTTTCCTGTAGTTGCAGATCAGACCTGCACAACGATCTGGAGTAGTTTTGGACCATTCCTCTTCACAAAACTGTTTCAGTGTAGCAATATTCTTAGAATCTCTGGTGTGAATCGCTCTCTTAAGGTCATGCCACAGCATTTCAACCGGGTTGAGGTCAGGACTCTGACTGGGCCACTCCAGAAGGCGTATTTTGTTTTGTTGAAGTCATTCTTTTGTTGAATTACTTGTATGCTTTGGGTCATTGTCCTGTTGCATCACCCATCCTCTGCGGAGCTTCAGTTGGCAGACAGATGGTCTTATGTTTTCCTGCAAAATGTCTTGATAAACTCTGGAATTTATTTTTCCATCAATGACAACAATCCGTCCAGGCCCTGAGGCAGCAAAGCAGCCCCAAACCATGATGCTCCCTCCGCCATGTTTTACAGTGGGGATGAGGTTTTGATGTTGGTGTGCTGTGCCTTTTTTTTCTCCACACATAGTGTTGTGTGTTTTTTTCCAAACAACTAAATTTTGGTTTCATCTGTCCACAGAATATTTTGCCAGGAGTGCTGTGGAACATCCAGGTGCTCTTTTGCAAACCGTCTGTCTTACCGTGGACACATGAACATCAAGGCTTTTGGAGATCCTTTTGTAACCCTTTCCAGCTTCATGCAAGTCAACAATTCTTGATCGTAGGTCTTCTGAGAGTGCTTTTCTGCGAGGCATGGTTCACATCAGGCAGTGCTTCTTGAAACCAGTAAACCCAAAACTGGTGTGTGTTTTTAAAGGACAGGACAGCTTTCACATCCAATAATATCACACTGATTGGACTCAAGGTTGGCTCACTCCTGGCTCCAATTAGCTCTTGAAGAAGTCATTAGGCTAGGGGTTCACATACTTTTCCCACCCTGCACTGTGAATGTTTACATGTTCTGTTCAATAAAAACATGAAAACATATGATGTTTGTGTTGTATTATTTTAAGCAGACTGTGTTTTTCGAATTGTGATTTAGAAGATGATCAGAGCACATTTTCTGAGCAATTCATGCAAAACTCCACGTAATTCCAAAGGGTTCACATACTTTTTCTTGCCACTGTACATATATTGATATATTGATTGATATAATTGATATATATATCAATGTAATTTTTACACTCAATGATGGTGGATGCAGACATGGGCCAACAAAGAATATAAAACATTATTAAAAATAAATAAAAAAGACCAATGTTTCGGCTCATACCACGACTTTATCAAGAGAATTTATGTATACATATACACGCACACGATTTTTCATGACATTGACACCTTGGAGCTTTACCTACAAAACCTGACGGCATTTAGTCTAATCATATTGCACATAGAGCGTAGCGTGATGAAAGTGCAAGCAAAATTTAATCTAAGGGATACAGAGCGCAAAAATTAGTTTCTAATGAGCTCCAAATTAATATGAGATATGGAGAGCAATTTCAAAGATAAAGACAAGCCTAACCTAATATTTCCCATGCCAGCAGGGATCGGAGACACCTTTGACAAGACAATCGTTTCTTCATTAAGCAATTTGTTTTGCATAACAATAGACTAATATACTATTTAGCAACAGTTATTGTGGAAACCCCTCGAATCCATCAAGTTCAATTTTTTTCATGTATTCCCTCATTGCAGTTAATCCGGAAGGCAAAAGAATTAAATTTCTCAATAGATTAGCATTCTACCCGAGTTTAAATTAATTACGGTAACCATGTAGGTCTCATTTTGCAAAGTCTACAGCTAACCCTTTATTAGCAACGGAACGAGAAGGTTCTCCCACGTTTGTAAGTCGAATAATTTCCTTTGTATGAAAGCAAATTCAAATGCCTGTGTACAGATGCAAAACTGATCGGGGCAAAAAAAAAAAAAACATTGAAAAGGTGAGGATTATTATTATTTATTTATAAAGCGCCAGCATATTCCGCAGCGCTGTACAATAAGCACAGTATAGACAGGGTTACAATACATTGAACAACATTTGACAAACAATACAGGAGGAGATGAGGCCCTATTCCCGTAGGAACTCACAATCTGGGAGGGTTGGGGTTGGAAACAGGAGGAGAGGACTGTAAGGTGAGAGTGATTGATGGTTGCGTCAGTGAGTTGGGTGGTAGGCTTCCCTAAATAGGAATGTTTTAAGGGAGCGTTTGAAGGAAGAGAAGTTAGGGGAAAGTCTGACAGTACGAGGGAGAGCGTTCCAGAGAGTGGGGGCTGCGCGTGAGAAATCCTGCAGTCTATCATGGGAAGAGGTGATGCGGGGAGAAGCTAGTCGCAGGTCACTGTTTGACCTTAGGGAGCGGGCTGGGGTGTATTTGGTGATTAGTGAGGACAGGTAGTGGGGAGCTGAGTTAGGGAGGAGTGATTTAGAAGAAGACACCAGGGTCTGGGAGGTTTTCACCCGCCGGTTATGATCTGGTGTTGCTTCACGCTGGGGCGTGTTTTACTTTTGAATGCCTGTAACTGAAAAAACAAAATAAAGGCAGTCCCAGTTTTGTTTAGACCCTGCAAGGATCTCCTGTTATTGAGTGAGGGTTGGGCCAGAACTAGTACTATAAAGTTGTGTTCAAAATTATTCAACCCCCAATGCTGTAAGGGGTTTTAGGGAATTTACTGTACATTTGTAATTGTATTCAGAATGAAATCCTACAAGGACTTTTTAAAGAACCATATGCAACTAAAATGACATCAATTGGTTTTGTAATACAGTAGTAAATGTTTCTTTTGTGAATTCTTCATTGACACAATTATTCAACCCCTTAAAGACTACCACTCTGAAGAACAGAGGTTCATTCAAGTGTTTTCAATCAGGTATTGAAAACACCTGTGGATGTCACGGAGCAGCAATAAAGCATAATAAGCACCAATTAGGCAGCTTTAAAATGACTGTGATACTCAGCTCCTTCTAGACATTTACTGGTGTGGTTACAAACATGGTGAAGTCAAGAGAATGGTCCAGGAAGGCAAGAGAAGAGGTGATTACTCTTCACAGGAAGGGCAATGGCTATAAGAAGATTGCAACGATGTTAAACATACCAAGAGAGACCATAGGAAGCATCATTCGCAAATTCAAGACAAAGGGCACTGTTGAAACGCTACCTGGTCGTGGCAGAAAGATGATGCTGACTTCGACTGCTGTGCGCTACCTGAAGCGTAGAGTGGAGAAAAGTCCCCGTGTGACTGCTGAGGAACTGAGAAAAGATTTGTCAGATGTGGGTACTGAAGTTTCAGCTCAGACAATACGGCGCACACTGCGTAATGAAGGCCTCCATGCCAGAACTCCCAGGCGCACCCCCTTGCTGTCTCCAAAGAATAAGAAGAGTCGACTGCAGTATGCCAAAAGTCATGTGGACAAACCACAGAAGTTTTGGGATAGTGTTCTGTGGACTGATGAAACAAAATTAGAACTGTTTGGGCCCATGGATCAACGCTAGGTTTGGAGGAGGAAGAACAAGGCCTATGAAGAAAAGAACACCTTGCCTACTGTGAAGCATGGCGGGGGGGGGTCAATCATGCTTTGGGGCTGTTTTGCTTCTGCAGGTACAGGGAAGCTTCAGCGTGTGCAAGGTACCATGAATTCTCTTCAGTACCAGGAGATATTGGATGACAATGTGATGCAGTCCGTCACAAACCTGAGGCTTGGGAGACGTTGGACCTTTCAACAGGACAATGATCCCAAGCATACCTCCAAGTCCACTAGAGCATGGTTGCAGATTCAAGGCTGGAACATTTTGGAGTGGCCATCGCAGTCACCTGACTTAAATCCGATTGAGAACCTCTGGTGGGACTTAAAGAAAGCAGTTGCAGTGCGCAAGCCTAAGAATGTGACTGAACTGGAGGCTTTTGCCCATGACGAATGGGCAAAGATACCCGTAGATCGCTGCAAGACACTTGTGTCAAGCTATGCTTCACGTTTAAAAGCTGTTATAACTGTAAAAGGATGTTGTACTAAGTACTAAGATTGAATGTCACTTGGGGGGGTTGAATAAAACTGATAATGATGTGAGCACAGAAAAGACATTTGTGGTTATTTCATTATAAATGTTATGTTATATTTGTCTGACCTACACGTGCCTCTTTGATTTAATTGTAAGCAATTAAATGATTAACTGAATGATCAAAATCAATGTCAAACTGGCCAAAACACTCAATTTCAGTGGGGGTTGAATAATTTTGAACACAACTGTATGTGGATACTAGAATCCGTAACAACTTGCCCATTACAAACAAAACCACATGCTGCCGTTTGGTTTTTTTCTTTCAAGTATTTGCATGTAAGTAAGAAATATTAGGTATTTTATCTAAGGGTTCCAGTTTCTGGAATTTGTCCAATAACGCAACATTTACCAAAAGCTTTCTTTTGTGGCTCGTTTATTTAATCCGCAGGATTTACCAGTTAATGAGGTGGAGGAGGGAATGTTTAGACGAGGCAGGAGGTGTATCAAGCCCTTCAGGCTACTCAAGTTGCGGTTTTGCTTTGGCTTTTCGGGTCCGTTCCCTGCACTGCGGGGGCCCTGCGGTGAATGCCGAATTCACCGCAGGGTCGGGAAATTTGATTCCCTGAAGTGCAGGGAACGAGAGAGCACAGAGATGTCGGTAACATTTCGGTGCTCTCTGAATAACCCCTATAATCTGTATCTAGATTACTTGTGCATTACAGATAAAGGCCACCTTATATAACTCATTAAAAAAACATGTTGCTTTCTTTTTCGTTTGAAGTAATTGCATGTAAAAAGGAAAAATTAAAAAAAGTTAGGTTTTGCTCTCGTCTCGATTTTGTGCATTTTTCCCCATGACGCAGCATTTACCAAAAGCTTTACTTTGTGGCTCTCGTTTAATGTAATAAACATTAATTAACAGTTAAGGCAGCAGGAGGGCATTGTTCAAGGCTACCCGAGATAAAACCGGGAGCTTAAAAGACTTCTAATCTACCCCCTGATGCCCTTTGAATACATCCCACACAATACAATGTGAGTCGGTGACTGACCCATTCAGTCCATTCTATGGTCAAAGCCACACAGTGAGGATCAAGTGATGGAAAGATACTGTGGAGGGGGCAAATTATAAACACAAAATATCACACAATGGATTCACCCAGTGACACAGTAAAATAATTTTCTTAACCAAAACATACAAGGAGAAAACTTTAAAGTGTACATCGTTTACACAGGTTTTTATATACGCTACAAAACATTCCTATACATTTTATTTGATCACATCCTCCAACCTCTCCATCTGGACATGGCCACAGTGGGTGAATGACAGACATGCCGGACATTCTTAACACAGGAATCGTGTGATATCTTGTAAATAAATAGGCACGGTGATCCGATGTGAAAGATGTGGCACTTACAAGCATCAACTCTCCTTAAATCCCTGACAGGTGGGCCCTCCAGACACATGCATGCATTCTGGAAACGTCCCAAGGGGAGAGTAAAGCAGATATTTAATGGTAACCAGGACATAAAAAAATAAATAAAATGCAACTAGCGCTAAACTCTGTTCTCCATGAAAGAATGTGTTACTTAGCGAGTGACGCAGTTGTGTATAGAATGTCACAAGAACAATGTGGCTCTGTAACGCTCGCTGAGCATAGTGTGCAAGAGGCCACGTATTGAAATGAAACTCAAAATCCACTACTGCGACCTTGACCACAAGAAACCACATGGAAATTGTTCACCCGCCTGTGATCCAGCTTTTAAACTGACATTTCACGCCATTAACCAAGTTCCTGCAGATTAGATTTTGTAGTATACGGCGGATTTATGCACGATAGATTAGTAAACATACATACGAATCTATGAGTGTTCTTCGGCACTCACATTTTCCAAACAAATTGCACCAAACTGAATTTCACCATCGGGGCAATTCACCATACATAGGCGAATTGACAGTTCGGTTGCACCGTATTTTGCTATCGACTAATCACAGAACGCCGAATTGCACCGAACTTTCAGCAAAATTACCTGATTTTCTGTGTTTTAATTCGACGGGCTAAATAGGCGAATACCATAGCTTTCAATGTAATGAAAAAAACAAATTAAAAAGATTTTATTTTAAGATGATTTTTTTTTTTTTTAAATTAGGTTTTTGTAAAAAAAGAGTCTTATAACCCTTTCCTGCCGCAGGGCATACCATGTTGTCCCTGCAGCAGGTGGGCCTTGAAGCCACTGGGCATACTGGTACGCCATGTAGACTTCTATGTGCCACCTCGGCCCCTCCCATCACTCGGTGCACACATCATCATCATCATCATCCTTTATTCATATGGCGCCACATATTCCGCAGCGCTTTACAGGATCAGTGTACAAGGGGTTGATACATTAGAATACCACACATGGATGATGACCTGATTCAGAGGGGACACTGTTCCCAAGGGAATTTACAATCTATAATATGTACAAGTATTTTGTGAGGTAGGCGCATCTATATCATTAGGGGTCTTGCCCAAGGACACTCGCTGGTGGCGTCTGAGTGTGATCGAGTTGGCTTTCCATGATTGTAGATCAGCAACCTGGTGGTTTGGTTGAATCCGCTTCTCATAAAGTCGAGACTTCTCCACAGTTGTATTGGAGGGATGTGCTGAACGGGATTTGACTTGCTTCTCTACAGTCGAAGGGTAGAGACGTTACCTCTTGACTCCACAGCTGATAGTGTGTGGTCGGCAAGTATGTACCTTTAGGGGTCTTGCCCAAGGACACTTACTGGTGAGGTGCTCTGGCCGGGATTCCAACCTGGGTCTCCACGGTTATTGAGCAGCGATGTCATCTCTACTCCATCTAGCTGCTACAAATTCAGCCCAATAACTGCTTCAGTGACTCCATTTTCAGCGCAATACGGTGACCATTCGAAAAACTGAATTCACCGAGTTTGACAAAATGGAATCACTGTATTTGCGTTCAATTTCGGTGCTTTTTGAATAGACCCCTATGTGTTGCAACAGCATCCCAAAACCTCTCCGTTTAGTAGGGTCACTACAGAAGAGACTTTTTTTAATGCGAAGGAAGAAAGACAGAAAAGAAAGAAACCACACCAATTCAGCCATTACATTTAACCCTAACCAACATTCTGCTCCATTTCTAAGAAACAGATTCTGCCCCTTTTGATGGGAGCGGCAAAAGAAAAGGCAGAATCTGTTGCATAGACATGGAGGAGCATGTTGGGGCTTTGGGTTAAATCCAACCCTAGAAGAAGCACTCCCACCTACAGCCAAATGTGGTGATCAGCCGCAGGGAAGGAAAGCCAGCCAGGGGAGTTGCTGTAGAGCTGTGCGCACCCACATGCATACAGTGAAGTGGCCACACAGGCATCCGTGTGGAAAGAAGTCCGTTCTCACAGATTATCTTCCTGCGCCCGTGTGGCCGCAGCTAAAACCAACAGAAAACAATAAGGCTGGGGTCAGACGAACGCAGTGCGAACGTGCGTTTAGCCGCACTTTATTACAGCCGTGGTAGCAGCAAATGACGTCCAACGCAGACCCACACATGAAGTACAGCCGCACGAAAGTTTGGCCGCACAACGCAAGCGGAAAACGAACGCATTTTTGCAACAACGTCGAACTGCTAGTACTGACGTACAGAGTGAGCTGCGTCTGCATAGCGGCGTGTGTGCGTGATTAGGAGACATCAGACGCTGCTCATGTCCGGCCAACATAACGTCCAGACACCCAAAGTTTCCTGGTTTGGATCCATAAAAAAATAATAAATAAAATCAGCCGAAATTGTGCATCGTATGACCGCTATCGCGTCTGCCGTGAAAAAATGTGTTCGGACACATCAACGCACTTTTTGACGTTGGACGTGAAAAATGCGTTCGTCTGACCCTAGCCTTAGGTGTTTAAGAGAACACTTGACAAAAATGAGAATTGTTAAATTATTTATATATTCATTCTGACTCAAGTCACAAAAATTCCCAGTGCAATGAACAAACCCATCTGTGTCAGGGAGGTGAGGAGGACATTGTAGCAATGTGTAACTTTACAAAGCCCAGTAGGGAAGACAAAGTTAAATTCCAAAACAAACATCCCAGACCTTCCCCTGACTGACTGTATGAGTGGCTTCAAATTTAGAACAGAAATATAAAAATGGATTCTCTCAGCCCTCCAGGCGGTATCTTTGTGTATCCTTCCTACCAGAGGCCTGGGGTCTGAGTGTTCTGCGCATTATTTTAACGGTTTCTACTAGGGATCGACCAATATTTTTTCAGGGCCGATACCGATTATCGGCAGCTTTTCTGGCTGATATTTGGTGCCGATATTCCGTAAATGTAAAGTTGTATAAAAATTTTTTTTAAAAAAAAGCACAAATCTGACATAATGCCATGAACGCAATGTGTTTAACATTTAAACATTGAATAAATGAAGTGGACGTGGTGCAATTTAATAAGAATGTAAAAATAAAAGCTTAAATAAAAACAGTAAGACGGCGTCTTTGGCTTTCTGAAAGATCCCTCATATGATACTGTATGTAAGGGGTTCAGCAACCTTGGCCCTCCAAGGGTTATATTGCAAAGTTGGTGCTAACTTAACCAGAGCTGTTGTAAATTTACCAGAGCCATTATAGTCTATGGGGTTGTTAAGTTTATAACAGCTCTGGTTAAGTTAGTACTGACTTTGTAATATTGCCCCACATGTTTTGGAATTACCGTATTTTTCGCTCCATAAGACGCATCTGACCATAAGACGCACCTAGTTTTTAGAGGAGGAAAACAGGAAAATAAATATTCTGAAATCAAATAGTGTAATAATGGATATACTCCCCCAGCTCATGGATACTGTCCCCCAGCTCGCTCATGGATGTGCCCCGCTCACCTGTCGCCGCCGCGTTAGGCTCCCTCTGAGCGTGTGTCTGGCGGCAGGAAGCTTGGGCACTCGCCTGGGGAGCCACGTGACCGCGATCTCGCGGTCACGTGGCTCCCCCAGGCGAGTGCCCAAGCTTCCTGCCGCCGGACGCACGCTCAGAGGGAGCCTAACGCGGCGGCGACAGGTGAGCTGAGGCATATCATGGGGCATTCGCTCCATAAGACGCACCCACTTTTCCCCCACTTTTTTGGGGGGAGAAAAGTGCGTCTTATGGAGCGAAAAATACGGTACATCTGCCATGATGCTCAGCTTCTCAATAGGTTCTTGGCGCCTCATGGGAAATGCAGTTTCAAAACATTTGGAGGTCCCAGGTTGCTGACCCCTGCATCTCCTGTATAGGGAGCCTGATGGGATGGAAGCCCCATTTTCTGTTGCCATCACGCTCATGTGCAATACGGTCAGTGAGCAGGGTCGTTCTGCAGTTAGGGCTTACAGCCTAATGTGGGAGAACACAAACACAAAGAAGGAAAGACCGAGGAACCGCCGTGCCTCAGGTCATACAATCACTTATCCTGGTTGTGCACCAGAATACCACTTTCAAATCAGGATTGAACCTGTACAATAGTAAAAACACATACAAACAAATATCAACCAGTCAGCAGTCACAGAGGCTGTAGACTGATAATCCAAGAAGTGGCAAGAAGCTAAATTAAACTTTAATAATTCCAAAAGCACTCTCAGATATAATGGTTAAAATAACAAAGACAGCGACACTGGGAGGGTGCATAGAGATAATGGTCATCAATTGAAGGGGTGCTCAACTACCAACACGGCTGAGCCAATGTCATCATAATTGTAACCACCATTGGTGAACAGAACCCAGTTTATAGGTTCAATGACACGACCAACAATGGGTCAAAACAATTTTTTGGTCAATGACCAATGTGCACTCTCCCTAATACTCAAGATTTCTAATATCTCCCTCACCAGAACACAATTAGACAAACATAATTAAAAGCAAAAAAAACATACGTTCAGCTCAACATATGTTTCGTCAATATTCTATTGCTCCAGATGAAGCGGAGGTTTCTATTGCTCCAGATGAAGCTGAGGTTATCGGCGAAACATATCGGTCTACAGCCTCTGTGACCGCTGACTGGTTAATATTTGTTTGTGTGTGTCTGATGTGGGAGAAGCCCCGGATTCGCACAGTTCTGTGGGATCTTGTGTGTCACAGCTACAGTGAGACACCTTGTCCAATTAATCGGCAAATAAACTGCCAATACCAGTAATTTTCTGAATAATTGGCAGCCGATAATCGGCAAAACCGATATAAACATCGGTTTATATCCCTTTCTATCCCTAGTTCCTACCACTGCATTCTTCTGGGTAAAGACCTCAAATATTCCATCTGGAAACTTCGGAAGCCATTTTTACCAACGGGGGGGGGAGAATTTACAGGCCCGACTGCCTCTATCACAACTGGAACTACTACGGCCTTCCTATTCCATAACCTTTTTAACTTCTCTTCCAGCCCTTTGTGTTGTCTGTTCCTTGTCTGCCACAACAATGTCTGGTGGCTTGGCCAGTCCGTGCTTGTCTGGTTGGATCGGAGAGTCCCACAGTAGCTTTTGTGGAAAGTCCCACAGTATCTTTGCCTCATCGTGCTCAGCAACCTCTCATGGAATCACCCATCTGGGACTTTGGCCGCTCCAGCCCACAGTCTGGAGATGCTTTTGGTCCATAACCACAGCCAAATGAATGTTCCTCTCCGTGTATATGGTGTCAGAATATGCGCTAATTAAATATTATGCAGTGGAGTAAGAGACTTAAAGGGATATTCTATTGAAAAATATAGTTCAATTTTTTGCGAATAAATAATTGGGCAGATTTTAAATTTTGGGGTTACTCACAAATCTACTTTTCTCCCTCCTCTTCGGCTCAGGGGACTCCTGAACCTGGAAGTCCTTGAAGCTTTTTGACGCAATTTACACCCTATGCAACAGAACATGTGCACTTTACGTGCTCAAGTTCCGCAGCGCCTGTGCAGAGCGATAGATCGGAGCTGCACGCGCATGCACAGATCTGATCCATCGGCTGCCTCTGAGAACTCTCGCTACAGCGATTGGTCTCAGAGGGGGACGTCGGTCGCTCTCCGTGTGTGACCTGACAGTCGGGAAATTAAAAATTCTCTGCTGCTGGGCGAGTGGAGGAAACTCCTCCACTTTCATCCCATGATTTTTTCAGATGTGAGCAGCGATGGGGGAGGGGGGGGGCTTGTATCAGTTTATATAGTGGTTAGCCTGAGTAGTGTCCCTTTAATAGTTTGACGTGTCGGTTTGAAGTGGAATCAGGCTGGAAGCTGGCCCCCATTATAAGCCAGGCGGCCATCTTGTTCAGAATATTGGTTCACTTGAAAATAACTAGGTAGGTTTTAGCTGAAACTAGAATGAAGCATAAGTAGAAACTTAGATTAGCAGAAAAGCAATTAAAACCTGAGAAAGATCGAGGCTGTTCCTGGCACGAAGGGATAGAATGAGAAGTGGATACATCAAGGTCACAGAGGCCCCAGCAAGACAAAGGGAAGCATAGAAGATAGACCAGGTGCTACCCGCAACAAATGAAGACAGGCGCTAGGGAGGCGAGCATAGCCCGGACTGAATGTAGTAACTAATCATGATCTGTCGAAACTAACATGAACACAGTACGTATCTGGTGGCGCGATGAAAACCGCCTAAGGGTAGCCGATGGTTCTCTTAGTTCACTTGTCCACATGGATCATATGAAAAAACAGAACAAAACAAAATAATAGTGCAGAATGTTTGTACAAATTCCAAAATAAGGTTATACAGTGTTTGCACTCACAAATATGGAGCCCGAACACTGGCTCTAAGTGGATCAACGCATTCAGGTGTTTCAGATTCTTTGCTTGAGAAGGTGATCCATACTCATTCATAGAAGGAGATTCTGCATTCAGCGAGCTGGGCTCCGGGCTCTGTGGCTGCCGCTTTCCGGGGGGCCTGGCTGCTGGAGGGTGTGAGGGCTGAGCCGGCGGGCAGTAAATACATGCAGGCAGCAGGAGGGAGGCCGCTGCGATCTTTGCCCTCCTCGCCGATTCCACAAACCAACGGCTACAAAAACAACAACGAGGAGGCGGCGACGGACGGACTCCCTGCCCGGCTGGCTGTGTCGGAGTGTTGCAGAGGACGGCGGCTCTCTTCCGGAGCGGATGGACAGACACAACAAGCGGCAGCTGCGTTGAGCGGGTTATCCCGCTTGTTGTGTCCGGAAGAGAGCCGCCGTCCTCTGCAACACTCCGACACAGCCAGCCGGGCAGGGAGTCCGTCCGTCGCCGCCTCCTCGTTGTTGTTTTTGTAGCCGTTGGTTTGTGGAATCGGCGAGGAGGGCAAAGATCGCAGCGGCCTCCCTCCTGCTGCCTGCATGTATTTACTGCCCGCCGGCTCAGCCCTCACACCCTCCAGCAGCCAGGCCCCCCCGGAAAGCGGCAGCCACAGAGCCCGGAGCCCAGCTCGCTGAATGCAGAATCTCCTTCTATGAATGAGTATGGATCACCTTCTCAAGCAAAGAATCTGAAACACCTGAATGCGTTGATCCACTTAGAGCCAGTGTTCGGGCTCCATATTTGTGAGTGCAAACACTGTATAACCTTATTTTGGAATTTGTACAAACATTCTGCACTATTATTTTGTTTTGTTCTGTTTTTTCATATGATCCATGTGGACAAGTGAACTAAGAGAACCATCGGCTACCCTTAGGCGGTTTTCATCGCGCCACCAGATACGTACTGTGTTGTTGTCTATTTACTGGTTTGGGGGAAACCACTAAATCTCTGGTGGGCTTGGGTTGACTGGTGGTGGTATAGGTTTGGGCGCCGTCCATTCTTCGCTTGTTTGTGTTGTTGAAACTAACATGAAGTTTGTCAATTTAAGGCCAATTTAATGGAATGTCTTTGTATTAGACTAAGGGAGGTATTAACCCACGTGGGGTGGGATAGTGTCACCGGGAGGTGGGCTAATTGGGATGTACCTAATTATGTATTCGGGGTATAAGACCCCTTGTGGGGGTGAACTTGGGGCTCAGTCTTTGCGATTCAATCCTGTCTGAGCATCTTATGTGACGTCACAATAAAGTTTGCCTTTCCTGAAGAGACTCGTGTCCAGACAATCCTTGCTCGTGTCCGGTCCGGCCTCGTCCCGAGTGAACCAAGTGGATTCCGGTAACAGGTTTAGATGACAGTCTATGGTTTTTAAGTGTTTTATGAAGACTGAGTGCGCCCCTATTTCACTGCTGTATATCGTTAGATATATAATTCCCCATATACGGCATTCTCCTATCTCCCCCCCCCCTCCCAATACCAGCCCTACTTATGCCACTCATAAAATCGGCAAGTTATGCTCGGGTGCAGACGTCCTCATACATGTCCAATCTTTAAATTTTAGAGTTTAAAAAAACAGGTCCAACGTTTTCGGCTAATGCCAAGCCTTTATTAGCACAAGCTGAAACGTTGGACTGTTTCTTAGGGCTGCAACTAACGATTTTTTTTTTTTTTTTTTAAGAATAAACACTATTAGTTGGACAATTATTATTTCGATTCAGCGGATAAAAAAAAAAAAAAAAAAAATGTTAACTTAACCCCCTTAGTGACCGAGCGGTTTTACACAAATCCATCCTTTAGTGACCGCTGCTGTTTTTACGTTTCTGTTTATTCAACCCACACATTATACACCATTTTTCCCCCCCATTATATGGACTTTCTAAAAATACCATTATTTCCATCATATCGAATAATTTACTATATAAAAAAATAAAAAAAAAAAAAAAAAAAAAATTTTTTCGCAATTTAATCCCCAAAAGACGACCCCGGCTAAATAGTTTCAACATTTTGTCCCGAGAATAGAAATACCCAATTTTCACATGTTTTTTGCTTTTTAACCCCATCACTGCTGAGCCAGTTCACCTATGTGCGCTGCGCTCATTCTGACCGTTTTGTGCCAATTATTTTTAGATGACAGCATAGGTCTATTTAACTTTAAATTTTATGTTAAACCAAACCTGGTCATGTTTGGTATCATTGGAAAGGCCATGATCATGATTCATTGATGTCATTGGAGATCGGATCGGGAGATAGGCAGCTAGGGGGTTAACTGTCCCTCTGACATCCTCACACATATGGTGAGGTTGTCAGTGGGTGGGGGGGGGGGACCTGAGGCTTGGCTGACATCCAAGATGTCAGCCCCCTCCAGGTTCGAATCGCGTTTTGGCTCCGAATCGTGATCCGGCAGCGAAAATGTTAAGGCTATACACCACTGAAAAGGGGAGACTCTCCTCTTTCCAGCGGCGCAAAAAGCATCACTGCCCCCCCCCGAGTTCTCACTACCGGCACCTGCCGATGACATCACGCAGCGTGGCGAGAATGGCGAGGCAAGCTTCCAGCTTGCTATAAACGCCGAGGGAATGAGCGAAGGAGGTGAGTATCGGCAGGAGGAAGGTTAGAAGCCCGCTGATGTACTATGTACATCCGCGGGTCTAAGGGAAACAACCACAACCCCTCCCCCTTTTCATAAGCAATTTGCGTAGTGTACGTAACTGCGTACTTTTCACACAAGGTATGCGAGTGCTTGGTCAGAGGGATGGGTTGATGCTGCATGCACAGCTTAAGCCCATGTTTGCTTTCTCAAATGAACGCGGCTACAAGCACTCAGTCACAGATGATGTCAGCATGAAATTGGGGTTAATAGACTAATAAATCAGGGTGTGTAATGTCCCTTTTTAAATAATTTTGTGAACAAACTGAGTGGGAGAAAGGACTGGAGGTGGAAGAGAGTGACTTTGCTCAAGTGACTTTACCTGAGTGTGAGAGGGAGTGGGTATGGACAAAAGACCGGATCTGAGTGTGGGAGTGAGTTTGGGGAAAGGGACCAGACCAAAAGGGCAGTTCCCGACCAAAGAGGGTGTGGTAGGGAGGGCGGGGTGGTGGCACAGGACTCCCACTTCAAGTAAAGATAAAACACAGGCATACAGCTCATTCACCGAGTGGCAGTATCCTATTGTTTGTGTTGTAGTTCTGCTACTGTTGTAAACAGAATAAAAACAAACTGGTTGTGTCTGCCATAACCCTAGAACTAAAAACATACCTAGTAAAGCAGCGGTGCGTCTTCTCCAATCAGCTCCGAAGCTTAAGTTATTTACGTTTAACTCGGTCTGACTGTAAACAGTGTGTGCTGCACACAGGACGATTAAATCGACACAGATTAATCGATGATTAAAATAGTTGTCAACGATTTCCATTATCGATTAATCGATACGTTGTTTCAGCCATAGTGGGGGTTTTTTTTGGGGGGGGGGGTTGCGAGGCCTGAAATAAGATTTTTTGGTTTTATGAAAGTCCGTCATTGGTTGAGAGATATATATATTTTCGCATTACATGGGTAGATCTAAATAGGAGTACAGGTTTTCCACACAAAAAGAAACATTAGAAAGTTAGAATGCATTCTAAGTGCTGCAGAGCTTCTATTAGGATACACAACGTAATATTTTACTGTCATAAACAAGGTGATAAAAAGGAATTACACATTCTACGCTGCATAGAAATTACACTGCTGCAATTCAACACAATGTTTAGGGGTGTCCCTACACAAAGAGAATTTGCCCGTTCCCCCCAAATCTGCAGAGTTTATACAAATTGTCTTTTAATTGAATCTCAGTCTTACGGTTTCTTAAAAGAAATAAAAGATGTTTACAGTTAAACGGATTAGAACAGAGTCAGTAAAAGACCGTAAGAATTGATTACTCTTTAAACAAAAAAGATACTGCTGTGTAATTAAAAAGTTAATCTTAAAGAATGAAGATGAAGCCATGATTTAACAGTACCGGGTTTCAAATTTCAGAATAAGAAATGAAAGACTAAAAATGTGTAAGTAGTATTTTTATTTAAGAGAACAGGACCCGCTGAGAAAAAAAAACAAAAACAACATTTTACCTATACAAAACAGAGTAAACTAGTAATCACTGCTCGTGTTTTCCAGGCCTGTACTCATTAAGTAGAAGGGTTGCTCACCATACAACAAGCTGATGTATAAACTGTAAATCTTGGGTGAAAATAAAGGATTTTATATGGATTTTTCTAGCTCCAATATTCCTTTAGGCCGGGGCCACACAAGCATGGCTGATGTAACAGACATACTAGTGGACATCACACGATGGAGTAATTTTGACGTTAAAGATAAATAAAAAAAAATAAAAAAAATAAAATTTTTAAAAAAAGACTGAAGAAGCTTGTTTTTTAATCTCTGTTACCAACACACGTAACGGACGTTAAGTGATCACTCGTCTGATGTCCTGTACTCCCACCTATAGCATGACGTCTGTAGACATGTCTCAACTAGTGTTTTGACCACAACTAAAAATCTGCACCGGTTCTAAAGTGCGTATATCACGTGTTGTTCTCTGCGATCCGTCAAAATTCTATGACAGACGCCACAATGCGCATTACAACGTGCATTTTGTGCACGTGTGGCCCCAACCTTGGTCAAAATGATAGATAGATCAACATTTACGAAAAACTGGACTTGACAAAAATTAAATAAAAATGTTAAGCGTATACCGAACATGCCCGATCTTTGTCTGAAGTGTTGCTCACTAAGATTCAAGCCGATGTAAAAATTGTAAATTTTGGGTGAAAGTGAAATGATCTTGAAGTTTTTTTTTCTAGTTCCAATATTTAATCAGCTTGACCATTCTTAATCTATACAAATATCCACCCAGTCACCACTTATTAATTCTAGAGGGGGTATTAACCACCTAAACCAGAAATTGTTAAATGCACCAATGAAATTCAAGATTTTTCAGGAAAACCGAATAAAAGCGCTGGCTTTGCTATTTTAACATCATTTTCCCATGTATTGACTTTATTGCTAACACTTAACACAATCTGTATAAATCAGGAAAATGCATTATGATCATTTTAGGCATATTTTGAAAACAGGGTAAAAATAATAAAATGCAGAATTGATGCAAAAACAGCATGGTATAAATATTACAGCCTAGATTAAACAAAAGCGAGACAGCAAGATGTAAGATTTTGTAAGAAAAACAACAAATATTAAATGGGGAAAAAAATAAATAAATGGGAAGGAGGTATATAGGAGCTGGATTTAAAATGTAAATATAATATATTTTCTCTTTTTAGGAGGTAACACACTTTTTTTTTTTTTAAAAGCCGATGATTTCTGTATGGTATTTAGATTTATGGATTTTTCTAAATAAATCTAAGAGCCAGATGTAAAAGCCTAGTAGCCCATAGCTACCTGGCGACTGCATTTGTTTTGTTTTTATAAAACCCTGCTCAGGGACTTGTAACCTGGAAACATTTTTTTTTTTGGGGGGGGGTGTCATGTCATAGTTAAAAAAAAAAAATGTATAGGAAAAGCATACAGGAGGAAAATATGACAGAAACATAAAAATCTGAAATGGAAGAAAAAACAAGGAAATATATAGGATTAATAGTAGATACCTGAATTCTAGAGACCCCTGCCTCACAGATCTGAGCTCTGATTGGGTATTTTATGGAAAAAATAATGGAAATCCTCAGTGTACAGCAAACCATTACTAGACAGGGAAGGAAGACATGATTATAATGTTTGAAAAGAGCAGAGCTTGCCCAGTCACCAGCACTGCCAGCTATAATAACTGCTCCTCAAAGCCCCCACCGAGACCTTTCACTGCCGCCGCCCCCCAAGACAAGGAAACGTAAAATAAATATCATTACCTTTTTGTAAGATGCCATTACCTCCCTCCCCCCCACTCCAGCAGCCGATTCCAGTCAGCTACTTCCTCGTCTGATGACATCACAGTCACGTGATTTTTCTCTGCTGGGTAGACTACAGCAGCCTGAGAGGCTCGAAAGTCGAGGGAAAGCGAAGCCTACACCCAGAGCTGGGATAACGTCACGTGACTGGGCCTGTTGGAGCTCCTAGCCTTCAGAAGCTGCAGTATGATCCCTGTCCTTTAATTTGCAGTGTTAGGTACAGTAAGCAGAGCAGGCATGGAGTGGAATCATGTGCTGACTGTGCAATGTAAACAATAAATGGCCTTTTATCCTGTTTAAGTGTAAAACATCTCATGCATTTTATTAAATGGCATCTATCTCTGCAAGAAAGAAGAGATAGGCTAATGGGGAGCAGATATATCCATTGCACCAGTAAAAGGTTTTAAAAAAAAACAAAAACATATTAGACCTGTCATGAGATCCAAGTAACATAAAAGTGGTGACAGTACTTTGGTATCCATCTACCGTCCGATATCGTTGCTCCCTGTAATGTCAAAAATTTTGGAAAAATGCGTCTACACACAATTACGTGATTATTATCAATATTGGAACTACTTAACCCCGGATCAATCAGGCTTCCGTCCAAATCACTCAACTACAACCGCCCTTTTAAAAGTCTGCAATGATATCCAAGCTGGGATGGAACAAGGAAACCTAACTGGAGCATCTTCCCTGATTTTGCCAAGGCCTTTGACACGGTAGACCATGGCATCTTGTTAGAAAAACTTAAAAACTCTGGCATTGGTGATTGCACGCTAACCTGGTTTCAATCATATGTATCTGATCGATCGCAATATGTGTCAATTTCTGGCAGCTCCTCCCTCCCACTCCCAGTCACTTGCGGTGTACCCCAAGGCTCAATACTCGGCCCCCTGCTATTCACAATATTCATAACTGATCTGCCCAACATCTGCAAAGCCTCAACTGTACACATGTACGCAGACGACACTGTAATCTATACCAGCAAACCAGATCTCCGCAGCTGGAGGCCGTGCTGCAAGAACAATTCACAGAGGTAGAAAAGTGGATCAAACACAACAAACTTTTTTAAAATAATGACAAAACTGTAACGATGCTCTTTGGAACAGCACCTAAACTACACAAATTGCAAACACCCCATCTATGTGTTGGGACAAAATCAAATGGCACGCTGACCACAGTCACTTCTCTCAAATATCTAGGTATGTGGTTAGACCCAAATCTATCCTTTGGCCCCCACATCGAAAAACTCTCATCTAAACTTTACCCCAAACTAGGTGCCCTGTACAGAAACAAATCCTGCCTGAGCCCCGCGGTAAGAAAGCAGATTGTACAACAAATGCTTATGCCGGCTATTGAATACGGAGATGTAGTGTATGCAGCCGCCCCGCAAACACACCTTCAGAAACTTACTACATTGTATAACTCATTCTGCCGCTTTGCGCTACAATGTAACTACATGACCCACCATTGTGACATGTTAAAAGAGCTAAACTGGCCATCGCTGGAGTCTAAACGCACCCTTCACCTTTCCAGCCTGGTGTTTAAGAGCTTTTCTGGGAAGCTGCCACCCTACCTGAATAGACTGCTTCCCCCAGCAGCTCCCTCCTCCTATAACCTCCGATCCAGGACCAGCACCTTACTTGCAATACCACAATACAAAAAGACAGTGGCTCGATCCTCCTTTTCCTACAGAGCACCACAAATATGGAATAACCTCCCAGACACCATCAAATCTTCCCCCAGTCTTAAGTCACTCAAGAGCTCCTTACTAACATACCTCAATACAGAATGCACCTGTAAACATGTAACACAGTGACTATTTCCTACATATTTATTTTCTGTTAATCTGTATATTTGTGTTTTTTTTTATATCTTGCATTGTATTACTTTGTATTTCTGTAACTGTAACACTTCAATGTTCTTGAACCCAGGACATACTTGAAAACGAGAGAAATCTCAATGTGTCCTTCCTGGTAAAATCCTTTATAAATAAATAACACAGCGAGCTGGGTTCAGCAGGTGTTTATTTCAGTAGTTAACACAAGGGAGACACACGGTTTGCATCCTCTCTCTGAGCTGCCTTCCTGGTACCCCCCTTAGAGCCGCCCCTTCCTCTGATGTCACTGCTTGCTCTCAACACATCTCCCCCTTTTTAATAACAATAAATTTTTCTTAAACAGACAATAAAACAAATAAACAGAAGCACACACAGATACAGATAATGGTACAATGCTATCTTGGACATCGGGGTAGACTACCCTAGTCCACAGTGACTATGGGATTATTCTGCCCATTCATCCAGTCACTGTTCTAACTACAGTGCTAATCTCGGTAGCGCACTGGAAACTTCACAACTCTACCCCTCAAAGTCATTTTGCAAGGACCCTCTCCAGATCCCTGTGAGAGTGGTTGCGACTCCAAGTCAGGCAGTGATGTATTCTCCCTAAAGGGTGAAACGCGTTTTGATATCTGTTATTTTATTGTTTCTGTCCTTTATTTTATGTTTAAATAAACGTTTTAATAATAGGACAGAATTTTTCCTTCACTCATTGAGTTTTGTAGATTTCTACAAGCTATGATAAGTCACGACCTGTGAACACCTAGGATCCCAAAGGAGAACTTTGGAGACTATAGGAGAACCTGTGGACGACTCAGGATCCTGAAAGGACACCAAGGCTGTGAGACGGGTCTACCCCTGAGAGCTACTGGGTGAGCCACGTAAACACCCACAGGCGAGGTGATCGAGCCTAACGAGGCTCTGGAAAGTGTGAGTGGATCCATCTCCCCCCCTTTCTTTTTCCCTTTTTGTGACTGGACTTCACTATTATACTTTTTTTCTTTTTTAGGATCATTTTGACGAATTTTGAGTCATCCTACACAGCTATTTACATTGTATGGTACCTCCTCCCACAATTATTGTATGCCTACTTCCATTTACCATTAGATATTTCCCCTATACCGCGCACGCGGACATGCCGAACACCGACTTCCCCCCTTTTTTTTAGTGATGTATTCTCGCCAGAATCCTGTTGCAGAGCGGGTGTACCTCTTAAGACCGGAGATCCACCGGCTGTGGTTGCAAATTCTCGGCAACTAGCTCTTCAGGAACCACCTGGAGGTGCCGTCTATTGCGGCGGGCAACAGTCCCTGCTTCTGTGCGGACCACATAGGACCTTGGCTCAGCAGCACGCCCTACATCTATGGCCGGTGTCTTCCACCTCTTTTCGTCATCCAGTTTGACTCTGACACTCTGTCCCGGGTACAGTTCAGGCAGATGGCGCACAGAGTGTCTCCTATCATAATAGTATCTGTAGTTCCGCTTCGCCTCTTCATCCCTCCTCCGAACATTCTCAGACGGAACAGGGGAGGAAGGCTGGAATGCACCCACCGAAGGCAGCGTGGTACAAATCTGTCTCCCCATCATCAACTGTGCAGGGCTACATCCCGTGGCCTGAATAGGAGTCGCCCTATAAGCCAGGAGGGCCAAATAAGGATCTGGTTGCCTCAAAACGAACTTTGCGGTCTGAACCGCCCTCTCAGCCATCCCGTTGGCCTGTGGGTAATGTGGACTGGAAGTAGAATGAAGGAAATCATAGTCCCCACTGAAGGACCTGAACTCCATAGAAGCGAACTGCATTCCATTGTCGCTCACCAGCTCAGCCGGTACCCCCTACCTGGCAAACATGCTCTTCAGGCATGTGATGACAGCCACGCTGGTCGCCTCAACTAACGGTGCAATCTCAAAATACCTTGAGTAATAGTCCACAACAACCAGATACTTTTTCTTGTTGAGCTCACATAAATCTGCTGCAATCTTCTGCCAGGGGCCTGCAGGCAGCGGGGTAGAAAGTAGAGGTTTTCTCCTCTGTGTAGGCCAACGTTCACGGCGAAAGGCACATCTTGATACATATTCTGCAATGTCAATGCTGATTCCAGGCCACCACACCGCAGAGGCAGCTGTCTCTCTACATTTCGAAATTCCCAAGTGGCCATTGTGAATTCGACTCAACATCTCTCCCCGCATACTGGCTGGTATAACAATACGGTCTTGAAACAGCACCAAACCGTCTAGTTCAGCAAGGTGCGCTCCCTCTGCCTGGAAAGCACTCAGCGGCATCCATACTGCCCGGGTCTCGGGCCAGCCATTCTTTATGTAGTTTATGACCTTTTGGAGATCAGTATCTAGATGTGTCTCTCTCTTTATCAGCTCCAATCTCCCTGAAGAGATGGACTTAGAAGCCAAAATCGAATCCACATTCACCTTCACATCTGATTCTGTAGATGACTCTTCAGCTGCAGCCAGTGGGAGCCTGGAGAATGCGTCTGCCACTACCAGTTGTTTCCCCGGCACGTGCACAGCCCGAACATTGAATCTGAGCAGCCGCATCAGAAGTCTCTGGCATCTCAGAGGTGCCTTGTCAATGTCATAGGAGTTTATCAATGGAACCAGCGGCTTGTGGACAGTCTCCAGACTAAAACCTTCCAAGCACACCAGATATCGTTGAAAGCGCTCGCAGGCCCAAACTCCAGCCAGACACTCCTTTTCTATCTGAGGGTATTTTGTTTCTGCCACAGTTAATGTACGAGAGCAGTAGGCAATGGGCTGCAGCTTGTCGTCGTTCAGTTGCAGAAGGGCTGCTCCTAGCCCATAACTGCTAGCGTCTGCGCTAACCACAGTCTTTTTAGAAGGGTCATAGAAGCCCAGCACCGGGGCGGACACCAACATGGACTTGACCATTGCAAAGGCCTCCGCCTGTGGAGGTCCCCAGGTCCAAGAAACGTCCTTCTTCAACAATTCAGTAATAGGATGCAACACTGAGGACAGTTCCGGCAGAAACTTGCCCACATAGTTCACAAGGCCCAGTATTTGTCTCAGTTCATGAACATCGGAAGGGCTTTTCAATTGTTCAATA
The DNA here is from genome assembly GCA_009667805.1 of Leptobrachium leishanense. Lineage (NCBI taxonomy): Eukaryota > Metazoa > Chordata > Amphibia > Anura > Megophryidae > Leptobrachium > Leptobrachium leishanense. The sequence goes on along the minus strand of CM019068.1, from coordinate 23,946,825 downwards.
GCGAGAACTTTACTAGCATCTGGCTTAATACCGTCTCCGCTGATAATATGGCCAAAGTAGCACAGTTCTGTTTTCCCAAAGTGGCATTTATCTTTGTTCAGTTTCAATCCTGACTCTCTTACGGTCTGCAGTACATGCTGCAGTCGCTGATCATGCTCTTCTAGAGTGGACCCGTACACGAGGATGTCGTCCATAACTACCACCGTGCCCTCATGGTCCCTCAGGAGGGAACTCATTCCCTTTGGAAGATCTCTGGTGCGGAAGATATCCCGAAGGGGAGTCTGCGGTAACAAAATCGACCTACCGGCGTAATGAAGTAATCAGCTTACGGCTCTCTGGGTCGAGGGGAATCTGCCAGAAACCGCTGGAAGCATCAAGCGTGGAAAAGAATTTAGCCCCTGACAACTTCGGAGCTATGTCTTCCAATGTCGGCAGTACAAATCTCTCCCTCTTTACAGCCTTGTTCAGGCGTTTCAAGTCCACACAAATACGAACTTTCCCGTTCTTCTTAGCAACAGGCACAATAGGAGCACACCAGTCAGTAGCTTCAGTGACTTCCTCAATAACACCCATACTCTTCATCCTCAAAAGTTCGGCCTCAACCTGGGGCAAAAGTGGAAATGGAATCCTACGAGGCGCAGTGATACTGTACGGGATAGCATTCGCTTTTAACTCTATGTGGACCGGCTCACAATTCAGCAGCCCAAGTTCTCCAAACATGTCCTCCGTGATCTCATGCACTCGCGCAACAAGGCCCAGGCTACAGGCTGCATTCCGGCTCAATAGGTTATTAACGCAGTTTCCTCTGATCACGTACACCCACAGGGTAAATTTTTTCCTTTTGTACTCACTGCTAGCAAGAAATCTCCCAGCACAATCAATGCGACCTCCAGGGCTGTGAACGTTTATCAAAACCTTCTCAAGCTGCGGTCGTCGTGGCAGTTTCATGAACGTTGCAAAAGAAATAACCGTAATGTCCGCCCCCGTATCAATTTTAAAAGCAATCCTTGCACCCATCAATGAGAGTGTAACACGCCAATCTTCTTCTGAGCCGGACTGATTAATGACAGACCCTACAAAGGACACCTCTTGAGCCTCTTGGTCACTGTCCAGATGCATCTCTTTAACAGACTCTGATTTGCAAACCACCTCAAAATGGCCGACTCTGTTACACTTTCTGCACCTCCTGTCTTTAGCAGGGCATAACATCTTCATTCCATGAGCACGGTTACAGCGCGTGCAACGAGCCTGTAGCAACCCACCGCTTCTGACCCTGTCTGTCACCTGCGGTCTGCTGTTCACACTCTGTCTGTCACTTGCAGCTCTCCTGAACTGCTGCACCTCCTCCACCATCTCTGCACTTTGCTTCTTTACTAGTTCACTTCGGCGCTATCCGTATAGCCTCATCCAGCATCAACGCAGACTCCAGCTGCAGCTTCAGCGAAACTTCTGAGTCTGCAATACCTATGATAATTCTGTCTCTGATCTGCTCCTCTTTCGCAGCACCAAACTCACAGAACTCCGCCAATTCATACAGGCTGCGCACAAATGATTCCACTGATTCACCCACACGCTGGGCTCGATTGTGGAAACAGGCTCTCTCATGAATCACATTTCTGCTGGGCACAAAATGGACGCTGAGTTTATCCATGACTATCTCAAAGTCAAATTCTTCCCCCTCACGGAAAGTAAATGTATTGTACACAGGCTCCACATCTTTCCCCATCCTATATTATAATTGAGTAAGGCTTGGCGTGTCCGTCGCCAAGCCTTACTCTGCGCATGCGCGCGCAACCAGCGGCGGTTGGTTGCACGCGCATGCAACCGCCGCGGCACGAGCCGGCTGTGCGCTCGCCGCGGTGGTTACAAGATGCACACAGCAGCCGGGTAGAGGCTGCGCTCGCAGCCTCTACCCGGCTGCCGCGCGCATCCAACCCCCGAGTGGCGAAGGGAAAGTTCCCTCGCTTCCGCTCTTTGATGGACCCAAGCCGCGGTCACGTGGGAGTCCCACGAGACCGCGGCTTGGGTCCTTCAACGACCGGAAGCGGGGAAACTTTCACTTCGCCGCTCGGGAAGGTAAGTATGCGGAGCTCATGGGGCGGCTGTCCGAATGCCGATAGAGCATTCGAACAGCCGCCCCATGTCTGGTCTGGGGTCTGAGCTGGGGGGCAGTATCCACGAGCTGGGGGCAGTATCCACGAGCTGAGGGCAGTATCCACGAGCTGGGGGCAGTATCCATGAGCTGGGGGGCAGTATCCACGAGCTGGGGGCAGTATCCACGAGCTGGGGGCAGTATCCACGAGCTGAGGGCAGTATCCACGAGCTGAGGGCAGTATCCACGAGCTGAGGGCAGTATCCACGAGCTGAGGGCAGTATATCCACAATAGACTGCCCTCTGGGCAGGCTTTCCACCTTGTAGAATATAAAAGAGAGTTAACCTGTATTTCACCGCTCTCCTTATCCAGCTTAGAAGCAATCCTGACGCGTGCAAACCTCTGCCTCCAGGTAGGCCATGCTGCAGGCTGAGAGAATTAAAAGGCTCCGGTGGAGTGAACTTGGACATCTTCACAGATCAAAATGGATGCGCAGGTAAGAAATTCGGACACCATGTCATGAGATACAAGTAACACAGCGATCTGGGTTCAGCAGGTGTTTATTTCAGTAGTTAACACAGGGGAGACACCCGGTTTGCATCCTCTCTCTGAGCTGTCTTCCTGGTACCACCCTTAGAGCCACCCCTTCCTCTGATGTCACTGCTTGCTCTCAACACAGACCATTCTCTCATAGATTTCCATTTTCTAAGGGTTTGGGACTTACGAGTGAAGCCAAAAGTACTTAAAATGCAGATATGCCAGCTTTGGTGGGTATTAGATGGGTTGTCTGGGGGTTGTTAGCTCCCATGTGTTGCAGCAGACTCGCAGTGCATGCTGGGGGCCTCTGGGCAGCCCCAACATGTGACATGCTGCTCAGAGTCACGCTGACTCCGGGCCTCATATCCGCATTGAAAGGCTGCATTGCACACCCAGCCGGTGGCCACTGCAGGAAGAGGGTCTCGGCTCTCCAGCTGCGTTCTCCTTCCTCCAAAATATTGGATTCTGAAATCCGGAATGGTTTGGGTCCCGTGCTTTCCATATAAGAAATACTCAACAGCGGTCAAGTCCTGCAGGAACATTTGGGAACGCAGTTCACTCACTATTTTAGCAGGAGGAACTTAGTTCCGTTACCCTTTTGTGGATATACTGGAAAGCTGCAATACCTTTCTATATAGACACAGTTTTATAAAACTGTCTATATTTAAGGGGTTTTCCTGGATTTAAGCATATTGGGATGGCATGGAAATGACAATTTCTCAGTGTTTGCCAGAGGAATGGCATTCTCATGTATAAAGAAGTGCTGCAGCTGCTGCGCCTCCCAGTAATCTTTACGACCAGAATGGACAGCAATGTTCCTTTTTTTTGCCCTTTAAATAAATGGACAGATTATGCTGACAGTCTCTGCTCAGTTATTTTTTTTATACCTATTTTATTTTGGGGGTGATTTTACTCACCTTTTCTCCTGTGCCGCTTGCTGCTCCTCCTCTTCACCTCAGGGACTCCTGAGCCTCGAACTCCCTGAAGCTTTTCTGCACAATTTGGGCTCCTATACAACTTGTGTAGCGTATGAACCATAAATTGATCCGCACTATGGGACTTGTACACTTTACGTATACAAGTTAAGTAATGCCTGCGCAGAGCGGTGGATCGGAGTTGCACGCACATGCACAGATCTGATCCATCGCTGCCTCTCGGAGAAAGCTTACTACTGCAGTTTGTTTCAGAGGTGAGGTCGACCGCTTTCTATGTGTAACATCACTAGTAGACATGTAGACGCTCCCCGTCTCTCCAGTCCTTCAAGAAGTCTCTGAAAACGCATTACTTTACAGAAGCCTAAAGGTTCACTCCATGACCTCCCCACTGTCATTTCCTGCTCCTCTTCCCATTCAGCCCTCCTGCAACCCGCCACTTCACTTACCCTATTCACCCTCACTTAATGTGTCACCCCTCTCCTCTTAGATTGTAATCTCTCAAGCAGGGTCCTCCCTCCTTCTGTTCCGTGTGTGTAACGTGTATGTATATTAGTTATTCTGCCTCTCCCATTGTACAGCGCTAGGGAATTTATTGGCGCTTTATAAATACTTGTAACTGTAACATGTGCGTTTCGTTTCGAATATGTTTTCGTCCGAGATTTGCACTTTCGTTGATTCGGACCGATCCGAAATTCCAAATAAACATAGATACGAAAATGACCAAAGAATGAAAATCCGAATAAACAACAGTACGAAATTCCGAAAATTCAAAAACTGAATAGTCATTAGAGTGGGAAAATACAAAATTACGAAAACAAACATAGACGAAAACCGAAACTCCAAATCAATAGATGAACGAAAAAGTTTAAAACGAAATTTGAATACGTCAATCGGGAAAAAAAAAACGGCAGAACGAAATCCTGAAAATATGAAAACATTTACAAAAACTGAAAGTCCGAATTGGCCAAAATATTAAAATTAAACCATGCATTTTATTTCGGATTCATTTGAATTTTCGGTCGGGCGGTGTTATTGTGTCTAACTGTCTATCGGTGGCCAATCAGCCAGCTTGCTCTTTTTGAGTGGGACTCAGACTGCTGCATACCAGAGAAGGGTGTCGTTGTTTTTTCGTGTAATTAAAACATAGAAAATGTCGGCAGATAAGAACCTTTCGGCCCATCTAGTCTGCCCAATTACCTGGATACTTAACCTGGATTTATCTTTTGTTTAGGATAGCCTTATGCCTATCCCATGCCTGCTTAAATTCAATTACTGTTTTGGCCTCTACCACTTCTACTGGAAGGCTGTTCCATGTATCCACCACCCTCTCAGTAAAATAATGCTTCCTGATGTTACTTTTAAACCTTTGCCCCTCTAATCTAAGACTATGTCCTCTTGTTTTGCTACTTTGTTTCCTTTTAAATATACTCCCTTCCTCTACCTTGTGGATTCCCTTTACGTATTTAAATGTTTCTATCATATCTCCTCTGTCTCCTCTTTTTTCCAAGCTGTACATGTTAAGATCATTAAGCCTTTCCTGGTAACTTTTCTCCTTCAAGCCGTACACCATTTTAGTAGCCCTTCTCTGAACTCTCTCTAAGATGTCTATATCCTTCTGGAGATACGGTCTCCAGTACTGCACACAGTACTCCAAGTGAGGTCTCACCAGTGCTCTGTACAGTGGCATGAGCACTTCCCTTTTCATACTGCTAATACCTCTCCCTACACAACCAAGCATTCTGCCAGCATTTCCTGCTGCTCTATTACATTGACTACTTACCCTTAGATCCTCTGAAATAATAACCCCTAAATCCCAACCCTCAGATGTATCAAATATTCTATATTCAGCCCTTGGGTTTTTACGTCCCAGGTGCATTATCTTGCACTTATCCACATTAAAACTCAATTGCCACAACTCCGACCATTTTTTTAGTTTACCTAAATCATTTGTCATTTGGCTGATCCCTCCAGGAACGTCAACCCTGTTGCAAATCTTTGTGTCATCAGCAAAAAGACATACTTTACCATTAATTGCGTTGGACCTTTGAGAGACAGAGGAGGGGGATTTGTTTATTCTGCAACAGTGATGCATTGTGGGACATTGGACAAGCTCTATGATTAGCTGGCAGGAAGGTCTGTGTGAGTTTCAGTATCCTACCCACCCAGCGCATAGTGAATGTGCATGCAGTAATATGAATAAGATTAGTTTGCTCCTTCCTAAATCCCCAGTCTAAAGAACACAATACAAGATATGATTAAATAAACTTTAACCCCTTCCTGCCGCAGGACATTCTGTGGCATCCTTGCAGCGGGAGGGCTTTTCAGGCTAGGGTCAGACGAACGCATTTTCGCGTTGTCTGTGAAAAAGTGCGTTCGAACGAATGGACGCATTTTTTCACGGAGTACGCGATAGCGGTCATACGATGCGCATTTGCGTTCGTGATTTTGTACGGATCATCAATAAAACACTTTTTGTGTCTGGACGTTATGTTGGCCGGACATTAGCAGTGTCTGACATCTCCAAATCACGCACACATGCCGCTAGCGGACGCAGCGCACTCTGTACGACCGTACTAGTGGTTTCACGTTCTCGACAAAATGCGTTCGTTTGCCACTTGCGTTGCGTGGACGAACTTTCGTGCGGCCGTACTTCGTGTGTTCCCCGGCATTGGACGTCATTTGCTGCTAGCACGGCCGTGATTTCGTGCGGCTAAACGCACGTTAAAACTGCTTTCGTCTGACCCTAGCCGAAGACGCAGGAAGTACATGTATGCCCCGCTGCCTTCAATGGGGCCGCCTCGGTCCCTCCCCGCAGCTTGCGCACGCCGACTCGCACTGCTCGTCATTGGCAGTACGGGGACGGCCTGAACTCAAGCCTTCACCCTGCAGCCAATGACACTCCCTCAAGGTAGCAACTCCTCAATAGGGATGTGCGTTTCGGGTTTCGGAATTTCGGAATTTTCACGAAATTTCCCGATTCGTGTTTTCGGATGCGGCCGATTTTCCGAAAAGTTTTAGATCCGAAAACGGCAGATCCGAAAAGTTTTCCGAGCCGAAACGAAATATTTTCGGAATTTTCAAATGGACTTGAAATGTGTCAAATCGAAATTTATTGCTTTGAAACGAGGAGAACAGACGTTCCGAAAAAACGAAAATTTCCGAAATCACGAAAAGTCGATACAAAAAACGAGCAAAGTGACACAAAAATACGAAAAATGGTCGATATTCCGAAAAAAAAATGTACACGAAAAACGAGTCGAGCCGAACCGAATCGAAACAGAAATCGGTCGAAACGAGCCGAATCGAAAAGTTTAAACATCCGAAAAATCGAATCGAATCGAACCGAAAAAAAAATCGGTGCACAAGCCTACTCCTCAAGGGCACCACCCACACATCCTTAAAGGTTAAGGACACAGTTCCACACAAAAGGTTACTATTTAAATTAAGAAAAAATGGTCTAGATGAAAATACTTGTTCTTGGATAGAAAACTGGCTAAAAGATAGGGTACAGAGAGTGGTCATAAATGGTACATTTTCAAGATGGACACCAGTGGTAAGTGGTGTCCCTCAGGGGTCTGTTATAGGACCAATACTATTCAATTTATTTATAAATGACCTTGAGATAGGCATTGAAAGTCATGTATCAGTGTTTGCAGATGACACAAAGCTAGGAAAAGTAATACAATGTGAGCAGGATGTTACTTCGCTGCAGAGGGATTTAGATAGATTGGGGGACTGGGCACTTAAATGGCAGATGAAATTTAATCTAGATAAATGTAAAGTTATGCACTTTGGAGTGAAGAACACACAAGCAATGTATACCCTAAATGGTACGGAGTTAGGGAAATCCAAGCAGGAGAAGGATTTGGGAATAATCATAGACTTCAAACTAAGTAACAATGTGCAATGTCAAACAGCAGCCGCCAAGGCCAGCAAAGTACTGGCATGCATTAAAAGGGGAGTTCACTCACGGGATGAAAACATAATTTTGCCTCTGTATAAATCAATGGTCAGGCCGCACCTTGAATATGCCGTGCAATTTTGGGCACCTGTCTTAAAAAAAGATATTACATCGCTAGAAAAAGTGCAGAGACGGGCAACTAAATTAATAAGGGGGATGGAAGGGTTAAGTTATGAGGAAAGACTAACAAGCTTAAACCTGTTTAGTTTAGAGAAAGGCGCCTTAGAGGGGATCTGATAACCTTATATAAATATATACGGGGCCATTATCAACCATTGTCTGATAACCTATTCATTAACAGGACTATACATAGGACAAGGGGTCATCCATTTAGACTGGAAGAAAGAAAATTTAGCTTAAAGCATAGGAAGGGTTATTTTACGGTGAGAACAATAAAGCTGTGGAATTCTCTGCCTGTTGAGGTGGTTGGGTCAGAGTCTGTACAGACTTTTAAAAAACGACTGGATGACTTCCTGCAGACACAGAATATTAAGGGTTATAATATTTAATATGTGGGTAAAAGCTTCTTGATCCAAGGAGAAATCTGACGCCATTCTGGGGTCAAGAAGGAATTTTTTCCCAGTATGTTGCATATTGGCAAGCATTCAGACTGGGTTTTTTGCCTTCTTTTGGATCAACAGCAGTAGGTGTTGTGTGAGAGGCTGAACCCGATGGACGCATGTCTTTTTCAGCCTATATAACTATGTAACTATGTAACTATATAACTATGTTAATGTGTAATGCATGTTCACTGTTCAGGATGGCGGCTATGAAAACAAAATAACGAATGAAAAGGATATTACGGGCAAAACTAAATCACACATGGTCCAAAATAACGGGTGGTCCAAAATAACAGGTGGTCTGAAATTACACCAATCTACAACAAATTACATGAAATAAGAATCGGCCCGAAATACGAATCAAACCAAAAACTAAATACCTCGAAATAACCAATAACAAAAACATGGTGTTCCAAAACACTAAATTTCCAACCGTCCGAAAATACGAATCACCACAAAATACGAGAAACCAATAAAAAACTAATATGAATCAAACCAAAAACAAAATAACGCAAAAAAAACAAAAACATGGTGTTCCGAAATACGAAAATACCAACTGTCCGAAAATACGAATCACCACAAAATATGAGAAACCAATAAAAAACAAATACGAATCAAAACGAAAAATTATAATGCATAAAACGAAAACAAAGTGATCTGAAAAACGTAAAGCGGCCGTCAGAATTTTCAGATCGGGCCGAAAATACAAATCAGGCTTTACATAACGAACGACCCGAAAAGAACACAGAACGAAATAGATCTGAAAGGAACAAAAAAAAGTATGTGGACAAGTCTAATCACTAGTGATCGATCTGGTGACCGGCAGCTGGGAAATTTAAAATCCCAGCTGCTGGATGGGGTGGAGGAAACTCTTCCACTTCACCCCGCTTTTCTGGCATATCAGGGGAGCTTGGGGGGAGAAGTGGGGGCACTCCTTACATCCTGACCACTTTGTAAGTAACCTGAAGTGGTCAGGATGAGTAGATGGTCCATTTAAATATTTGCTAGTCGTTTCCTTCAAACCCCTTCCTGAGCAGAGGTGAACCTTAGAATAAGAGATCAACCTCTCTGCTGAAAGCAGAGTTACCCGCGTTCATGGTTGGGTGCTGATCTTCAGGTCATCAAGGAGAAACAAAGCTAACCTCATAAACCTTTACGAGGTGCGCCACACACATCAGTGGGATGACGCCAGGTAATGGTGTGCTTTAAGGTAAATAACGATTTAATTTCTGGTGATGGTTTCCCCGCAGTCAGCGCGTGCATGGCGGGGTGCAGCAGGGCGCTCCTCTCCGGTTGTAGCTTATGCCGCTGAATTGGCTATTAACTCAGGTGCCGCGATGCTCCTGTCTTGGTGCTGACTCCTCAGTGACTGGATTTCATTCTTCTATGTGAGCATTGTATAAATTACGGGCCCTACTACATTCTTCACGCAAACGTTAACGCGCATTAACGCGAGGGGCAAAACCATTTGTGCTGAACGTCATATTACAATCTCAACGCCACAAACGCGCGTATATGTCTACCGCGGGTGAACCTGCGCGAGCTTACTGTACTTCGCGCGTCCTATACTTAACATTGTGAGCGCAAATGCGTTTGTGCGCCGGTACGCGGATGGTATTACAATCTATGCGCAGTTTGTAACGCACAGCCTTTGCGCGCATCATTTTAGCAACTCCTAAAAGCTGGTGTTAAAGGGTAAATTCTATCAACCTGCCGAAACCAAATACACCAGCCCAAAAAAAAATACGCAGCAAAGTATAGTTACACATTCTACTCATACCCAAACCAATAAATTTGAGAAGTTGTGCGTGTTTTTTTTTTATGCAGCATATATGCGCAGATTGACTTTGACAGGTGCAAAACTTAACGTGAGACAATTAAGGTTCTTAATTCTGATTGGCTGAATCGCGTGAAAAAAACAGTCCGCACACTGATTTCTGCGCGCAACTTTGCTGCGTGCATGTTTTTGCACGTCTGTTTTACGCACGTTAATTTTTGACGGATGAAAGAATGCGCGAGGATTGTAAATATCAGCGTTGATTTACATGCGTTAATGTTTGACGCTTCGCGCAAAAATTCACGCGTTTACCGTGCATTTTTGCGTGAAGAATGTAATAGGGCCCTACATGTATAATCGTGCCGATTCATATGGAAGGTGCGTGCAAATGGTATTTTAACATGGGACATAGGCGTCACTAATACATGTTCAAGTATGATCACATAATGCAGAGAAACAATAAAATGACCAATCAGACTGAGCATTAACTGTAACTTAAAATCGAAACCCGATTAGGCTTTAAATGGCCACTACCACCAAAAAATTAAAGGCAATTTACTAAAGTTGGTGCAAACTTAACCAGAGCTGTTGTAAACTTAACAACCCCATAGACTACAATGGCTCTGGTTAAGTTAACACTAACAATGGAATAGAGCCATTTATGTTGCTGATATCTTACATGTGTTTTGTTTTTCTCTTGTTTGTTTAGTTAAGAAAATATTTTCCTCTATATGTGTCACTGGATGCATCCATTGTGTGATATTTTCCTCTATACGTATCACTGGGTGCATCCATTGTGTGATATTTTCCTCTATATGTGTCACCGGGTGCATCCATTGTGTGATATTTTCCTCTATATGTGTCACTGGGTGCATCCATTGTGTGATATTTTCCTCCTATATGTGTCACTGGGTGCATCCATTGTGTGATATCTTCCTATATATGTGTCACTGGGTGCATCCATTGTGTGATATTTTCCTCTATATGTGTCACTGGGTGCATCCATTGTGATATTTTCCTCTATATGTGTCACTGGGTGCATCCATTGTGTGATATCTTCCTATATATGTGTCACTGGGTGCATCCATTGTGTGATATCTTCCTATATATGTGTCACTGGGTGCATCCATTGTGTGATATTTTCCTCCTATATGTGTCACTGGGTGCATCCATTGTGTGATATTCTCCTCTATGTGTCACTGGGCGCATCCATTGTGTGATATTTTCCTCCTATATGTGTCACTGGGTGCATCCATTGTGTGATATTTTCTAGGGTTGCACCGATACCGATACTAGTATCGGTACTGCAGGAGTACTTGGTACTCGTGCAGTACCCCTGATATTTCCCCCGATACCGGAAGCCGGCATTGAGCTAGCTTGCCGGGATCCGAGGGGCTGGGGCGGCTGTCCGAATGCTCTATCGGCATTCGGACAGGCCCTGCAGCTGCTCTCCGCGTTCTTTCATACTTACCTTCCTGAGCGACGCCGGGAAAGTCTTCACGCGTGCGCTTGTTGGAAGTCCCCCAGCCGCGATCACGTGGTCCCACGTGATCGCGGCTTGCGGCCTTCCAACGAGTGCACGTGCGAAGACTTTACCGCGTCGCTCAGGAAGGTAAGTATGATCACGGAGAGCTCCAGGTGCCAGGTGAGCTGGGGGGGCATATCCATGAGCTGGGGGGCATATCCACGAGCTGAGGGCAAATCCATGAGCTGGGGCAAATCCATGAGCTGGGGGTCAAATCCATGAGCTGGGGCAAATCCATGAGCTGGGGGTCAAATCCATGAGCTGGGGCAAATCCATGAGCTGGGGCAAATCCATGAGCTGGGGGCCAAATCCATGAGCTGGGTTGCATATCCATGAGCTGGGGGCATATCCATGAGCTGGGGGCATATCCATGAGCTGGGGGCAATATCTATGAGAGCCAGGGGCATATCCATGAGCTGGGGGGCATATCCATGTGAGCTGGGGGCATTTTTATATGAGGTCTGTTCTTATTGGAAAGCGGTCACATGACATAAAATTAAAGTATCGGTACTCGTACTCGGTCTTAAAAAAGTGGTATCGGTGCATCCCTAATATTTTCCTCTATATGTGTCACTGGGTATATCCATTGTGTGATATTTTCCTCTATATGTGTCACTGGATGCATCCATTGTGTGATATTTTCCTCTATATGTGTCACTGGGTGCATCCATTGTGTGATATTTTCCTCTATATGTGTCACTGGATGCATCCATTGTGTTATATTTTCCTCTATATGTGTCACTGGATGCATCCATTGTGTGATATTTTCCTCTATATGTGTCACTGGGTGCGTCCATTGTGTGGTATTTTTGTTGTAAACTGCCCCCCCAGTATCTTTCCATCACTTGCTCCACACTGTGTGGCTTTGGCCATAGAATGGAGTGAATCGGACAGTCACCGACTCACATCATTGTATTGTGTGGGATGTATTCAAAGGACACCACCAGGGTAGATTAGAAGTCTTTTAAGCTCCCTGTCTTCTCTCATTCAGCTGCCAGCTCTTATCTCAGCCTCTAGAACACAATACATCACACAAAATATGTGACATGTATTACAGTTATTATAAGAATTCCTTAAGGAATCTGTATATTTTCTCAGTGTTTAAAACACTGGTGTCAAATTTGAATGTGAAGCGGTTGGGTAAATACAATTTAATTGACAAGCAGCAATCTTGGGGGAGGTCCCACAATTATCTTTTTAGGGCTAGTTTTATATATATATATACTGTATATACAGTCATAGCCTAAATTGTTGGCACCCCAGACATTTTTCCAGAAAATCAAGTATTTCTCAAAGAAAAGTATTGCAGTAAGACATGTTTTGCTATACACAGGTTTATTCCCTTTGTGTGTATTGGAACAAAACAAAAAAAGGGAGGAAAAAAAGCAAATTGGACATAACGTCACACAAAGCTCCAAAAATGGTCTGGACAAAATTCTTGGCACCCTTAACTTAATATTTGGTTGCACACCCTTTGGAAAAAATAACTGAAATCAGTGGCTTCCTATAACCATCAATCAGCTTCTTACACCTCTCACCCGGAGTTTTGGACCACTCTTCCTTTGCAAACTGCTCCAGGTCTCTCTTATTGGAAGGGCGCCTTTTCCCAGCAGCAATTTTAAGATCTCTCCACAGGTGTTCAATGGGATATAGATCTGGACTCATTGCTGGCCACTTCAGAACTCTCCAGCGCTTTGTTGCCATTCATTTCTGGGTGCTTTTTGAAGTATGTTTTGGGTCATTGTCAGACCCAAGATCTCGGACGCAAACCCAGCTTTCTGACACTGGGCTCTACAGTGCGACCCAAAATCCTTTGGTAATCCTCAGATTTCATGATGCCTTGCACACATTCAAGGCACCCAGTGCCAGAGGCAGCAAAACAACCCCAAAACATCATTGAACCTCCACCATATTTCACTGTAGGTACTGTGTTCTTTTCTTTGTAGGCCTCATTCTGTTTTTGGTAAACAGTAGAATGATGTGCTTTACCAAAAAGCTCTATCCTGGTCTCATCTGTCCACAAGACATTTTCCCAGAAGGATTTTGGCTTACTCAAGTACATTTTGGCAAACTGTAGTCTTGCTTTTTTATGTCTCTGTGTCAGCAGTGGGGTCCTTCTGGGTCTCCTGCCATAGCGTTTCATTTAATTTAAATGTCGACGGATAGTTCGTGCTGACACTGATGCTCCCTGAGCCTTTAGGACAGCTTGAATTTCTTTGGAACTTGTTTGGGGGCGCTTATCCACCATCCGGACTATCCTGCGTTGCAACCTTTCATAAATTTTTCTCTTCCGTCCACGCCCAGAGAGATTAGCTACAGTGCCATGGGTTGCAAACTTCTTGATAATGTTGTGCACTGTGGACAAAGGCAAATCTAGATATCTGGAGATGGACTTGTAACCTCGAGATTGTTGATATTTTCCCACAATTTTGGTTCTCAAGTCCTCAGACAGTTCTCTTCTCCTCTTTCTGTTGTCCATGCTTAGTGTGGCACACACAGACACATAATGCAAAGACTAACAGGGTTATTCAGAGAGAGGTGAAAAGCAGGAGAATGACTGGAGAATGGAATATTCTAGGTCAAAATAGCCGATTTGGGGGGGGCGGAGCTAGACTCGGACACGATCGGTCGCATTTCTACAGAGCTCCACTACAGAGACTGCTATTTAGAGATTTATATCCCTTTTCCCTTGAGACTAACTGGCTCCCAGGCACTGGACATCTTGCTGACTAGGGACACACACCGAGGAACCTGTGTTGCGTTTGGAGGCAGAACGAAGAGATCAGGAAGCCCCGGAAAGGAATCTGCGGCCTAGTACGATCCGCCATCTTGGGAACCTGCAGAGGTATTTCGGCTTCCCTGCGTTTTTTCACCTGCCGCGTTGGTGCTCTCTCTGGGTCTGTCTACTGCCTGGATGGGTAAGAAGTCAGCAAAGCGACAGGATCTGCTGCCGGATCCTGGACAGCAGGACATCCGTGAATCTCTGAGTGGCAGGAGGTTGCTTGCTGCGGGTCTCCCCTCCCCCACCCTGCCTCCGGGTTATGGCTCCTCGGATGAGGAGATAGTTGCCTGGTCAAGGGAGAGTGGCGATGAAGCAGATCTGCTCTCCTCTGAGCCCCTGCTGCAGGACCAGAAGTTGAGGAAGGCCTCAGGGAAGAAGGCAGCTAAGGAAGCTCGTCGACGGGCCGCATTGACTGCGTCATACGACGCTGCCGCCGTCCAGACTGCCTCGTCCGCCTTTCTGGCTGCTGCACCAGGAGAAGACGTCCAGCTTGCAACTAAAGGCGATATTAAACGGATGATGAACGAGATGCGGGCCATGTGGAGTGCTGACGTAGCGGGTGTTAAGGCTGAGGTGACCCGGGTGCAGGAGCACTTGGGGGAGATTCAGGACCGCACGACAACTGTGGAGGCAGCGCATACTCACCTCTCTTGCAGGGTGGACTGCCTCCAGCTGCAGGTCGAGACTTTGTCACGGACAGTGGAATCATTAGAGGCCCGACACCGTCGGCGTAACGTTCGCCTCCGGGGAGTGCCGGAATCGGTACAACCTGGTGAGATTCTGGAGTATGCCAACCGTCTGGCGGGTCACCTGCTGACACACCCCTCCGGTGCACCGGAGGTTTTTGGCCTGGTGATCCGCGTCCGGAAGTCGGCGGCAGCCCCGGAGACGGCATCAAGAGATATAATTGCTGTTGCCCGGGAGCTACCTATAAAACGAAAGTTGATGTCGTTGCCTGCGGCTAGGGGTGTTATTGCCTTCGAGTCCTCCGCAGTTTCCTTGTACAATGACCTGCCTTTCTTGACACTGGCAGCACGCCGCAAGTTTCGGGAGGTGGTGGCGTGTCTCCGAGCTAAGGAGGTTCGGTACAGATGGGGTATGGCTGGTACCCTGCTCTTCACATTCGACAACGTGCCATACGCTTTTGGAGACCCGGACAAGGTGTGGCCGGTCTTTGCCTCCCTGGGGATCCCCCGCGGTCTGGAAACTACGGTTGCCGGTACCTCGACAACGCCCTCCTTGGATCCGGGCTGAAAGTCTGATGCCCCTCTACTTCCCCACGTGAGACCCTGTTGTGACTCTACGTCCCCCCCTTTCTTTGTGGCTGTTCCCACTCTGAGATGTCCTGTCCCCCCTGTTGATGGCTTAATTTCCTGAGACTACTCTCCAATTTATTTTTTTTTATTATTTTTTTTTTCTTTGAGTACTGGAAGTGTGATCTGTAGATACTTCATCTCCCTCTGTATGGACTCAGGACTTGGTATTTTTGGCTGGCTCTCTTTATGTACCCTACCGAGGCATTATGTACGGTGCCATTGCAACTCTTTATTTTTCCCACCAATTATCCTATGAGTCCTCCTCTTCACCCTTTTTTTTTTTTTTTCCTTTCCTCTTCCCCTTTTCTCGTTCCATGCAATCCCCCTTTGCTGAATCTTGTTATTACTGCACTCTCTGCAAATGTTTATGGCCCTGCGAGGCCACTTTTGTTGGTTGAATTGTGATCCTTTCTTATTTACAAAATAAAACCTTTAAATACAAAAAAAAAATAGCCGATTTGGAAAGTGAGATGAAAGGGAGAATTTTTCTGGTTTGACTATTTTGACCTAGAATTTTCCATTCTCCAGTCATTCTCTTGCTTTTCACCTCTCTCTGAATAACCCTGTTAGTGAAATTCTCTCCTTTTAATCTGCTCTCAGGTGTGATTTTTATATTGCCCACACCTGTTACTTGCCCCAGGTGAGTTTACAGGAGCATCACATGCTTGAAACAATCTTATTTATCCACAATTTTGAAAGGGTGCCAAGAATTTTGTCCAGCCCATTTTTGGAGCTTTGTGTGACATTATGTCCAATTTGCTTTTTTTTCCTCCCTTTTTTTGTTTTTGTTCCAATACACACAAAGGGAATAAACATGTGTATAGCAAAACATGTGTTACTGCAATACTTTTCTGTGAGAAATACTTGATTTTCTGGAAAAATTTCTGGGGTGCCAACAATTTCGGCCATGACTGTATATAGGGATGCTCCGATACCGATACTAGTATCTCGGTATCGGTGCCAATATCGGCATTTGCATGAGTACTTGTAGTCGTGCAAATGCCCACGATACATTTGCTGATACTGGAAACCAGCACTGGGCTGGCTTGCCGGGTGGCATGTGAGGGCTGGGGCGGCTGGCAGAATGCACTAACAGCATTAGTGTGCCATAACGTCAGTGTGCTGTAATACCAGTCTGCCAGAGTTCAGGTTTGGATTGAAGAAAAGTGTCACCCCAATGATTAAGGTCCTGGATTTACATTTAACCTGTGCCCATTATTTGTAGTAGAGCTTTTTTTAGTGTGTCACCACATTACCCGTGCCTGCCCTGTATATAATCTCAGTTGCTAAAATGCTTCGCTTACCAGGCCAGATTTTGTAAAGTTTAGTTTAAAAAAAAAAAAAACCTTAGCATGCCTCTTAAATAAATTACCATTTTAATGATAATAACTGATCTGAACCGTAGTGTTTATTTATTCTATTTACTTATTTTGGAAATACTTTACCGGCTGACGCAGAGCATATCAAATCTCGCCGCCGCCGCTCAGAAGGCGCACGACACAGCGGTGACTTATTTGCCCGCTTCTATGTCAAAACGTATGCAAAACAAGCCCGAGCTAATGATAGATTTTGGAAATAAACCACAGCTTGCTCTATGTGTATTAGATTTCCACTTTGTTTTATATGATTTTTCTTTTGTTTTTATATATAAATACAGTATATATATTCCCCCCCCACGCCCCATCTTTTAAAACGATCTGCATGTACAATAGTTCTCCAAACAGGCCTAAATACAGAGGCTCCTCGAATTAAAAGGCATCATTTTTCATAAGTGTTAAATAAATTAAATATTAAGATGCCGAGCGCCTGCCACCAGCCCGGGAAATACACTTAAAATGCTTAAATGCTTTAAGGAAACCGGCGCGTAAGTGTTGAAAAAGATGGAAATATTTAGAAATAAATAAAACACACAGTCAAACGCCTTGCAATTTTTTTTTATTTTTTTTTATTTTATTTAAATTTTTTTTTTTTTTTACTTTTAAAACGCTCATGAATATTTAGCTCGTCCTCATGTAAAATATATGGCTTTGTATAAGAATAAAAAAAAATGAGGTGTATGATTTTTTGTGTGATTTATAGAAGCCGAAACGGATTATTCATAGCAGAGCAGCTGTGCTGAAAGATTCATCCTCTGTAGAAAGTGATTGTACATCAGGCAATGTGAGGGAGCGGAGCTATGACTAATGTCTGCTTTACATATAAATGAGAAGGTTTGTGCTAGGAACTGTAAAAATTACAATTCTTCAATTGACAGGCAATCTCTTTATCATGCACATGGGCCAGAAACAGGCCCTTTTTATTATATTTTTTATATTTATTTATTTTTTAACAAAAAATTCTCCCCCACCGCAACTCGGCCCGTAGGGGGAAGAAAAAGTGAAATGGAGCGCTGGCTGATAAGTTTATTTTTCTAAGATCCTCTCGAATCGTTTTAGATATAACGACATGATCAGTCGTTGTGCTCCAAAAGCAATTTACGGGCTTTTCGCGCGCTTGACGGAGAATTTTCTGACTTTTCTGTGATTACGTTGGGAAATAAGTTCAAGTTGATAAAAGTATTTTATGGTTTTTACTTTTTTTTTTTTTATCAAGGCGGTGTGAACGTTTATTATGGTAAGGGGCCGTCTGCGCCCCGGAAACTGTCTAAATCAGAAATGTTAACACCTTCACTATCAAGTGATTTTTCATAAATCCACTGCCAGGAAGGAACTAGTGGATTTTTGAAAAATCACACTCCATTCCTAATATATAATTATTGCATGATTTACTGACCTAGCCTCGTTTGGCAGACGTCGCCATCAGCTGGCTAACAGGAAGCATTGCGGCTAGGTCTCCTTGCTGCAGCAAGTGGGTTTCTGTGTTTTACTCACAGATTTCCACTGTAGAAACTGTTGCAGCACCTAGCAGGAATTTGTGGATTTTTGAAAAATGATTTTCCATTCCTAATATATACTGTATTATTGCATGATTTCCTGACCTAGCCTTGTTTGGCAGGAAGACGTCGCCATCTGCTGGTCAAAAGAAAGTATTGCAGCTAGATCTTCTGCTGTTGCAAGTGGGTATCTGTGTGTTACTCACAGATTTCCACTGTAGAAACTGTTGCAGCACCTCGGCATCTTCTGGAGCCCAATTACAAACGAATTTCATTTGTAGTAAATGAAATTCCTTGGCAATCCTCCAGTTTTACATCAAATTGAAGGCACTATTACATTCCTAACGCAAACGTTAACGCTTTAACGTTTGCCGCGGTATTTACCGCATATTACAATCCAAAGGCAAATGGGTTAAAAAACCCGTTTGCATTTGGTACCTTGCGCTCCTCTGAGCGAGGTTACTGTACTTTCTGCTCCCTATGTGTAACATGGGGAGTGCAAAATGTTAATCAGTGCTGGTATTACAATGTCCCAGCGCTGATTAACGCCTGGCTCTGGTTAGCGCAAAGTTGACCAGAGCCAGGACTTGAGGGTTAACGGATTCTGCTTCTGCAGAATCCGTTAGAACAGATACTCACCTCCTGTCCTGCGGTGAGGACCGCCTCCTTCGGCCGGCGGGAGCAGGGAAAGACTGGGGGAAAAAGTCCCCCCAGTCTCTCCCTGAGTATCACTACGCCGACGACGTGACCAGCAGGGAGGAACTCAATGGAGTCCTATGGACTCCAGCGAGTGAATGCTCGCGGCTACGCTCAGCGCTGCCGCGAGCATCCCGAATTTAACGCTCGGTAACAATGCAGGCAGCATTTTTTGCGCCTGTAACGTAATCCAGCGACAAAACTCCTCCCTTGCGCCTGCGTTTTAACGCTAAGAGTGTAATAGAGCCCTGAATGTACTTGATATCAGGATACCAGCAGGCGCTTTGAATTAGGTGCTTGCTCAATATTGGTATTGACAGGGTTAAAGGGACATTCAAGCGGATTTTGAACCTTTCCCAAATTAATTCCTCACGTTAAAATGAACATTTTCCTAAATGACATACAGTGTTTATTTCCTACCTCGGGCGAGTTATTCATGTTTAACCCTTTTCCGGCACAGAGCGTACTATGCTGTCCCTGATGTGGGTGGGCTTAGAAGGCGCGGGGCGCACTAGTACTGAACTCAGGCCGTCCCATTGCAGCCAATGACGCACGTTGCACATCAGCGGCTGGACGGGCTAAAGGCGAGGCCCACTGAGGAGGCCGGCAAGCGGGGTGTGCAAGTACACCCACCTGGCGTTAAGAGGTTAAAGTTAGACTTCTCCCTCCTGAACTAAACACATGCACTTTCTTTAACCCTTTCGCTGCTGAGGCTTTTCCCGCCTCTGTGCTGAGGTCATTTTTAGCTGTTTCGCTCATCATGTTTAAACGTGTTTTGAAGGCTTATTTTAGTACATGACCCAGACATATTATATATCGTTCTTTCCGTCAGACTCTGCAGATTCATAATATGTCATTATTATATGTATACGTTATGACCTGTCTGTATATTATAACAAAAAATGAAATAAAATATGTATTTTCAATAATTTACAACATGTAAAGTGTTTTTTTTTCACATTTTAACATGTGAGCAATTGTGGTTATATTTTGTATGGGGTGCACTTGTTAAAAAAATTAGAGATGGGGTCTCGTTACATTTTTTTTTGGGGAAAATTACATGATTTTTAACAAACGCTCCGCATACAAAAATCGTTAGTGCAGCATCATTGTTCACATTATAATTTAAATGGGAACAATATTGCTGCATTAACGAACCCAAAAAAAGAAAAAAAACTTGTTTATTTTTTTTTTATAATTTATTTTTAAAATATTTTTTTATTTTTATTTTTAATTTTTATTTTTTTTTACAAACTTTTTTCATACTCATGTTTGGTATTGATGGAACGGCCATGCTCTGGCCGATCCAACAATACCAAACATTAACCCCTAACTGCCACGGATCGGGAGATAGAGGGTTCATTGGAACCCCCTATCTCCACCATTGGTGGCAGCTAGGGGTTAACTCCAGGACTGGCGTCATCGTGCTATGCACGATGACGCCAGTCCTCAGGGGCATTCCCGGAAGCTTGGCCGACATCCAAGATGTCGGCCAGCTCCGGGAAAGGATCACGAACCAGCGCTTTTCAGCGCCGATTCGTGATCCGGCCCCCATGGGGTTAATGCCAGGTACCATTTGGAGGGCAGGCTGTGCCCTTCCAAACGGTGCCTGGGTTAACCCCCGCAATGCCGCCGATCGGGAGGGAGAGAGGTCCGAAGGACCTCCCCCCTCCCTTTCAGGCGCCTCCTCCGCACATGCGGGGGGGGGGGCGCCTGAATTAGGTGTCATCGCCTAATCACTCCGGCGGCGGTTCCGGATGCTGGGCTGACATCGAGGATGTCAGCCCGCACCGGGGGGGCCAGTGATCGTCCGGAACCCGGCCGAACGCTGACCCCAAAGAGAGGACGCGCTCAGCGCGTCCACCGCATGGAACGTGACATGCGGTTGGACACGCTGAGCACGTCCTTAGCAGCGAAGGGGTTAACAGCACAGGTCTCTGCACCTCAGATGACTAAAATCAGCTCTGAAATTGCACGTCTTGCATAACAGTGCACAGCAGAATCAGGAGTCGCGCAGAAGAATCGTAGGGTGCTGACTCACAATCTGCATCTTTCATGCAATAATTCTTTTAACCCCTTCACTACCATGATCCTCTACACATGATCAGCGGTGGCAGACACAGCAGCCTAATACCATGTTAACATGATCTGGGGCTGTGCTTTATGATTGCAAATTAAATTCCTTTATTGTAAACAAATTGCGTTTGCTTTTGGGCTCCAGAAAGTGCCCCCAAATGTTTAGCCCTGGGGGCATAATGCCAAAGGTGCTAAAACTGTTTAAAATCAGCTGAGGAACGTCTTGACATTCTTGGCCTTTCTGCAGCCGATGCACGGAGCCACGAGCTGCAGTTCTAACTGCAGTAACTCCATTTGGCCAGTAGATGGCGACATAGGTTATTACAGTAAGGAATACATTGGGAATATTCACAAATATTACTTAACTGTATAATTAATTAAAAAGGAATTTCAGAAAATACATTGGTTCCCGGCAGTTCGAATTTTGGACAATCAGCTGGAAGTGAAGGGTTAACGCAGTATGTTCGCTAATCATTAACACCTTTAAAGAATCAACGTTCCTGCAAAATTTAAAGGACTCATATATACGGTAGTGCATTTGTACACTGTTTCTCACCTGTGACATAAGTATCAGGGAGTATTGCGCACTGTTAAAATGGATTTTGCATGAGAAAAGAATGATTTCCGATGGTGCAGCCTACAGAACAGATACCTTATTGCGTGTGTTTTTGATCAGAACACCTGTAGATGTGTTATCTCGCTTATTTACAAACGGCTAAATTTATTATTACGCTGTATAAAAATATATAGATATGTTTTATATCAAGCTAGTTGTTAAGCCTGCCCTGAGGGCAGTCTTGCTGACGCCCAGGCCGGGGAAGCCCGCTGTCAGCCCCGCCGCCGGCACTCCTGGAGAGCGAGAGAAGCAGCAGCCGTAATCTGTCTGCAGTTGCTGCCATCTCTCTACTGGAAGCGCAGCGGAGTTCCGGCGCCCAGCGGCGCTGGCAGTGCGGGACTAAAACACGCCCCTCAAAAGTCCACAGGCCAATGGTGGCTGGGAGGAGGGCGGGGAAAACACAGCCCGCTACGCATAAGCTGAGAATTCCGGGACTGTAGTGAAAGTGGCGGTGACTGGCAGCTGTCAGGTTTGCACGGCCCTCGCCCACAGGAGATTAGGCTGTGCCCTCCTGAGCGAGACCTTTGGGTGCGCGTGCACATACAAACGAATTTACTATATAGGATTTATATGTATATATGATTTTTTTGTCCCTTCACTACCAAGATCAAGTATACATGATCTCCATGTGGTCTCTTATTACAAATGCAATCCATTTTCAGAGGGGCTCCAGATCATGCCTCTGCAATCTCAACACATCGGACAATGTCAGTCAATGTGTTGAAATACTCTAAAAGCTTTGAGATCCATTTTTCCAGCACCGAACTACGGAGCTCAAGCTATAATGTAAATGTAGTAGCACATATTGGCCAAGAGAGGGTGCCCTATGCATATCAAATAGGCCTTACCTAGGGTGAACATAGACAAAGGGCCGTCTCTGTATAAATTTACCGTGTGGGTAATCAAAAATCATTTTCCATTAAACCACTGGGTCGTGCTGGTGATTTTATGGAAATCTATTTGTCATTGAAGGATTAATTTACATCACACAGTTACACTTAACCCCTTCACTACCAAGTGATTTTCCAAAAAAAACCTGTGAAGAACCAGTGTATTTTTTTGGAAAATCATTTTAATTAATTATACAGTAAGAAATATTTGTGAATATTCTGTCCATTTCAGCTAGTGACTGTCTAGTCTAAAGGACATCTATCCAGCTGGTTTTAAAAAGTCTCAGCACCTCCGGCATCAGGCCCATGGTGCTAAAACTTTAGGGGCATGCTCCGGAGTCCAAATGAACAAACCACCATCAAATTTCTTAGTCCTATGTGTCGGGCTTACCCGTAACACATCCCAGAAATTCCCCAAGCCAGCCCTACAGGAAGCCTTTTCAAAGGTTCATAAAGAATTATGATATAGTTTAAAAATAGTATTTAGGGTATTTTGGGTAGAGTCCAATCAAACTCTGCCACCCCAAACTCTGCCAAACTCTGTTGATATATTGATTCAGTTCATCCAATATATTGTTTCGTTTCAGATCGAATCAGACACCAGAAATCCATGTGCTGCTCAATTTTTAGAAAGATTTGACAGTGTAACTGTTACGAGTAGGCTTGTGCACCGATTTTTTTTTCGGTTCGATTCGGTTCGATTTTTCGGATTTTTAAACTTTTCGATTCGGCTCGTTTCGACCGATTTCGGTTTCGATTCGATTCGGCTCGGGTCGTTTTTCGGGTACATTTTTTTTCGGAATATCGACCATTTTTCGTATTTTCGTGTCACTGTGCTTGGTTTTTGTATTGACTTTTCGTGTTTTCGGAAATTTTCGTTTTTCGGAATTGTACATTTTTCGGAATATCGACCATTTTTCGTATTTTTCGTGTCACTTTACTAGTTTAATGTATCGACTTTTCGTTTTTCAGAAAATTTTCGTTTTTTCGGAACGTCTGTTCTCCTCGTTTGACACATTTCAAGTCCATTCGAAAAATCCGAAAATATTTCGTTTCGGCTCGGAAAACGTTTCGGATCTGACATTTTCGGATCTAAAAATTTTCGGAAATTCGGCCGCATCCGAAAACACGAATCGGGAAATTTCGTGAAAATTCCGAAATTCCGAAACCCGAAACGCACATCCCTAGTTACGAGGGCCAATGGCCTGAGCCAATGGGAACCTTTGTTCAGGATGTTTAGCCCTTGAGGCAGGGTAGCTGCTGGCTGCATGGACAGACCACAGCACAAGGACAGACAGGATACAGCAAGACAAGATATAAATATGCAACAGGAATACATGACAAGATATATATCAAGTCTGTAGACAGGAGAACACAGAAGAAAGAGGGGTCCCTAACACTGGGGTAAGATCAATGAATGGTCTTCTGCCTAATGAAAACCTAACAAGAAATAACAGAGACAGGAGAAATAGGAAGAGTGAGGGTTAAACAAGAAACAGCAAGACAGGGAACCCTGAATAAGAATGAGGTCCTTATACTGGCCTCGCTGACACAGATCTACAGCTACTGGGAATACACAGAACATGAAACATATACAGAATAGTCAGGACTGAAGCCAAGATTCAAGAACCAGGAGGGAATGTCAGACAAGCAGAGTTCGGTACACAAGATATCAAATATACAGAGTGCAGGGATCATACAAAAGAATAGTCAGGAATACAAGCCAAGATCCAGGGGCGTACCTAGCGGGGCCGGGCCGCACCGGGTGACATCTCCCCCTAGGGTGACACCCTAATTTTTTTTAACTTTTGCAAAGTATTTTACCAGGAAGGATACATTGAGATTTCACAAATTTTCAAGTATGAACTGGGTAAGCAAGGTCTAGGCTGGCACTTTCCAGGGGGCGGCAAAAAAACCCACCACTGAAGGGGTTACTCACAGAGCACCGAAATGACGCCAACATTTTGGTGTTCTGTTGTTCCCTGCACTTCGGGGAATCAAATTTCTCCACCCTGCAGTGCATTCACCATTCACCGCAGGGTCACCGAAGTGCATTCACCATTCACCGCAGGGTCCCCGAAGTGCAGGGAGTCGGCGTACTTAACGAAAATGTCTGGAATTTACATATAAGGTCCTATGATTGATAATAAAAAGGTCTCTTACAGAAAAAAGAAAAACCACTATAGGATGGATATGTTGTGAGTTTACAAAATCACTTAAAAATAACAATTATTCAAAAAGAATCTACACTCGCCCCTTATTGCACAGCTCAGAGGACGCATGAATGATCCACCATCAGCAAATTCATAATATATCATTATTATATGTATACGTCATGTCCTGTCAGAATGCTATAACTAAAAATATTTTTGAAAGCATTAAAAACAGTGGGTGTGATTTTTTTTTACATTTTAATGTTGGGGGGGGGGGGCGTGCCAAATATAGGATCCACCCCGGGTGCCAAATGTTCTAGGTACGCCCCTGCCAAGATCAAACCAGAAAATCTGACTATGAAAATAGGAAGCAGTAACTCAAGAACCAGGAACATGAACACAAGAGGAACTCTCAGGGACAGGAAACCATGCAAGAGCCATGGGCCTCTCTGCTGCTTGCATCTTTATAGGGAACAGGACTGGCTAATTGGGACATGTGACCACAGGCCTAACAACCACAGGGGAATCCAGGAGCGGCACAGGGTGGAATGGCTGAACCCAGATAGGGAAGAGCTGGCCTGGATCGCTCTCACCACCAGGGGGCATGGCTGGAACCAATGGAAACATGACAGTAACACATGGAGGGTTATTCACTAACGTCCGAATTTGCCACCGAATTGCACCTATAGTGAATTTCTCTATAGGTGCAATTTCGGGGCAATTCGTCAATTCACTAAGCTGTCAATACGCCAAATTGACAGCGAAATACGTTGCATCTTGCTGCAATTCGGTGCGATTGGCAGCACCAAAACTGTCCCATAGAGAGCTCGCGACTCGTCTATTCACAGAACGTCGACCTGCACCGGAATTGCGGCGCAATTACCTGATTTTCGGTGTTTCAATTCTACGGGTCGAAACAGGCGAATCAAATAGGTTTCAATGTAATAAATAAATGTGATATCTTTCTTAATTATTTTTTTAACCACTTGGCTGCTATGGACAAGCTCAACGCGTCCAGCCAAGTGGTTCTCCTGTGCTATGGACGCGCTGAGCGCGTCCATGCACAGGAGGCAGCACAGGAGGCAGGATTCCGGCGGATTGCTGCGCCCCAGCCCAGCCCAGCTCAGCCCAGCACTCGGGACCCCGGCGGAGCAATTAGATGTCATTGCGGCGGCGCGATAACATGTAATTCAGGCACCCCCCGCATGTGCGAAGGAGGCGCCTGAAAGGGGACCTCTCTCCCTCCCGATCGCCGGGGAGCTGGAGGTTAATCCAGGCACCGTTTGGAAGGGCACAGCCTGCCCTTCCAAACGGTGGCTATCATTAACCCCTGGGGAGCCGGATCACGAATTGGCGCTGAAAAGCGCCGGTTCGTGATCCTTTCCTGGAGCTGGCCGACATCTTGGATGTCGGGCAAGCCTCCGGGAACTCCCCCTGAGGACTGGCGTCATCGTGCATAGCACGATGACACCAGTCCTGGAGTTAACCCCTAGCTGCCACCAATGGTGGAGATAGGGGGTTACAATGAACCCCCTATCTCGCGATCCGTGGCAGCTAGGGGTTAATGTTTGATGTCGTTGGATCGGCCAGAGCATGGCCTTTCCAATGATATCAAACATGATAATGAAAAAAGTTTTAAAAAAAAATTAAAATGAAAAATAAAAAAAATATATATATATATTAAAAAAAATCGGAAAAAAAAATAAACAATTTTTTTTTTGTTTTGTTAATGCAGCAATATTGTTCCCATTTCAATTATAATGTGAACAATAATGCTGCACTAACGATTTTTGTATGCGGTGCGTTTGTTAAAAATAGCGACATTTTCCCCCAAAAAAAATGTAACGGGTCCCCATTTCTAATTTTTTTAACAAGCGCACCCCATACAAAATATAACCGCAAACGATCGCATGTTAAAATGTGAAAAATAAATTATTGAAAATTCAAATTTTATTGCATTTTTTGTTATAATATACAGACATGACATAACGTATACATATAATAATGACATATTATGAATCTGTGGAGTCTGTCGGAAAGAACGATATATAATATGTCTGGGTCTTATATTTAAATATGGCTACAAAACGAGGAGCGAAAGCGGTAAAAATGACCTCAGCACAGAGGTGTGAAAAGCCTCAGCAGCGAAAGGGTTAAAGTCTATTTATTATTTTTATTTTTAACAATAACCTTTTTATATTTTTTTTTTTTCAAAGATTTTTTTTTTTTTATCTTTTGAAAGCCTTTTTTGAGCGGCCAAACAAATTAAATTCATTATATACCGAATCGATCCGAATCGATTCGCCATATACCGTTTCGTTTCGAATGCAGCCGATATGCCATTTGTAGATTCGGAAATACTTTCGAAATACATATCGCTGAAATTTCGGACGAGAACGCGAGAAACAAGAATATCCATTTAATCATTCAGTAGGGGTGATATTTCTCCACTGGATTCTGTGCAAATAATGAGAAGCTGCCAAGGATGTGCTACTGCTTGCAAGGCTCGTCGACGCTTCAGAAATCCAATAACACCCGGCATTGTGTTTGGAAGAAAACGGTTTAAGAGAACACAAACTTTTTAAATCTGCGTACTTTGCCTTTCTCTTCTATCGCTTTCTTTTTCTTTTTTCTATACATGTCAGACACGTTTTTATTTATTGGACTGCTGACCCCGGGGGGGAAATCACTTTTCGGTAATTTTCTAAGGATTTGTTCTCGGGTTCAAAAGGTGCGCGAACAATCACGGGCGACAACTAGCGAAGAGAGGTCAGTCAATCGCGCCGGGGCCCGCGTCGAGATGCGTTTCTCTACCAGCTTCCAACCCCAAACCCCTAGTGAAACGCAATCACGATCGCTGTCAACCAGCTAATTCTGACTATATCAAAGCAGTAATGAAATTCACGGCAGGATTACCCTCTCTATCCAATGGGGCTGCGCTGCGTTGACATATCTCTCTTATCGCCCGAATGTAACACACCATCTAATTTACGTCGTGTAGCGTCTGAGAATGAAATGTTCATAAAGAATTGCTGCATCTTGTCACCTTAACTGTGGCCCGAGGCTCCGAGGCATCTGTCAGGAAGAGAGCGGCGGCGCTCGGAAATGCCTGGCTGCTGCTTAACTCATGCAGATACTTTGTTCTTCGATTAAAAGACTCCGGTTCGCCCGTAACCCTCTTTAATGAAGCGGCAGAGGCTTGGCGCTCGGCGTGTTAAAAAACCAACTAATCAGCAATCCGCTAATGATAGAACGTAACTCTTTAAATGTTGATCGAACAGCTTGGACGGAATTGGCACTTAAGAGTTGGGGTGGTGCCGGTGGTATCAAAACTAGCTCGTTGGTTCAGCTCCAGCTATTCTCTGTATCGGTGGATAAATCAATATTTACTCCATATATACCCCGCTGCCATGGCGGCTGGTTTGGATAGCAAGAAAACGACTGTATTTTTTTTTTAACCAGCCTCCTTGTTTGAGCGTGTCAAACGGTCCGGGGTCGCATTAATCACCCTAGATTATAATTGGGAAACCGTTCAAAGAATACGCCGTAATTACAGTATAATGCCTGTTTGATAATTCATCTTGGCAATTTTTTCCCCCCCCCCCCCCCATTTATTTATTTATTATTTTTTTTTTTTATTTATTTATTTTATCGCTGGTGCCAACGCAGCGAAAAATTATTTAGCATTAAAATTTCAGCTCGATTGATATATCAGCCCTTTAGGTCAGTAGCTTCGGATCACCTCCCTGTACACAGTAAACAAATGTTAAAATCATGAAAGGCTCATTGATTATTTGAAACCTAATTGAAAGCTTGACTGGGGAGATTATTAATGAGCGTTCTCGTAAAAACTCAGCCATGCATTTAGATCTGCACAGAGACGGAATGATCTGAAGGCAAATTTCCTTCACCTGAGCAAAGCCTTGGAAGTGTAAAAAAAAGAAGAAATAAATTGCTTGGATTTAGCACGAATAAAGCAAACCGGTAAATAAGCGTGATTGGCTGAGGTCAGCTGATTTATTTTTTTTGCTCATAACCATAAGTAACAGATATTTTGCAGTTGATTTTTTTTTTTTTATATACAACTAATTTGATTTAGCACCATAATAGATAACTTAATTTATAATACAGACTCTGGTAAGGCAGGAGGACGTCGGGAAATGCGTGTGTGTGCGATTGTGTGTGTTTGTTGCATTGGAAGCTCCTCTGTAGGAAGTGTTGTTAAAATATTACTTGACACCCCCCCAAAAAAAAAACAGCCCACATGCATCCAAAACCTCTTCACTACCAAGGAATTTTCCAGTAAACCACTGTCAGCAACCAGTGGTTGTTTGGAAAATCGCTTTAATTAATAATTAAACAGTAAGAAATATTTGGGAATATTCCCAATGTATCCCTTGCTGTAAGAACCTGTTTGGCAGGGAGATGTCGCCATCTGCTGGCTAAAAGACGTTACTGCAGATCAGTGCTCCATTCAGGATCAGCTCGGAGATGTCATTGAAACACATTTCTCAGCTGGCTTAAACAGTGTTAGCACCTCTGGCATAGCCCATAGTGCTAAAACTTTAGGGGCATGTTCTGGAGCCCAAACTCAAATAAAATTTGTTTGCAATAAATGAAATTTCTTTGCACTGCTCCAGTGGAACACCATATTGACTATGTGGGTTATTCAAAGAGATCCGAATTGCTGGCGAAAGGTAACCGAACGCTGAAATTCAGCGTACGGTTACCTTTCCTGGCCATTCGGCTATTCAGAGAGCAGGCAATTCGCCAAATGTTGGCGAATTGCCTGCACATACTGTGCCTGTTCGAGGGCAGTGAATCCCCATAGAGAAGCAATGCTTCGGCTATTCAGAGAACACAAAAACCAGCAGTGAAAGGTTCGCAAAATGCCCTGCCATTTGGTGGTTTAATTCGACAGGTTTATTCAGGTGAATTCCATACAGGGTTATACATGACCCACCATTGTGACATGTTAAAAGAACTAAACTGGCCATCGCTGGAATCTAGACGTACCCTTCACCTTTCCAACCAGGTGTTTAAGAGCTTTTCTGGGAAGCTACCACCCTACCTGAATATGCTGCTTCCCCCGGCAGTTCCCTCATCCTATAACCTCCGATCCAGGACCAGCACCTTACTTGGAATACCACAATACAAAAAGACAGTGGCTCAATCCTCATTTTCCTACAGTGCACCACAAATATGGAATAACCTCCCAGACACCATCAAATCTTCCACCAGTCTAAAGTCCCTTAAGAGATCTCTATTAACATACCTCAATACAGAATGCACCTGTAAACATGTAACACAGTGACTATATACAGAATGCACCTGTAAACATGTAACACAGTGACTATATACAGAATGCACCTGTAAACATGTAACACAGTGACTATATACAGAATGCACCTGTAAACATGTAACACAGTGACTATATACAGAATGCACCTGTAAACATGTAACACAGTGACTATATACAGAATGCACCTGTAAACATGTAACACAGTGACTATATACAGAATGCTCCTGTAAACATGTAACACAGTGACTATATACAGAATGCACCTGTAAACATGTAACACAGTGACTATATACAGAATGCACCTGTAAACATGTAACACAGTGACTATATACAGAATGCACCTGTAAACATGTAACATAGTACTATATACAGAATGCACCTGTAAACATGTAACACAGTGACTATATACAGAATGCACCTGTAAACATGTAACACAGTGACTATATACAGAATGCACCTGTAAACATGTAACACAGTGACTATATACAGAATGCTCCTGTAAACATGTAACACAGTGACTATATACAGAATGCACCTGTAAACATGTAACATAGTGACTATATACAGAATGCACCTGTAAACATGTAACACAGTGACTATATACAGAATGCACCTGTAAACATGTAACACAGTGACTATATACAGAATGCACCTGTAAACATGTAACATAGTACTATATACAGAATGCACCTGTAAACATGTAACACAGTGACTATATACAGAATGCACCTGTAAACATGTAACACAGTGACTATATACAGAATGCACCTGTAAACATGTAACACAGTGACTATATACAGAATGCACCTGTAAACATGTAACACAGTGACTATATACAGAATGCACCTGTAAACATGTAACATAGTGACTATATACAGAATGCTCCTGTAAACATGTAACACAGCGACTATATACAGAATGCTCCTGTAAACATGTAACACAGTGACTATATACAGAATGCACCTGTAAACATGTAACATAGTGACTATATACAGAATGCACCTGTAAACATGTAACACAGTGACTATATACAGAATGCACCTGTAAACATGTAACATAGTGACTATATACAGAATGCTCCTGTAAACATGTAACACAGTGACTATATACAGAATGCTCCTGTAAACATGTAACACAGTGACTATATACAGAATGCACCTGTAAACATGTAACATAGTGACTATATACAGAATGCACCTGTAAACATGTAACACAGTGACTATATACAGAATGCACCTGTAAACATGTAACACAGTGACTATATACAGAATGCACCTGTAAACATGTAACATAGTGACTATATACAGAATGCACCTGTAAACATGTAACACAGTGACTATATACAGAATGCACCTGTAAACATGTAACATAGTGACTATATACAGAATGTGTCTGTAAACATGTAACATAGTGACTATATACAGAATGCACCTGTAAACATGTAACACAGTGACTATATACAGAATGCACCTGTAAACATGTAACATAGTGACTATATACAGAATGCACCTGTAAACATGTAACACAGTGACTATATACAGAATGCACCTGTAAACATGTAACATAGTGACTATATACAGAATGTGTCTGTAAACATGTAACATAGTGACTATATACAGAATGCACCTGTAAACATGTAACACAGTGACTATATTTCCTACATATTTATTTTTCTGTATATTTGGTCTTGTGTTAATAACTTGCATTTTACTATTTTGTATTTCTGTAACCACTCAATGTTCTTGAATCCAGGACATACTTGAAAACGAGAGAAATCTCAATGTATCCTTCCTGGTAAAATACTTTATAAATAAATAAATAAATAAAAAGAGAATCGAACAGTCACCGCACGTTCGGTGACTTTTCATTCTCTTCAATTCGGTGCGATTCGATGATCCCATTTCGGCGACCATGCAGTGTATTCAGCAAGCACCACAGGGCCGTTGTAATGCAGGGAAAAGCCGCCAAAAACCTGCCGAACACACCGCAAAACCTGGCGAATGCACACGAAACCCGCAAAAACATCTGGATTAACCCCGCCGAACATGACGGAGAAACCCGAGCAGCTGCCGATCACAGCGCAGATCAGTCGCCGGAAAAAGCCGACACCACAGACGAATGGAGTGAAAAAAAAACCAGTACGCTTGAATGAAAAGTGAAACGCTGTTTGCAAAGAAACTACTAAGTGAAAATGTCTGGAATTTACATATAAGATCCAATGAATGATTAAAAAAAAGGACTGTTACAGAAAAAAGAAAAAACGTTTAAAAATTTTTTTGAAAAAAAATCGGAAATTGTTTTTGCAAAAAAAATCCCATAAAATGCTTAAAAGATCCTAAAAAATCTATATATAAAGAGACTTTTTACTGCAGAATATTATAATCAATTGCTTATTAGATATTGTATTAAAACGGGAATATTTTTAACATTGAAGCCTATGGGATTCTCCTGAATAAACCTGTCGAATGAAGCCACCGAATGGCAGGGCAATTCGGCAACTTTTCACTGCTGGTTTTTGTTCTGTGAATAGACGAAGCATTGCTTCTCTATGGGGATTCACTGCCCTCGAACAGGCACTAAACAGGCACTGTATGTGCAGGCAAATCGCCAACATTTGGTGAACTGCCTGCTTTCTGAATAGCCGAATGGCCAGGAAAGCCGAATTTTAGCGTTCGGTCACCTTTCGCCAGCAATTCAGAGCTCTTTGAATAACCCTGATAGGCTTCAATGTTAAAAATATTCCCGTTTTAATGCAATATCTAAGAAACCGTTTATTATAATATTCTGCAGTAAAAAGTTTCTTTATTTTTAGATTTTTTAGGATCTTTTAGGCATTTTTTGGGATTTTTTTGCAAATTGTTTCTCTTTTTATTATCATTCATTGGATCTTATATGTTTCAGACATTTTCGCTCAGTAGTTTCTTTACAAACAGCGTTTCACTTCTCAAACAATCAAGCGTACTGTTTTTTTTTTTACTCCATTCGTCTGCGGTGTCGGGTTTTCCGGCGGCTGCTCTCCGCTCTGATCGGCTCCTTCTCGGGTTTCTCCGGCTTGTTCAGCAGGGTTAATCCAGATGTTTTTGCATGTTTCGGTGTGCATTCGCCTGGGTTTTGGCGCTGAGTGTTCGTCAGGTTTGCGGCAACTTTTCCCTCCACTACTACGGCCCTGTGGTGCATACTGAATACACCGCAGGGTCGCCTAAATGGGATCGCCAAATATCACCGAATTGAAGAGAACGAAAAGTGACCGAGCGTGCGGTGACTTTTCGATTCTCATTGAATAAACCTGTATATTTGATATGGGAGCACCAGGAGGAGCCTCGTTGAACATGGATATTCAGACTTGGTAGTGAAGGGGTTAAGATTAAGAGTCAACAGTGTTAGAAAATAACAAATTATTGCGTAACCTTTTCTTAATTATTATAGTCCTACAGGGTCTCTAAATGCATGATAACGTCGAGCTGAAGATGTTGTTAAGAGGATTTGAGCATGTACTGAACATTGGACAGTTTCATAAATATGACCCAGCAGAGGCCACTTTAGACATGCTCAGTGTGGTGGAATTCTCTCACCACCTTAAATCTTCCGCAGCCTCCCTTAGCCTGGCTGTCCACTGGGCCCGTGTTCATGCGATAGTGCGATCATCCAATACCGTCTGTCGTCTTCCGTCCAATCCCACAACATGGATGTGAATCAGCCCTCTTCCACTGCCTCCGACTTCCATCGGACGACTACAGATGATTTTTTGCGACTACAACAGATTAGCAATATTTCCCATTTCAATGCGATTTGTCGGATGATGCCGGGACGATCTGGTACAATTTACATGAAAAATGATGAATTGTATTGTTAAACCGCCGTGCTGCAGGAGGGAAATTGCCCCACAGAGAAGTGATTCAGTTCGAAGCCCATAGGATTCAATGTAAAAAAAATATTTTCGTTTTTATTTATTTATTATTCAACCGTTTATTCTTTTCATCCGCAGCAAAAAGCCTTTCTATTTATTGAATTTTTTGAGTATTTTTTTGGCGAAACTTTTGATTCCCAATTTTTTTTAAAAAGGCAAGGCTTGTTTTCCTTGCCGAACGCGGCATGATTTTTTTTTTCTTCAATCCTGCTCTGTTTGGCGGTGCTGTCCTTGGTGCTGACAGCTATTTCAGCTCCAAGAACAGGTTCCCTCACCCCTGCAGCCTTTGGCAAGGTTTTTTGTTGGTTTTTTCTCTGTTCAGCTACGTACGCCGGTGCCGGAACCCGATTTCAGCACCAGGGAGAGGGTTGTTTTCCTCTGCATCTTTTTTTTAAAAAAATTTTCTTTGTTCAGCGGTATGGCCAATCTGGGTCGTCCACAGACGATTCCAATGGACAACCCAGGTCGAGCCACAGCGTTGTCCTTAGTTCGAAGACCTAGTCGGTTGCCCAACTGCGGACCCAGTGGACAGCCAGTCTTAGTGTGTGTATATATAGTATAAATATGTATATTTAAAAATAGGATATCAACGTGAACTGTGTCAACGTGAAAATATCAGCATATATATGCATATTTAAGTTATCTTCATTGACACAATCACAATGAACACATTTTAAGTGTAAAATAGTAACAGAAAAGCAAATATAGGCCTTATCCACCCTGACCTCCATCCCCTGTCACTGTTATTTTGCTTTAAGTGTTAAAGGGACACTCAACTCATCCTGGCCACTTTATAGAAGTGTCCCCTCCAGCTTCTCCAATCAGGTGAAAGCGCTGGGTGAAGTGGAAGATTTTCCTCCACCCCACCCAGCGTCACCAGCAGTCAGGATTTTTGAATTTCCCGGCTGCCGGTCACTAGTGATGTCACACACACAAAGAGCAGCTGAGGTCACCCTTTGAGACCAATCGCTGTAGCGAGCGTCCTTCAGAGAGGCAGCCGATGGATCTGATCTGTGCATACGTGTTGTAGAGCCCTGATCCATTTTTCTTCAGAGGTGCTACAGAACCTGCGTATGTATATTGCGCAAGCCACGTAGCGCCGCACAGTTTGCGGCTCCTATGCTGCACAAGTTGCATAGGAGCACAAATTGCATTCGAAAGCTTCACGGACTTCCGGATTCGGACGTCCCTGAGCCAAAAATGAGGAGCTGCACACGGCGTGGGACAAACGGTGAGTAAAAAAAATTCCAAAAATTATTGGCAAAGGCAGTTTTTTTTAAGAGCAAAAAAAAGAACTCAATTTTTTCTTAGAGTATTCCTTTAAAACATACTTTTTTTTTCTTTCACAGAGATTTCCTGCCAGCTGTTCCAACTGCAGGACTTCTAGTTGCAACCTGCTCCATTGAGCTCCTGATGATTGGCGAGCGCATCGCTGCCACTCACACATCCAATCAGATGCCTTATGAGCCACTTGTTTTCCCGTCCAACTCCTCCTATAACTTGACAGCATTCAGTACGGAGGTGAAGACTTCTGCTTTGATACATTGTCCATGAGGCCAAGGACAGGACAGCCATGGGTGGAGTTAACCCGTTGGCATACTTGTGCCACCACTATCACTGAAATTAGCCCTCATGATCTTGATGGGTCGACTTTCCATTTAAATACACTTTATCTTGTGTACACCGAAGAGGTGGACACTGTCCTGTATCCATCAGAATTTGTCTCCTACCTAATATGAAAAGTCAGTCTCTTACCTCCTGATGAGACTTGCAAACTTGCCTCAGTTTGGTATCGCACTGATCCATGCTTGTGTTGTATAACAGAGGACAATCAAGCGAGAGTTGCGCTACTGACGCTCCAAGGTGTCATGGTGCTCTGTCATGTTAATCAGCATTTTAGCAATCTACAAACAAGATCCGAAGAGCAGAAGAACAGCTTGCAGGATGGAAAGCCCACTCCAAACTATTGCACTTTTTTGGCATAGTCCTCCTGTCGGTATGATTTCTGGTCTAGGTAGATCTAGCCGTTAATTCCATCAAATGTGCCTTTAGTGTGGGTGGAATGGTGTAAAAGTGGACTACCAGTTTCTTCACAGTGTGTACAATGAATTGAAGGCTACTTATATTTCAAGCCTACTGACTCCAACCCAACTGCTGTATCCCCTTTCCTGTGCCTTGAAATAGGGGGAAAGATTTGGGAAACCCTTGGTCTCCAAGTGACCTAAATAGAGCCCCAGGTTCATCACATCACTTCATCCAATACTGAATTAGGATTTAATGGTAGCACATGGAACTCTTCTAACATGGATGTGTCACACTCAATTGAGATGTATAAACAAATAATAAATTAATGAGTACAATCTTATCTGCTGTGAGCTCCCTGCTCCCTCTCCCTCATCTGAGGGGGACTCGCAAGGCTGATTCAGCGATCCAAATGCCCTGCCCAGACCCTAGGCTCAAGAAGCCCTAAACTCAGTTTTCAGGGCTTGGGGACATTTGGGAACCAGACCCATCCAATGGTATGAACGCCTGCCTGCATTGAGAGCCACTGGATTGGCTGGAGCATCCAGCTGCAGTCACATGACACGCTGAGCTTGAAGCATGACAGATTGCGCAGAGATCAGAGGGAGAGCAGCGCTGGATTCAAGGGAGATTTTAAACTAAACTATAGGGACTAAAGGAATGGAGGCGGGGGGGTCAGTAAGGGTCCATCTTTAACCCCTCCGTTTCTCCCTTCCCCTACTGTTTTAACCCCAGAGTATACCTTTAACCTCCGGCAGGAAGAAACTACATCTTTGCATGCAAATGGGTGTGTGAAAAACAGATCTGTCTATAAGAGAAGGAGATCGAAGTCCACAGAGAACAAATGGTTCTCCAGTGACCTCCGCTGACTTTCCCCGTTCCCTTGAGATCACATACACACAAGCTTGAGCAGGATTTATGCAGCTCTCATGAAACAGTGGTCTTTTCTCATTTGTGTCTGCCGGAGGCGGCTACAGGTTCGCCCAGTACAGACAGATGCCCCAGTGTTAAAGCCAAAGAAAAGCTGAAGATTGGCAGAGAAAATACACCAGTCACACAATCGTCCATTCAATTCAGCTTGTCTTAGTTTCTCTGGATCACTGTGTCCAGGATTCCACCAATCACAACCGGCATGTCTGATAATGAAGAATCATTCACCTTTCATACATGCCTTATATCCAGTGATTGCACCACTGGTCCTTATACTTACCATTTAGTTGCATACACCTTGGCATCAACGTCAGCCACATAGTGTGAAGCCTATATGGTATATACCAGGGGCTCTATCACCTCCTTCAAGCTAACACTAGCGTCAGCGCTGGCTTAAAGGGGGTCATAGCGCTGCGCCCACATCGCCTTCGAATCGCTAACGGGTTACAAAGCAAGTTAAGTTGCATTTCGTAGCGCGAGTTTACTTTGCGCTCCCTACACCTAACATGGGGAGCGCAAAGTGAAAGCACAGAGTAACTCGCGTTGGGATCACTTGGTCGTAACGCTAATTAATAAGAGCTGCCACTAACGAAAAAGTTACCACCAGCTCAGAGGTGCAGGTAATGGATTGCGCTGCTGCAGAAACCATTACCTGCAGCTCAAAAAAAAATAAAAAATCACATACTCACCTCTTTTCCCGTGGCGAGAACGGTTGCCTGACCCACTGCCTCTGGCTTCAAGGAGCAGAGGGAGACTGGGGGAAGAAAGTCCCCTGTCTCCCTCCGCGATCCTTCCGCCGACCAGCAGGATCTCGCGAGAGGTGAGATCCTGCCAGTCATGTGACCCGGCAGCACGATACTCCATGGAGCCCTATGAATACCATGGAGGAGATGCTAGGGACTAGGGATGAGCTGAACACCCCTGTGTTCGATTCGCATTCGAACTCGAACAATTTCAAAAGTTCAAGTTCGAACTCGAACACGATCCGAACTCAATGTAAGTCAATGGGACCCGAACGTTCGATTTTTAGAGTGCCCTCCAAGAGGGCATATATGCAAGATATTTGCCATAAAAGGTGTATGGGGGTCCGGGTAGTGCCCTGGGGGACAGGAAACAAGGACAAAAAGTTTTAAAAAAAATGTTTTTAAAGGAACAGTGAGTTTTCCATGAAATAAAGGTTAAGAATAAAAACGAAAAATTCCTTCAAATATCGTGCTTAGGAGGTGGCCATAACCTGCCCGTGAAGTGGCGCATTTGTAGGATGTATAGAAACATTTAAAAAAAAAAATGACATTTCAAATGACGGTAAATGGTTTTCCTTTAATCTATTCATAAACAACTGCTTGGGGCGGCAGCCTGTATGAAGAGGAAACGTTTTAGGACTCGCAGAACAAGTTTAGTGATTTTTTTGGCTAAATTATGGTGAAACTTATGCAGGCTTTGGATGAAAGTAATAATAGGTGCTTTAAAATTGGGCCTGTCACACCGTAACCCCTCTGTGGTATTGTGGAAGAGTGCAGGGTTGTACCCTGCGGTCAAATATTAAAATGGTATGAATCTGGTACAGGCGTCAGTGCACCCAAATATTTTACCTTTGGTGGCAGCAAAGTGCCTTCACACCTTAAGCCCTCTGTGGTATTGTGGAAGAGTGCAGTGGTGGACCCTGCTGTCCAATATTAAAATGATATGAATCTGGTAATATAGGCGTCAGTGGCAGTGCACCCAACTATTACTGCGCTATAGTGTATGGCAGGATGGAAGCGCACCAGCAGTAACAAGCAGCGGAATATACCAGACAGGGGCACAGAGCGAGAGTAGTTGTTATAACAAAACCAGCTCAACAACGTTTAGCCACTAGTACTGCGCTACTGTATATGATGAGAATTGGCGCACACCAGTCCCGGCGGCTCTGCGTCATCACGCCGCGCCCTGCCCCCTGATCACTCACAACTGTGCCGGGTGCCGCCGGAGCTCCTGGCATTCGACCAGCTGGCGGCACCATGCGTCCGGGGCCCCCCCAATCGCCACCCGGGGCCCTGGATGTCACAATATTACAATCCAAATGCAAGCGGGTTAAGTAACCAAATTTGAATAATTAATAATAATTGAATAATTAATGCAGCGTATGAATCCTCACACTGCCGGCCAGCACCTTAAGGCCCGGTTCACACCTAAGCATTTTACAGCGTGTTCCTGCACGCTGTAAAACGCATAAACAGGGAAATCCCATTATTTGCTATGGGACCCGTTCATACCTGGGTGTTTTACAGCACGCAGGAACGCGCTCTAAAACATCCTACGCCCAAAGAAGTACAGGAGCTTCTTAGGGGGATATTGCAGCGCATTCACTCTGCAGTCTATGGCCGTGAACGCGCTGCAATGCGCATTCACATGTTTTTTACGTTTGCGAGATACGCGCGTTAAAAAACTCACGTATTGCGAGCGTAAAAAAAACGCAGGTGTGAACCCAGCCTTACAGTATAATTAATGCAGCATATGATTCTGCACACTGCCGGGCAGCACCTCTACAGTTTGTGGATCCAGGAATCAGGCGAGTATTAGAAAGAAAAAAAAAGTTTTATTTTATGTTGCTGGGGACATTTAAAAATGTCCTCGGATTTAATATTTTTTAAAAAATGTGTCGCCTTACCTTAGCCTGGTGGTCAGTGGGGGCTCCCTGGATCCTGGTTGTGGGGAAGGGGGGTCTGTCGTGGCTCCCTCCCTGGAGTCCCTGCGCCACCTCTCTGCCACATGCACCCGGCTGGCCAGCCCACACAGTCACAGCTCTGTCATCCTGCGGCCGCATGCTCCTCAAGGGGTCCTTGGGAGGGAGGCTCCGGCGGGCTGCCCTCTACAGTGCCTGATTAGAGGGCATCGTCTGCCTGATGTTTTAGCAACAAGAATGTTTTATCCCATAGGCTTCAATGTTAAAAATATTCCCGTTTTAATTCAATATCTAATAAACCATTGCTTATAATATTCTGCAGTAAAGAGTCTCTTTATTTTTAGATTTTTTAGGATTTTTTAAACATTTTTTTAAAAAAAATCAATTTTTTTTTCCAACTTCTGGCGAACGTCCCAAAAAGTTTGAAATTCGCGAACTTTCGAACGGCCAATGTTCGAATCGAACTCCGAACCGATCGAACTGAACAGCTCATCCCATTCCCTGCTAGGGAGTCGGGACGGCTGCCCCCAGCATCCGTGAGCTTATCGACTCTAAGGGGCAGGCTACCGGACTCAGCGCCTGCCCCACGATCTGATGGGGAAACTGGGACGCAAATGGGAAATTAACAAAAGCAAATTTTTCCCCTCTGCGTCCCAGTCTAAGCGAGCAGCAACATGATAGTGCCCTAAATGTGGAGTTGTGAAGATCTGGCTGCTCTAATTGAATTGGAAAACATGGGCCAAAATAACAAGAAAAAAATCCTCATCTTTCCCTATTGAGAAATGTCCTATCTTTTTTGGGTTTTTTAGCTTATTTTACTTTCTTTGGTTATTTAGGGGGGAAATTATCAGCTCTTTGCAGTTTGCGTTTAAATTAAAGGGACACTCTACTCGCCCTGACCACTTTATGACCCTATCACCTCATTAACGCTAGCGCTCACATAAGCGTTAGTGACCGCAAATTTTTACCCTTTAGCATCACCGTTTTAACTTGGCGCCCTTACGGCCCTATTACATTCTTCGTGCAAACGTTTATGCGGGCGCAAAAATGCATTAACGCGAGGGGCAAAACCCTTTGCGCTGAACGTCGTATTACAATGTCAGCGCAACAAACGCGAGTATACGTCTACCGCGGGTGAACCTGCGCGAATGCTGCGCGATCTTACTGTAAGTCGCGCGTCCTATACTTAACATTGTGAGCGCAAATGCGTTTTCGCGTTTGTGCGCTGGTACGTGGATGGTATTACAACCTATGCGCAGTTTGTAACACACAGCCTTTGCGCGCATAATTTTAGCAACTCCTAAAAGCCGGTGTTAACGGCAAATTCTATCAACCTGGCCGAAACCAAATACACCAGCCCAAAACAAATACGCAGCAAAGTATAGTTACACATTCTACTCATACCCAAACCAATAAAATGGAGAAGTGGTGTGTGCATTTATTATTGATGCAGCATATATGCGCAGATTGACTTTGACAGGTGCAAAAACTTAACGTGAGACAATTGTGGTTCTTAATTCTGATTGGCTGAATTGCGTGAAAAAATCAGTCCGCACACCGATTTCTGCGCGCAACATTTCTGCGCGCGTGTCTGTGTGAGTCTGTTTTCCGAGCGTTATTGCTCGACAGATGAAAAAATGTGCGAGGATTGTAATTCCATCGTTGATTTACGCGGTTTAACGCTTGGCGCACCAATTCACGCGTTTTCCGGGCGTTTTTGCTTGAAGAATGTAATAGGGCCCTTAGTGTTTTAAAGTGGTCAGGATGTGAGGAGTGCCGCCCCCCCACACTACCCTGATCTGGTGAAAACACTGGATGAAGTCGAGGAATTTCCTCCATCCCACCCAGTGTCACTACACAGCCGGGATTTTGAATTTCCTGGCTGCTCGTCACCAGATCGGTCACTAGACATGTCAGCACACAGAGAGCATGCCGACGCCACCCTCTCTCGATAGTGAGCGTTCACAGAGAGGCAGCCGATGGATCGGATCTGTGCATGCGCGTGCAGTTCCGATCCAACTCTCTGCGCAGGCACTGTGGAACTTGCGTACGTAAAGTGCGCAAGTCCCGACTGATATGTAATTTGCAGATCCTACGCTACGCAGTTTGCAGAGCCACAGAAATTGCACAGAAAAGCTTCAGGGACTTCCGGGTTCGGGATTCGCTGAACCGAAGAGGAGGAGCTGCGCACGGCGAGGGAGAAAATGTGAGGAAGCACACCAAAAATAAAAAAAAATGATAATAATTAAAAAATAATGGATCAGAGTCTGTCAGCAGGGTCTGCCCAATTATTAAAGGGCAAAAGAAGGGGGCTCTATTTTTAATAGTGTATCCCTTTAAACAGACTCAGCGCGTAAATATTGATTATTGGAGGATAAACACACGTAACGACGGGGCAAAGTAAACCCGGGATATTATATGTATATGGTTCGCTTTGTTCCCTTTTAAACTGGGGAATGTCGCACTATATCTCACATCCATAACAGAGAAGGCTATTTCCTGAAATACAAAATATATTACCCCATCTAGAAAAGGAAACAGCTGTCAGATAATATGGTTAACTCCTAGCGATATAATTTTTCCGTTTTGGCGCGGATGGCAGGCGGGAATGGCACGTTTTTTTTTTTTTTGCGAGCCTTATTGCTGCGCGACACAGACTGATTTTGGTCATTAATTACAATCCCTATCATTGTGCTTCCCTTGAAATGATGTCGGGGCCATCTGATATCTGTCTATTCCGCTCATGGTCATTTCCAGAGACAATGTCCTCCTAAAGAGTAACGCATGTGTCTTGAGCTTCTTTACCAACAGCATTTCTTTCTCCTTCTCACAATGGCTGAAAGCTTTGCTGTCATTTATGGGGTTTAAAATGTCAAAACACCGCCTGCGGGGACGAACGGGAGATTAAACTGCAAACATTGAAGGTTATATGCAATGTTTCCAAAAGGCTGACAGCCAACCAAAAATGATGCTTCGCTTTAGCTATCATTTATGAGAAAGAGAGAGAAAGACAAAGAGGGGGGGGGGAGAGAAATACAAATTATCAGGTACCCTTAATCCTCAGTTTAATTAAAAAATAATATCAAATGGGTTATGGATCGAGTCAACCTTTTGATTGCACGTGTTAGAATTTAAGAAAACAGGGAAGAAAAAGTCCTTTTTTATGTAGAATTTCTATATCCTTGCCACAATTATGATGTGCAGCCACTATAACAAAAGGCTCGTAAAAAGAAAGCATGCTGGGTAAACCAAATTTGCAAAGGAGACGCGAGCGCGCAACAGTCTCCGCTCTACGCAGCTAGCCGTATAAAGAGCCGTATTGCCAGATATTGCAAGTGCATTCTCGGGGCATCCCGAAGAGCCGTATTACTTATCTTTAACAGACCATATATGATTACGTTGGGACAATTTAATTTTGTATTGCTAAACATCTTCCCGAAACAAAATTTGCAGCCGCGTTCGTGGCGATTTGCCCAACCCAAAAAAAAAAAAAACGAAGAAAAAAAAACGAAAAAAAAAAAAAAAAGAAATCACGCGGAAATGGAATTTATTCGTTTTATTTATTTACACATTTATTTACGTGTTTATTTCTTCATTATATACCTCTCCCAATAAATAAATAAAGAGAATTTGGCGTAAAAAATGATAAAGTGATGTTAAGCCAGTTTGGAACGATTGCATTGGTCCTCTAAAAACATAGCAAGTACAATGCGTCGAATTGACTCACCTGGTGACACTTTCTGTCGTTGGCCGTAGGTTTCCCCCGCTGGTTTTATTTATTAATTTATTTATTTTATTCCCTT
The DNA here is from genome assembly GCA_009667805.1 of Leptobrachium leishanense. Classification (NCBI taxonomy): domain Eukaryota; kingdom Metazoa; phylum Chordata; class Amphibia; order Anura; family Megophryidae; genus Leptobrachium; species Leptobrachium leishanense. The sequence continues at coordinate 23,903,407 of CM019068.1, read as the reverse complement.
TCGCCGATTGCCCTGGCCGATAATAAATGCCATATGTGCAATAGCGCCATCAGTCATCCGGTAGTAATGCAGTTTAGCGCAGTGTGAGGGTCTGACCTGACCGGAACTAGGCATTAAATCACCATCATGAATATGCCGGTGCCTTTAAAAGAGAATCACCGCACGGGAGCTAAACAAACACTTTCAACCTCGTAAAGCGATTTCCCCCAAGGTTAGCATATATTTTATATATCACCGGCTAACACAACATTTCAACAATGCTAAATAAAGCAATAATGCAACGGATAGTAATAACCTAATAAAACTGTTGGTGGGACCCAACGCGCCATATTTCTTCGAATCGAGTGATTAGATAAATCGTCGGTTTTTGTTTCGCGGCACACGTATTGTAATGAAACGTAGAACGTCTGCTTAGGGTTATGTAACACTGTAGCATGAAGTAGGGATGTGCGTTTCGGGTTTCGGAATTTCGGAATTTTCACGAAATTTCCCGATTCGTGTTTTCGGATGCGTCCGATTTTCCGAAAATTTTTAGATCCGAAAATGGCAGATCCGAAAAGTTTTCCGAGCCGAAACGAAATATTTTCGGAATTTTCGAATGTACTTGAAATGTGTCAAATCGAAATTTATTGCTTTGAAACGAGGAGAACAGACGTTCCGAAAAAACGAAAATTTCCGAAAATACGAAAAGTCGATACAAAAAACGAGCTAAGTGACACGAAAATACGATATATGGTCGATATTCCGAAACCATTTACAATTCCGAAAAACTAAAATTTCCGAAAATACGAAAAGTCGATACAAAAAACGAGCTAAGTGACACGAAAATACGAAAAATGGTCGATATTCCGAAAAAAAAATGTACACGAAAAACGAGTCGAGCCGAACCGAATCGAAACAGAAATCGGTCGAAACGAGCCGAATCGAAAAGTTTAAACATCCGAACAAATCGAACCGAATCGAACCGAAAAAAAAATCGATGCACAAGCCTAGCATGAAGCTTTTGTGTGTTTACTTTTCTAGAGTTTAACACCAATAAGGTTGCGCCATTTCTGTGCTCGATCTTTTCTGCTGTTGACGCAATAATGATTGTTGACTTTAACCGAACGGCAAAGACGACCAAGGGACCGAATGTCCAGACGGTTATCAATACAGAATTAGTTTATCTGAATTTCTTGAAAATGAATAACTAAGGTTTAATTCGGCCCAGTGGGCAAAATCGAGACCTTTTTCGTCCATTTTTTGGTTCAGGAGACTAAAACGTGGATTTACCGGACTTTTGATTCCCGATAAAAATTCGGATAATATATCGGCTCTCGTGGAACTATCGACTTTAGCGATTCAATTCGAATTTAGCAGTATGTCAATTCCAAAAAAATCCGGGTGCTAAACGGTCTTGATAAATAGATTTTCAGGCTAAAATAGAATTCATTAGTCTGAAATCTTGGTTTAACTCCTTAGTGATCAGACTGTTTTTCCATTGTCTGTCCTAAAGTACCCACTGCTCTTTTTGCATTTCTGCGCTGTTTGTGTTTAGCTCTAATTTTCCTCTTACTCGTTTACTGAACCCACACATATTATATACTGGTTTTCTCACCATTAAATGGACTTTCTAAAGATACCATTATTTTCATCATATCCTATAATTTACTATAAAAAAATTATTAAATATGATGAAAAAAAATGAAAAAGAAAATCCACTTTTTCAAACTTTTAGTCCCAAAATCTCTTACATATCTGCAACTGCCAAAAAAAGACCCCGGCTAAAGTAAGTAGTTTCCAAAATTTGTCCTGAGTTTAGAAATACCCAACAAAATACTTGGTACTCCCTCAGATGTTAAGGAGTTAAACTTTGGATAATTCTAATGGGAATTTTAAAGGCACAAATCTGCAGGATGCTGGCCGAAAAAAGCTTTATCGGGTGTTTTACCAGCCAGCGTTCTCTCAGGCCAGCAGCACTTTTCGGATATATTAGCTCCAAATGAATTTTTTCAACCGTATCAGCCGTTATTTTGAAAATCATCCGATAGAACTAAATCGAGTCCTAAGATTTAAGGCAGGTTTTCACAAAGCAACAACGTATGCCAGTGTCGAAAATCACCAGTATTGCGGCACCAACAAACACTGGCATTCCAATAAACAAAGACCTAAAGAGCAGCAGGAGAAGGATTATAGTGAAGCTTCTCCTGTTTCTCTTTGGTTTTCCGTTTTGTGAAATGCAGACGTTTGTTGGCATTTATTTTATTTGACATACTGCATATTACTACTGCCCTTGAAAAAGTCTTTGATTGGATGAAACGTGTTGAACTTTTATCGTTTGATATTTATTTTGGAATAAATGTTTTATCCATTTAAATGTCTCATCATTCTGTTTTTTGCCAACTCCGGTTATTGGCGTTTCCGGCTATTGGCCAGCCTAGTCTTGGACTGGTCCAAGTATCATCTCTAACAACAACCTATCTTTGCTGAAGTCCCTACGTTTTTTATGTTTGTCGGCATTACACTACGGCGACTTTACAACGGTATTTGCGCCGCTGCTTCTTTGCTAATAAACCAATTAGTCCGTAGAGTTAATTTTTATGATAAAAGTAATGTGGCATGATTTATCGATTGCCTTAGCTTTCTTATTTGAGGCCCTCCCCGTCTAAAGTCCTGTTTTAACCACAAGTCGTCACGTCAGACTCCATATATTATCCGAATTTATATCAGGAAACGAAAGTTCGGTAAACCCGCATTTTAATCTCCCGAATCGAAAAATGGCCGAAAAAGGTCTTGATTTTGCCCATTGGGCCGAATTAAACCTTAGTTATTCATTTTCAAGAAATTCAGATATACTAATTCTGTATTGATAACCGTCTGGACATTTGGTCCCTTGGTCGTCTTTGCCGTTCGGTTAAAGTCAACAATCATCAATGCGTCAACAGCAGAAAAGTTCGAGCACACAAATGGCGCAACCTTATTGGTGTTAAACTCTAGAAAGGTAAACACGCAAAAGGTTCATGCTACAGTGTGGTGTCACTTTGTTACATAACCCTAAGTAGACGTTTTACGTTTCGTTACAATATGTGTGCCGCGAAACGAATAACCAACGATTTATCTAATCGCTCGATTCGAAGAAATATGGTGCCGGTGATGTTTCACAGACGCCTGGATTCTGAAGTCATCGCTTTTACAGTGGCTTTACGTCAAATGGCAATTACGGCGAGCTATGCGATGGGATTTAAGCGCGCGACGGTATGCAGAAATTACAAATCCACAGCACCCATGGCTTGCAGGCAATCTGAAGACCCGCCACTTTGTAGCATTCGAAGGCACTTTGTAAAAAATAGTTAAGCCGTGAAGCAGAGCTCATCTCCATTCAAGCGTATGTGTGAAATGTCTCTCGTCGAGGAGGAGGGAATAAAAGAAAAGCAAAAATAAAATAAAGCAAAGCAGGAGAAGAGGCAAAATGAAAGCAAAACAGGCAGAAAATGCGACTTCGGAGGGAGAGGAGAGGGGAGGGGAAAAAAAAGGAAAGCAGTTGTTTTATTCATGGTTGGCGATATTATAGACTGAGAGAAAATCACATTATCGTAATGGGAAAGTTAGAGTTGCAAAGATGATGCCCTGAAGCCTACACGCTGATTGGGGTGTGATTGCTATCTGTATTTATATGTAGAAAGCAAAGTTCATTGCTAGTTCAAGATGGTGGCTGACTCAAGCTGTATCATGCTACATAATTCTTTTTTTTTTTTATTTATTTATTTAAAAAAAGAGGAGAAACGAGGAAAAGATTAGGAATTGTCGGGAGAATCTCGTTTCTTTTTTTCTGTTTTGGCAAGTTTTAAATAGCAAACGGTGAAGTTTTTCATTGGGCTTGTTTGGGCAGAAATCAGCATTTAACTGTAAAAGAAACAACGAATTAAGGCTACCTCCTACAAAGGCTAAATTAACTAGATTGCTGAAAGGCGATAGAGCTCTGCAGAACGGGGCGCGGAAAGGCACATTACACCATAGTTAACACATTCCTCTGAGTGCTTGCATCGGCTGGGGATGCAACGTTTTAACTCTTCAATTGTGAAGCGGTTCTCCGGGATCCTGCAAAGTTATGTCCATCTTAAGTATCAAACAGAAGAGCTGGTCACTCCCCAGTGAAATAAAGAGCTGATTTATTACTGGATCAAGGTGCTGCTTGATAAAGGTTCCAAGGGGAACTGAAACGTTGTGCTTTGGAACCTTTATTAGACCTGGTGCTGCTTGATAAAGGTTCCAAGAGGAACTGAAACGTTGCACTTTGGAACCTTTATCACACATGATGCTGCTTGATAAAAGTTCCAAGAGGAACTGAAACGTTTGCCTTTGGAACCTTTATCACACATGATGCTGCTTGATAAAGGTTCCAAGAGGAACTGAAACGTTGCACTTTGGAACCTTTATCAGACATGATGCTGCTTGATAAAGGTTCCAAGAGGAACTGAAACGTTGTACTTTGGAACCTTTATCATACATGATGCTGCTTGATAAAAGTTCCAAGAGGAACTGAAACGTTTGCCTTTGGAACCTTTATCACACATGATGCTGCTTGATAAAGGTTCCAAGAGGAACTGAAACGTTGCACTTTGGAACCTTTATCAGACATGATGCTGCTTGATAAAGGTTCCAAGAGGAACTGAAACGTTGCACTTTGAAACCTTTATCGGACATGATGCTGCTTGATAAAGGTTCCAAGAGGAACTGAAACATTGCACTTTGGAACCTTTATCACACATGATGCTGCTTGATAAAGGTTCCACAATGAACTGACGTGATGCACTTTGGAACCTTTATCCCACATGATGTTCCAAGAAGAACTAAAATGTTGCACTTTGGAACCTTGATCAAGAGTGATGCTGCTTGATAAAGGTTCTAAGAGGAACTGAAACGTTGCAATTTGGAACCTTTATCACACATGATGCTGCTTGATAAAAGTTCCAAGAGGAACTGAAACATTTGCCTTTGGAACCTTTATCACACATGATGCTGCTTGATAAAGGTTCCAAGAGGAACTGAAACGTTGCACTTTGGAACCTTTATCAGACATGATGCTGATTGATAAAGGTTCCAAGAGGAACTGAAACGTTGCAGTTTGAAACCTTTATCGGACATGATGCTGCTCGATAAAGGTTCCAAGAGGAACTGAAATGTTGCACTTTGAAACCTTTATCAAGGGTGATGCTGCTTGATTAAGGTTCCACGATGAACTGACACGATGCATTTTGGAACCTTTATCCCACATGATGTTCCAAGAAGAACTAAAATGTTGCACTTTGGAACCTTGATCAAGAGTGATGCTGCTTGATAAAGGTTCCAAGAGGAAGTTGTACTTTGTACTTTTGAATATTTATCATGCATGATGCTGCTTGATAAAGGTTCCAAGAAGAGCTGAAACGCTGCACTTTTCTCCAATAATAAATCAGTTCTCATGTTATCGCATTATGGAGTGATAATATTGGTTTCAGTTCAATATTAAGCTACTGCTGGGCTGCCTGCCTTGAATTGGCTGGAACCCTGGTATTTTGGTGTGATTTATATAGAATGCATGTGCTGTATCATTTTTTTCACTCCAAATTACATCTGTCTGGCATGGAGAGGGTTAATATTGCTTTACTTGCTAGGAACCCCTGAAATAAATGATAATGAGATTAGCGACCAGGATTCCTCATTGAAAGGGAGTGGGTGGGAAATAAACCTCATTAACCGGCTGGGTGCAGTAGAGGTAACATCACTGCTCTATAACTGTGGAGACACAGGTTCAAAGCCCAGCACGAGCACCTCTCCAGTGAGTTTCCTTGGGCAAGACACCTAACGGTACATACTTGCCACCCAGGACATACTTGAAAATGAGAGAAATCTCAATGTATCCTTCCTGGTAGAATACTTTCTCAAAAAAGAATATTGGATACATGCTTGTTGAATTTTATTAACCAGTGAAATGCCACAGGGTATATTTATTAAGATCATATTAATGGTGGAGGATTTTGAATTAAGTGACATCTCTGGTTCTTAAAATAGATGCATTACGTCTTAAAACAATAGGGGCCCTATTACAATCTTCACGCAAACGTTTGCACGCGCACAAAAACGCATTAACGCGAGGGGCAAAACCCTTGGCGCTGAACGTCGTATTACAATGTCAGCGCAACAAAGGCACGTAATCGTCTACCCCGGGTGAACCTGCGCGAACGCTGTGGGAGCTTACTGTACTTCGCGCGTCCTATACTTAACATTGTGAGCGCAAATGCGTTTGTGCGCTGGTACGCGGATGGTGTTACAATCTATGCGCAGGATTTAACGCATAGACGTTTGCGCGCATAAGTTTAGCAACTCCTAAAAGCTGGTGTTAATGGCAAATTCAACCTGGCTGAACCCACATACACCAGCCCAAAAAAAATAATTCAGCACAGTATAGTTACACATTCTACACATACCAAACCAATAAAATGGAGAAGTTGTGCGTGTATTTATTATTGCTGCAGCATATATGCGCAGATTGACTTTGACAGGCGCAAAAACTTAACGGGAGACAATGGTGGTTCTTAATTCTGATCACGTGAATCACGTGAAAAAACAGTCCGCACACTGATTTCTACGTGCAACGTTGCTGCGCGTGCGTTTTTTTGCGCGTCCGTTTTACGCGCGTTATCTTTTGACGGATGAAAAAACGCGCGAGGATTGTAATACCAACGTTGTTTTACACGCTTTAGGCTAGGGACAGATGAGCGCATTTTCTGCGGCCACCGTCAAAATGTACGTCGATGCGTGCGCACGCATTTTTTCACGGAATACGCTTAAGTGGTCAGACGATGCGCAATCTGGACGTATTTCATGACGATGGGGTGAAAAGAAGTCTAGGGAAATCCGGCTGTTTGAACGTTATGTTGGCCGCACACTAGCAGCGTCTGACATCTCCTAATCACGCACACACGCTGCTATGGCCGCAGCGCACTTTGTACGTCAGTAGCAGCGGTTTAACGTTCTCGAAAAAATGCGTTCATTTTCCACTTGCGTTGCGCGGCCGGACTTTTGTGCGACCGTACTTCGTATTTGGCCGTCATTGCCCGGCATCTGCTGCTAGTGCGGCCGTGATTAAGTGCGCCAGACGCCGTTCGCACTGCCTCAGTCTGACCCTAGCCTAAACGTTTAACGCTGCGTGCAAAAATTCACGCGTTCTGCATGCGTTTTTGCATGAAGAGTGTAATAGAGCCGTAGGTGTTGGGACAAAAGCTTTATGGATGCAAAGAATGTACTAGTATTTCTAAATCCCTATTAAAGCCAGCAAAAGATCAGCATTATCACTTTATATGTAGATTAATGCTGATGTCCTTATCTTCTTCAATACCGAGTGGTTTTCCATAAAACCACTGCAAGGACCCAGTAGATTTATGGAAAACCCACTTTCCATTGAAGGCAGTGTTATAATGCATGTATCGTTCATTCATACATTTAAGAGATAGCATCCTTATTTGACAGGCAGAGGGCTCCACCTGCTGGCCAAAAAAGCACTGCTACATGTACTATAGCACTGCTGGACCTACATGGTTCTGTAAAAAAACAAAAAACAACGAACTCCGTGCTGTTCAGCTTCAGCACCTCAGCAGACAAATATGAGGTGCTGAAAACTTGGGGGCCCATTCTAGAGCCCGTTTGCACTAAACAAAAGCACATTACATTACTCCAGAATATGACCTGATCGAGTCTGCTTGATATTAACCTCCAGCACAAGCTTTTGAAGATTTATTTATTTTTATTTATTTATTTATAAAGGATTTTATCAGGAAGGACACATTGAGATTTCTCTCGTTTTCAAGTAAGTCCTGGGTTCAAGAACATTGAAATGTTACAGAAATACAAAATAGTAAAATGCAAGATATTAACACAAGACCAAATATACAGATTAACAGAAAAATAAATATGTAGGAAATAAAGTCATTATGTCACATGTTTACAGGTGCATTCTGTATATAGTCACTATGTTACATGTTTACAGGTGCATTCTGTATATAGTCACTGTGTTACATGTTTACAGGTGCATTCTGTATATAGTCACTATGTTACATGTTTACAGGCGCATTCTATATATAGTCACTATGTTACATGTTTACAGGTGCATTCTGTATATAATCACTCTGTTACATGTTTACAGGTGCATTCTATATATAGTCACTATGTTACATGTTTACAGGTGCATTCTGTATATAGTCACTATGTTACATGTTTACAGGTGCATTCTATATATAGTCACTGTGTTACATGTTTACAGGTGCATTCTGTATATAGTCACTATGTTACATGTTTACAGGTGCATTCTATATATAGTCACTGTGTTACATGTTTACAGGTGCATTCTGTATATAGTCACCTTGTTACATGTTTACAGTTACATTCTGTATATAGTCACTATGTTACATGTTTACAGGTGCATTCTGTATATAGTCACTGTGTTACATGTTTACAGGTGCATTCTGTATTGAGGTATGTTAATAGGGAATTCTTAAGGGACTTTAGACTGGGGGAAGATTTGATGGTGTCTGGGAGGTTATTCCATAATTGCGGCGCTCTGTAGGAAAATGAGGATCGAGCCATTTTCTTTTTGTATTGTGGTATTGCAAGTAAGGCGCTGGTCCTGGATCGGAGGTTATAGGATGAGGGAACTGCTGGGGGAAGCAGTCTATTCAGGTAGGGTGGTAGCTTCCCAGAAAAGCTCTTAAACACCAGGTTGGAAAGGTGAAGAGTGCGTCTGGATTCCAGCGACGGCCAGTTTAGTTCTTTTAACATGTCACAATGGTGGGTCATGTAGTTACATTGTAGCACAAAGCGACAGAATGAGTTATACAATGTAGTAAGTTTATGAAGGTGTGTTTGCGGGGCGGCTGCATACACTACATCTCCGTATTCCATGGCTGGCATAAGCATTTGTTGTACAATCTGCTTTCTTACCGCGGGGCTCAGGCAGGATTTGTTTCTGTACAGGGCACCTAGTTTGGGGTAAAGTTTAGATGAGAGTTTTTCGATGTTCGGGCCAAAAGATAGATTTGGGTCTAACCACATACCTAGATATTTGAGAGAAGTGACTGTGGTCAGCGTGCCATTTGATTTTGTCCTGACACATAGATGGGGTGTTTGCAATGTGTAGTTTAGGTGCGGTTCCAAAAAGCATTGTAACAGTTTTGTCAGTATTTAGAAAAAGTTTGTTATCTTTGATCCACTTTTCTACCCCTGTGAATTGTTCTTGCAGCACGGCCTCCAGCTGTAGGAGATTTGGTTTGCTGGTATAGATTACAGTGTCGTCTGCGTACATGTGTACAGTTGAGTATACTCAGTTACAGGTATTTATAAAGCACCAACAAGTTCCGTAGCACTGTACAATAGGTGAGACAGAATAACAAATATACATACAAGTTAAACCCATTGGGCCGTATTACATTCTTCACGCTAAAATGGGGACGTTAAGTTGGATAATGTGCACCTGCAGGTTTTTCCTTAGCGTCCCCCTTTTAGCATGATATTACTGATCCAGCAGCCTGCCCCATAACGTGGCGCTAAGCCTGAGGAGGCTTGAGGCAGCACTAAGCACGAGCATCCCCTCCATGGAGTCCATAGGACTCATGTAGAGTAGCTAAACGATGGACGGGACGTTCGATAGCGCCTGTGCCGAACGATGGATTGGAGCTGCAAACGCATGCGCAGATCTAATCCATCAACTGCCTCTCTGAGACTGCTCGCTACAGCGATTGGTCTCAGAGAGGGTGATGTCAGCATGCTGTCTGTGTGACATCACTAGTCAATGATCTGGTGACCGGCAGCTGGGAAATTCAAAATCCCGGCTGCTAGTGATGCTGAGTGAGTGGAAGAAATTCCTCCACTTTCCTCATGATTTCTCCAGAATGGGGCAGGAGAGAGGAAGGGGGCGGACATCACACCCTGACCACTCTAACACAGTAAAGTGGTCAGGATGAATAATGTCCCTTTAAATGCCCCGCCATACAATGATCTGTTTTGGCTTCTGTGCAGTGAAGTAAAAGAATAGATTATGTCATGTCTGTGTATGACTATATAGGAAGGACCAGATCGCTGCCGGGCAGAGGTACGTGACATCTCATTTATTACATCAATTCCGTTACTACTGTAGATACTCGAGTATACCATTAGATTTTGGTGACAAAAATGTATCTTAAAATTGGAGTTGCGTTATATTCGAGCCATCTGCATCGCTAGTAAAAAAAAAAGTCTCCCGGAAGTTTCGGTAGTCTCGCTGAAGTGACTGCGGTCTCGCTGATGCTTGCAAACACTACAGGAACTCCCGGATTCAGGAGAGGTGGGATCCATCAAGGTCAGAGGGCACGCTTGGCTTAAGCCACTCTTTCACCACGCTCGCCTCCCCCGGCCATCTAATCGCTAGTAAAGAAGACAGGTGGCCGGCGGCTTCATACTTAGTAACAACTGCAATCATTCTAGAGCAGAGCACCCTGGCCTGGGGGGGAACCTGACTGTGTTAAGAGAACCTGGAAGGATCTTGTTTACCGGTACAGTAAAATTTTGTTCCTTACGTTATATTCGAGTCTTGAGCATTCTTGCATTTCCATAATAAATCTCTATCCATTGCGTTATATTTGGGTCGCTTTATACTCGAGTATCTACAGTTGCCCCCCAGTAGCTCACTCATGGATATATAGTGCCCCAGCAGCTCACACATGTATATATATTGCCCCCAGTAGCTCACTCAGATATATATTTCCCCCTGTAGCTCACTAATGTATATATATTGCCCCCAGTAGCTCTATTTATTTGCTTTGGATTGCGACGCAATGTAAACTCGAGCCGACGAAAGCGTCAGAGCTGGCGGGGCAGGACAGAAACATGCATGAGGATATTTTGCAGAATCTGGTTTGTTAAATCTCTTTTTAAAATACAACTTATAGTTCATAGTTGTATTAAACGACATAAAACTACATTGTAAAGCTGGGTAATGTCCCATCCCAAGACCAACTTTGAAATATTGGCTGCTCGCGAGTGTTAATCTGGTGCCGCTTTCAATTCTGCTTTGGTTTTATGGTTTACCAGTCTGTTAGGCTGACAATATGCACAGAGGGAGTTATATACTTGTCTCTGTTTATGTTTTGCTCATGCTGTTCATGTGGGAATATTTGTTTTTCCTTCCGTTATGTTTAAATGTTTACACCAGTTTGGATATTGATGAAATACATTGTCTCTGTCTTGGGGATCTTCCCCCCCCCCCGCATTTGTGTATTTATGCATTTTAATCTTTCCTTTTTTTTTTCTTTTTTCTTTCTCGCCGTGCACGAGCTTCAAGTATTAAAGTGAAACCGTCACGTGCCAGATCTAAGCACAATAGATTGCGGCATTGCGTGCCAGATTGTCCAGCCACAGCCAATCAAACGCCGCTATCAGCACTCACACTCATCACATGAGGGCGTGTGATGAGCGCAGCCTGTGATCCGGCGCCGGCTCTACCTGTCAATGTTATTGCGAACCAAACACCAGCTTTTAGCCCTAACTGGAAGAGAACCCCTCCCAAAACTTGTTTCTGCATCCGCCCTTGGCTCCAGATCCCTGCATCATGCCTCCTGCATTACAACAAGCATTCCCCATAAAGGGAAACTGCTGCCACCGTAATGAATGCACCTTAGCTTGTTTCGCACAGGTCTTCTATTTCATTTTTTTAAGCTGCAAAGTCCCTAGTATTTACACAAATGGGTCATGTGACAGGGATGATTTATTTTTTAATATTAAATCTAAATCTTGTCACTTTCCTAAAAGGCGCCGCTTGCAAAAACCCTTATTATATACACAAGAATTGCCAATAGTTTCAGGGTTGGATATAGGGTTAGGGTTATTGTAGGTTTAGGATTATGGCTACTTTAGGGGTAAGGGTACTTTTTGGGTTAGGGTTACTTTTAGTTTTAGGTTTAAAGTTGCTGCTAGGGCTGGATAAGGCTAGGGTCAGACGAAAGCAGTTTTAACGTGCGTTTAGACGCACGAAATCACGGCCGTACTAGCAGCAAATGACGTCCAATGCAGGGGAACATACGAAGAACGGCCGCACGAAAGTTCGTCCGCGCAACGCAAGTGGCAAACGAACGCATTTTTTCTAGAACGTCAAACCGCTAGTACTGACGTACAGAGTGCGCTGCGTCCGCATAGCGGCGTGTTTGCGTGATTGGGAGACGTCAGACGCTGCTAATGTCCGGCCAACATAACGTCCAGACGCAAAAGTGTTTTATTGATGATCCGTACAAAATCACGGACGAAAATGCGCATCGTATGACCGCTATTGCATATTCCGTGAAAAAATACGTCCATTCGTTCAAACGCACTTTTTCACGGACAACGTGAAAAATGCGTTCGTCTGACCCTAGCCTTACATTTAGGCTCAGGGTTGATTTCAGGATTAAGGTTTAAATTGCTGATAGGGCTAGGGTTACTTTTAGCATTAGGGTTACTGTTAGGGCTAGGGTTACTTTAAGGTTTAGGGTTACTGTTAGGGCTAGGGTTATTTTAAGGTTTAGGGTTACTGTTAGGGCTAGGGTTACTTTAAGCATTAGGGTTACTGTTAGGGCTAGGGTTACTTTTAGCATTAGGGTTACTGTTAGGGCTAGGGTTATTTTAAGGTTTAGGGTTACTGTTAGGGCTAGGGTTACTTTAAGGTTTAGGGTTACTGTTAGGGCTAGGGTTACTTTAAGGTTTAGGGTTACTGTTAGGGCTAGGGTTACTTTAAGGGTTAGGGTTGCTGTTAGGGCTAGGGTTACTTTAAGGTTTAGGGTTAGTGTTAGGGCTAGGGTTATTTTAAGGTTTAGGGATACTGTTAGGACTAGGGTTACTTTAAGAGTTAGGGTTACTGTTAGGGCTAGGGTTACTTTAAGGTTTGGGGTTACTGTTAGGGCTAGGGTTATGTTAAGGTTTAGGGTTACTGTTAGGGCTAGGGTTACTTTTAGCATTAGGGTTACTGTTAGGGCTAGGGTCATTTTAAGGTTTAGGGTTACTGTTAGGGCTAGGGTTATTTTAAGGTTTAGGGTTAGTGTTAGGGCTAGGGTTACTTTAAGGGTTAGGGTTATGTTTGGGCTAGGGTTATTTTAAGGTTTAGGGTTACTTTTAGCATTAGGGTTACTGTTAGGGCTAGGTTACTTTAAGGGTTAGGCTTATGTTTGGGCTAGGATTACTTTAAAGGTTAGGGTTAATGTTAAGGCTAGGGTTTTTTTAAGGTTTAGGGTTATTGTTGCCCTCTCGTTCCCCGCACTTCCCTGCACTTTGGGGGGATTACAGTTTGTCACCCTGCAGTGTATTCAGCATTCAACGCAGGGTCCCCATAGACAGGGAAAACTCGCCGCAAACCTGAATAAAACACTCACCGAAAACCTGCAAAAAACGCTGTAAAAAACACGCTGAACACGCCAGAAAAAGCTGCCGAGCTGCTGATCACAGCACAAAGCAGCCACAGGAAAAATCCGACAAGCTGATGAACGAGATGAGAAAAAAAAAGTGTCAGAATTGAAACGCTGTTTGCAAAAAAATCTACTGAACGAAAATGTCTGGAATTTACATATAAGGTTCTTGGAATGATAATAAAAAGGTCTGTTACAGAAAAAAGAAAAAACGATTTAAAAAAAACAGAAAAAAAATTGCAAAAAAAATGCCTAAAAGATCCTAAAAAATCTATAAGTAAAGAGACTTTTTGCTGCAGATTAAAACAATAAATGGTTTATTAGATATTGCATTAAAACGGGAATATTTTTAACATTGAAACCTATGGGATTCTCTTGAATAAACCTGTCGAATGAAACCACCGAACAACAGGGCACTTCGGCAACTTTTCACTGCTGTATGGTGTCTCTCAATAGATTAACCATTGCTTCCCTATGGGGGATTTCACTGCCCTCGAACAGGCACTGTACTTACTGGCAATTTGCCAAAATTTGGCGAACTGGCTGCTCTCTGAAGAGCCGAATGGCCCCCGAAATGTTACCGTACACTGAATTTCAAGATGTCACCCAAGATGTCAGCCCGCACCGGGAGGCCACAGCGATCGGCCGTAATCCTGGCTGATCGAGGCTGCAATGGGAGGACGCGCGGAAATGGTTAATCAGGCGATTCCCATAGGTTTCAATGTTAACAATATTCCCGTTTTGATCCAATATCTAATAAACCGTTTATTCTTTTAATTTGCAGCAAAAAGTTTCTTTATTTACTTATTTTTTTAGGACTTTTTAGGCATTTTTCAGGATTTATTAGGCAAAAGTTGTTTTTTTGCAAAAAAAATTTAATAAGGTTTTTTTTCTTTTTTTATGTAACAGACCTTATTATTATCATTCATAGGACATATATAGGATATATGTAAATTCCAGACACTTTTGACCAGTAGATTCTTTGCAAATAGCGTTTGAAATTTGAAACTTTCAATTGTTTTGTTTTTTTGTTATATTACCCCTTTCTGTCGGCTTGTTGGCTTTTTCCGTCGATTGGTCGACTCTGTGTTCGGTGGATCATCGGCTTTTATTGGATGTGTTCGGCGGGTTTGCAGCGGATCGTTGGGCACATTCGGTGGGTTTTCTGTGGTGTTTTCAGATCGATTCAATGTTTCGAATCGATTTGATGTTTCGAATCGTATCGGTGGGTGCGTTCGGTGGATTTTCTGCGGGATTTTAGTGATTTTTCGTATTCGTTCGGCGGATTTTCCCTGCACTTCGGGGACCCTGCAGTGAATTCACCGCAGGGTCGGGGAACGAGAGAGCACTGAAATGTCGGTGACATTTTGGTGCTCTCTGAATAACCCCCTCTTATTTTAAACTCTAGGGCAGGGATCTCAAACTCTGGCCCTCCAGGTGTTTCTGAACTACAACTCTCAAGATTCTCCGGCCATTAGGGATGTGCGTTTCGGAATTTCGTAATTTTCACGAAATTTCCCGATTCGTGTCTTCGGATTCGGTCGAATTTCCGAATCGGATCGGACCCGAAAACCGATAGATCCGAAAAGTTTT
Organism: Leptobrachium leishanense; assembly: GCA_009667805.1. Classification (NCBI taxonomy): domain Eukaryota; kingdom Metazoa; phylum Chordata; class Amphibia; order Anura; family Megophryidae; genus Leptobrachium; species Leptobrachium leishanense. The sequence goes on along the minus strand of CM019068.1, from coordinate 23,888,396 downwards.
CCGAGCCGAAACGAAAAATTTCGGAATTTTCGAATGGACTTGAAATGTATCAAATCGAAATTTATTTTTGCTCTATTCATGATTTCGGTTCCATTCGTGATTTCGGTTCCATTTCGGTAATTCTGGAAATCGTATATTTAACTATTATCGGTTATATCGCTGATTCTGTAAATTTTGTATTTATAAATGCGTATCACTTGTTTCTTGTGGCATTCTGGTCAGTTTAGCGTTTTTTAAATCGTTTTGTTCATTTTTTTTGTTCCTTGGCTTTCATACCGTTTTAATATGATTAAAAAAAGTTGTGAAATATATATTCAATTATTCATAAGAAAAAAAGGATCTTTATTTAATAAAAAAAAACACGATAGAATCGCCAGAATTATCGTAGACACTTTGAAACGAGGAGAACAGACGTTCCGAAAAAACGGAAATTTCCGAAATTTCCGAAAAGTCGATACAAAAAACGAGCAAAGTGACACGAAAATACGAAAAATGGTCGATATTCCGAAAAAAAAGTACACAAAAAACGAACCGAACCGAATCGAAACAGAAATCGGTCGAAACGAGCCGAACCGAAAAGTTTAAACATCCGAACAAATCGAATCGAACCGAAAAAAAAATCGGTGCACAAGCCTACCGGCCATATATTGCTTTCAAAGGATCCTGGGAATTGTAGGCCATGAATATCTAAGAGGGGCAGAGTTTAGCATCCCTGCTGTAAGGACTATTCGTGAAATAGTTGTGCTACAAGTTGCTTATGATGCAAAATGCCTCCTTTAAATATTTTTTACTTCTCCCCAGGTACTGACCGGCTAATTACAGATCTGTAGACGTTACAAAGATGGGTTTTGCTGTCATGACAGAGCGTATACATCATTTATCTACAGTTCCTGTACTTGTTAATTTCAGCCGCTCAAACAGGAGAGCTGTCTCTTAGGAACACCTAATAACACGATGAGAGAACTATCGATCGGCCTTTGTGATTACTGTCAGTGGAGGAAATGGAAAAGGTGTGTTTTGTTCCGAGCGCGCAGAGATTTCACATAAAATAAATGATGATGTTGCGATGCGGATTATGCTACGAAGAAACAAACGAAACACACAATTAGCCGGATAAGGTTACTTTAAAACACCTGCAGAACAGGTTCATTAAATATTAAGGGCGCTATCAGCCGGTGTGAGTTAACCCTAGCGTCAGCCTGGTTTCGCGTCAGCGCCGGGTAAATTCAATCTAGCGCCGGACCAACAGATTGTTTGCCTCTCGCTACATAGGCAAAAACCACTTAGCGCGCGTTAATTAACGATTCGTAGCGGGAGCTTACTGTACTTACAGCGTCCTTTACTTAACACGGGCAGCGCTACAGAGCACTTTCGTTATTCTAACTAACAGATCGTTTGGTCCCGGCGATAATGTTAACGCTGACGCTAATCGCAAAAATTTACCAACTGCTCAACCCTGGTGTTAACTGACGGAATGTCACGTTCATCGGTTAGGGTTAAGGTGGAACCCAGTAGGTAGTATCAGAATGCAGGATTCACGGTACAAATAGGGGAGATCCAGAAGAGTAGTCGTTAGTCAAGCCAAGGTTCAGATTTAGGAGATTGGTTCTTTCGAGGAGAGACACTCCGGGTCTATAGGGATAGATCAGGAGGAAGGTAAAGGAGCTTCTTACTGGAACCAATGTAGAGCAATTGTGAAGCAATGTAAAGCAGTGAGCTCTGGCTTTATATAGTGGATGGGGTAGAGGTGAACACGCCTCCACAACAGCTGCCGCCCCCATCCCCAACTATTGGAGAACGGCCCGTGAGCCCTCTCCCTGATCCCAGCAGATCCGCGGCTCCTCCCCTCGGCCTCCACTGACCCTCCAATCAGGGGCATGACCAACCCTCTGGCGCCATCTTGCCCTAATCCTCCCGGCTGGCGTCCTGCGTGGTTACTGGACGCAGCATCGCGGGCAAGCCGCCGCACCATGCCGACCACAGGACACTGCCGGAGGGAAAGGACCTTCCGGACTCGAGGTTCAGTGGACCCAAGACCCGGACGGTGCCGAGGAGGAACGACTTGCCAACCCGCAGATCACGAGGGGGTGCCCGAGGCCGGGCATGGACCGGAGCGGCCGCCGGTGAGTCATGACACGGAAAAGGAAGAAAAGACAAATGACAGCAAAAGTCGTTGCCCAAAATTAACAGGCAATTCTCAGGCGATTGAAAGGAATGCGGCGCAGGTGACTCTCGGCTCGCTGGATGTAGTTTACGTGTAAAAGATGCATTGTATGGTTAAACCGGCGCGCTGCGGGGAAACGTGAGAAGATACATTGTATAGGAAAACTTGCCGTGTGCGAAGCCCAATGGATTCAATGTACAAAGTATTATTGTTTTTATTCAATATCTTATAAACCATATTTTCTTTCAATCTGCAGCAAAAAGTCTCTTTATGTATGTATTTTTTAGGATCTTTTAGGCATTTTTCGAAATTCTTGCGGCAACCTTTTTTCCATTTTTATCTAAATAGCGTTTTTTCTTTTTTCTGTAACATACATTTTTATTATCATTTATTGGATCTTATGTGTAAATTCCAGAAATTTTCCTTCACTAGTTTTTTTGCAAACAGCGTTTCAATTTTGATACTTTCAATCGTTTTTTTTTTTTTTTACCCCGTTCTCCGGCTCATCTGCTTTTTCCGATGGCTTGCAAGCGCTGTGTTCTATGGATTGTTGGCTTTTTCCGGACGTGTTCGGAGTGTACTTTGGGGAGGTTCCAGGTGATCCGATACTTCGGATCGTATCTGCTGTCCTTTTTTCAGCCGATTTTCGGAAGATTTCCGGTGGGTTTATGGCAGGTTTTCCCTGCGATCTAGGGACCTGGCGGTGAATGTTGAAGTCACCGCAGGGTCAGGAAATTAGATTACCCGAAGTGCGGAGAACAAAAGAGCACTGGAATGTCGACGACATCTCAGTGTTCTGTGAATAACCTCTAAAGTGTGTGAAGGTGATGTTAAAGGGACACTTTAGTCATACTGACTATTTTATAGTTATGGAGTAGTGCCCCTGCCCTTCCCTGCCCCCCACAATCTGGCAGTAACGCTGGTTGAAGTGGAGGAGTTTCCTCCACCCCACCCACTGTCACTAGCAGCTGGGATTTTGAATTTCCCGCCTGCCAGTCACCGGATCGGTCACTAGTGATGCTACACACAGAGAGCGGCCAACGTCACCCTCTGAGACCAATCACTGTAGCGAGCGTTCTCAGAGAGGCAGTCAACGGATCAGATCTGTGCATGCGCGTGCAGCTCCGACCCATCGCTCTGCGCAGGCGTTGTGGAACTTGTGTACATAAAGTGTGCAAGTCCTGTAGCGCTGCGCTATTTGCATTTCCTATGCTACGCATGTTGTGTGTGAGCGCAAATTGCACAGAAATGTTTCAGGGACTTCCGGGTTCAGGAGTCCCTGAGCTGAAGAGGAGGAGCAGCGCGCGCGGAGGGACAAAAGGTGAGTAAAATCACCTAAAAATAGAAAACAAAATGAAACAATAATTAGTCAGTGGCCGTCAGCAGGATCTGCCCAAATATCTAAGGGCAAAAAAAAGGGAACTAATAGACTATCCCTTTAAGAGTGAGATGACAACGGTCGCAGGAATTTGGTTAGAATAGTACCCACATATTTTTAGGACTTATCCTTTGATCGTAAACACTTTTTGTATACATCATGACACGTTGTATCTTTCATCCAAACCTGCTTTTAATTTATAACAATTTGTAGCGATTTGGGGAGGAATAGATGAAAGTGATGACATCTTCCCGTTGTGTTTTGAAGTAAGCAGAAGCGTCTGCTCTCTCCGGAGTCACTTTTCCAGAGTTTAACCAGAATCAGCAGCTTTTGTCACCTGCTGCTACCTGTTTTTAGTCATGTTCACTAAATCTGTTTTAACCCACAGATGTGTGATTAAACAGGCAGAAGTTGAGCGGAGGATCTCTGCTTAGTTGTCCCCTTATGGCTTGATGTGCAGCTACTGCAGCTGGAGCAAGGCTCCCTCGGGTGTGCTGCTGACACGAGTACTTCTCTCTCTCTCTCCTGTTCTGCGCTCTGTATAATCAGTGTTAAAAAATTAGTTTAAAAAAGGGAATTTCCTCCAACTTCAGACAATCCAAACTCCGCTAAATTAACCTTCCGAGTACCAGATCACCGATTTCAGCAAACGGCTGACGTATAGAAAGGGGAAGGTCCTGCTCGTCTCGTTTTCTTCTTCCTCGCGCCGTCCTCTAATCAGAGATCTTAAGTGAGCTTTAATAAAGAAAGAGAATTTGTTTTTGTTTTGCTTTTTTTATTTATTATTTACTTGTATTTCTGATTTTATATTCATACGCAACGTTACGTTACCTTCAACCCAACAGAGACCTATTTTTATTGTCCGGGATGCCAGAGGAATCATGATCTGGTATTAGAAAGGATTACCTGAAGCTGTAGCTGCTGCAGCGCTTCTTTGTATATGATCATGCCATTGCGCTGATGAATACAGAGAAATCATAATTCCTAAGTACTCAGGCAATGGGAAGATCCTTATAGACATTTTTTTGTAAAAATGCTTCTGAGTAGCAAAGCATTTCCAATATACTGTATCTGACCAATGGGAACCGAAGGGGCTATTCAACGACTTTTGCCACCGAATCGCACCGAATGGAGAATTTCCCTGTACGGTGCAACTTCGTGGCCATTCGGCTTTTCAGAAAGCTGTCAATTCGATAAATATTGGTGAATTGCACGCAAAATACAGTACAGTTCGGCAGCAGTGAAATCCCCATGGAGAAGTAATGCCGAACAGCCCCGAAACGTTGGCGAAATGATTTTCAGTGGTTTCGTACGACAGGTTTAAACAGACGAATCTCATAGGTTTCAATGTAAAAAAAAATCCATGTTTTTAGCAATTTTTTATTCAACTGTTTTCATTTGCAGCAAAAAGTATCTTTATTAAATTATTTTTTAGAATTATTTAGGCATTTTCTGGATTTTTAGGTGAAATTCTTGGTTACGATATTTTATATTTTAAGTGGCGTTTATTTTTTTATTCTGGTCCTTTTTATTGTTATTCATAGGACCTTATATATTATTTCCATGCATTTTCATGCATTATTTTTGTTTAAAACGCCTTTTAAAAATTGCAGGGTGTTTTTTTTTTTTTTTACCCCATTCTGCTGCTGGTCAGCTTTTTTAGCCGGCTGATCATAGGTATTCAGTGGTCTGCGGCTGCATTCGGCGGTTTATCGGATGCGTTTGGTGATTTTTCAGCGGCATTCCGCGGTTTATCGGATGCGTTTGGTGATTTCTCAGCGGCATTCCACGTTTTATCGGATGCGTTTGGTGATTTTTCAGCGGCATTCCGTGGTTTATCGGATGTGTTTGGTGATTTTTCAGCGGCATTTCGTGGTTTATCGGATGCGTTTGGTGATTTTTCAGTGGCATTCCGCGGTTTATCAGATGCCTTTGGTGATTTTCTGTGGTTTATCGGATGCGTTTGGTGATTTTTCAGCGGCATTCTGCGGTTTATCAGATGCCTTTGGTGATTTTCTGTGGTTTATCGGATGCGTTTGGTGAGTTTTCAGCACATTCCACGTTTTATCGGATGCGTTTGGTGATTTTTCAGTGGCATTCCGCGGTTTATCAGATGCCTTTGGTGATTTTCTGTGGTTTATCGGATGCGTTTGGTGATTTTTCAGCGGCATTCCGCGGTTTATCGGATGCGTTTGGTGATTTTTCAGTGGCATTCTGCGGTTTATCAGATGCCTTTGGTGATTTTCTGTGGTTTATCGGATGCGTTTGGTGATTTCTCAGCGGCATTCCACGGTTTATCGGATGCGTTTGGTGATTTTTCAGCGACATTCCACATTTTATCGGATGCGTTTGGTGATTTTTCAGCGACATTCCGCGGTTTATCGGATGCGTTTGTTGATTTTTCAGTGGCATTCCGCGGTTTATCAGATGCCTTTGGTGATTTTCTGTGGTTTATCGGATGCGTTTGGTGATTTTTCAGTGGCATTCCGCGGTTTATCGGATGCGTTTGGTGAGTTTTCAGCAACATTCCACGTTTTATCGGATGCGTTTGGTGATTTTTCAGTGGCATTCCGCGGTTTATCGGATGCGTTTGTTGATTTTTCAGTGGCATTCCGCGGTTTATCAGATGCCTTTGGTGATTTTCTGTGGTTTATCGGATGCGTTTGGTGATTTTTCAGTGGCATTCCGCGGTTTATCGGATGCGTTTGGTGAGTTTTCAGCAACATTCCACGTTTTATCGGATGCGTTTGGTGATTTTTCAGCGACATTTGCGGTTTATCGGATGCGTTTGGTGATTTTTCAGCGGCATTCCGCGGTTTATCGGATGCGTTTGGTGATTTTTCAGTGGCATTCCGCGGTTTATCAGATGCCTTTGGTGATTTTCTGTGGTTTATCGGATGCGTTTGGTGATTTCTCAGCGGCATTCCGCTGTTTATCGGATGCGTTCGGTGATTTTTTTGCATTATATTGATGCATTCGGCAGGTTTATTGGTGGCGTTCAGCGAGTTCATTCATCGTCTTCGGGGACCCTGTGGTGAATGCTGAATTCACCGCAGGGTCAGCGAATTTGGCTTGCCAAAGTGCGCCGAATGAATAACCCCTTAAATTCCTGCTAAAAAAGTCAGGGGAACGGCGTTTCAAGGCATCCCCTTTCAATTTGACCCTTGTACTGCACCCTGTACAGTAGATACCATGATCTGCTGTGTGTAAAATATATTTCGCATATTCTGAATATCTCCTGAAAATATGACTATTCTCCTACGCTTTATTTAAAGACACATTATGGTCTCTTCACAAAGTACCGAAACCGGGATAAATTTCGGTGCATTGTGTTTTGCTGCATTTGAGCGATTCTCTTTAGTGAATGGTCACTGTATTTTCCCGAAATTGGAGTCACAGAAGCAGTTATCGGACATCGGTGGAAAAAATTGAATTGCACCAATAACCGCCAAATTAGCATCGGCAAATTCTGCCGACCTGAAAAAAACAAAAGTCTCGTTTTCTCCTAATAATCAATAAAATATTGTAAAAATGTGTTGAAATAACAAAAAGTCCTTTAAATAATAATCAAAAGGTCTGTTACAAAATCAGAAAGTGTTTTAAAAATAATGAAAAGGTCTGTTACAAAATAAAAAAGTGTTTTAAATAATAATAAAAAGGTGTGTTACAAAATAAAAAAGTGTTTTAAAAATAATGAAAATGTCTGTTACAAAATAAAAAAGTGTTTTAAATAATAATAAAAAGGTGCGTTACAAAATAAAAAAGTGTTTTAAAAAAATAAGAAAAACAAAAATGTTGTCTAAAAAAACCAAAAAATACAAAAAGGCTTTTCTAAAAAAATAAAAAAAAAATCTTGCTGAAAATGAAAAGAACAGTCTTTAAGAAATTTAAAAAAGAGATGTTATACTTTTACATTGAATCTGTGGGAATCAACTGTTTAAACCTGTCCAATTGAAATACCGAAAATCAGGGCAGTTCGCCGGAATTTCGGTGCAATTCAGCATTCTGTGGATAGAAGAGACGATAGTCTTCAATTGAGGCAATTTCGGTGCCGGTGAATTGCACTGTATTTTGCTGTAAATTCGCCTGTATTTGGCAAATTGACAGCTTAGTGAATAAGCAGAAATTCACAGTTCTGTGCCAGATTCGAACCTTAGTGAATAACCCCCAAAGTTATCATTATTAGGCCAGGGTCAGACGAGTGTCTTTGAGAGTGGAGGGAACCTCCGTGAGTCCAGAGTCCACCTCTGGCCACCTCGCTGGGTGCAGTTAGTACGCTCAGCGCTGTAAGGCTCCATCCTCCTATGGAGAACCGCGCTTTGCAGCCCCGTCCAACGCGCATCTACGGAGGTTTTCTGCATGTCCGCTTGTAGCGTGCGCAATTCGTGCGCGCGCTACAGCGTGTTACTGGCCCTGATGAAGCGTCACAATGCTGCGACGGACGCCGGGAGGCAAGTCAGTATGGGCGCACCTAGTGCGCTCGTCTGACCCCGGCCTAATTCATCATAATATTGTCATTGGAGTTGCTACAAAGTAACACGGTTTTAGTTCTTGTTCTAGTTATAATGTTGCCTCTTCTTCGTCAATATTCTGGTACAGGCTGAGTGATAGTTGGCGTTAGAGTGCAAGAAACGCTGGAGATTTCCAGGTTAACTAACCCTTGATCATTATAGCCCCAAACCCATAGCAGGCAATAAACAGTTTGCAATTTAATTTATTGTGTTCGCAACAAAGAGACACAATGCAGTTTGCTAAGGTTCAGTGTTAGCTGACACACGATCTTACCCCGGCGCTGCAATTTCACAGAAGTCAGTAATGTGACGGCGCACAGGCGCTCAGGAGGGACGGCGGGAGATGTGTGTTTAATGATTTAATATTAGTATCTGTTATTTGTCTCTCAAAACAAGGACGGCGCGATCCTTAATGCTGGCATTGCACCTGTGATATGGAAGCCAGAAGAATCTGGAAAACGAATCATTTCTTTAAAGGGATAAGATTATAAATCAATGTAGTCATATCCAGTGAATTCCAATAATATAAAGGGATAAAAAAGTACCGTTGTTAGCATTGAACACTAGCAGGTGAACAATGGCGAACAACGCTTAACCCCACAGTGACCAGGCGGTTTTACCATTGTCTGTCCGAAAGTACCCACTGCTGTTTTTACATTTCTGCGCTGTTTGTGTTTAGCTCTAATTTTCCTCTTACTCGTTTATGCAACCCACACATATTATATACAGTTTTTCTCGCCATTAAATGGACTTTCTAAAGATACCATTATTTTCATCATATCCTAGAATTTACTATAAAAACTTTTATGAAATATGATGAAAAAACGGATAAAACACACTTATTAGAACTTTGTTCCCAGAAATCTACAACCGCCAAAAAAAGACCCCGGCTAAAAAGTTTCTAAATTTTGTCCTAAGATTAGAAATACAAAATTTTTACATGTTTTTGCTTGTTAACCCCTTCACTGCAGAGCCATTTTACCTGTGTGTGCTGAACTCATTTTGACCATTATGTACTCATCATGTTTAGACACAATTTGAAGTCCTATTTCATTATACCCCCAGACAAAACAAAACAAAACATGTTTTTATTCTTTTTTTTTTTTTTTTTCACCAGACATCGTTATGTTTGGTATCATTGGAAAGACCATGCTCTGGGCCAGCACTGGACAGCTAGTGGTTAATTGCCCAACTGGCACATGCGCAACGACGTCAGTAGGCAGGGGGAGGCTTGACTGACATCCAAGATGTCAGCCACCTCCGGGACAAATCCGCGATAGATTGCGCCGCACCACAGACCGGCGCGTAAGGGGTTAAAAAGGGGCATCTCCTCCAGCAATGCCTCAGTTTTTTTTAGTTTTTTTTAGCCATTTGGGAGGGAGAGAGGTCCAAAGCACTTGCATTGTGTGGGATATATGTAAATCACATCCCCGGGAGGAACCATTAAATGTTGATAGCCCACTATCAGACCTCCTCCAGCTGCCATGTCTTATTTAGGTAGCATTGACAACACACTAGATCCCCAACAGCTTTGTCTAAACATTCCCTCCATTCCGTCCCTTTGCCTCTTCACTATTGATTTTACATTTACCACAGCTGTAAAGTGAAACTTCTTCTAAAATGTTGGTAAATGTTGCATCATGGGAAAAAAAACACAAAATGAAAACAGGAGTTAAAAACATCACTTTAGTTTTTCCTTTTTAAATTAAATTACTTCAAATAAAGAAAAAAAACAGAAGCATGTGTTTTATAAGGTGTAATTGTTTGTGATGTACAAGTAATCTAGTTACAGATTATGTTAGAGGTAGTGGCCCTTTAAATGTATCTTTTATGGTTAATTACCTAATATATACATATATACACACAGGGTAGATTCAAAAAGTCACCGCACGTTCGGTGACTTTTCGTTCTCTTCAATTCGGTTCCTTTTGCCGATCCCATTTCGGCGGCCCTGCGGTGTATTCAGCAAACACCACAGGGTCCCCGAATTGCAGGGAAAGGCTGCCGCAAACCTGTCGAAAACTAACCGCAAAACCTGCCGAATGCACGCCGAAAACCCGCAAAAACATCTGGATTAACATGCCGAAAGCCACGGAAAAACCCGAGCAGGAGCCGATCGCAGCCGCCGGAAAAAGCCGACACCGCAGAAGAGGCAGTGAATAAATTAGCAAAACAGTTTGCATGAATGTTTGAAAAGTGAAACGCTGTTTGCAAAGAAACTACTGAGCGAAAATGTCTGAAATTTACACATGATCCAATGAATGATAATAAAAAGGCTGTTACAGAAAAAATAAGTAAACTTAAAAAAAAAAATAATAATCCAGAAAAATGCTTAAAATATCCTAAAAAAATCTATAGATAAAGAGACTCTCTACTGCAGAATTTTATAATCAACGGTTTATTAGATATTGAATTAAAACGGGAATATTTTTAACAAGGAAGCCTATGGGATTCTCCTGAATAAACCTGCCGAATTAAACCACCGAATGGCAGGGCATTTCGGGAACCTTTCACTGCTGGTTTGTGTTCTCTGAATAGCCGAAGCAGTGCTTTTTTATGGGGATTCACTGCCCTCGAACAGGCACCGAACAGGCACCGTATGTGCAGGCAATTCGCCAGGATTTTGGCGAATTGCCTGCTCTCTGGATAGCCGAATGGGCAAGAAAGGTAACCGAACGCTGATTTTCAGCGTTCGGTTACCTTTCTCAAGCAACTCGGATCTCTTTGAATTACCCTGATAATGTTCTTGAACTCAGGACATACTTGAAAATGAGAGAATCTCAATGTATCCTTCCTGGTAAAATACTTTATAAATAAATAAAATAGTTTTGAGTTCAGTTTCATTATATGTTAGAAAACATTCATCTCTTTTATTTGCTCAATTGCCTATTTATTTTCCGAAAAAGAAATCTGCTCATTTCAGTGCTTTACACGGGCTAAAAAAAAAACCAAGCATGTAATTAAAACCGTGATAAACTCATGCTTTCTACTCATTAATTTTCCTCTATTGATTTGTATTAGCTAATTCTGCGCCATCTATGACAGCTGTCTGATAAGGGAGGAAAAATGCCAATGCGTATTACATAATCCCGCGTTTGCATCATCCAGCGTATATTGTCTAAGGCCTCAAACCCTTTATAGGATCATGACCTCACAAGGCGATCAATATATCCAATTCTGAGCAATAGCCGGGATCATAAAAGCTACAAATGTCTAGTGTCGATGAAAGCGGCCCTGGAGATTAAGGATTTTTTTATGTCACTTATTTATTATGTGTTTTCATATTCCCTTCAGAGAAACCATGAAAAAAAAACCCAGAAAATAAGTTAATTTAAGGTGATATCGATTTTAAACTAATTAGACATTCAACACTTCATAACTGATAACATATAAATATTTATAATATGATGCTCAGAATCTCATTGTATTCTTACCAGAAGACCAAATAAAAATTGTCCCATTTTTTTGTGCATTAACTGTTAAAATGTCGTCCCTTGTGATTTGACAACAGGATGTCAAGCCTGAAAAATGACTCACGAGCAGCCGAAACGTTGCCGCTTAGTGTGCCTCCAATAAACTTGCCCTAAGAGAAGAGGATGAATTCCCCATCCCTTCCTTCCTTTGTACAGGTTTGGAACTGACAGTGTGTGTTTGTACGTGTCGGTGTTTGTGTCAGTTTGTGTTTTAGGTGACAGTATGTGTCTGCAGAGGGTGTCTGTGCGTGAGTTGGTCTGTATATATGTGTTTGTGTCTTGGCACAGGTGAGTGACGCTATGTGTCTCAGTTAAGGTCTTTGTCATTGTCTGTGTAGTATCATTGCCAATGTCTTTGTGTCTGTTTCATTATGTTTCTGCCCCAGTCTGCATCAGGCATTGTCTATGTAAGTCTTTGCACAACTCAGTGTTTTTTGTCATTGTCAGTATCTTTGTGTCAATATCTGTGCATGTTTTTCAGTGTTTCTTTGTGTCTTTGTCATTGTCTGTGTGTCTTTGTGTCTGCCCATTTCTGAGTGTATCAGCCACAGTCTACATCATGCAGTATCTCTGTAAGTCTTTGCACAACTCAGTGTGTTTGTCGTTGTCAGTATCAGTGCATGTTTTTCAGTATATCTACATGTCATTGCCTGTATGTCGTTGTCAGTATCTTTGTGTCTGCCCATTTCAGTGTGTTTCTGCCCCAGTCTGCATCTTGCAGTGTCTCTATACTGTAAGTCTTTGCACCTGACAGTGTGTTTGTCAATGTCAGTATCTTTTGTGTACGTATCATTGTCTTTGAGTCTGCCTTTTTATGTGTGTTTCTGCCCCAGTCTGTATATCTTGCATTGTCTCTGTAGGTCTTTGCATCTTTTAGTGTGTTTGTCATTTGTCAGTATGTTTGTGTCAGTTTCTGTGCATGTCTTTCAGTGTCTCTGTGTGTCTTTTTCATTGTCTGTGTGTCTTTGTCAGTATAGCTGCAAAGGTCTAAATAAAAGGCATGCTTCATACAGATGTCTTTTTGCTCTTTATTTTGTCACTCTCTTTTAGTTGACAGTGACACTGAAAACTACAAGAAATAAAACCAAATAATGTTCAAAATATGCATAAACACAGTGCTTTTCAAGTCTCTCATGCAAAATGAACACATCTTTCTAACAGAAATATGATAAATCCAGGTACATCATTAACAGATCACATTGTACATGTTAAGGGATATAAAAACAACATTATAGACAATAATAAACAAATACAGTGGTAAATTACTGTGTGCGCCTCTAGACCACATACAGATAAGTTCTTTTGAGGAGTTATACAACACACTGCTTTCCTCCAGCAGCTTTCTAACAGGAAGCTAGTGGACACTCCTGCCTACTGTCTCTGGTGTATACAGCTCTTGAAAGCAGGAAGTGCTAATTCTCATACCTTTAAACATGCAAGGGACAACACATCTCTAAAAAAAAGATATGTCCCTTGACAGTTACAGTGAGGATCTTTATGTCTGCCGGTTTCTGTTTGTTTCTGCTCCAGTCTGCATCATGCAGTGTCTCTGTAAGTCTTCACAACTTTCAGTGTGTTTGTCGTTGTAAGTATCTTTGTCTCAGTATCTGTGCATGTCTTTCACTGTCTCTGCTTGTCTTTGTCAGTGATTTTTTTCCCATTGTCTCTGAAATTAGTGATACAGTAGAACCACCTTGAAATGCAGGAACTAGACAGGTCAGATATACAGGAGAATCTATACCAGACAAGCCATGGGCAGGAGAGGAGCGAATAACAAACCCTATGCCGTTACAGACATCACAAATTATCTCCAGTGTATAGGATAACAAGGGGTACTGGAAGTAATGGTATGACCTCAATGATATTGGGTCTAGCTGGGATTACCTGCATAGCTGCAACTATAAGAGGGGTAATCTTAAAAATGCTACCAGTGCCTGCCCGACGGACAAGACTATATTTTCATTAGATAGTCATTTATTTACTTATTTATTTTTCAAGCTCATGGGGTTTCAAGCAAAATAAGCCACTGTTTATTTAACTGTCCTCGTGGTTCCAAATAGGCTTGTGCACCGATTTTTTTTCGGTTCGATTCGGTTCGATTTTTCGGATTTTTAAACTTTTCGATTTGGCTCGTTTCGACCGATTTCTGTTTCGATTCGGTTCGGCTCGATTCGTTTTTCGTGTACTTTTTTTTTTCGGAATATCGACCATTTTTCGTATTTTCGTGTCACTTTGCTCGTTTTTTTGTATCGACTTTTCGTAATTTCGGAAATTTTCATTTTTTCGGAACGTCTGTTCTCCTCGTTTCAAAGCAATAAATTTCGATTTGACACATTTCAAGTCCATTCGAAAATTCCGAAAATATTTCGTTTCGGCTCGGAAAACTTTTCGGATCTGCCGTTTTCGGATCTAAAAATTTTCGGAAAATCGACCGCATCCGAAAACCGAAACGCACATCCCTATTATTTAACTGTCCTCGTGGTTCCAAACAGAAAAGCTGCTGAAGACTGTATCATCTTAAAACATATGAAGTCAATCTCAGCAGTTAATACACAACCACGCAAAGACTCATCCCATCCACCTGCAAAACTGAACGGCTGAGCAGTTTCTCAATCCTACGGGGAACTTTGTTGCCATAAACTGCTGACTTTGTGAGGGATTTCTTAATGTGCACCATGACTCTGGGAGAGGCGACCTCTGGCGCTCCACCTGCAAGGTACAGCCACCTTCATGAGTCTCATCCAGCATTTTTACACTGTAATTCCTGTGGTGACTGACCGACCACAGCTCTCTGATACCGGTGCTTTATGCACCTGAAATACATTAGGCACCTGTGCCATGCCATGATGCAACTGAGATGATAATATGTATTTGCAAATCATGTAATTCTTTGAAAGGGCAAGACTGCTGCTCCAAAATTCTGTCTTTGAGATGTTGACGATTTGCGTGTCGAAAGTGACAAGTTAAACGGGTATAGCTTGGTCAGGAAGCATTTGTCAATTTTGCTCACAACTACTAAGGCTGGTCGTCCACTGGGTTCATATTCGTGCGATGGTGCAATCATCCAATATCGTCTGTCGTCGTCCAACCAAACCCATCGGACGACTTCAGACGATTATTTGCGACTACATCAGACTAGCGATCTTTCCCATTTCAATGTGATTTGTCGGACAGATCCAGGATGATCTGGTACGGTTTACATGAAAAAAATATGAATTGTTTAGTTCCACGTCTGGAATTCCCTGTAAACTTAAAGCCTTGTGAGACCTTGGCGCGCACCTCCGTAGAGCAGGCCACTCGTTCTCCCACACAAATCCCTTGTATAAATTTACAGGGTAGTCCAGACCCCTTGCTCGAGGTGCCTAGAGGGGTGTCAGCTATACCCTCCTGACGAGGCCTAACAAGGCCGAAACGATCGTCGGGGGATGCTGAATCTCTCATGCAGGGATGACTTCCTTGGCGTTCATACTGGCCACCCTTGCTGGATGATAGCATCTGATTTGCATATGGAGCAGTTCTTCTTGTAATGGCACAATCGAGCTAAAGCCTTGTGAGACCTGAGCGGGCCCCACCGTAGAGCAGGCCACTAGTGCCGTTGTTCATTCTCAGGAGGACCCTCACAAACCCCTTTTTGCTTAATTTACTAAGGGCCCTATTCTGTAGAGGATTAGTTACTACAACGCTGCACTGCATTCCAGTAAGGTGACTATTCTCCACCAGATATTTTGTGGTTCCTACACCTATAAAAGAGAACACGGCGCCATTATGCTTTCGCAGTTGATACTGAAGTTTGGGTTTGTCAAGCAGAGATTTACCTGTGGGAACTCGAAGCTCTCGCTTTATTGTAATTCTAAGGTTTAGTATTTCTCGGCCCTTGTCCCTTTTATGGTTAGGTAAGCCTGGAACCTCCTGACCTCACGTCCTATTTCTCGTTTGTTGCTACATCGGAGACCTTGAGTAAAAACATGTACATCTGCAGATTTTACTTACCGTCGCCGTTTTGGCACAGCTATTCTGGGGTAGGCATTTTGTTAGCCCCTAGCCCTGGAATGAAGCGCAGGGCAGCTCAATACCAGCAGCAGTGCTGTGCTGCCACGAGTATCAGATTCTAGAGTCCATGGAGCCCTGTGCATCCGGGCCGCGAGCTCTGTGCAAGCGCACTCTCACGGGATCGCACAGTGCGGAGGAATAGCAGAGGCAGACTAGAACGTTTTTGTTCTCAGTCGCACTGTGCACCTGGCGAGAGGAAGTGGCAGATCACGCAGCCCTCTCCACCGTGGGATGAGAGGTGTCACAGATCCCCCTTGATTCCAAGATGTGCGGTCCCTGTATACCCTATCTACTCCTCTGATCCTTGACTGGTTGGTACAGCTGAATACCTTCATGGAATCGATCCTATAACACCCAGCAAGGGTTAACAGGCCCCAGAACATTGTAACACCGTAGGCCCTGATAGCATAGGTCTTAATGCCAGGAGAGAGGGTCAACCTTATACCAAGGGTATTACTCAGAGCAGGGTTGTCAAGAATAGTTGGGTCAGTACAAAAAAGCGAGTTTTCAGGAATAGCCGGGTTGGTAGTACACAAAGCGGGATTCTCAGGAATAACTGGGTCAGTACACAAAGCGGGGTTTTCAGGACTAGCCGGGTTGGTACACAAAGCGGGGTTCTCAGAAATAGCCAGGTTGGTACAGAAAGCGAGGTTTTCTGTAATTGCCGGGTCGGTACAGAAAGAGGGGTTCTCAGGAATAGCCGGGTCGGTACACAAAGCAGGGTTTTCAGTAATTGCCGGGTGGGTACAGAAAGCGAGGTTTTCAGTAATTCCTGGGTCGGTACACAAAGCAGGGTTTTCAGTAATTGCCGGGTCGGTACAGAAAGCGGGGTTCTCAGGAATAGCCGGGTCGGTACAGAAAGCGGGGTTCTCAGGAATAGCCGGGTCGGTACACAAAGCGAGGTTTTCAGTAATTGCCGGGTCGGTACAGAAAGCGGGGTTCTCAAGAATAGTCGGGTCGGTACACAAAGCGAGGTTTTCAGTAATTGCCGGGTCGGTACAGAAAGCGAGGTTCTCAGTAATTGCCGGGTCGATACAGAAAGCGAGGTTCTCAGTAATTTCCGGGTCAATACACAAAGCAGGGTTCTCGGTAATTGCCGGGTCAATACACAAAGCAGGGTTCTCGGTAATTGCCGGGTCAATACACAAAGCGGGGTTCTCAGTAATTTCCGGGTCAATACACAAAGCAGGGTTCTCGGTAATTGCCGGGTCAATACACAAAGCGGAGTTCTCAGTAATTGCCAGGTCAATACACAAAGCAGGGTTCTCAGGAATAGCCAGGTCGGTACACGTAGAGGGTTCTCAGAACAAGCCAAAATGTAAATAGCAGGACAGTAAATCGGCAAAGCACTGGAGAAGCAGCTCCACGTCAGGGCAATGAGTCTGCCTGAGCAGACTGGTTTTGAAGCCGGCGGCTTTGCGTCATCACAACACGCCCGTCCCCTGACCACCCAGGTGACCGCCGCGGTTTAGTATATCACGCGGCGCCCGGGCCAGCGAGCAGCGAGGGCGGCGCTGCAGGGCGCCGGGCAGGGACCCGGACGCTGGAAGTGACTAGAGGGGAGTATGGGATTTAATGGGGGGTCAGGTCAGTGTATTAAGGCTAATGTCAGCTGAACGCAGTCTGAGCGCACTCTGCGTCCGTGCATAATGGACAGATGTACTGACGGAAGATACTGTAGCCACCACACGGTCCGTTTTTTTTAACGGATGTAGAACAAAAGAGGGAAATCTGGGAAACAAAACTAATTATAACTAAAATACAGGTACAGTCAGCCAGACCAAAAAACCTTTGAGCGTCAACGTTATGGAAGTCGCAAATACACCACGTCTGACGTTGCAGCATAACGCACACAGGCTGCTACGCGGACGTGGCGCACTCTGCGCGTCCATCTTATTGGTTTTATGTTCTTGCCTAACTTGCGTTCGTTTGCTACGTGCGTTGTGCGTGCACAGTTCGGTGCACACGTACTTTGTGTGTGGGTCTCTATCGATCATGATTCTATGCTACGATGGACGTTAAACTGTGCGGCGACACGGACGTGATCACTGCGTTCGTCTGACGCCGGCCTAAGTGATTTTGCAAATCACAGAATCACTTAACACCAGCTTTGAGGAGTTCTTATTTCTCATTGAAACACCGTCTCATGGGTGGAAGCGCTTCTATTCGTAGGCGTAAATGACATCTCCTATAATAAGTATAGGAGCCGTTAATTTGCAGTAACCTCGCACAGTCAGGGTATCCCTACGCGCGAGTCACAAGCCCAGTTTGCGGCATGAATGGAATAGCGATTCCCCTCCTCAAAATAACTACAGGAGACGCTATGTGTAATGTTATGTGTAACGTCTCCTGTGGTTAAGTGAGAAACAGGACTCCTAGGCCCCTATTACAAATGCCATTTGCGCGGAACGTCGTATTACGACGTTCGTTAAAAAACGATGCGCATTAGCGTCTACCGCGATTGTCCCTGCGTGAACCCTGGGCGAGCGCAAGTGCGTGTGCGTGCATCCCATACTTACCATTGTCAGCGCGAATGCGTTCGAGCGGATGGTATTACGATCTTCGCGCAACGTCGTACGAACGACATTTGCGCGAAGTATCGTAACGTCTTTGAAAACCTGGTGTTAATTTACAATCTGAACGTTCTGGCCGAAACGAAATGAACCTGCGCAAAAAAAAAATACAGCACAGTACAGTTACACATTCTACACATACCCAAACAATAAATTAATAAATTGTTTAATTTTTTTATTTTTTTTGCAGCACATATACGCAGATTGACTTTGACAGGCGCAACAACCGAAACCTAGCAAATGGTGGTTCTTAATTCTGATTGACTGAATCCCGTGAAAAAGCAGTCTGCCCACCGATTCCTGCACGCAACGGTCATTTGCCCCCCTGCTTTGCGCGTCGGATTTGTGCTCGAAAAAAACATGAATGCTGAAAAATTGCGCTCGGATCGTAATACCGCGTTAATTTGTGCGCGCTAAAGTATTTTTTTGCGTGCGGAAAAAAAATTGTGCGACGATTGTAATAGGGGCCCTAATGTTTCCCCTTTTTTACTTTTGCCTTGCCCTACGTACGCTATCCCTTACAGGTGGCCTTTTTGGCGGGTGGGGTGTCTCCTATTTATTCACGCTATCATAATAATTATTTGCATTACAATATTTATTGTAAATATGCTTTTTTTCCCCCATCTTTTAAGGAGACGTCTAAAATGCCAAATGAGACAAGGCATGACAATACATAATTAAAGCTAGATGATTGTTTGCTCGCATAATTGGTGCAATTTACAGCGCATTCTGCTACGTCGGAAAATAAAACGGAAAAAAATTGACATGTATTTTTCATGACTTAGCTGTCCCTTGGAGGAAATTAAATCTATATGTATATTTATATGAACCAATTAACCTCCAATCACTTCGTCGGATATTCAATGTCATTTCTCCGCAAATCTGGGATTAGAGATCGGATTGATTGCTTAATGGAGCTCTGCGGGAATCGCGCGCCGCCCCCCCCCACCTCCACCGAGCGCAAAAGTGAATATATATATATATATAAAACAAATAAAAATACAAAGGAATAACATCCACATCCCTTCACTTCTCCTTAATGTTCTCTTTCCTGTTTTGTGGCTACTATTGAAATAAATGACAGCCCTTGTATGCCCGCAGCCTGGCAGGGAGCGCCACGTTGTAAATCATGTCTATGAATTTTCAGATGGCTTCTGTGCTCAACATATGATCTTGAGCTTTGTAAAGCATTCTCTTCCGCCAGCTCAGACACAGTTGGCAGTAGCTGCTTGTTTATACGTTTTAACACGAAGGAGCATTAAGCCCTAATCCAGTCCCTTCTTTATTCCACCCCCCCCTTCCCTCCTCGGTTTCCTTCTCACCCTCCTGCACACATAAATCTTAATTGCGTCCATGATTTTTACAGTGTTAATTAATCATATTTAGCTCCATTTCCAGCTGTTGCCACCAAAACCATATGTGAGTTACTTTTGGTAAATTTGATCAGTTTTAGAAATTCTTTGATACTGTAGAAAGTCGAGACTTGGAAGGAGGAGGTGGTGGGGTGGGATGGGGGGTGCGGGAAGGGTGGGGAGACGCGGTGTTATTCGTTGTCACCCCTCTGCTACGTTTGAATCCGAGCCTTGGGGTCAGATCGTGTCCTTTCTTCCGATCAAGGATTATGGGTCAGTGTAATTGAGATATGGAGAAAAAAAAACACATTGGAGTCGAGGCGGTTGAGTAAAGAGTTGAGCAACTAAACACATGATGGATATGATCTTAAGGTGTTTCGTCCACAGTATAATTGATATTGTTATTCTGTAGAGCAATTATCTACACTAGATACAATGTTCTTAAAATAACATGGTCGGATTTGTCACACGGTGGGGTGTCACTGAGCTCCTACAATAGGCTCCGTGCCCTCTGCGACCCAGCTGGTCCACCGGTGGTTGTCATCATTCGACTTGGCAGCCAAAGAATAGCAAGGGATTTTGCATTTGACACGACTAGAAATTTCAGTTAGCGTGTGATACGGAAGAATCTGATGGAACTTACCATTCATTCAACACTTGGAACACAAAGAATAAGAAAGCTTTTGGTCAGGGCTGCTATCAGGGGGGTGTCAGCCCATGATAAGTTCAGTGGCTCCAGGGGCCCCGGTTTTTGGCAACCTCCATGCAGCTTGTCAAAGTGACTGTCACAATCAGTCACAGGGAGGGCACCTTGCATTAGCCAAGGTGAGGTACTGGTACACAGGAAAGCCCCAATATGCAGATGATACAGAGTAGACAGCCTAGGCCAGAGACCCTGCACGGTACACAGCAGCCCTATTCTGAAAGACCGGTCTTTAGAATAGCCGGATCTGCTCTAAAGGAAATATAATATAACAACACCGTGCAGAGTCTAAGAACCTTCAGACGAGACAGAAATATCAATATATAAACGGTACAGACAAGAAGTATCCAAATAGAGAAGTCAAGGGAAAGCCAGAAGACATAAACCAGAACGTATACCGCGTACAGATGCCAGGGATCCAGAACCAGAAGATCAGTCAGCCAGGCAAGAGGGTCAGAACCAGGTAATCAGTCAGACATATAACATGACCAGACAAAGGAGAAACACTTGAACTAATTACACAGGAAACACTGGACATAAATACGAACCTGGACAAACTATAGCAAACTGCAGACAGACTAAACCAAAGAAATAAGGTAAACATGAAAACACAAACTTGAACAGAAATAACAGCAGGGAGCTCTCAGGAACAAACACTCAGCAGGAATCAGAAACTGAAGTGAACCAAAATGCAAGAGCGATGGGATAAGGGCCTATCGCAATATATAGGGAGGTGAACAGCCCACATCACCAGCAGGAGAGCTAACGAGCAAGCCACTTAACCCTTGAGTTGCAATCCAGGCATAGCAACACACAGAAACAAATGGGAACCACAGACATAAAGAATACAGAGGGCAGGGGGACAGGGCTGGAACAGGGGAACGTGACAGTGACAGATGTAAGGACCCATCCATGCCACCCAGAACTTGCCTACCGGGATACTGGGGAACTTCCCAGTGGTCCGTTGCACCTGCGGATGGTCAGAGCACTATGATTTATTACTAAGCAAGCAATTAGTATGGTCTATACTAGGGATGAGCTGTTCGGGTTCGGACAGTTCGGAGTTCGGCAGTTCGAAAGTTTGCGGACTTCGAACTTTTTGGGTGTGTTCGGTTCTAAAAAAAAAAATTTTGAAAAAAGTATAGAAAATGCTTAAAAAAATACTAAAAAATCTAGAAATAAAGTCTCTTTACTGCAGAATATTATAAGCAACGGTTTATTAGATACTGAATTAAAAACTAATGTATACGTGGAAAGATTCTCAACTCTAAATGACCTCTGTTCACAAACGGGCATAACACCAGGTGTTTTTAGTCTGGTAATCAATTTGATACATTGCACACTATACTGAGGTACTGAGGGGGTGAGGTGGTGTCTGCTTTTGATTGAGATTTGAGAATTAATTTTTCCCTCCTAAAACTTCCTAATATGCTGCATTTAACTGGTGTTTGAAAAAAATTCAAAATAACATCTAAAGCAATGTTATTTTTCACCTTGGGATTAAACATTCACAGGGTTATTCAGAGAGCGGTGAAAAGCAGGAGAATAACTGGAGACGTGAAAATTCTAGGTCAAAATAGCCGTGATTAAGTGCGCCTAAACGCACGTTAAAAATTCACTAGTCTGACCCTAGCCTAAATGGGAGAATTTTTCTGGTTTGGCTATTTTGACCTAGAATTTTCCATTCTCCAGTCATTCTCCTGCTCTTCGCTGCTCTCTGAATAACCCTGACAGGGTTATTCAGAGAAAGGTGAAGCTCAGGAGAATGACTGAAGAGAAAATTCTAGGTCAAAATAGCCAAACCAGAAAAATTCTCCCATTTATCTCACTTTCCAAATCGGCTATTTGGTCTAGATTGCTCTCTTCTCTTGCCAGTTCTCCTGGCAAGCGCCTGGCTTGCCTCTCTCTCAGGGTTGTTCAGAGAAAGGTGAAAACCAGGAGAATGGCAGGAAAAGAGAACAATCTGGACCAAATAGCCGATTTGGAAAGTGAAATAAGGCTAGGGTCAGACTAACGCATTTTTCGCAGCGACCGTCAAAAAGTGCGTCCGAACGCATTGCCGTATTTTTTCACGGAATGCGAAAAAACGGTCATACGATGTGCATTTTTGTGCGTGATTTTTTTACGGATCCAAACCAGGAAACTTTGGGTGTCTGGACGTTATGTTGGCCGGACATGAGCAGGGTCTGACGTCTCCAAATCACACACACACACCGCTAGCGGGCGCAGCGCACTCTGTACGTTCGTTCTAGCGGTTCTGCGTTCTCGAAAAAATGCGTTCATTTTCCACTTGCGTTGCGCGGCCGGACTTTCGTGTGACCGTATTTCGTATATTGGCCGTCATTGCCCGTCATTTGCTGCTAGTGCGGCCGTGATTAAGTGCGCCTAAACACACGTTAAAAATTCGCTAGTCTGACCCCAGCCTAAATGGGAGAATTTTTCTGGTTTGGCTATTTTGACCTCGAATTTTCCATTCTCCAGTCATTCTCCTGCTCTTCACCGCTCTCTGAATAACCCTGACAGGGTTATTCAGAGAAAGGTGAAACTCAGGAGAATGACTGAAGAGAAAATTCTAGGTCAAAATAGCCAAACCAGAAAAATTCTCCCATTTATCTCACTTTCCAAATCGGCTATTTGGTCTAGAATTTTCCATTCTCCAGTCATTCTCCTGCTTTTCACTGCCAAAAAATCAGTAAACTTTTTCTGCGTATCTGAAAACGTCTCCTCTTTTCATACAGACTGTCGCCCCAAGCAGTTGTTTATGGATAGATTAAAGGAAAATCATTTACCGTCATCTGAAATGTCATTTTTTGGTTTTTACATATTTCTATACATCCTAGAAATCCGCCACTTCACGGGCAGGTTATGGGGACCTCCTAGGCACGATATTTGAAGGAATTTTTCATTTTTATTTTTAACCCTTATTTCATGGAAAACTCACTGTCCCTTTAAAAACTTTTTTTTTTACTTTTTGTCCTTGTTTCCTGTCCCCCAGGGCACTAACCCAGACCCCCATACACCTTTTATGGCAAATATCTAGCATATATGCCCTCTTGGAGGGCACTCTAAAATCCGAATTTTCAGCCCCATTGACTTGTATTGAGTTCGAGTTCGGGTTCGGATACGAACATTTGGGAAGTTCGGGTTCGGCTCCGAACCGAACTCAGGGAGTGTTCGGCTCATCCCTAGTCTATACTAGGTAGATGTTTAGACCAAATGCTCTCCTGCCAGGGAATACTTTTTAGTAGACATGTGCCTAGCTTTATTTTTTCAGGTCATTTTACCGCGATTCGTCATTTCGGACCAATCCAAAATTTCGGACGCCCGTGTATCGTTTTCGGACTGCTTCGTTTTCTGTTTTTATGGGTTATTTCATTTTTGTGATCACTTCGTTTTTCGTTTTTATGTCGCATTTTGGGTTGATTTGTATTTTGTTTTTATGAGTTATTTAATTTTTTATTAGTTATTTTGTAATGTGAAACAGATTTACTACCAATAGAATGGAAATACCAGCCATCAACCATTGTATTTTTTTCGCTTGCAGCAAAAAGTCTCTTTCCTTATTTATTTCATAAGATTTTTTTAGGCATTTTTTGGGTTCAATTTTACGTTTCCTAATTTATTTTAACGAAACGAGGCTTCTTCCCCATAGGTTTCAATGTAAAAAAATGTTCACGTTCTTATTAAATATTTATTCTACCGTTTATTTTTTTCACTTGCAGCAAAAAAACTCTTTATTTATTTAATTTTGAGGATTTCTTTAGGCATTTTTCTGGATTTTTTTGGGAAATTTTAATGTTCCTAATATTTTGCTTAATTGTTTTTGTTGTGCTACTATTCGTAATTTCGGATGGCCGATTTTTTGTTTTCGGAAAATGTAAAAGATAACAAAAACAATGATTTTCATCCAAATTTCAATTCAGAACTAAACGAAACGCACATGTCTACTTTTTAGCCCTTTGAGGAACATCAAGGACTTAGCCCACTATCTGTAAAATAATGTAAGCAGAAGAGGGGGCAAAATGTATGATTTTTAAAATGGGCAGCTGCTGAGAGAAGGGGGCCCCGACCAGTGGTTCAGTAAGGGGCCTTGAGATTTGTAATGGCAGCCCTGGTCAGGGATTCGTTCCCATACACTGTTGGGTGGAGTTGAAAACCAACTTTCTAGTCTAAAATTTGTAAAATGTAATCAATCACCAATTTAACCCCTTCGCTGTGTATGACATGTGCGGAACGTCCTCATTGACTCCCGCTATATGCGGAGGACGTTCCCCACACGTCACTCGCAAGCAGGAGCCCCGGTGGAGATACTCACCTCTCTGTCCGGGGTCCCGCGGCATTCTGGCTTCAGGGAAGCCAGGTGCTAAATATAGGCCGGCCCCGACATCTGACATCATCGCGCCATGCAGATATCTCGGCTTGTCTGCAACCCAAAAGCAAATTAACTTAGTTTGCTGCAAATAAATTTTGTTTGGGTTTGGGCTGCAGACGGTGCCCCCAAAGTTTTAGCCCAAACTGTGTAAAATCAGCTGCTGAATGTTCTGAAATATCGGGCTTTCAGCAGCAGATGCAGGGAGAAAAAGAAGAAAGTATTACCAACCGTTCAATCCACTAACTCAATTTGTCAGTAGATGGCGCCATCTACTGGCCAAAATAGGCTATTTATAGTAATAAATACATTGCAACATAAACTCAAATATTTCTTACTTTATTATTAATTAAAAATGATTTTACAAAAAAAACACTGGTTTCTGACAAGGTTTTTATTTTTTAAAAAATCACTTGGTAGTGAAAGGGTTAAAACCAGCTGCGAATGTGTCTTACTTACATCTCCCCAGCTGAACCTACACAAAGACATGAACTGCAGTAACTCTTTTTGGCCAGCAGATGGATGCAAATCTCCCTGGTAAACAGGTTATTACAGTAAAGAAAACATTTGGAATATTCCCAAATATTTCTTACTGTATAAATAATTTAAAATGAATTTCCAAAGAAAAAAGATTTCTTTTAAATCCCTTGGTAATGAAGAGATTAAGAAATGTGGGACATTTGGGCTGAAATCAGACTTTTTCAAGCCTTAAAAGAAATTGATTTCAGCTGAAATATCTCATGTTCCTTATTAAAAGTTGCCTCCATTTTCACTGCTGAATGTATGATGATTTTCGGAAGAAAATGAAACGTACATATGGACAGAATTCCAATTTAAGCTTTGATATAGGCAAAATTCAACACAGAAATCCTCAACCATTTTGCCACCTACCCTTTATCTTTTTCATATTGACATACTGTATTATCAGGGATCAAGTCCTACAAAAATGAGTGTGGGAACTCACCAAGATTTCTTCCCCACAATAACCTCTCACACGTAACATAAACATACAGTGGCAAGAAAAAGTATGTGAACCCTTTGGGATTATGTGGAGTTTTGCATGAATTTGTCATAGAATGTGCTCTGATCTTCATCTAAGTCACAACAATTTGAAAAACACAGTCTGCTTAAAATAATACAACACAAACATTATATGTTTTCATGTTTTTATTGAACAGAATGTGTAAACATTCACAGTGCAGGGTGGAAAACGTATGTGAACCTTTGGACTAAATAACTGGTTGACCCTCCTTTGGCAGCAATAAACTCAACCAAACGTTTCCTGTAGTTGCAGATCAGACCTGCACAACGATCTGGAATAATTTTGGACCATTCCTCTTCACAAAACTGTTTCAGTGTAGCAATATTCTTGGGATGTCTGGTGTGAATTGCTCTCTTAAGGTCATGCCACAGCATTTCAATCTGGTTGAGGTCAGGACTCTGACTGGGCCACTCCAGAAGGCGTATTTTGTTTTGTTGAAGCCATTCTTTTGTTGAATTACTTGTATGCTTTGGGTCATTGTCCTGTTGCATCACCCATCCTCTGCGGAGCTTCAGTTGGCGGACAGATGGTCTAACGTTTTTCTGCAAAATGTCTTGATAAACTCTGGAATTCATTTTTCCATCAATGACAACAATCTGTCCAGGCCCTGAGGCAGCAAAGCAGCCCCAAACCATGATGCTCCCTCCGCCATGTTTTACAGTGGGGGTGAGCTTTTGATGTTGGTGTGCTGTGCCTTTTTTTCTCCACACATAGTGTTGTGTGTTTTTTCCAAACAACTCAATTTTGGTTTCATCTGTCCACAGAATATTTTGCCAGTAGTGCTGTGGAACATCCAGGTGCTCTTTTGCAAACTTCAAACATGCTACAATAGTCTTTTTGGACAGCAATGGCTTCCTCCGTGGTTTCCTCCCATGTACTCCATTCTTGTTTGATGTTTTCCTTATTGTAGATGTGTCAACAATAATGTTAGCATGTGCCAGAGATTTCTGTAAGTCTTTAACTGACACTCTAGGATTCTTCTTTACCTCATTAAGCATTCTGTGCTGTGCTCTTGCAGTCATCTTTACAGGACGACCACACCTAGGGAGAGTAGCAACAGTGCTGAACTTTCTCCATTTGTAGACAGTTTGTCTTACCGTGGACACATGAACATCAAGGCTTTTGGAGATACTTTTGCAACCCTTTCCAGCTTCATGCAAGTCAACAATTCTTGATCGTAGGTCTTCTGAGAGCTCTTTTCTGTGAGGCATGGTTCACATCAGGCAGTGCTTCTTGAAACCAGTAAACCCAAAACTGGTGTGTGTTTTTAAAGGGCAGGACAGCTTTCAACAACACATCCAATAATATCACACTGATTGGACTCAAGGTTGGCTCACTCCTGGCTCCAATTAGCTCTTGGAGAAGTCATTAGGCTAGCGGTTCATATACTTTTTCCACCCTGCACTGTGAATGTTTACATGTTATGTTCAATAAACACATGAAAACATATAATGTTTGTGTTGTATTTTAAGCAGACTGTGGTTTTCAAATTGTTGTGACTTAGATGAAGATCAGAGCACATTTTGTGACCAATTCATGCAAAACTTCACGTAATCCCAAAGGGTTCACATACATTTTCTTGCCACTGTACACTCAAATCGTGTGTGTGTGAATCTTGCAAAAAATATATGGTGACAATAAATAAGATTTAACACAGAAACTTTGATCAAACACCTGAATACAGACTTTATAGTGTGTTGGACCATTAGGAACTCCTTCCCTCTGAAAAAATGGTGCAGGAACACAGCACGTTCCCGCCTAGATTTGATCCCTGAATATTATTAAAATAAACTGCGTCAAATAAAACAAAACATACATTATCGACAACAATGATAAAAAAACTGCACTTCCCAGCCCATCAATCTGGCGTTGGATAGAATGCAGAGCACATGCCGACGTCACCCTCTGAGACCACCCACCATAGTGAGTGTCTGAGAAAGGCAGTCAATGAATCGGATCTGTGCATGCGCGTGCAGCTCTGCGCAGGTGCTATGGAACTTGCGTACATAAAGGGCCCTATTACATTCTTCGCGCACAATTGTGCGAGCGTGCAAAAACGCATTAACGCGAGGGGCAAATCCCTTTGTGCTGAACGTTGTATTGCGACGTTCGCGCACAAAATGTACGTTAACGTCTAACGCGAGTGACCCTGCGCGAACCCTTTGCGAGCGCAATTTAGTGCGCGCATCCTATACTTAACATTGTGAGCGTGCATGGTATTACAATCTTAGCGCAAAATTTAACGGACATTTGCGCGCATAATTTTAACGTCTTTGAAAATCTGGTGGTAACGGCAAATTGTAACAACCTGACCGTACCAAACTGCGACTTCACAACGGAGAACGTCAATGTGCACGTTTTTTTTTACTAGATCCGTCAAAAATGACGCCCACTACCTTGTCTTCCGTCAGAACGTACGTCTGTTGTGCGCAGTCCGCAGAAAATGGCGGACTCGCGTTAAAAATTACATTGCGCTCACTGATTTCTGCACGCAACGGTTTTACGAGCGCAATTTCCCGACGAATGAAAAAATGAGCGAGGGATGTAATTCCAGCGGTGATTTTCATGCGTTAACGTTTAACGCTTCACGTAAAAAGCACGCGTTTAGCGTGCGTTTTTGCATTAAGAATGTAATAGGGCCCAAAGTGCGCATGTCCTGTAGATGTGCGCATTTTGTTGTTCCTGCACTACGCAAGTTGCAAAGGAGTGTAAATTGGGCAGAAAAGCTTCAGAGACTTCCGGTTTGGGAGTCCATGAGCCAAAGAGGAGGAGCAGCGTGCAGCGAGGGACAAAAGGTGAGTAAATCACCTGAAAATAGAAAAAAAATAAAATTGGGCAGAGTCTTGCAGCTGCGTCTGCCTAATTATTTAAGTTATATATTAAAATTATTTAATTACATATGTATATTGTGTTGTATCCCCAGCCAGGTCATTATTGCTGCTGCCCCTTTCCGTGTTTTCTTTTTAATCCCAAAGTGGAATTGTTCCTGGTGAGGGTATAAATATGAACCCATCAGTTTGCCTCTTAGCTGATAAACAGCATGAGCATATGTGGTTGCTTAGAGCAGCTCTTGGTTTCATTGGGCTGGACCCACCTGACCCAGAGGTGCCGTGACGTGGCAGGTGAGCTTACACTTTAATGGCCATTCAAGTAAACCAAAACCTCTGATTGTGTTTTATTTTGCATGAAGCTACAGGGTGAGCGCAAATGACAACCTTTTTCTTCTTATGTTTTATACATGAAGCAGGCTGGATACTTCTGATCTACGCAGCCGCCCTGGTAGGGAATAGGCGCAAAATGTTTTTTTTTTCTGCTTATAATTTTTTAAGGGCAAAAAAAGGAACTCTATTTTTTAATAGAATATCCCTTTAATAAATCCTTTGGAATCACTAAAAAAAAAAATCCGTGAACTCACAGGTCACATTGAAAGGGCTTAACCCTTCCCCCGAGAACTAGTTGTGTCGTTCTTCCCTTTGGAATCGGAACCGATACATTGTAATCTGAAGGATACAGGCAAACAATAGAATGTGTGCGTTTGCAACAAAGCAGCGTTAACGTGTCCAACCCAAGGCCCTGGGCTTGAGAGCAATATGTTGTTGTGACCAAGGAAACCATGCCAGGTACATTCATATAAAAGTGTAATTTAAATCCTCCAGCCTGAAGACCGCAAAAAATATCTGTGTTACGTCTCTCCAGAGGGGGCTAGGGAGCAGTTTAAACACAGACAAGTAGCGTTGCAGCGGTTGTGGCAGCTACACACTGGCAATAAGTCATTGTAACAAGATTCGAATGATATCACAAAAAAAATAAAAAATTATAGGAAAACAAAAAAAGACTCTAGCCAAATATTCACACTTTTCACGATATATATTTTACAATATTGTCTGTATAATCCAGAAAACCACTCGATCTGTACCATGAAACAAAATATCCTATCAATTAAAATGTCTCTAAAATTTCCTTCTATGGTGAGTCATTTCTAAATTCTCTCATGAGCAAAATGATGGAGAATGATGTAAATCTGGCGGTGTTTGGAACTGGTTTGAGTACGGGGCGTATCACCTTTTAGGCAGGGGTCTAGTCGAGCAGGAACTGAGAAGCTTTTACTCAAATATACCTCTCCTCCCCAGATCTCTCTTTAGGTCTCTTGGATCGAGTCACTGACTGTCTCTCCGCCGTCTCGAATTGGATGTCTTCCCGCTTCCTTAAACTCAATCTTGCTAAAACAGAAATTTTCATCATTACTCCCTCCAAGAAGAACCCAACACCACCTACCTCTCTACGAGTAAATGGAACACCCATTAGCCCAACGCCTCAAGCTCGCTGCCTTGGTGTCACTTTTGATTCCGACCTAACATTCTCTCCCCACATCCAGACAGTGACCAAATCCTGTTATTTTCAACTCAAAAACATTGCCCGTGTCCACCCCTTTCTCACACAAGATACCGCGAAGGTGCTGGTTCATGCTCTTGTCATTTCACGACTTGACTACTGCAACTTGCTCTTATTGGCCCCAACGCTCGCATTGCCCCTTTGCAATCTGTAATGAATGCAGGTGCCAGGCTTATTTTTCTCACCAGATGCACCTCGCATACCTCCCCCCTCTGCCGGTCCCTCCATTGGCTTCCTGTGCGTTCCAGGATACAGTTTAAAATACTGATGCTCACGTTCAAATCACTCAATAACTCATCTCCTCCCTTCATTTCTTCATTACTTCGCAAGCACATCCCATCCAGACAACTCAGGTCGGCAGGTGATCTCCTCCTGTTATCTGTCTACATGCGCACAGCCAACTCTCGCCTCCAAGACTTATCAAGGGCAGCTCCGGTCCTGTGGAATGACTTGCCTCGCCCTATCAAACACTCCCCTGTTCTTCAAGCCTTGAAGAAATCCCTCAAAACCCATCTCGTCAGATTAGCGACCACATCACTGATGCAACTCATCCCCCTGCATAAGATAGACTCACACATGATTGAAGCCGCTTCTATGGCCCCACCATTCCCGAACCACTGGCACTAATGATCCTGCTATCTTGTAAAATTCTTCTTGTCTTCCGCTACTCCAATCCCTCTAGATTGTAAGCTCCTATGAGCAGGACCCTCTACACCTGTTGTTTCCATCATACGTCCGCTTATCTCGTTCCCTTTGATTATTGTAAAGCGCTGCAGAAACTGTTGGCGCTATATAAATGATGACAATAATAATAATAAGATTCCAAACAAATGTTTCTCCTTGAAGTAACCAGAAATATATGATATTTGTCACAATTATCATAAGGATTCCCTAAAATCCAGCTTATCATTATAATTAAATGTTGATATCAAATTTGCACATGGTGTGTTGGGTTAAGTACAACATGTCAGTGGTTATTTGCGGAGGAGACATCTTTGAGAGTTCCCACACTTATTTTTTTAGGACTAGACCCCTTTTTCTAGGTAACTTATTAACAGGGCCGCCATCAGGGGTGTGACAGCCCATGACATGAACAGGGGCCCTGTTCTTCCAAGTGGGCCCAAGCCCATGCCAAACCCAGTGGAAGTTTATCTTTGTGTCCATAGATGTAAGGGTCATCCATGCTGCCCGGGACTGGCCCACTAGGTTACCAGGAACTGTCCCAGTTGTTTGCAGCATCTGAGGCTGGTCAGAGTATTCTGATCCATCACTGAGCACCAAGGGAGCAATCAGTATGGTCCTCCATAGATATAGGTGCAGGCTGATTGCTCCCCCACTGAACCACAGGGAAATGCTTTTTAGGCTGGCGTCAGATGATTGCACTATGTGCACCCGTACTGATGTGCTTACCAGCATCCGTCGCCGCATTGTGATGCTGCAACGGGGCCGGTCACATGCTTGTGCGCATGCACGAAAGGCGCGAGTAACAAGCGCCCGTTATCCAAGCCTCTCCGTCAAAGCGATAGACGCGTGATGAGAGAGCTGCAAAGTGCAATTCTCCATAGGAGGATCGTGCTTTGCAGCGCTGAGCGCACTGAGTGTGCTCAGCGAGGTGGCCAGACGGGGGTCGAGTGGAAGGAAGTCCATTCTCACGGACGTTCCTTCCACTCTCCAATGACCCTAGCCTTTACCCTTTGCTGGATCACCATGGATTTAGGCTGGCCATCCACTGGGTCCATAGTCAGACGACTAATCCCACAACACAGAGGAGATTCATCCCTCGCCCACTGCCTTCATCTTCCATCGGAAGACTTCAGACGACTTTGTGCAACTATATCAGACTAGCCACCTTTCCCATTTGGATAGGATTTGTCAGACGAAGTCGAACAGCCTGGTACAGCAAACATGAAACAGTGCCCTGATTTTCGGTGGTTTGGTTCGACAGGTAAAACAGGTGAATCCCATAGGATTCAATATAAAATAATACTTTCGATTTTAATCAAATTGTTTTTATTAAACCATTTATTATTTTCATTTTCAGCAAAAAGTCTTTTTATTTATTTATTTTTCTGAACATCTTTTTGTATTTTTGGTATTTTTTAGACGAAATTTTTGATTCCCAATTTTTTAAAAAGGCTCTTTTTTAAAATTCTGTAACAGACTTTTATATTAATTATTAAAGGACCTTTTGTTATTATTCAGACGCATTTTAAAAGCAGTTTTTTATTGGTTTAACCATCTATTAGAAGAGTAGCATAGTTTGTTTTTGTTTTTTTCTGCAGATCGGCAGCGTTCAGTGACGGTTCTTTTTCTTCCTGGTGGTCTTTGGCGGCGTTTGGCTGTCTGTCCATTTATTAACCTTTGTCGTCCATAGTCGCTTCCAGTAGACGACCCAGGCTGTACGATAAAGTTGTCTGTGGGTCTGACGACCAAGTCGGTCCCAGTGGACGGCCAGCCTTAGCCTTAATGAAAATATATGAATGGGTCCGACTAATGGTTCAGTATATGGCCCCAAAACTTCTGATGCCAGCCCTGCATATTAATTAAATCTCAGAATAATCAGCAAATAATGAGTACTATGGTTTTCAGAGGTTTTATTTTAATGATATAGTAATTGTTCACTAATATGCTCTTCTTTTGCCTAGTATTTAGAAAATATTCCCTTGGACTTGCTTGAATGGCTAAAGTTCCATTATTATTTTAATATCGATATTTTGTATACATCTCATGTTACATTTTAATGATGAATCCCATAAACCTCAATAGGGCATTAACTCCTAAACAACAACAAAAGTCAAAGCATGTGGATCTATCCACCCCAAGGCGTCACTCCACTGAAACGGAGGCTCTAACTTAAATAAATCACCTTTATTAAAAACATCTAGTCCGTGACTCCTATATTTCAACATTTTACACTAAAAGAACATATAACAAATAATATAATATAAAAGAATTTAATAAAAATATTTTAAACGTTTGTTATTCGTTCTTTTCGTGCAAGATGTTCAAATATGGGAGTCAAGGACTGGGTGGTTTTATTAAAGTTCTTTTATTTAAGTTAGAGCCTCTATCCTAGTGGAGTGAGACCTTCAGGTGGACAGATTCATATACTATGACTTTTAAAAATAGAACAAAATACCAAAGATGAACCCCTTCACTGCCAAGATCGAGATCAGGACTTCAAAGGAAAACTCAGGTCCCGATATCAAGTTATCTCGATCTGAGGCTCTGAAGGACTAACGCAAATTAAATTAATTTGCTGTAAACTAATTTTGTTTGCTTTTGGGCTGCAGAATGTGCCCCCAAATTGTTAGCCCGGTGGGCATAATGTCCAAGGTGCCAAAATTGTTTAAAATCAGCTGAAGAATGCCCTGAAATAACGGGCTTTCAGCAGCCGATGCAGGGAGCTGCAGCTGAAACTAGTGTAACTCCATTTGGCCAGTAGATGGCGCCATCTGCCTGCCAAATACTTTATTACTATAAGGAATACATTGGAAATATTCCCAAATATTTCTTACTGTATAATTAATTAAAAATTATTAATTGGCTCCTGACAATGGGCTCTATTACATCCTTTGCGCAAAAATGTGCGCCAAAACGGATTGACGCAAGGGGCAAAACCCTTCACGCTGAACGTCGTATTACGACGTTCGCACAAACGATGCGCGTTAACGTCTAACGCGAGTGACCCTGCGCGAACCCAAGCAAACCGAGCGCAAGTTCGTGCGCGCATCCCATACTTAGCATTGTGAGCGCAAATGCGTTCGTGCGCTGGTATGCGGATGGTATTGCAATCGATGCGCAAATTTTTACGAGCGACGATTGCGCGCATAATTTTAACGTCTTTTAAAAGCTGGTGGTAACGGCAAATCTGAATGTTCTGGCCGAAACCAAATACACCAGCACGAAAAGTATATATACAGCACAGTATAGTTACACATTCTACACATACCCAAACAATAAAATGGAGAGGTTGTGCGTCTTTTTATTATTGCTGCAGCATATATACTCAGATTGATTTTGACAGGCGCAAAAACTGAACGGGAGACAAATTGTGGTTCTTAATTCAGATTGGCTGAATCGCGTGAAAAAAACAGTCCGCACAACGATTTCTGCGCAGCGTTAATCCGCGCGCGTTTTTGCGCACGTCTTTGTTACGCGCAATATTTTTTGACGGATGAAAAAATGCGCTCGGATCGTAATACCAGCGTTAATTTACGCGCGTTAATGGTTAACGCTGCGCGCAAAAAAAAATTCACATGCGCGGAGAATGTAATAGAACCCAAAGGTTTTTTTTTTAAAATCACTTGGTAGTGAAGGGGTTAAGGCTAAAACAAGACATAATAACACAACATATTCATGACAAATTCTCAAAATCACTACTCTAAATAGGTGAACATTAGAATCTTTTAATACTTAACCTCATGTGTCGCATTCGTTTGTGCAAGTATTAAAACATAGGGCTCAATTTAATTTGACCTAATGGCCAAAATCTGGACTTTTTCCTGCCGTATTTTGGCCACTTTTCAGTTTGGGAGATTCATATGCGACTTTACCAGCAGAAATCAGTGAGCGCAATGTAATTTTTAACGTGAGTCCGTCATTTTGTGCGGACTGCGCACAACAGACGTACGTTCTGACGGAAGACAAGGTAGTGGGCGTCATTTTTGACGGATCTAGTAAACAAAACGCGCGCATGGACGTTCTCGGTTGTGAATCCGCAGTTTGGTGCGGTCAGGTTGCTACAATTTGCCGTTACCGCCAGCTTTTCAAAGACGTTAAAATTATGCGCGAAAACATTGTCTGTTAAATTTTGCGCTAAGATTGTAATATCATGCGCGTACCAGCGCACAAACAAATTTGCGCTCACAATGTTAAGTATAGGATGCGCGCACTAAATTGCGCTCGCAAAGGGTTCGCGCGGGGTCACTCATGTTAGACGTCAACGCGCATTTTGTGCGCAATCGTCGTAATACGACGTTCAGCACAAAGGGTTTTACCCCTCACGGTAATGCGTTTTTGTGCGCACGCACAATTGTGCACGAAGAATGTAATAGGGCCCAGAATTTTTCTAATAGACATGTGAAAAGCACGAATCTGTATGATGCTGGCTGAAAATAAGCAATTTTTTTTGTAAAAAAAAAAAATCAGACTAGCAGCACTTTTTGAATATCAACTCGGGCCAAATTTTTTAATGAATCTGCCGTTATTTCGAAAAAGATGTCGGCGTTGGGAAGAGATTGGATGAATATGTGGAGTGAAATCGTAATATGTTAAGCAACGTATTACAAGTTATGAGGAAAGACTAACAAGCTTAAACCTGTTTAGTTTAGAGAAACGGCGCCTTAGAGGGGATCTAATAACCTTATATAAATATATACGGGGCCATTATCAACCATTGTCTGATAACCTATTCATTAACAGGTCTATACATAGGACACGGGGTCATCCATTTAGACTGGAAGAAAGAAAATTTATCTTAAAGCATAGGAAGGGTTATTTTACAGTGAGAACAATAAAGCTGTGGAATTCTCTGCCTGTTGAGGTGGTTGGGTCAGAGTCTGTACTGACTTTTAAAAAGCGACTGGATGACTTCCTGCAGACACAGAATAATAAGGGTTATAATATTTAATATGTGGGTAAAAGCTTCTTGATCCAAGGCGAAATCTGACGCCATCTGGGGTCAAGAAGGAATTTTTTCCCAGTATGTTGCATATTTCAGACTGGGTTTTTTGCCTTCTTTTGGATCAACAGCAGTAGGTAATGTGGGAGAGGCTGAACCCGATGGACGCATGTCTTTTTTCAGCCTATATAACTATGTAACTATGTAACGTCTGAGAATATGGTACGGAGAGGTCTGGGAAGCACGCAGAGGAAATGATGGGAAATTCTATTAATTATTGTTTATAAACACATATAAAAAACATCCTGTTATTAAAAGCAGTTTGAAAAAAGTGTAGTTTATATTTTTTTTACCTCAATTTTTTTATTTGACGAATGAGATTGCGAGGAGACGAAGGAGAATCACTCAAACCCAACTTAGACTCAATAACACTCTCCTGCTTTTATAAAAAGTCACTTCTGTCCGGATACCAAGGACCAGAGAGGCATTTCTTGCATTTTATTGATTCCTTGTATTTTTTTGCTACTATGTTTGCATATTTATTCATTTTCAACCATTATTTGTGTATTTTTTTTATGTAAAACACTGCTGTAAAATGTCTTGTGTTCCAATAGCAAAATTAATTTTTTATTTATATATATTTTTAACTATGTCTGCCATGTCAAAGACCTCAAATGTGAATGAGAGGTCCTGCCCGAATACTTACAATGGAGAGAACCACTTGGCTCACCACCAGTGCAGAATTTTATCGAATCTCATTGTTTTCCATCTGAAAAGTGCGTGAGAGGCCCAATAAATCTATTATGGATCTATCTGAGAGTTTTATTGAATCTACCTCACTGAATTAAAGGATTAGAGGTTGGAAGTTTATTTTGTATTATTTTGTTTTATTTAATAAATCTTAATTTAGGGAGTAATAAGAAGAGAATTTGAAAAAAGAATTTCATTGCTGGATATATTGACCTTAATTATTATGTATTATGTATTATTGTGATTTAATTAATTTTTTTTAATTTTAATTTAATTTAAACCTAATTTGTGGTTTAGTAGGACAATAAATTAGTTACCTCTTCCTAAATCAAGAGCTCAATATATTTGAACGTTTGCTGAATCACATTCAATTAACACATTCAAGAAGTAAAAACATACTTAGTAAATTGTATAATAATGTAATATTGTAGAGTTTTATTCACTTTGCGTGTGGCACGATCACAAGCCTAAGGAGATCCTTAAAAAATTTTTTAAAACGGAAATAATTTTTTAATTTTTTTTTCATTTTATGATAATTTTTCTAAATAACTACTTAAAAAAGTTACTCTGTGCTCTAGATCTGGTTGCCAATATCTTATAAAACATATCTATCCATTTATCTGCAACTTATCCTAATTTGGAAATAAAGCTATACCAACTGCACGCGAGCCAGACTATACATTATTATTTCCTATTATTTTTGGAAAAATACCTGGACAGAATTTTTTTAAGAATACACGCTACTATTAAAACTAAATTATTAGACTGTTAAATTAAATTTAAAAATAGAAAAATCAACTTTTTTTATATATTGAATATTAAAAATTACATTAATTGTGATTTAACAGTTTTCTGATCACGAAATAGTTAATTAAATTAATATTAATATTATATTATATATTATTATATTATATATATTAATTTAAGTTAATTAAAGTTGGAGCTGTACTAGCTGAAATTTAAAAAAAAAAACCTAAAAAACTAGTTTGAAAATTGAGGAATAGGAGGAAGCTTTCTCTGGGGTTTCATTATTGATGCATGAAGACGTTTTATGGATGTATGGCTCGTCTACGCTTTTTAATATGTTATTTATTTATTTAACTTTCATTTTGTGTTTCGGAGCATAGTTCACCAAGTGGGAAAAAAAATCTGGGTAGAATGAAAACCTATATCTTCTTTATTATTGTGATTTAACAGTTGTAACAGCGTGGAAATCCGTCTCTTTTACTGACATCTGTCACTTTTTTTTTGTGGTTTTAAGTAAAACCTGAACAAATGACCACCAAGCAAGAAAGTTTGCGTCTCCGACAGCGGTTACATCACTTGTCATATTTACATTTCGAGACATGCAGTCAGTATGGCTGAAACTACCTTTGGGTAACAGTGACATAGTGTTCGGATGCGCGATAGCAGCTCGTTTTCTGCGAAATCAGGTCCAAACAAAGCTGATTCTTGGGTTTTCAACCCCCGTTTTAATAATTAGTCCAGAAGTTACAATTAGTTGAAAACATTCTATTTTTTGCAGCGACAAACAAAACCAAGTGAACAACTGACACTCTCAACATATTCCCCCAGCCCGCGGGAGGTCATTTTATGGCGCATGTTGCAAATCCGTCTGCTGATGAGTTACAAGAATGTGATAAATTACAGAAAGATGAGTCTTTCAAGCTGGCGCGCTGACAGCGCCAGACTTTCCCGCAAGTTGTATCACACCTTATTAATTTAACACTTTCCTACTTCCCATATGTTAATATTTTGGGACATCGTTAAACATAGATATCCTCATAGTAGGGTATTTCTGATTCTTCCTGACATGCATTTCTCCCATTGGAAACATTGCTTTATTCCACTTGAAATCAACCAACGTAAGCAGTTTGTGGTTTTTGATGACAGTTGGAGTAACCACAACAAGGTAGACAATGTACCTCCTGTGCCAAAACTGTCTTGCATAGTTACATCGTAATGCAGGCTGCATATAAGACCCACGGTCATGGTATTCATGGTAATTTTATCTATGTAATGGGTTTATATTGGTTCAGGGCTTAACATCAACAATGTAGAGTTGTTCAAAGAAGGGATCCACAATGATCTAAAATAAATAAATATATAAGACACATATTGTGATCCGTATAACATAATACATGTTAAGGAGGAGAGTTACTGGTCACTCACACTTTATTGAGCCTTCAAGTATGCTCTCAAGACTACACAGGCTGGTTATTCAAGGCACGGCCATCAACCTTATCCACAGAGCATCAAATTCTTCAATGTCGAAATGTGGAACCAGTACATAAAGAAAGAGATATCCAAAATAGTGTAGATGATACACACATTATACATTGACTGCAGTAGCTGTAGGAATTTTACTCACATGTTTAAGAGCCCCCAGAATAGAAGGTTTACCTTTTATCACCTTTAGGTTTGTATGGTATAGGAAATAACCTGAAAACGCGTTTCAGAGCCTCTACTGCTTCAGAAAGGACAAACGTCCTCCAGTTGAAGTTGCTCATTTGTACTGACCAGGAAAGGTAAATTATAAATCACAATGAACTACTAAAAAAATTATATTTAGTATTTTAGCATTGTGTATTCTCATGAAGAAATCGTGTTTATAATATTTGCTACCTATAAATAACATCACGTATTCCCAGTAATGCTTTAATGACATTGAATATCCTTCAGGAGCTTCCTGACTATTCTTCTTCACTCATAAAGATTAACATATGGTTATATAACACTTCTCGTTTTCAGAACTAGCATGGAATTATATTTTTATTAAGCAAAAATATGCACTTATTACAAAAGGCTATTACTACGTTCACATAATAAAATAAATCCACGAGAATTAAAAAAAAGTGTCTATCTCTCAATTAGTGGATGGGTGGCAAGTTTTAGTCCAGTAAGGGGGATGAGTACAAGTCCATAACCTTTTTGCGACCAAAAAAAACAATAAAACATATTCCAGGCCCTTTATGATTTTATATAAAGTTAAATATATAAAAATGGTGCACACTGATACTGTAATTTAATTACTAAAAGAAACATGTAATTGTTTCCAAATAGTAAGAAAACATGCATAGAAAACCCATTTTGCAGACATTCTCGAGGTAAGAATAGTGTGTCTTTCGGCGGAAAATATAATCTCTGTGAAGTCTCACTCCTGTCACTCCCTGTTAGTGTAAAGAAGCTACAAGGACCAGCCACCACCCTCACTGTAGTAAAAACTCAACAAACTTTACTGCTGCATTACAGCAGCCAGCGAGAAGGCAGAATACAGGGAGAGCCGTGAGGTCAGTCACTGCTGTACAGGGATAAGATTCAGGGGGTTATAATGAGTGTAAATCCCTGTACAGTACAGATACAAGGTGTTGCTGTAATTACCATACACAGGCATTATGCAGCACATACAGATACAAGGTGTTACGGTGATTGCCATACACAGGCATTATGCAGCACATACAGATACAAGGTGTTGCTGTAATTGCCATACACATGCATTATGCAGCACATACAGATACAAGGTGTTGCTGTAATTGCCATACACAGGTATTGTGCAGCAGATACAGATACAAAGGGTTGCTGTAATTGCCATACACAGGCATTATGCAGCACATACAGATACAAGGTGTTGCTGTAATTGCCATACATGGGCATTATGCAGCACATACAGATACAAGGTGTTGCTGTAATTGCCATACACATGCATTATGCAGCACATACAGATACAAGGTGTTGCTGTAATTGCCATACATGGGCATTATGCAGCACATACAGATACAAGGTTTTGCTGTAATTGCCATACACAGGCATTATGCAACACATACAGATAAAAGGTGTTACTGTAATTCCCATACACAGGCATTATGCAGCACATACAGATACAAGGTGTTGCTGTAATTGCCATACACAGGTATTGTGCAGCAGATACAGATACAACGGGTTGCTGTAATTTCCATACACAGGCATTATGCAGCACATACAGATACAAGGTGTTGCTGTAATTGCCACACACATGCATTATGCAGCACATACAGATACAAGGTGTTGCTGTAATTGCCACACACAGGCATTATGCAGCACATACAGATACAAGGTGTTGCTGTAATTCCCATACACAGGCAGTATGCAGCACATACAGATACAAGGTGTTGCTGTAATTGCCATACATGGGCATTATGCAGCACATACAGATACAAGGTGTTGCTGTAGTTGCCACACACAGGCATTATATAGCACATACAGATACAAGGACCCAGGACGTACTTTAAAATGAGAGAAATCTCAATGTATCCTTCCTGGTAAAATCCTTGAAATAAAAATAAAAAGGTGTTGCCGCAATTGCCATACACAGGCATTATGCAGCACATACAGATACAAGGCGTTGCTGCAATTGCCATACACAGGCATTATGCAGCACATACAGATACAAGGTTTTGCTGTAGTTGCCATACACAGGCATTATGTAGCACATACAGATACAAGGTGTTGCTGTAATTCCCATACACAGGCATTATGCAGCACATACAGATACAAGGTGTTGCTGTAATTGCCATACACAGGCATTATGCAACACATACAGATACAAGGTGTTGCTGTAATTCCCATACACAGGCATTATGCAGCACATACAGATACAAGGTGTTGCTGTAATTGCCATACACAGGCATTATGCAACACATACAGATACAAGGTGTTGCTGTAATTGCCATACAGAGGCATTATGCAGCACATACAGATACAAGGTGTTGCTGTAATTGCCATACACAGGCATTATGCAGCACATACAGATACAAGGTGTTGCTGTAATTACCATACACAGGCATTATGCAGCACATACAGATACAAGGTGTTGCTGTAATTGCCATACAGAGGCATTATGCAGCACATACAGATACAAGGTGCTGCTGTATTTGCCATACAGAGGCAGTGTGCAGCACATTCAGATATTGCATTGCTAATAATCTCATTCTGATCACTACAAACCCCCATAAGCAGGAGAAAAAAACACCATTTTATTATCTGTCTGCGGCACATTAAGGCCATTTCTGCCTGTATGATAGTAATGCAGACTCTGTGTGATATTGTGCGAGATAAGGGACAGGACATCATCTGGATTTTAGAACCTTTTATCCCGATGGTATTTCTGTAAAGGATAAACCAATACATTAAAAAATAAGCAACAAACAAGCAATAGAAATGAGCAATTTTACATTATTTTAAGCGTTAGCTATCTCAGAATATTCTTTATGCAAAAGTGACATTTTGCCCTACATTTAATTTACACATCTCATGTTTCAAACAAATGTCCTTATTATATTCCTGGTACTGAACGGATTTATTGCAATTAATGTTTTTTTTTTTAAGTCTGTCATGATGCACATTAACAAGAATTATATTAAATTATTTTTATCTTGCTTTTATTTTATATATATATGCATTTATTTATTTGATATGAGGTCAGCCGTGCCACGTGATGCTCCTTTATGACTGTAATGGTAGGATCACCTGATGATGACACTGGTGGCACTGTGTCCAGTCAGTATCTTAATTTAGGTAATCTTTGCTAAACTTGTTTTCGTACCAGCTGAACATGAACCATGGGGAATTCTTGATGGGGATTTCTGTGTGATGCCTTGAGGACTAGGAGGTTTAACAGTCAATTAAAACCTAATCCAAGATGACTTGATGCACGCGCTTTTTGCATGGTGTCTTAATTACCTGGCAAGCAAAGCTTACTTGGAGGGTCTCATCATCAGCCAATAGTGCCAGATACACTCAATGCAAAGTATTCTTACTAGAATATTAACTGTGATTCTTTAAATAACATATAAATTAGTTCCAAAAGAAGCAAATCAGGGAAAAGGGGGATTATCATGGACTGTGTGAATTATTTAATTAATTAATTAATTAATTTATTTATAAAGTATTTTAGCAGGAAGGATACATAGAGATTTCTCTCGTTTTCAGTATGTCCTGGGTTCAAGAAACATTGAATGTTTACAGTCGTTACAGAAATACAAAGTAATAAAATGCAAGATATTAAAAACACAACACAAATATACATATTAACAGAAAATAAATATGTAGGAAATAGTCATTATGTTAATAATGAATAAATTAAATTATACATGATAATAAATAAATTAATTAATAAATACATGATTATACAACAAAAGTAATAGTAATATTAAAAGTTTATGTAACAGCATTTTTAACGAATTACAGTCAACTATAAATATACCTTTATACATACATGGTCAAATATATGTATATATTCACCTTTTTATACCTTTATAAATATATAGATTAGATTACTGCATTACATATTTATATTATACTCTTATACACAGATATATATATATATATATATAGATTACATAGGCCATGTTAGCCCAGATGCCAAAATCACGAGTATAGCAGTACGTAGCGATACCTTTTTTATTGGACTAATGTTACATTTAAAAGACAAGCTTTCAAGAGTATATCTCTCTTCTTCAGGTCTGGACACTATACTGATCAATATCCTAGAATTGGAGATTAAGACATTAAGGGGCACACGGGTGGGGGGTTGGATGTCGTAAATAGTGAGAGTCACATGGTATGGTCAAAATGGGAAAATAAGCACATGAGAGATCTTAGGCCCTGAGATCTGAAGGTTGAAAAAGAAACAAAAAAAAAAAACAAGAAGAAACAAAACACCACCAGAATTCTGAATGTTATGTGACGTTATGATAATGGGTTAAAAAGCCAGAGTCCACATTAAGCCCTTCTTTTATGGTGTTAGGGACAGAAGCCATAGCTGACAAAGGTAGGGAAAATATATAGAGGAAAAGACGTTCAAGGTGTGCCAGGATGACTGGTGAGTTAGGTCATTAATGATAGAAAAGATGTTGATGAGGAGTTATTTATGGTAGAAAATGAAGCAACAGTTGGGAGAGGTGCCGGAAGCGAATCTCGCAGGGATTGGGGGAGTGGGGGCTAATGATAAGGCCACATCTTCAGGCTTTCTCTTTACTATATTTATAAATATATAAGATACAATGCCTGGCCAAAAAAGTCACACACTGTAATATTTGGTTGTGTCAC
Source organism: Leptobrachium leishanense (assembly GCA_009667805.1). NCBI lineage: Eukaryota > Metazoa > Chordata > Amphibia > Anura > Megophryidae > Leptobrachium > Leptobrachium leishanense. The sequence continues at coordinate 23,844,930 of CM019068.1, read as the reverse complement.
CTTTTTGCTGTGATTGTGGCGTGCATTCACCGCGGCATCGTATCGATAAACTCATGCAATGTCACAGCATTTATTTATTTATTTATAAAGGATTTTACCAGGAAGGATACATTGAGATTTCTCTTGTTTTCAAGTATGTCCTGGGTTCAAGAGCATTGAAATTTTACAGTTGTTACAGAGATACAAAGTAATAAAATGCAAGATATTAACAAACAAAACACAAATATACAGATTAACACGGAAAATAAATATGTAAGTAATATAGTTACAATGTTACATGTTTACTGGTGCATTCTGTGCCGAGGTATGCTAGTAAGGAGCTCTTGAGTGACTTAAGACTGGGGAAGATTTGATGGTGTCTGGAAGGTTATTCCATAAATGCGGTGCTCTGTAGGAAAATGAGGATCGAGCCACTTTCTTTTTGTATTGTGGTATTGCAAGTAAGGTGCTGGTCCTGGATCGGAGGTTATAGGATGAGGGAACTGCTAGGGGAAGCAGACTATTCAGGTAGGGTGGTAGCTTCCCAGAGAAGCTTTTAAACACCAGGTTGGAAAGGTGAAGGGTGCGTCTAGATTCCAGCGACGGACAGTTTAGTTCTTTTAACATGTCACAATGGTGGGTCATGTAGTTACATTGTAGCACAAAGCGGCAGAATGAGTTATACAATGTAGTAAGTTTCTGAAGGTGTGTTTGTGGGGCTGCCGCATACACTACATCTCCATATTCAATAGCCGGCATAAGCATTTGTTGTACAATCTGCTTTCTTACCGCAGGGCTCAGGCAGGATTTGTTTCTGTACAGGGCACCTAGTTTGGGGTAAAGTTTGGATGAGAGTTTTTTGATGTGGGGGCCAAAGGATAGATTTGGGTCTAACCACATACCTAGATATTTGAGAGAAGTGACTGTGGTCAGCGTGCCATTTGATTTTGTCCTGACATGTAGATGGGGATTTTGCAGTTTATGTAGTTTAGGTGCTGTTCCAAAGAGCATTGTTACAGTTTTGTCACTATTTAGAAAAAGTTTGTTATTTGTGATCCACTTTTCTACCTCTGTGAATTGTTCTTGCAGCACGGCCTCCAGCTGTGGGAGATCTGGTTTTCTGGTATAGATTACGGTGTCATCTGCGTACATGTGTACAGTTGAGGCTTTGCAGACGTTGGGCAGATCATTTATGAATAATGTGAATAGACGGGGGCCGAGTATTGAGCCTTGGGGTACTCCGCACGTGACTGGGAGGGGGAGGGAGGAGCTGCCAGAGATGGACACATGTTGCGATTGGTTGGATACATATGATTCAAACCAGGTTAGCGTGTGATAACCAATACCAGAGTTTTTAAGTTTTTGTAATAAGATGCCATGGTCTACTGTGTCAAAGGCCTTGGCAAAATCAAGAAAGATGGCTCCAGTTAGGTCTCCTTGTTCCATGCCAGCTTGGGTATCATTGCAAACTTTTAAAAGGGCGGTTGTAGTTGAGTGATCTGGGGTTAAATAGCTTGAAGATTGATAATAATCACGTATTTGTGTGTACACGCATTTTTCCAAAATTTTGACATAACGGGGAGCAATGAGATTGGATGGTAGTTGGATACCAAAGTACTGTCACCACTTTTATGAATAGGTACCACTCTTGCAGTTCTTCCATAGTTTGGGTATGTATCCAGTTGCCAGTGACTAATTGATGAGTGTTGCGACAGGTTTTCCAATTGCTGGGGCACTGATTTTCAGCAGCATTGCTGGGATTTGATCAGGTCCAGATTGGTATTTCATTTTTTGATTATGGAGCAGTTTAGTAACTACACTGATAGGCACTATTCTAAAGTTGAATTTATCTGCGATATGGGGTCCCTGCACGGTTGGAGGGGCCTGACCTGTGTGTGGTCTTTCTGTAGGTGTGTCATTTGCTAGCTTAGCAATTAGGATGGTGGCGCACCCAACAAAATAATTATTAAAGGCATTTGCAACATCTAGGGGGTGTTGCAGGGTTTGGTTGTTTACTTTGATAGCAACCTGCTGGGAGTGGACTGGGGGTGCTTGTATACTACTTATGATTCTCCAAAAATTTCTAGGGTTTGATAGGTTATTGTTTAGATTTTCATTGAAGTATTGGGCTTTAGCCATTTTTGTTTGTTTTGTACATACATTCCGGCATTGTCGGTATTCACAGTGATCATTCATGGAACCAGTACTCTTTAAATTTGACCACAGTGAATCTCTAATCTGGTACATTTGTGTAAAATCAGCTGTAACCCAGGAGAGATGAGCCCCTTTTACTCGCACTTTAGCAGCGGAGCATGGACATTTAAGACTTGGCGTCCAGTGGCATTAATTTGTGGCAAGATCTTGTGTTGATGATGGAGAGTCGCAGCGCTGCGTTAAGTCTTCTCCAGCACATTATCCCAAAGATTCTCAATGGCGTTAAGGTCTGGACTGTGTGGTGGCCAATCCAAGTGTGAAAATGATGCCTCATGCTCCCTCAACCACTCTTGCACAATTTGAGCCTGATGAATCCTGGCATTGCCATCTTGGAATATGCCCACTGTGCCATCAGGGGAGAAGAAAACTATTGATGGAAAAACCTGCTCATTCAGTATATTCATGGAGTCACATGACCTGATCTTTTGGGCACACAATGTGTCACGGTCTGAACCTCCAGACCCTCTGGCGCCCCCTTTTGTTCCCCTTTTTTGCCATGTCCTGCATCACCTTATGCAGGTTCTAGGACTTTTCCTCCATATGCTTCTTGGACTATAATTTGCATATGGACCAGGAACCACACCTGCCCTTAATACTCCCTAATTGATCTTGCTTATGAGGAAGCTACACCCCTGATCCAATGCTTCCTCATTGAAGTTCACAACCCTATCTAGTGCAGACCTACTTCGTGAAGTTCCTGAGACCCAAGTCTACCAAAGAGATCCCTGTCTTCCCTCTGCTCTGGGTACCATCACCCATACCGGTATCTGTGTTTTCCCCCTTGCTATTTTTGTTCCCTGTATCAGTTTATTTAGTTCTGTTTGTTTATTTGTAATACAAATAAACCCAGTAACCTGCCTAATCCCTGTCTTCTACTTCTATTACTGCATCCTGGGCTCACACTCACACTACTGCATGCCACGCTCGACGCAGTCCGTGACAGAATGAGGAAGCCAGAAACCAGTGAGCCCGCAGTAATGATAGCCCTGCTTGAGAACTTGAAGGGGACCCTTGCTATGTTTGTGCAGCACCTGGACTTGGTGCTAACCGTTGTGCTGCAGAGTTCCAAGAGTGCCTGGATTACGGAGCGAAACCCTAAGCCTATGAAAGGTTTCAGAGGACCCCTAACACCGGAGGAAAAGGTATGGAGAAGAACTCAGAGATTGTGCTTTTATTGCGGTTCTTCCGTGTACAAACGAGAGAACTGCCAAGAGCGCCTGCAAAAAACCTCCTCCATGTTCCAGCCTTACCAGACCTTTTTGACCAAGCCATGCCAGGCCGCAGAATCTGTGTCCGCTGCCCTGCATCCCGCAGGATCTCAAGAGTCTGCTTCCCTGCATCCCGCAGGATCTCAAGAGTCTGCTTCCCTGCATCCGCAGGATCTCAAGAGTCTGCTTCCCTGCATCCCGCAGGATCTCAAGAGTCTGCTTCCCTGCATCCCGCAGGATCTCAAGAGTCTGCTGCCCTGCATCCTGCAGGATCTCAAGAGTCTGCTTCCCTGCATCCCGCAGTATCTCAAGAGTCTGCTTCCCTGCATCCCGCAGGAACTCTAGAACTCGCTGCCCTGCATCCCGCAGGATCTCTAGAACTCGCTGCCCTGCATCCCGCAGGATCCCTAGAACTCGCTGCCCTGCATCCGGCAGGATCTCTAGAACTCGCTGCCCTGCATCCCGCAGGATCTCTAGAACTCGCTGCCCTGCATCCTGCAGGATCTCTAGAACTCGCTGCCCTGCATCCCGCAGGATCTCTAGAACTCGCTGCCCTGCATCCCGCAGGATCTCTTGAACTCTCTGCCCTGCATCCCGCAGGATCTCTAGAACTCACTGCCCTGCATCCCGCAGGATCTCTAGAACTCGCTGCCCTGCATCCCGCAGGATCTCTAGAACTCGCTACCCTGCATCCCGCAGCATTTCCAGAAGCTGCTGCTCTGCATCCCGCAGGATTTCCAGAAGCTGCTGCCCTGCATCCCGCAGGATTTCCAGAAGCTGCTGCCCTGTATCCCGCAGGATTTCCAGAAGCTGCTGACCTGCATCCCGCAGGATTTCCAGAAGCTGCTGCCCTGCATCCCGCAGGATTTCCAGAAGCTGCTGCCCTGCATCCCGCATGAGCTCCAGAAGCTGCTGCCCTGCATCCCGCAGGAGCTCCAGAACTGTCACCGCCACGGGGCCATCGACGCCGCCGTAAGGCCAAGATGCTCACTGCCCAGCAAGAGACGTGCAGTACCCAGGTCACCGCAGAGCCGTGCAGTACCCAGGTCGCCGCAGAGCCGTGCTGTACCCAGGTCGCCGCAGAGCCGTGCTGTACCCAGGTCGCCGCAGAGCCGTGCTGTACCCAGGTCGCCGCAGAGCCGTACCGTACAGAGATCCAGGCCCCATCGAGCCTTGCCAAGGGCGCTGCCCCTCTGGTCATCACCAAGGGCGCTGCCCCAATGAACCCAACAGTCGAGGTGTCACCGTCGAGCCGTGCCAAGGGCGCTGCCCCACCGGTCATCGCCGAGAGCACTGCCCCGCCAAGCCGTGCCAAGGGTGCTGCCCCACTGGTCATCACCAAGGGCGCTGCCCCACCGAGTTGTGCCAAGGGTGCTGCCCCAACAAACCCAACAGTCGAGGTGTCACTGTCGAGCCATGCCAAGGTCGCTGCCCCACTGGTCATCACCAAGGGCACTGCCCCACCGAGCCCAGCTGTCGAGGTGTCACTGCCGAGCCGTGCCAAGGGCGCTGCCCCATCGGTCCTTGCCAAGGGCGCTGCCCCAATCAGCTGTGTCAAGGGCGCTGCCCCACCGAGCCCAGCAGTCAAGGTGTCATCACCGAGCCATGCCAAGGGCGCTGCACCACTGGTCATCGCCGAGAGCACTGCCCCGCCAAGCCGTGCCAAGGGTGCTGCCCCACTGGTCATCACCAAGGGCGCTGCCCCACCGAGTTGTGCCAAGGGTGCTGCCTCATTGGTCATCGCCAAGGGCGATGCCCCAACGAGCCATACCAAGGGCGCTGCCCCACCGAGTCCAGCAGTCGAGGTGTCATCACGAAACCGTGCCACTACCGACGCCGTGTTGTATCCGGCTACTGAGCTGTGCCAGTCGGTCCCACAGACTATATACCCTAAAGAAACCCCTGGTAGTCAGGACTTTTTATCCGTCCTCCGGTGGTGCAACGACTATTTGACCTGCCATCCCCCTGTATGACTTTGGACTCTATATATTGTGCCTGCCAGTCCTCGACCATGTCTGGGGCACCCGGAGGTTGCCCCTTGTCGGGGGGCTCTGTCACGGTCCGAACCTCCAGACCCTTTGGCACCCCCTTTTGTTCCCCTTTTTTGCCATGTCCTGCATCGCCTTATGCAGGTTCTAGGACTTTTCCTCCATATGCTTCTTGGACTATAATTTGCATATGAACCAGGAACCACACCTGCCCTTAATACTCCCTAATTGATCTTGCTTATGAGGTATGTAGACCTTATGTGTAGACCCCTGATCCAATGCTTCCTCACTTAAGTTCACAACCCTATCTAGTGCAGACCTACTTCGTGAAGTTCCTGAGACCCAAGTCTACCAAAGAGATCCCTGTCTTCCCTCTGCTCTGGGTACCATCACCCATACCGGTATCTGTGTTTTCCCCCTTGCTATTATTGTTCCCTGTATCAGTTTATTTAGTTCTGTTTGTTTATTTGTAATACAAATAAATCCAGTAACCTGCCTAATCCCTGTCTTCTACTGCTATTACTGCATCCTGGGCTCACACTCACACTACTGCACAGTGCACGCCACGCTCGACGCAGTCCGTGACACAATGTTGCTGACCCTAGACCTGAGTGACCACCTGAAGCAACCGCAGATCCTAACAGGCTTGTATGGGAGGTGGTGACTTTTCTTGGCCAGACAGTGTAATTACACTAGATCTGTTCAACTTACGTTAGGATGTAGTGACAAATTCCTTGTGTGGACAAAAACATCAGTTTTGCAATAAATAGATTTATTTGGCTAGAAAAGAAATCTGGAGAGTTCTCCATATTCATATCGGTCAATAACACGACTGGAGGAGCACTGAGGCGACTGCAAGACATTAGCAGGGTGTCAGTGAGTGCAGAACTTTCAGTTTGTTGTTATATGTCTATTCATGTTGCAGTATTACCAAACTTTAACTGCTTTTTGATGTTCTAAGTTCATTTCCACCATTTTTTGCTCATTACATTTAAACGCTATTTGAAGTCATGTTTTATTGTAGGACCCAGACAAATTATATAAGGGGTTATTCAGAGAGCACCGAATTGGCCAACGAATTACACCGAATGGTGAATTTCTCCGTACGGTGCAATTTCGTGCCAATTGGGCTATTCAAAAAGCTGGTAATTTGCCAAATATTGCAAAATCCCCGTAGAGAAGTAATGGTTAATCTATTCAGAGACACCGAACTGCTGTGAAAAGTTGGCGAAATGCCCAGATTTTAAGTGGTTTCATTCGACAGGTTTAAACAGGCAAATCCCATAGGTTTCAACGTAAAAAAAAATCCCCGTTTCTATAAATTTTTTATTTTACGTTTTTTCTCTTTTCATTTGCAGCTAAAACTCTCTTTATTTATTTTTTAGAATTTTCTAGGCATTTTTCTGGATTTTTTCCGGCAAAATTTTTGATTCCAATATTTTTTTATGCTGTTTTCTTTTATTCTGTAACAGAATAAATTATTGTTTTTCATAGGACCTTATATATTATTTCCAGGCATTTTCATTGTTTAAAAGGGTTTTTGTGTAAAAGGGTTTTTTGTTTGTATTATATTACACCTGTTCGACAGCTGGTCGGCTATTTTTGTCGGTGTTCTGTCCGGCGGGTTGTTGGCTGCGTTTGACAGTATGAGGATGCATTCGGCGGTCTATTCGGTGGGTCGTCAGCTGCGGTCGGAGGTTTGAGGATGCTTTTGGCCATCTGTTCGGTGGGTCGTCAGCAGGTTTGTGGCTGCATTTGGCAGTTTATCGGATTGATTCTGTGATTTTTCGGCAGCATTTGGTCGTGTATCAGATCGATTCGGTGGGTTTATCTGCAACGTTTGGTAGATCGAATTGGCGCACTTCAGGTACCCTGCGGTGAGTGCTGAAATCACCGCAGGGTTGGCGAATTGAGCCCGCCGAAGTGCACCGAATCAAAGAGCATCGAAATTTCAATGAATAACCCCTATAATAATAATGCTCTTTGAATAACCCTATATCATTTTTTCAACAGGCTGAATTGACTCAAAATATATCGTAATACTATGTTTATCTGTAATTTCACGTCAGAACGCATCATCATTTTGCCGGCGGTGCTGAATGACCCATGTTTTTGACATCAGTGCGACCATGTTTGATATCAGTGCGCTGGGGGGACTGGTCTGACTTCCAGGAAGTCACGGCACGTCCACACGTAGCTCCGGGAAGACAACAACACGTGGGCAACATCATCTAATCACAGGCTTCCAAGTTATATTATATGAGGTCAAAGTGATGTCATAGAGGAGGTGTGGCTTAAAACACTTCCTTCCCTGACCTCGTGAGTATCAGTATGTACTGTATAGTATCAATATCAGTAGGTACAATATTAGAAAAACAACCTGTACCCATCTTGTAATTTTGTATACCTTAATGATATCACCAACTCATTATACGAGGTCAATGTGATGTCATAGAGGAGGTGTGGCTTAAAACACTTCCTTCCCTTACCTTGTGAGTATCAGTATGTACGGTATAATATCAATATATGTAAATACAATAATAGAAAAACAACCTGTAACCATCTGGTAATTTTTTATACCTTACTGACATCACCAACCTGACCATTTGCAATCACAGGCTTCCAAATTATATTATATGAGGTCAAATTGATGTCATAGAGGAGGTGTGGCTTAAAACACTTCCTTCCCTGACCTTGAGTATCAGTATGTACAGTATAGTATCAATATCAGTGGGTGCAATATTTGAAAAACAACCCGTACCCATCTTGTAATTTTTTATACCTTAGTGATATCACTCACCAACTCATTATATGAGGTCAACGTGATGTCATAGAGGAGGTGTGGCTTAAAACCCTTAATTCCCTGACCTCGTAAGGTCTCTTTTTTATAATTTCTGTTGTTAAATGTTTTTGTAAGCGCATTGAATTTTCCTTCTCCATCAGGACAATCTGTTTAGCAGTTTTTTAGGTGAATTTATATTTAAAGTGTCGACCAAGACCAACACTGCAGCCCCCTCCCTCTTTTAATAATCTTCTTATCCACTGCTCGGACGGTGACCGCCGATGACAAGCAATTGTCCTACAGCAATCCAGAGAACGAGGAAGTCTATCCGTCTTGTCAAAAGTTAAAGGTTATAAATGTTCTGTCGGCACCAACTTTTCTCCTTAGCCTCTCGCTGAACCCAATTACACTAACTAAAATGAATGTTCTCTAATATGACAGAATTTTCTCGTTGATTAAAGACTTCCAGGCTTTTTGCAGATGGCGCACCTATAATTCATTGCAAAGATGGTTGAACGTTGTAAACTGTTTTTTTTTTTCCTCGTTGTTGTTTTTTCTTTTTTTTTTTTTTTTTTTTAAAAAAACATCTCTCTTTCCAGATCAGACAAAACCGGGTTTAACTAGGCCTGAATAATTTAAGACGGTCATTACGTTCAATGTTTTTCCTTACTGTCAACTGTAAAATCCATACAGTAGCTTCAGGAAATCGAGGCCTAATTTGAATTGATAATAGGGAATGCGGAAAAAAGTCATCTATTTTGAAGAGTTCTCGAGCAGATGCATGCTAAATCTTGTATAATGAAAGAATATGCCGATGTCAATTATGTAACAGAATGACTTTACAGTGGTTTCAGGCAACGGGTTAGAATTCGCCGTGATATTATCGCATAAAAAACACCCATCAAAATTTCTCATAAATATGGAAAGGGAAGTAAGATTACATTATAAATTTGAATGTTATGAATGTGCATGAGTGCAGAAAGCCTGGCTCGTAACTGAATCGTAAAAAAGGGACATATTTCAGAATTTACATATCGTTATTACTGCAAGTGTACAAGTAAACCAAATTTTTTTTCTCTCCTTTTTCCCGACTGATTTCTTTTTATATATATATATATACTGTATATATTCTTTTAGAATCGGCTCCGGATCCGAAGCTCAATCTTTTGACACAGATCGAATTTCACACGCGTTGGCCGGTTTAGACGAGGGCCTGTTACGTCTCCTCCCGGCCAATAGTATGAAACAATTACTGTTTTTTTTTTGTTGTTGTTTATTATGCAGAGACTCGGCGACAGATGTTACATTCTTGGTTTGAGATCGTCGTAGTCCCATCTTAGCCGTCATGGATTTGAAATAAACGTTCGGACGGCGAAGTGTTCAGTCATGTTGTAAATTTTTCCGTAAATACTCTGACCCCAGAGGCTTATTACATTCTTACATTTTCTTATGAGCCTTGCGGATGTTAAAGGGACATTCTACTCATGCTGACCACTGTATAGTTTTACTCCCCTTGCTTCCCCGATATGGTAAAAACGCTGGGTGAAGTGGAGGAGTTTCCTCTATTCCACCTAGTGTCACCAGCAGCCGGGATTTTTTAATTTCACAGCTGCCAATCACAAGATCGGTCATTAGTGAAGTCAGACAAAGAGCAGCCGACGTCATCCTATGAGACCAATCAATGTAGCGAGCGTTCTCAGAGAAGCAGCCGATGGATCGGATCTGTGCATGCGCGTGCAGCTCAGATCCATTACTCTGCGCAGGTGCTACGTAACTTGCGTACATTTAAGCGGTTATTCAAAGAGCACCAAATGTCATCAGCATATCGGTGTGCTTTCGTTCAGCACAGTTTGGCGAGCTCAGTTTATCGAAGTACGCCAAATCAACCAGCGGAAATTCAAAGTCCTTACCCTGACCTACAAAGCTCTCATTAACTCAGCTCCCCACTACCTGCCCTCACTAATCCCCAAATACGCCCCAGCACGCTCCTTAATATCAAACAGTGACCTGCGACTAGCTTCTCCCCGCATTACTCCTTCCCATGATAGACTGCAGGATTTCTCACGCGCAGCCCCCATCCTCTGGAACACTCTCCCTTGTACTGTCAGACTTTCCCCTAGTTTCCCTTCTTTCAAACGCTCCCTTAAGACATTCCTATTTAGGGAAGCCTACCACTCGACTCACTGACGCAACCATCAATCACTCTCACATTGCAGTCCATCACTCTCACCTAGCAGTCCATCACTTTCACACATTCACCTAGCAGTCCATCACTCTCACCGTGCAGTCCATCACTTTCAACTTGCAGTCCATCACTTTCACTGTGCAGTCCATCACTCTCGCCGTGCAGTCCATCACTCTCGCTGTGCAGTCCATCACTCTCGCTGTGCAGTCCATCACTCTCAGCTTGCAGTCCATCACTCTCGCCGTGCAGTCCATCACTCTCACCTTGCAGACCATCAATCTCACCTTGCAGACCATCAATCTCTCCTTGCAGCCCATAACTCTCACCTTGCAGTCCATAGCTCTCACCTTGCAGTCCATAACTCTCACCTTGCAGCCCATAGCTCTCACCTTGCAGTCCATAGCTCTCACCTTGCAATCCATCACTCCCACCTTGCAATCCATCACTCTCACCTTGCAACCCATAACTCTCACCTTGCAGTCCATAACTCTTACCTTGCAGTCCATAACTCTCACCTTGCAGCCCATAGCTCTCACCTTGCAGTCCATAGCTCTCACCTTGCAATCCATCACTCCCACCTTGCAATCCATCACTCTCACCTTGCAGTCTATCACTCTCACCTTGCAGCCCATAACTTTCACCTTGCAGCCCATAACTCTCACCTTGCAGTCCATAACTCTCACCTTGCAGCCCATAACTCTCACCTTGAAGTCCATAACTCTCACCTTGCAGTCCATCACTCCCACCTTGCAATTCATCACTCTCACCTTGCAGCCCATCACTCTCACCTTGCAGCCCATCACTCTCACCCTGCAGCCCATCACTCTCCTTGCAGTCCTATCCTCCTGTTTCCACCCCAACCCTTACAGGTTGTGAGTTCCCACAGAAATAGGGACCTCATTTCTTCCTTTACTGGTTTATCAAAATGTTGTTCAGTCTCAATGTATTGAGTGTATTGAATGTATTGTCCATATTGTGCCCATTGTTCAGCGCTGGGGAATATGCTGGCGCTATATAAATAAAGTATAATAATAGTCAGGCTGTGTCCTCCATGTGTGGTAATGTATCAACAACCCCTTGTAAAAACTGATCTAGTAAAAGTGCTGTGGAATCTGTTGCGCTATATAAATAGAAGGTAATAATAGTGCTGATTATACTTGTTATTGCTATGTAAACAAAATATACAAAAACTGCACCTCATTCTACTGTAACGTAACCTGTAAAGCACTGAGTGCATATTACTGCAATATAAATAAACATACACTGTATAACCACTGCACTTACTGCATGTCTCTCTACTGTAAAGTGCTAAGTACACCTGTTACTGCTATATAAACATACATACACTGCATACCTGCTGCACTTACTGCACCTCTATCTACTGTAATGTAACCAGTAAAGCAATGAGTACACCTGTTACTACTATATAAACATACATACACTGTATACAGGGGCAGACTGACCCATCGGGCACTTGGGCGCCGCCCGAGGGACCGCAGGTGGTAGCGGCCCGCTCTGGGGATGTGTTGTCCTGGCTCAGGGGGCCCCACGGCCGCCGTGTTCTTGCTTCCCCTCTGCTTTAATTGTCTGCAGGATGGGTGTGCCGGGCTGAGTCGGCACAGCACAGCGGCGCACTGAGCTCATGCCGCGCAGGCGCTCTCAGCCTCCCTCCAGCTCCCACCTGAGGATTGCGAATGCAGCGTGCCTCCCACGTTGAAACTACGAGGCACGCTGCATTGGCGCCGCCCCTCCGCATCACGTGATGTGCAGTGACCGCAGGAGACAGAACAACCAAGGAGCCAAACGGTGCGAGCCTGTAGAGGTCCTGCCTGCCTGCACTTGGATGGAGCTGGTGGACAGACTCCAGAGACACCGTGAGAATTTTTTTTCCTTTTGGGGGGGAGGTGTGGTAAAATAACAGTTACAACCAAAGCAGGGGGAGAAGCAAAGTGAGGAGGTGGGAGGAGGAGAAAAAAGTGAGAATGGGCTGAAATAAAGTGAGGTGGGGGTGAATAAAGAGAGATGGGGAGGAAAAAAGTGAGATGGGGAGGAAAAAAGTGAGGAGGGAGTGAAATAAAATGAGGAGGGGGTGAAAAAAGTGAGATGGGGTGAAAAAAAGTGACTATGGTGAAAAAAGTGAGATGGGGAGAAATAAAGTGAGGAGGGGGTGAAAAAAGAGATCGGGAGGAAAAAAGTGGAGAGGGAGTGAAATAAAATGAGGGGGTGAAATAAAGTGAGGGGGTGAAAAAAGTGAGATGGGAGAAAAAAGTGGGGAGGGGTGAAATAAAATGAGGAGGGGGTGAAAAAAGTGAGATGAGAGGAAAAAAGTGAGGAAGGGTGAAATAAAATGAGGAGGCGGTGAAAAAAGTGAGATGGGGAGGAAAAAGTGAAATGGGGAGGAAAAAAGTGAGGAGGGAGTGAAATAAAATGAGGGGTGTGAAATAAAGTGAGGGGGTGAAAAAAGTGAGATGGGAGAAAAAAGTGAGGAGGCGTGAAATAAAATGAGGGGGTGAAAAAAGTGAGATGGGCGAAAAAAAGTGAGGAGGGGTGAAAAAAAGTGAGGAGGGGAAAAAGTGAGGAGGGGGAAAAATAAAGTGAAGGGGGATGAATAATGTGAGTGGGTGAGGAATAAAGTTAGGGGGGCCTGCTCGAGGGGAGGCTGTAGAGCTCTGTGATACGCTCATATAAACTGCACATTACTGTGAGTGTTATTGCTGTGGAGCTCTGCGATGCGCTCATACACACTGCACATTACTGTGAGTTAGACATGCGCACAGCACAAAATTTCGTTTTGAACTAATGGATTAGTGCTAAAATGCAATTTATTTAGTTGCTAAAGAAATTTGTTTTCAGTTCTTTAGTATGAAAACTAATTTCATTCATCCGAAAACCAGTGGATACAATTACTATTGTAGTGGCTCCTCAGAGGGCTGAGATCGTTGCTTGTTACAGTATCTCTCACTCTCAGCACAATGTGCCAGGCAAAGCTGTTACAGTAACTGACTGCTACTCATCACAGTGCTCAGAGTTTCAGTAAAACTAGTAAATAATATTTTTATATATAGGAGGTTAGAACATTATTATTTCCATATTTTACTGCTGCTGCTTTTATCATCTTGTCTGCCTCATAGACATGCAAGGGTTAAGTAAAGGTTTCCTCTCCTATGCCGGCTGTCTGTGCTGCGAGTGAGTATTCTGGAGCTCTATCACTGTCAGATTTTTGGGTAGGGGTCGGGAAGGATTACGCATACAAACCTTTTCTGTAGCTTTGCGATGTTGCGCTCTTCATTACTGGTCTCCTTCACTCATCAATGTAATATCACAAAAAGGACTGAAACTAAAATGTAGTGCATTTTATTTTAGTTTCTTTCGTTTTTTTGTACTGAGCAGTTTCGTATCTCTTGAGTCATACTAAAACTAAATTATCCCAAAGTTCAGACTAAATCGTTTTAGTACTAAAACGAATGCACATGTCTACTGTGAGTTTTATTGCTGTGCAGCTCTGTGATGCGCTCATACACACCGCACATTACTGTGAGTTTTATTGCTGCGGAGCTCTGTAATGTGCAGTGTATCAATTTACAGAATCTTTTTAATTGATCGGTAGTTCTGACATTTGCCACAGGGACATGCTGTGCAGCTGCACCGCCTTAGCTGCAATGAGTGGGTGATGGCTGCTGCAGCAGAGCGGCCGCCATCTGTAAGTCTGAAGGGGGCACAGTGGATTCCCCAATTCGCTGCTGGGTCCAAGTGGATTTTCTTTGCACAATTTTTAAAAAGATTATTTTAATGAGTTAAGAAATAAATTCTTCAGCACAATAATGTACATGTGGGTGTTGCGTTGTAGGGGGTGGGGTTTTGTATGGGTGTGGCCTCATGTGGGTGCCCCATGGTCTCCTATTGCCCGGGGGCCCCATTAGTTGTCAGCCGCCCCTGACTGTATAACTACTGCAATTACTGCACCTCTCTACTGTAAAGTGCTGACTACACTTGTTACTGCTATATAAACATGCATACACTGCATTAGGGATGAGCTGAACACCCCCGTGTTCTGTTCGCATTCGAACTCGAACAATTTCAAAAGTTCGAATTCGAACGTGAACACGAACCGAACTCAATACAAGTCAATGGGACTCAAAAGTTTGATTTTTAGAGTGCCCTCCAAGAGGGCATATATGCTAGATATTTGCCATAAAAGGTGTATGGGGGTCCGGGTAGTGTCCTGGGGGACAGGAAACAAGGACAAAAAGTTTTAAAAAAGACGTTTTTAAAGGAACAGTGAGTTTTCCATAAAATAAGGGTTAAAAATAAAAACGAAAAATTCCTTCAAATATCGTGCCTAGGAGGTCCCCATAACCTGCCCGTGAAGTGGCGGATTTGTAGGATGTATAGAAACATCGCCATCAGAGACCCACACACGATACCTAGCCACCCTTAAGGGGTTAAAATGCACAGGGACTGGCTACTATCCTGTTAGATGAGGGAATGTATTATATGTATAAAGCAAGGTATATATGACAATGGATAGTCAGAGACTCTAGCGACTCAGCTTGTACACTTTATGATAGACATTTTCACGTTGTGTTGTGTTACTAATGCAGAAGCAGAAAGCCCTTCCACCACGCTTGCACCAAAACTATAAATCTAACACAATAATAATTGTATGCTCACATAGGCCCTTCGGGAGAGGTACATGACATACAAATACTGGAATATTACGTTTAAATCTAAGGAGGAGTGTGATAAAGATTTTATTAAGCCCTTGATGACAAATGACGTAACATCTACATCATTAATGATTGGCTTTACAGAGCCCCTGGTCCTTAAGGGGTTAAACAGCATATCAGAGGAACATAGAAATGAACACTTCTTAGAATTCAGAAGAACAGTGTTCATACATGTGCAGGAGCCACACCCAGTCTGCAGGCACTGTATCAAATTCATGAGACCAGACTAATTAGAAGCACATGTTATTTCCAAACACTAATTAACACCTGTTGTTTACGCCTTTTGAGAGCCCTGCTGTAAGCACATGTCATTTATAGATGAGAATCTTTGCACCTAGACAATACATTAGGCAGACTGTAAAGCATGCTTTCCTTGTAAGCTAGAAAATCCACATCACCCATTGCAGTATTTTAAAGATGAAACACACAGGCAGCGCAAAAAATCCTATGCAAGCCTCATGCACAGTATGCCAGGGGTCTCAAACTCACGGCCCCCCAACATGATTTGGACTACAAGTCCCAGGATGATTTCAATGCAATACATGGCGAGGGAATCCTTGGAGTTGTAGTTCAAAAACATCAGGGGCACCAGAGTTTGAGAGCCCTGCTGCGAGCACATGTCATTTAGAGGTGAGAATCTTTGCACCTAGACATTAGGCAGACTGTAAAGCATGCTTTCCTTGTAAGCTAGAAAATCCACATCACCCATTGCAGCATTTTAAAGTTGAAACGCACAGGCGGCGCAAAAAATCCTATGCAAGCCTCATGCACTCTAAGCACATGTAATTTTGAGGTGTTAAAGTTTCAGAAAAATGTACACGTGTGCAAATATTTTAAATAAAGCCAGAATAATTTTATGACAGTCACATTTGTCTGACAAACAGATAATACATTACGCTGCAGCATGTGTTGACATATGTTGGTAGATGTATGTAATGTGTGTCATGTGTATGTAACATGTTTATGCTATTATACATACCGCTTCTTGACGTCGTACACAGTCCGTCCATTGCTAATCATCGCCCACATGCGTGCCTTCTTGCCCTGGGTATTTTTTTAATTCAATATCTAATTAACCGTTGCTCATAATATTCTGCAGTAAAGAGTCTCTTTATTTGTAGATTTTTTAGTATTTTCTAAGCATTTTTTATATAAAAAAAAATTCGAACTCGAACCGAACACGCCAAAAAGTTCGAAGTTCGCGAACTTGCGAACTGCCAATGTTCGAGTCGAACTCCGAACTAATCGAACCGAACAGCTCATCCCTACACTGCATACCTGCTGCACTTACTGCACCTCTCTTTACTGTACTATAACCAGAAAAGCGCTGAGTACACCTGTTACTATAAAACATACATACACTGTATAACTACTGCACTTACTGCACCTCCCCCTAGTGTATTGTAACCCGTACAGTGCTGAGTACAATTGTTGTTGCTATACAAACAAAATGTAACCACACTGCATAATTACCGCACTCGCTACACCTCCCTCTACTATAATGTAACCTGTGAAGCACTGAGCACACTTATATTTCCTGTATAAATAAAGTACACATGCACAGTATAACTACTGCACCTTCCTCTGCTGAATAATAACTTGCAAAGTGCTAAATACACACCCTATTATTGTTTAAATGGATACAATACACCTGCATTGTATAACTACTGCACTTACTGCATCTCCCGTTACTGTACACACTATAATAGCACTGCCACACTATATCTCCCATGTATCCCTGTATAGTAACACTGCTTGTACGGTATGAAGTACTTCCGCAAGGAAAGCATATTCATAAGTAATCATGCACAAGGAATTCAGACGTCCCTGTGAAATATTTCATTAGTTACAAAGTACTTCCATTGATATTCCAATGTGACCTCCCGAAAAATCCCAATAAATCACTTACATTTTTATAGAACGGGTAAATAAAAAAAAAATTAAAAAACGCTCATTTTATTTCATTTTCCTTTGTATTTTTTTTCTTATCTATTTTATTTATCCAATAAAGTCAACGTTATTTCGTCGAGATTGTCGCGCCAAACATTACAATTCTTTAAACAAAGCTATTTAAATCCATATCCGGGAAGCTTTGTGCGTACGTTCCTATGGATTGTCACTTTCCATCTGCTTCTCATCAAGATTATTACTACTGTTCTACGAATATGCTAAAATCTTCAAGTGTTGGGGCAAGAACAACAGCCTGTTTGCATGAGAAGTGCTCATTTAGACTTTATGCACCCTCTCTGTGCTTTAATAATATAAGTAAACAATTAGAATGGAATGGCCTGGGCATTTAGTTACTGCTGAATCTAGGATATTGTATTAGCGTTCGTGGTTTTCGGCACTTTCTATTTTTTTTTAAGGAGGGAAAAGTTAATAAAATTGGTACTAAATAGCTGTAGCTGTTTTTCTGTTCTAATACGGCACAAATTGCATAAGTTCAACTTCCGTTCAAGACGGCCTATCAGTCGCTAGCTGTAACCCTGGTGTTTCTCCATCAAACACAAATTG
The DNA here is from genome assembly GCA_009667805.1 of Leptobrachium leishanense. Taxonomy (NCBI): domain Eukaryota; kingdom Metazoa; phylum Chordata; class Amphibia; order Anura; family Megophryidae; genus Leptobrachium; species Leptobrachium leishanense. The sequence goes on along the minus strand of CM019068.1, from coordinate 23,827,333 downwards.
TGCTCATCTCCATATCTATGTAATTTCTCATCTGTGCACAATATCCTGATCGACATAAAGCTCGTCTCACCAGTGGGGACTGCATTAGCTTTTATATCACGTAATATCGAAAACGTTTGCAAGCCCAACCTATTACACGGCACTACATGGGAATGTGCGACAGGAGGCAGGGTTATTCTCTAAAGGGAACTGCAAGATCCAAGCTGGAAACTACGGGGTAAAAAAAAATCACTGAAGAATGTGTTTCCAGGTCTATGATGCGTAAAGTGATATTTTATTGAAAAATTGAGTTCCTTTTATTTGTCCCTTAAATAATTGGGCAGATGCTGCTGACAACTTCTGCCCAATCATTTTTTATTTTTTTTTATTTTATTTATTTATAAATTTTATTTTTTTTGCTATTTTGGGTGATTTTACTCAACTTTTCTCCCTCGCCACACGCAACTACTCCACTTTGGCTCGGAGACTCCTGAACCAGGTAGTTGCTGAAGCTTTACTCCACCGTTTGCAAAACCGCACAATTTTCGGAAATTGCGAAGCGCTACGGGACTCGCACACTTTACGCGCGCAAAACAATGGATCGGGGCTGCGCGTGCATGCGCAGATCTGATCAATCACTGCCTCTGTGAGATTGTTCGCTACAGTAATTGGTCACAAAGAGGGTGACGTCGGACACCCTCTGCGTGCTGAGGTCACTGGTGACCGATCTGGTGACCGGCAGCCGGGAAATTCAAAATCCCAGTTGCTGGTGACACTGGGTGGGTGGTGGAAACTCTGCCAATTCGCCTTGCAATATTTCCATATCGGTGGAGCTGTGAGGGTGAAGTGGGGGGCACTGTTCACATCCTGATCACTTTACAGCAATAAAGTGTTCAGCATGAGTGACTCTGTAAAATGCAAGGTGAGAGTGATGGACTGGTCAGAGTGATGGACTGGTGGGAGTGATGGACTGATGGGAGTGATGGACTGCAAGGTGAGAGTGATGGGCTGCAAGGTGAGAGTGATGGACTGCACGGTGAGAGTGATGGACTGCAAGGTGAACGTGATGGACTGCACGGTTAGAGTGATTTACTGGTCAGAGTGATGCACTGATGGGAGTGATGGACTGATGGGAGTGGTGGACTGGACAGAGTGTTGGACTGGTGGGAGTGATGGACTGCAAGGTGAGAGTGATGGACTGCACGGTGAGAGTGATGGACTGCAGGGTAAGAGTGATGGACTGCACGGTGAGGATGATGGACTGCACGGTGAGAGTGATGGACTGCAAGGTGAGAGTGATGGACTGCACAGTGAGAGTGATGGACTGCAGGGTGAGAGTGATAAGCTGCACGGTGAGAGTGATGGACTACAGGGTGAGAGTGATGACTGGTGAGAGTGATGGACTGCAGGGCGAGAGTGATGGACTGCACGGTGAGGGTGATGGACTGCACGGTGAGAGAGATGAACTGCACGGTGAGAGTGATGGACTGCAAGGTGAGAGTGATGGACTGCAAGGTTAGAGTGATTTACTGGTCAGAGTGATGGATTGATGGGAGTGATGGACTGATGGGAGTGATGGACTGATGGGAGTGATGGACTGATGGAAGTGTTGGACTGATGGGAGTGGTGGACTGGACAGAGTGATTGACTGGTGAGAGTGATGGACTGCAAGGTGAGAGTGATGGACTGCACAGTGAGAGTGATGGACTGCAAGGTGAGAGTGATGGACTGCAAGGTGAGAGTGATGGACTGCAAGGTGAGAGTGATGGACTGCAGGGTGAGAGTGATGGACTGCACGGTGAGGGTGATGGACTGCACGGTGAGAGTGATGGACTGCGCGTTGAGAGTGATGGACTGCAGGGTGAGAGTGATGGACTGCAAGGTGTCCAAGGTGATGGACTGGTTGCGTCAGTGAGTTGGGTGGTCGGCTTGCCTGAATAGGAATGTCTTAAGAGTGCATTTGAAGGAAGAGAAACTAGGGGAAAGTCTGGCAGTACGAGGACTGGTGGGAGTGATGGACTGATGGGAGTGATGGACTGGTCAGAGTGATGGACTGGTGGGAATGATGGACTGGTGTGAGTGATGGGCTGGTGGGAGTTATGGACTGCAAGGTGAGAGTGATGGACTGCATGGTGAGGGTGATGGACTGCAAGGTGAGAGTGATGGACTGGAAGGTGAGAGTGATGGACTGCAGGATGAGAGTTATAGACTGCAAGGTGAGGGTGAAGGACTGCATGGTGAGAGTGAACTGCAAAGAGAGAGTGATTGACTGCTAGGTGAGAGTGATGGACTGCACAGTGAGAGTGGACTGCGAGGTGAGAGTGATGGACTGCAAAGTGAGAGTGATGGACTGCAAGGTGAGAGTGATGGACTGGACAGTTGGACTGGACAGAGTGATGGACTGGTGGGAGTGATGGACTGGTGGCAGTGACGGACTGGTGGGAGTGATGGACTGATGGGAGTGATGGACTGATGGGAGTGATGGACTGCAAGGTGAGAGTGATGGGCTGCAAGGTGAGAGTGATGGACTACAAGGTGGGAGTGATGGACTGGTCAGAGTGATGGACTGGTGGGAGTGATGGACTGATGGGAGTGATGGACTGGTCAGAGTGATGGACTGGTGGGAGTGATAGACTGCAAGGTGAGAGTGATGGGGTGAGAGTGATGGGGTGAGAGTGATGGACTGCACGGGGAGAGTGATGGACTGCACGGTGAGAGTGATGGACTGGTGAGAGTGATGGACTGGTCAGAGTGATGGACTGGTGGGAGTGATGGACTGATGGGAGTGATGGACTGCAAGGTGAGAGTGATGGACTGCACGGTGAGAGTGATGGACTGCAAGGTGAACGTGATGGACTGCAGGGTGAGAGTGATGGACTGTACGGTGAGAGTGATGGACTGCAAGGTGAGAGTGATGGACGGCACGGTTAGAGTGATTTACTGGTCAGAGTGATGCACTGATGGGAGTGATGGACTGATGGGAGTGGTGGACTGGACAGAGTGTTGGACTGATGGGAGTGATGGACTGCAAGGTGAGAGTGATGGACTGCAAGGTGAGAGTGATGGACTGCACGGTGAGAGTGATGGACTGCAGGGTGAGGATGATGGACTGCACGGTGAGGATGATGGACTGCACGGTGAGAGTGATGGACTGCAAGGTGAGAGTGATGGACTGCACGGTGAGAGTGATGGACTGCAGGGTGAGAGTGATAAGCTGCACGGTGAGAGTGATGGACTGCAGGGTGAGAGTGATCACTGGTGAGAGTGATGGACTGCAGGGTGAGAGTGATGGACTGCACGTGAGGGTGATGGACTGCACGGTGAGAGAGATGAACTGCACGGTGAGAGTGATGGACTGCAAGGTGAGAGTGATGGACTGCAAGGTTAGAGTGATTTACTGGTCAGAGTGATGGACTGATGGGAGTGATGGACTGATGGGAGTGTTGGACTGATGGGAGTGGTGGACTGGACAGAGTGATTGACTGGTGGGATTGATGGACTGCAAGGTGAGAGTGATGGACTGCACGGTGAGAGTGATGGACTGCAAGGTGAGAGTGATGGACTGCAGGGTGAGAGTGATGGACTGCAGGGTGAGAGTGATGGACTGCACGGTGAGGGTGATGGACTGCGCGGTGAGAGTGATGGACTGCAGGGTGAGAGTGATGGACTGCAAGGTGTCCAAGGTGATGGACTGGTTGCGTCAGTGAGTTGGGTGGTCGGCTTGCCTGAATAGGAATGTCTTAAGAGTGCATTTGAAGGAAGAGAAACTAGGGGAAAGTCTGGCAGTACGAGGACTGGTGGGAGTGATGGACTGATGGGAGTGATGGACTGGTCAGAGTGATGGACTGGTGGGAATGATGGACTGGTGTGAGTGATGGGCTGGTGGGAGTTATGGACTGCAAGGTGAGAGTGATGGGCTGCAGGTGAGAGTGATGGACTGCACGGTGAGGGTGATGGACTGCACGGTAAGAGTGATGGACTGCACGGTGTGAGTGATGGACTGCAAGGTGAGAGTGATGGACTGCACGGTGAGAGTGATGGACTGCAAGGTGAGAGTGATGGACTGCATGGTGAGAGTGATGGACTGCAAGGTGAGGGTGATGGACTGGTCAGAGTGATGGACTGGTGGGAGTGATGGACTGATGGGAGTGATGGAATGGTCAGAGTGATGGACTGGTGGGAGTGATGGACTGCACGATGAGTGTTGTGGACAAGTATATATATATATCTGCTTTTATATATACTTGGGCCTAGGAAAGGGCCTAGAAAAATGCTCATTTAGGTTTAAGTTTGCTATTGCTTTAAGACGAAATTAATATAACTATCTTTGCAGATAAAACCAAAATGTATCTTGCGTAATTTCCCCATCTCTGCAGAAAATAATGAACCACAAGCAGGTGGCCCTGCAATACACGAAAACCACAAGTAGGAAGAAGGACCATGTTTTGTATTTTGCATCCTGTTACCGAACATCTTCCAGAACATGTTCCAGACATCACAAGGTCGCCCAGGATGTAGAAGAACATTGCTGATTTTGCAGATGTCGAAATGATACTTTGACCTTTGAAATTGCTGATATTTGATTTTCATTTAATTAATAAATAAACTGTATGTCCGCAATTTTATACCGAAGTCAATCAAAATGTTAAGTTGCCTCCCATCTGCTTACGTATAAACGTACTATAAAATATGTCGAACCTATTAAACAGATTCAGAGGAATCATTGGCTTTGAAGCCACATAGACTTATTCCTTGTCTGTGTGATTTCTTTATGCGCACATATATCTGATTTCTCCACCGAATTAGAACAGAGACTGGCATCCGAGGAAGGACTACATTGTCCACTTCAATTTGGCACCCAACGTCAGGCCCTGGGTTACACGCTTTATCCAGTGTGTCACCAACGAGGATTTCCTGGCGGGACCACGCCAGAACCGGAGCCTGATCAACTTCGTAACCTCACAGGTAAGATACATTTTGCTATCCTGCCGGTGACGTGTTCTGGTTTGTGATCCTACCCGGGAAACCCCAGTGTGACACTTGGGAAAGGCATCAAAAGTGGGGTTTATTTAACTTTGCCCAGGTGCCCGTTATACTGACTCACGAGTCGCATGCCAGTTGTCTGATTTTGTTTGTACGTCTGTTCACGGTTCTTTGTATTGAAGGCATATTTCCTAATAGAAATTGTGTTTTGGTTGTTAATCAGAGAGATTATCGTGAACCTGTGGTAACAAGTGGGGTGTACCTGGTTAGCTATCTCCAGACGATAACAGGTGATGTGATGTAATAGACGCATACCTGGTAGGACTTTCCTAACAGTAACAGGTGAACACAAGCTTGGTAATAGGACGCAATATATCTCTGATTGAAGTATAGTTTGATTGACAGTCAGAGGAGTTTTTATGGGTACTGGGATAGATGATGCATTAGGCGTATCTATTAGGAACTCACAAGAATATATATATCTAGTAGGAACAGGTGACGCGGTAAAGGAAGCACCTGTAGGATATATATGCTGCGATAGAGAGGTGCTAGCTACACCTTTTTAGCAGGGTCCTATATTTGGAATATAGGGGAGGACGAGACGCTTTATTGTCCTGGTAACAAATAAGGACACGATAGATATAGGTCTATCCTCATTTCTGACTGTTGATAAACTACGTGAATTGAAGAGTGACCGGGAAAACAAAGCTAACAATCGAGAATGGGAAATGAACAGAGTAGCCATACTGGTTGGTTGTCGCTATGCAAGTTAGTTGAGGAAAGGACAGACAAAAGGAATGTGACAAAACTAAGGATTTTAGGCAGGATTTGCGAATTAGATAATCCCAGATTACAGGTAGAAGAATGGAAACATGTGTTGAAGAATAAGAAAGGAATGTTGATTGATAATGGTTTATGGAATGTAGCACAGGCTTGGTATAGGGTTGCAAAAGAAATTGAGAACAAAGGGTGGATTGAAACATTGGATAAGAAGAAAGGAAAAACGAATTACTACTATCTCACGCCAAAATCTGAACCCCCTTCATATGGCCAGGTTTCCACAATTAAAGTAGAAAAATCAGCCCCCACGAGTCTATACCCTGTTTTAAGTACAGATGGAGCATATTATATACCAAGTTCTGCCCCATTCCCACCAGCATCCGCAAGTCAGACACCGACGATATCACCTATAATGCCTCATTTGCCCAATTTAGATACCACTCTCCACACGATAGACCGTACCGGTGACCCGGGTCGACCATGGTTGGGAATGCGGGCACCTTCCTCCGGTCATTCTTATGACTCAGTAAATCGTACTGATGATTCCCTAACGTCCCACATAGGGTTACCTGCAACCACACCCCAGGTCACCCGTAGCCAGCCCACACTTTTTCCACCCCAGCACCAAGATCTTATCTCCTTTCCACCCCAGCAAACTGACACCACGTACCCTTTCTACCGAAACACCCATGACATCCCTCCAACTCCCAAAAACAATGTAACCTGGACACTCCCAATAGCCCGAGTACCGGGACCATCTCCCGGACTGGGAGATTTCACTTCCACTGACGTCCCCATAATGTATGTCACCTTCACACCATCTCAAGCCTCCTCCTTAGTAGGCACATTACCTGACCCGGAAAAACAACCTATGCCCTTTTATAGACGCATAGTTCAGATTCAGAAGACTTACTCTGCAGCATGGAGGGACCTTTTAAGTTTGTGTGAAATAAAAGCAGGCGATGGGTATTGGCCCATAATGGAAAAAGGATTTACTTCTGCACGTCTAGTATCTGATGTCTCATACCAGTCAGGATTAGAATTTTGCGAACAACTCAGAGAGTGGGCAAAGGACAGATTAGCTGACCAAGCAACCACTATAAATGATATCACTCAAGATAATGCTGAATCAGTTGAGAAATTTTATGCCAGGTTGATGCAAGTGTTCTCCGATCTAGGGTTTAATGCCTACAATAAATCACATGGCCAGATGTTATCCTCGGCATTTGTTTCTGGTCTAAAGGAACATGTAAAGAAAGGTCTTATTACTGCCAGGCCCGAATACCGGGTACTCCCTCTAGACACCCTTCTCCTGGTAGCAAAGGGTCTATAGTCCGTGTTCCTGACAAAAAAATGCTTTTAGGCGCACTTAATCACGGCCGCACTAGCAGCAAATGACGGGCAATGACGGCCAATAAATGAAGTACGGTCGCATGAAAGTCCGGCTGCGCAACGCAAGTGGAAAATGAACGCATTTTTTTGAGAACGCAGAACTGCTATATGGACGTACAGAGTGCGCTGCGTCCACTAGCGGCGTGTGTGTGTGATTTGGAGACGTCAGACCCTGCTCATGTCCGGCCAACATAACGTCCAGACACCCAAAGTTTCCTGGTTTAGATCCGTAAAAAATCCCGCACAAAAATGCGCATCGTATGACCGTTTTCGCGCATTCCGTGAAAAAATACGGCAATGCGTTCGGATGCACTTTTTGACGGAAAGTGAGATAAATGGGAGAATTTTTCTGGTTTGGCTATTTTGACCTAGAATTTTCATTTTTCCAGTTATTCTCCTGCTTTTCACGGCTCTCTGAATAACCCTGTGAATGTTTAATCCCGAGGTGAAAAATAACATTGCTTTAGATGTTAAAATAGACTGATTCCCCCAGCAGCTCCCTCATCCTATAACCTCTGATCCAGGACCAGCACCTTACTTGCAATACCACAATACAAAAAGACAGTGGCTCGATCCTCATTTTCCTACAGAGCACCACAATTATGGAATAACCTCCCAGACACCATCAAATCTTCCACCAGTGTTAAGTCACTCAAGAGCTCCTTACTAACATACCTCAATACAGAATGCACCTGTATACATGTAACATAATGACTATTTTTCTACATATTTATTTTCTGTTAATCTGTATATGTGTTGTTTTCTTAATATCTAATATCTTGCATTGTATTACTTTGTATTTCTGTAACTGTAACACTTCAATGTTCTTGAACCCAGGACATACTTGAAAACGAGAGAAATCTCAATGTATCCTTCCTGGTAAAATCCTTTATAAATAAATAAATAAATAAATAAAAGTGGGCAATGAGGAAATTTTTTATTTTTTCACACAGCAGTTAAATGCAGCATATTACGAAGTTTTAGGAGGGAAATTAACACTCACTCAGAACAGAAGCAGACACCCCACACCTTCATTCTACATAAAATGTATCAAATTGATTAGACCAGACTAAAACATCTGTTGTTGTTATGCCGTTTAAAAAAAAAAGGTAATTTAGAGGTGAGAAGAATCTTTGCACGTACACATTAGTTTTTAATTCAATATCTAATAAACCATTGCTTATAATATTCTGCAGTAAAGAGTCTCTTTATTTCTAGATTTTTTAGTATTTTTTTAAGCATTGTTTATACTTTTTTCAAAATTTCTTTTTTTTTCCGAACTCGAACCGAACACGCCCAAAAAGTTCGAAGTTCGCAAACTTTCGAACTGCCAAAGTTCGGGCCGAACTCCGAACTGTCCTAACCCAGAACAGCTTATCCCTACTGGTTAAGCGCAGGACAATTGAGCAATTGTTTTCTGCATTCTTATGCATTGCATTGAACCCCTGCACCACTGGAGGCTCTGCATTCTCCACACGGCTGCAGTCGAGTTTAGGTCCTGTTGGTCTATGAAGATGGCCAAGGTGCTAAAACTGTTTAATATCGGCTGGAAATGTATCCGACAGACCTTCCCCGGCTGATAAAACAGAGCCACAAGCTGCAGTTGTAACTGCAGTAACTCTTTTTGGCCAGCAGATGGTGACACCCACCTGCCGATTTTTTTTTTTTTGTGAAAGGATTTTACCAGGAAGGATACATTGAGATTTCTCTCGTTTTCAAGTATGTCCTGGGTGGCGAGTATGTACCGTTAGGTGTCTTGCCAAGAACACTTACTGGAGAGGTTGCTCGCTGGGATCGAGCCCATGACTCCACAGGCTCTCTCCATGCAGAGCGGTGACATTACCTCTACTCCACCCAGCCGGTACTGAATTGCCAAATAGGTTATTACAGTAAGGAATACATTGAGAATATTCCCAAATATTTATTACTCTATAATTAAGTACGATGATTTTCCAAAAAAACACTGGTTCCTGATAGTGTGTTTTTTTTTGGAAAATCACTTGGTTGTGCAGGGGTTAATAGCTGATACCGTGATTAGGGATGAGCCGTACACCCCCGTGTTCGGTTCGCATTCAAACTCGAACAATTGCAAAAGTTCGAGTTCAAACTGCGATTTTGCGATTTGCGATTTTGCAATTTGCATTGGTGGTGCTTTGCAAAAATCACCCAAAACCGCGACGTCACGTGACATCGTGCGACATTATCGCACTATGTCGCGAATATGACGCGCGGAAAATCACTCGACTTTCAAATCGCACAGTGTGAATGGGGCTTTATATGTATAAAGCAAGGTATATATGACAATGGAGAGTCAGAGACTCTAGGGACTCAGCTTGTTCGCTTTATGATAGACATTTCTAACACAGTAATAATTGTACGCTCACATAGCCCCTTCGGGAGAGGTACATGACATACAAATACTGGAATATTACGTTTAAATCTAAGGAGTGTGATAAAGATTTTATTAAGCCCTTGATGACAAATGACGTAACCTCTACATCATTAATGATTGACTTTACAGATCCCTGGTCCTTAAGGGGTTAAACAGCATATCAGAGAGGATCATATAGTAGAAATGAACACTTCTTAGAATTCAAAACAAACAGTGTTTGTTCATACATGTGCAGGCCACACCCAGTCTGCAAGCAATGTATTAAATTCGAATTGCTAATTAGAAGCACATGTTATTTCCAAAACACTAATTAAACACCTGTTGTTTACGCCGTTCGAGAGCACAGGTCATTTAGAGGTGAGAATCTTTGCACCTATAGTAGACGACATTAGGTGGTTTTTAATTCAATATCTAATAAACCGTTGCTTATAATATTCTGCAGTAAAGAGTCTCCTTATTTCTAGATTTTTTAGTATTTTTTAATCATTTTTTTATACTTTTTTCAAAATGTTTTTTTTTCGAACTCGAACCGAACACGCTAAAAAGTTCGAGGTTCGCGAACTTTAGAACTGCCAATGTTCGAGTCGAACTCCGAACTGATCGAACCGAACAACTCATCCCTAACCCTGATCTGAGAAAATGACGAACGTAATGGACATCAAGCAATCATACTATAGGACTGTATGTTCCTACAAGCATGTATGTTACAATAAAGACTAAAATTAGGACATTTAAGAACATCCCCAAGTCATTTCTAAGTGTTTTTCCCTTCGCTCTTTATTGGAATTCGTGCTACTTATCCATCCTCTTGTGTTTTATCATTTCATTTCCATACCTCGCTGGGCATCCAATTGAAATCATTGATTCCATCCATAAATTTATCTTGGTTGGCGATTTGTAGGATGATGAATAATTGAATTACTATGCACGCGGGCGTCTGTCAACCGAACCAAATGTAATCTAAATGAATACACAAATTCAGAGACAATAACTGAACTGCCAAGGGATTCACCCAGCTCCGCACCGAATACAGAGAATCAGGTGAACTGAATTTATTTTTTTTGGTTTATTAAAATAAACAGTAATTTGGCTAACATATATGATTGGAAATGTTAAGTTGAATTTAATTTTTGGATTATCGTTTGTGATCCAAAAACAATTGTTGAATTTATTGTTTTTTTATATATATAAACCTTTCTGCATTTATTTCTTCCTAAGCCTCTTCAACCGACCCGAGTCACTGACTGGTATACACAGTGGTGGACAGAGAACGTCCTTTTCTGTATGTATGCATATTTCGTCGTGTCTCCAGCCATCTTTGCAGCTGTCCCGGTCGTGGTTTTGTTTTTATGATCCCATGGTGGAATCGTTTCTGGGGAGGGTATAACTAAAAACCCACCAGTCTTCCTCATGACTGAGAAGCAGCATGAACATATGTGGTTGCTTAGAAAGCAGCTTTTGTCTTCATTAGGTTGGTCTCACCTTACCTGAAGTGCCTTGATGCAGCAGGTGAGCTTACACTTCAATGGCCATTTAAGTAAACCAAAACCTCTAATTGTGTTTTGTTTCACGCGGTGTTATATGGATAAGTGCAGATGACACTTTTTTCTTGTTTTGTTTTATACACGTGTAGCGCTCACTCCCGGAGGAGCCGCTGAAAATGAACCACGGGTCAGTCTCCCCGCACTAGGGAATAAATATACTCCAACACCGTTGTGAGTTTTATAATTTAAATAGTTTACTAAAATAGTAAGCAGACGTTGAGACACGGTATTCACAGATATTATCACAGTACTTTCGTATCGCGGTAAAAACGCGTAGCGGAAAAGAAACGAAACACGAGGCTTCGTATTTCGGAAGAATAAAATATTCGCAACCGAACAGAAAAGAAATGCAATTGCCCGATAGTTCGGAAAAAAGGGACACGTAGCGAAACCCAAAAATACAATCTCTTCGTATTACGATAAACGCGCAGCGGAAAAGAGAAAAATATTATTCGGAACGTATCTTTAACCCCTGTTCCGATTCGTAACAGTATGAGTCCTGCACAGGTTAAGTCCCGGAATGTAAAAGGTGCGTATGTGTGTGTGTATGGTACCCGGGTACTGTTCAACTGGCCAGTGAATTTACTTAAGGAATGTCTTCGACTAGTCAAGTTGGGGCCCTGTGGACTTTAAAGAGAAAACAGCAGCGTGTTCCTTATTTACAAACGGCCTTGGAGGCCTCTCACCCATCCACCGATTGCTTTAGGCTCCGCTGACACTGGACGTCTCTCCGCTCGATATTGACTGGGGATACTTGCGGCCGGATCCGTTGTCTGACTTTCCGTAGCTTGTCCACGATTTGTCCAGCTCACCCCTGCTCTCCGTATCCGATCAACTCGCGGCAACTCTTCACTCGAGGTCTTCGGTTTCTTTGATCTACCGCAATCTCTGGACCTTGGAGGTCTCCTTCTCTTTAGGCTGAATGACCCGATAAGGAACTGACAGGTCTCACTCGCGCTCTGGCCTAGGCCCTCTAGCGATGTCTTGCACTGCGTCTGCTCTCTCTCGTTCCCTCGTGCGCTCTGGCGCGTTCTCCACGAGGTTCGGGATATCAGCGTCCTGTGTCCCACCCACTTCCTGTCTCCTTGCAAAGCACGCCGGGAAATGTAGTCCCAATGTCCAGTGTCTCTAATCGCGATTGTCTCCATCTTGTGGCCAAAAATAGGTACTGCCGGCAGCAAGATTTTAACACAGCGCTACACATGTTACTGGGCTGGATACTTCCGGTAGTTGCAGTCGCCCTGTAGGACTCAGGCGTGACACCGTTTTTTATGTATGTAGAGAACATTCTTTGTTTTCATCACTGCTATTAACCATTCTTATTCTGTCTAACATGTCAGAGACCTGTCCTTAACCCCTTCGCTGCGGATGACGTGTGGGGAATGTCCTCATTGACTCCCGCTATATGCGGTGGACGTTGCCCACACATCATCCACTCAGCGGGAGCCCGGCGAGATACTTACCTCTCTCCTCCGGGGTCCCACAGTGGAAGTCAGAAGCGTCTTTGAAGGGCCGCCCCACGTGAATGACGTCATTGTGCCATGCGCAATGACGTAGGCTTTTGGGCGACCCCCAGGACATCGCATGGAAGGGAGAGGGGTGATCCCTTTCGGATCCCTCTCCCTCCCTATCAGGAGGTCACGGCCACTCAAACCAGGCACCGCTTAAAAGGGGAGAGTCTCCCCTTTTAAGCGGTGCCTGGTTTTAACCCCTTACGTACCGGGCTGCGATCCAGAAAAAGAACGATATATTATATGTCTGGGTTGTATAATATTACGTGGCTTCAAATCACGTTTAAACATGATGAGCAAAAGCGGTAAAAATTAGCTCAGCACACAGCGGGGAAATGGCTCAGCAGTGAAGGGGTTAATACAACATCCTGGCTCATGCAATGTCACAGCATTTATTGGCGTCCAGAGTGGCATTAATTTGTGGCCAAGATCTTGTATTGATGATGGGAGAGTCGCAGCGCTGCGTAAAGTCTTCTCCAGCACATTATCCCAAAGATTAACCTCAATAGGGTTAAGGTCTGGACTGTGCGGTGGCCAATCCATGTGTGAAATGATGTCTCATGCTCCCTCAACCACTTCTGCACAATTTGAGCCTGATGAATCCTGTCATTGCCATCTTGGAATATGCCCGCTGTGCCATCAGGGGAGAAAAAACCCATTGATGGAAAAACCTGCTCATACAGTATATTCAGGGAGTCACATGACCTAATTTTATGCTGAAACATATTAACCACTGCAGTAATTATCCAATGGAAGGTGAGCACCTATTGGCTTAGTTATACTAATGTGTTGACATTTTTTATCAGCCAGGTAGTGTATATCCATTATGGGAAATATTAGTGATGAGCCGAACACCCCCATGTTCGGCTCGCATTCGAACTCGAACAATTTCAAAAGTTAGAGTTCGAACGCGAACACGAACCAAACTCAATGCAAGTCAATGGGACTCGAAAGTTCGATTTTTAGATTGCCCTCCAAGAGGGCATATATGCAAGATATTTGCCATAAAAGATGTATGGGGGTACGGGTAGTGCCCTGGGGGACAGGAAACAAGGAAAAAGGGACAAAAAAAAAACATTTTTAAAGGAACAGTGAGTTTTCCCTGAAATAAAGGTTAAGAATAAAAACGAAAAATTCCTTCAAATATAGTGCCTAGGAGGTCCCCATAACCTGCCCGTGAAGTGGCGGATTTGTAGGATGTATAGAAACATTTAAAAAAAAAATGACGTTTCAAATGACGGTAAGTGGTTTCCCTTTAATCTATTCATAAACAACTGCTTGGGGCGGCAGTCTGTATGAAAAGAGGAGACATTTTAGTACACGCAGAACAAGTTTAGTGATTTTTTGGCTAAATTATGGTGAAACTTATGCAGGCTTTGGATGAAAGTAACAATAGGTGCTTTAAAATTGGGCCTTTAGTGTCGGCAACAGTGCCGTCACACCGTAACCCCTCAGTGGTATTGTGGAGGAGTGCAGGGTTGGACCCTGCGGTCCAATATTAAAATGATATGAATCTGTCATCAGTGGCAGTGCACCCAAATATTGTGCCTTTGGTGGCAGCAAGTGCCTTCACACCGTAACTCCTCTGAGGTATTGTGAAGAGTGCAGTGGTGGAGGTTTTGGTAATGCAGAACAGATCCCCGATCTATTCAGTTACATCAGCAGCTATAACAAAACCGGATCAGCAATGTTTAGGCACTTGTACTGCGCTACTGTATATGGTGAGAATTCGCGCACACCAGTAGCAACAGGAAGCAAACAGAAAAGGCAGGGAATACACAGAGAGAATAGTTAAATGGCAGGCAAAGTCGGCAACAGATCGGGTCCTCAGAACAAGCAGGGTCAATAACAAGTATACAAACTGATTCAGTAAGCTAGCGATGTGGGTATAAAGGCTGAGACACACTGAGCATGTAGCGACGCACAGCGTAGCGAAGAGAAGCAAACATTTTGCAGGCTTGACTTCAGTCTGCTCCGCCTCGCAGCGTGTCTACACTGCATTACATTTGCTTCTCACCGCACTGGACAGGAATCCACTAACTAAATTAAAATGTACACACAAAACCGTTTTAGTTTCACAAAGCACGTATGTTATATAGGCAAAAAAAGTTTCTACTGAATAAAATATATCAAAAATTACTGTTAATTTAATAGGAATAGTATAAAAATATAGAAAAAAGGTAACCCCTGATCATATATATTATAGGGACACGGAGCGCTGTGTATAGAGTAGGGATGCATTGATACCACACACAGACATATACGTATATATCAACACGCAGCCCTATATATATGTATATATCAACATGCAGATATATATATATACACCCACCCACAGACCTCAGACTATATATACACATACGCACATGGGGGGTGGCATGTGGACAATCTCAACTAAATGTGCCCCCCCCCATTTGGCTGATCCCTCCAGAAGAAATGTTGAACCCGACAGAGCAGAGAATATATATATTATTCTCTGCTCTATCGGGTTCAACATTTCTTCTGGAGGGACCAGACAAATTGGGGGGGGGGGCAATTAGTTGCCAAAATGTGTGTGTAATACAAGACTGGATTATATATATTTATAATAATATAGATATATATCTTATCTATATGTATATATATATAGATATATATCTTATCTTTATATCTATATCATACCTGCCCTTACCTTCCCCTATAAATTTGCTAAAAATATACGCACAAAAAAACCAAACCACTGCCTGAGACCCCGCGCAGCCCACATGCGACCCCCCTGTACCTGGCTAAATGTATCAAATATATATATTTAAATACATTCAGCCAGGTAGAGAAAGAAAAAAAAGTTTTATTTTATGTTCCCGGGGACATTTAAATATGTCCACGGATTTTTTTATTTTTAGAAATGTGTCGCCTTACCTTAGCCTGGTGGTCAGTGGGTGCTCCCTGGATCCTGGTTGCGGGGGGGGGGTCTTCCGTGGCCGCAGGTGCAGTGGCTTTCTCCCTGCGCCGCCTGTGTCTGTCACATGCACCCGGTCGGCTAGCCCGCACAGTTGCAGCTCTGTCATCTGGCGGCCGCATGCTCCTCAATGCTCCTCAAGGGGATCCTTGGGAGGCCCCTGCAGGCTGCCCTCTTCAGTGCCTGATTAGAGGGCCGTGTCTGCCTGATGTTTTAGTAACAAGAATGTTTTATCCCATAGGTTTCAATGTTAAAAATATTCCCGTTTTAATTCAATATCTAATAAACCATTGCTTATAATATTCTGCAGTAAAGAGTCTCTTTATTTTTCGATTTTTTTATTATTTTTTAAGCATTTTTTATAGTTTTTCAATTTATTTATTTTCGAACTTTTGGCGAACGTCCCAAAAAGTTTGAAGTTCGCAAACTGTCGAACGGCTGATGTTCGATGCAAACTCCGAACAGATCGAACCGAACAGCTCATCCCTAGTCAATATAGGGAATTAAATATTTAGGATTTTTTTCTACAATGTAGTATAGTTTTTATTTCAAGCATTTTTTTTCATTTCCCAGGAAACAGGAAGCACCTAGTAGTTCCTTTAAGATTTTTTTTTTACTTAATTTACTTTTTTAATTTTTTTTTAAAAGGACAGCTTAGACGGAGAATGACATTTTATATGTCAGGCTGACATATGGGAAAGCTCTGTGAGTTGCAGCTCAGAAAAGATAATTCAATATTCTAATAGAATTTGAGGAGCTCTTCACACACAGAGAAACCATTCTATTAGCGGATATACACCCAGGCGTAAAGAACACAGAGAACTTCTTAAAGGACTTGGCATATTTAACAAACATTGCATTTAGCGCCCTTAACAGAAGTAATTGTCTTGTTTTTAAGCTGAAGGAGGGATAATAATATATATTTATATGTATTTACATTTATTTATTTATTTTAACCCAGCTTCATGTTGGCCTTGGTCATAAAAAGTTAAGACCAATAGCCATTTATTGTGGATGAGGATTGCTTGTAGACCACGAGTTGGAAAATCTGGTGCTTGAAGTTGGTATCCTTTGGGAAAAACACAGGTTTAACGGCATATCAAAAAATGACATGGTAAAAAAAGTTGCCTCGTTTGAAAAGATGCTCCATTTTGGCCGTGGATGAATTTTGACACTTTGAATTTCAGCCATGGCCAAATTGGTCGCTCCTGGCGAAAATTTAGCTTTTTTTTTATAGTGAGGCCTAACTCTACTTTCTAACCCTAACCCGACATTCTATCCCTAATCCTAACCCTACTTTCTAACCCTAAACCAAATTTCTAACCCTAAGACTGGGGTCAGACGAGCGCACTAATCGTGCACAGTAACGGATGCACTTCATAACTGATGAGATTGTGGTTACATTGTATCAGTTAGTTATGACTGGTGTTGAGAAAAAGAAAAAAGCTGTATTCAGGGGTTTCTCTACGTCCGTGTAGCTTTTTCACGTCGATTTTGGTGTCCATTGCAACATGCGTTGTCCGCGCGTGAAAAAGTGGGCATATGCTTAGTGTGTTCTTCTCTATTGACTCCTTTGAAAAGCTGCAACGGGCAACAAACAGTGCGGTCAGACAAATGCAAAAAGTACGCTCGTCTGACCCCAGCCTAACCTAGGCACAATGTCACACGGGGTCTGCATTATCAGCATACAGGCAGAAATGGCCTTTGTGTCAGATGCAGTAAATGTGCTGCAGACAGATAATAAAATGGTGAGATCTCCTGCTTATGGGGGTTTGTAGTGATCAGAATGAGATTATTAGCAATGCAATATCTGTATGTGCCGCTTAATGCCTGTGTATGGCAATTACAGCAACACCGTGTATCTGTATGTGCTGCATAATGCCTGTGTGTGGCAATTACAGCAACACCATGAATCGGTATGTGCTGCATAATGCCTGTGTGTGTCAATTAAAGCGACACCTTGTATCTGTATGTGTTGCATAATGCCTGTGTATGGCAATTACAGCAACACCTTGTATCTGTATGTGCTGCATAATGCATGTGTATGGCAATTACAGCAACACCTTGTATCTGTACTGTACAGGGATTTACACTCATTCTAACATAATCTGAATCGTATCTCTGTACAGTTCCAATGCATTTGAAAGTCCCATTAGCATTAAATAACACATGTACTGCATGTGACAAATATGTTATTCCCACCTCTGTACTTGCATAGTGGACCAAGCTTGCGATTCTGCAGATAAAGCATAGCACATAGTGTCTAGAACCTTTTAATGCAGTCATTTTTCTGTATAAGTCTGGCAAATAAACAAGAAGAAAGAATGCATTAAGGTAGATGATTTATTTTTATTAGAACACAAATAATAACAAAGTACTCTTTTGCACGAGGTTTACATGATAACAGGACCTTCCACATTTCAAATAAAACTTATGCTAATATCTTTTATTTTAAGCAAAACATTCTTGCCAGCGAAAGAGCTAATCACAGAGAAATACTGCAAGGTCATAGTAACATAACAATTTATTTCTCATAACACACACACACATACATCACAAAATATGGTTTATTCTGTGATACATCGCAAAGGAGTTTTTTTTACCTTTACCCCAGTTTTCCTGCAGAAACATCTAATGTAAAATGCTTTTAATAAACAGAAATAAATAAAGAACTAAAAGCTTGTTAGAAAATATTCAGTGATGTTTATTAAAAAACAACTGTATGTTTTGTTGTTCGTTTGTTTTTTTTTGCATTCTTTTACAGCACTTTAATTTACCTAGTATTTAATGTTCCCGACACTTACAGATCTCATTTGAGATCTGTTGTAAATGTTTGCACTGCGTTTAATGAATTATTCACGGAATATCATAAAAATAACATGATCGTGATCTATTTCTGTAACTAGACTTGGCAAAATTAGTTTTGCCACATGTGCTCATTCCATTAACAGCCGGTGTCAAAAAATTATTTACTAATAAGTCTTGTATTAAATCTTCGCGTTTCTTACTATCGGCTGAGATTTATAAAACGCGGGAAGTCGGTATTCCCACTGTGAGTAAAGTGCTTGTGAAACGTCTCAGATATAAGTTTTATTTGAGGAATTGTTTTTATAACCTGAACTGACAGCCGGCATTGCTGCTGTTTTGATTTTCAAATAACCGTGAAATGTAATTTTTTTCTCTCCTAGAAACAGAATGAGAAAATGCAAAACATAAAAAGTATATATATATATATATATATATATATATATGCGTTTATGTGTTTATTCACATTATAAATGTATTTAAATATCTATGTGTGTGAAATATATATATATATATATAGATATGTACAGTGGCAAGAAAAAGTATGTGAACCCTTTGGGATTACGTGGAGTTTTGCATGAATTGGTCATAAAATGTGCTCTGATCTTCATCTAAGTCACAACAATTTGAAAAACACAGTCTGCTTAAAATAATACAACACAAACATTATATGTTTTCATGTGTTTATTGAACAGAACATGTAAACATTCACAGTGCAGGCTGGAAAAAGTATGTGAACCCCTAGCCTAATGACTTCACCAAGGGCTAATAGGAGCCAGGAGTGAGCCAACCTTGAGTCCAATCAGTGTGATATTATTGGATGTGTTGCTGAAAGCTGTCCTGCCCTTTAAAAACACACACCAGTTTTGTGTTTACTGGTTTCAAGAAGCACTGCCTGATGTGAACCCTGCCTCGCAGAAAAGAGCTCTCAGAAGACCTACGATCAAGAATTGTTGACTTGCATGAAGCTGGAAAAGGATACAAAAGTATCTCCAAAAGCTTTGATGTTCATGTGTCCACGGTAAGACAGACTATCTACAAATGGAGAAAGCTCAGCACTGTTGCTACTCTCCCTAGGCGTGGTTGTCCTGTAAAGATGACTGCAAGAGCACAGCGCAGAATGCTTAATGAGGTAAAGAAGAATCCTAGAGTGTCAGCTAAAGACTTACAGAAATCTCTGGCACATGCTAACATTTTTGTTGACACATCTATAATAAGGAAAACATTAAACAAGAATGGAGTACATGGGAGGACACCACGGAGGAAGCCATTGCTGTCCAAAAAGAATATTGCAGCACGTTTGAAGTTTGCAAAAGAGCACCTGGATGCTCCACATCACTACTGGCAAAATATTCTGTGGACAGATGAAACCAAAATTGAGTTGTTTGGAAAAAAACACACAACACTATGTGTGGAGAAAAAAAAGGCACAGCACACCAACATCAAAATCTCATCCCCACTGTAAAACATGGTGGAGGGAGCATCATGGTTTGGGGCTGATTTGCTGCCTCAGGGCCTGGACGGATTGTTGTCATTGATGGAGAAATGAATTCCAGAGTTTATCAAGACATTTTGCAGGAAAACGTAAGACCATCTGTCCGCCAACTGAAGCTCCGCAGTGGATGGGTGATGCAACAGGACAATGACCCAAAGCATACAAGTAATTCAACAAAAGAATGGCTTCAACAAAACAAAATACGCCTTCTGGAGTGGCCCAGTCAGAGTCCTGACCTCAACCCGATTGAAATGCTGTGGCATGACCTTAAGAGAGCGATTCACACCAGACATCATCACCAGACAGATAAATATCAGAGCACATTTTATGACCAATTCATGCAAAACTCCACATAATCCCAAAGGGTTCACATACTTTTTCTTGCCACTGTATGTATCTGTGTTTGTACATACAGTTGTGTTCAAAATTATTCAACCCCCAATGCTGTAAAGGGTTTTAGGGAATTTAGTGTACATTTGTAATTGTATTCAGAATGAAATCCAACAAGGACTTTTTAAAGAACCATATGCAACTAAAATGACATCAATTGGTTTTGTAATACAGTAGTAAATGTTTCTTTTGTGAATTCTTCATTGACACAATTATTCAACCCCTTAAAGACTACCACTCTGAAGAACAGAGGTTCATTCAAGTGTTTTCAATCAGGTATTGAAAACACCTGTGGATGTCACGGAGCAGCAATAAAGCATAATAAGCACCAATTAGGCAGCTTTAAAATGACTGTGATACTCAGCTCCTTCTAGACATTTACTGGTGTGGTTACAAACATGGTGAAGTCAAGAGAATGGTCCAGGAAGACAAGAGAAGAGGTGATTACTCTTCACAGGAAGGGCAATGGCTATAAGAAGATTGCAAAGATGTTAAACATACCAAGAGAGACCATAGGAAGCATCATTCACAAATTCAAGGCAAAGGGCACTGTTGAAACGCTACCTGGTCCTGGCAGAAAGAAGATGCTGACTTCGACTGATGTGCGCTACCTGAAGCGTAGAGTGGAGAAAAGTCCCCGTGTGACTGCTGAGGAACTGAGAATAGATTTGTCAGATGTGGGTACTGAAGTTTCAGCTCAGACAATACGGCGCACACTGCGTAATGAAGGCCTCCATGCCAGAACTCCCAGGTGCACCCCCTTGCTGTCTCCAAAGAATAAGAAGAGTCGACTGCAGTATGCCAAAAGTCATGTGGACAAACCACAGAAGTTTTGGGATAGTGTTCTGTGGACTGATGAAACAAAATTAGAACTGTTTGGGCCCATGGATCAACGCTATGTTTGGAGGAGGAAGAACAAGGCCTATGAAGAAAAGAACACCTTGCCTACTGTGAAGCATGGCGGGGGGTCAATCATGCTTTGGGGCTGTTTTGCTTCTGCAGGTACAGGGAAGCTTCAGCATGTGCAAGGTACCATGAATTCTCTTCAGTACCAGGAGATATTGGATGACAATGCGATGCAGTCCGTCACAAACCTGAGGCTTGGGAGATGTTGGACCTTTCAACAGGACAATGATCCCAAGCATACCTCCAAGTCCACTAGAGCATGGTTGCAGATTAAAGGCTGGAACATTTTGGAGGGGCCATCGCAGTCACCTGACTTAAATCCGATTGAGAACCTCTGGTGGGACTTAAAGAAAGCAGTTGCAGTGCGCACGCCTAAGAATGTGACTGAACTGGAGGCTTTTGCCCATGATGAATGGGCGAAGATACCCGTAGATCGCTGCAAGACACTTGTGTCAAGCTATGCTTCACGTTTAAAAGCTGTTATAACTGTAAAAGGATGTTGTACTAAGTACTAAGATTGAATGTCACTTGGGGGTTGAATAAAACTGATAATGATGTGAGCACAGAAAAGACTTTTGTGGTTATTTCATTATAAATGTTATGTTATATTTGTCTGACCTACACGTGCCTCTTTGATTTAATTGTAAGCAAGATGACTGAATGATCAAAATCAATGTCAAACTGGCCAAAACACTCAATTTCAGTGGGGGTTAAATAATTTTGAACACAACTGTACATATCAATTTCACACACACTTCTATATAAATATATATATATATCAGAGTATGGCAGTATGTAGTGATACCTTTTTTATTGGACTAACGTTACATTTAGAAGTCAAGCTTTCGAGAGTATATCTCTCTCTTTCTCAGGTCTTGACGCTAAATTGACCAAAACCATTATGTATAAAACCATCAAATTTGAACTAGCACTCTCTTTGCCATCAATATTAGTTGAATTCACTGCCTGGGTGCAAAAATACAATATATATATATATATATATATATATATAAACAATCCAAATGGATGCACTCCAGGGCTTAGTTAAAAGTGTTTTTTATTCAAAATTGCATTTAAAAAAATGTCCGTTCCGACCCTGCACCGGGTCCTTTTCAAAGTGAAAACGACCCGGTGCAGGGTCAAATTTCCAGTCATTTTTTTAAATGCATTTTTGAATAAAAAAGCTTTTACCTAAGTCCTGGAGTGCATCCATTTGAATTGTATATATATATATATATATAGTGGAACAGATGTCATTTGCATATCCTACCCAGAATTCCTTGCTGCATATGGGGAATGTGGCACAGGTGCTTTGGGATGCAATTCTTTGAATTGCTGTGATGTGAAAGTGACTTCTGCAATAATAAACACACGCTTAAATTTTTTTTTATATACTGTCATCCCTCATGACCTGGGTGTGGACCTGGGTTTCGTTACACTATGTCCATGTCAACTCAATACAAAGGTCCCCCCATTGAATTCCTTATGGAATTACTGCAGATCACGCTACAATGTAATTACTTCAAATTCGAAAATACGTTTTATTTGCAGGTATCCGGAACCGACATGGGTGCTCCTATGGCACCTTCATATGCCAACGTGTTCATGCAGACCTTTGAACAGGAAAATATGTTGTCCAAATATGGTGACCAATTACTGTTATATACCCGGTTTGTGGATGATATTTTCATCGTGTGGAACGGCTCTTTGGATTCCTTTCAAAATATGGTTCATAGCCTCAATCATCTTCTATCAACAATTAAGGTCACAAGTACGATTGATACCCAAAGTATCTGGTTTTTGGATGTTAGAGTGTTTCGGGATGGTCCAGCACTGGGCTTTACTTTGTATCAAAAAGAGACTGATAGGAATTCCCTACTTTTGGCTACCAGTTTTCATCCCAAACAATTAAAGGATTCATTACCCATCTCTCAGTACTTGAGAGTTATTCGATATAATTCAAACCCATTGTTATGTGAACAACAGATTGAAGCGATGACAAACAAATTCTTATGGAGGGGATACACTAAAAGTATACTTCAAAGCAAGAAATAGATCCACGAAATCCAAGGATACCTCCACAGCACAGTCCTCAAGAATAGTTTTACCAATTACATATGACAAAAGTGGTATACATAAAGCAACATCCATCAGGAAACATTGGCATTTATTCCAACATGACAATACTCTACCTCCACAATTTCGGAATCCACCATTAATTAGTTTCCGGAGAAACAAGAATTTGAAAGACCTTTTGGTTCAAACAGACCCAGTTCAGTCATATGATCACAAGAAGGGTTTTCAGAAAATGGGCTGTTTTCGTTGTTTGGATTGCGTGACCTGCCGACATATGTTACCAGGGTCGACATTCGCCCACCCCAGAACAGGAAAAAGATATAACATCAGATTTCGGATAACGTGCCTTACAGAATTTGTTATTTACTTAATCACGTGCCCATGTGGATTGGGCTACGTTGGAAAAACGGATCTAACATTGAGAGATCGGATAAGAGGACATAGATCTGCTATAAAAACGGCATATCGTGACGGACAGACAGAAAAACCAGTGGCTAAACATTTTTTAGAAGTACGCCATCCACTATCTTCATTACGATTTACAGCCATTGATCATGTTCCTCCACCAAGCAGAGGAGGAGATCGTTCCCAACTCCTTTTACAATGGGAAACTTTTTGGACCAAAACCCTGCAAACCTTGGCACCTAACAGACTTAATGAATATATATCATTTACTTCTTTTTTACAGAGCCGTTAAAAATTATTTTCCAGTTTTCAAAATAGAGATTTATGTCGAAGTTGGATCATACTAAAGTTCGGGTACGGTAGCCATACACATTTTTTCATAAATTTTATATCGTCATTTTTTTCCTATTTTTTTCACTTTTTTATGTGCCATTTAGGGTACATACCCGTTTACACATTTGTGGGCACACTATTTTAGATTACCCAATTTTTTTCAGTCTTTTCAGCTTGTTTTTCACACTTATCTTCATCTCACACAGCCCATATATTTAGGTCGCACACATCCAGCGGCGTAGCGTGGGTTGACAGTGTCCGGGGCAAAGCAAGAATTCTGCGCCCCCCTCTGCGCCCCCCCAACATGTGGGCACGGTAACACACCCTGATTTCCTTCTAACAGTAGAGTATTGACCCCCCCTTACTGCACAAGCACATGTATTGTATATTAACAAAATACTGATATAATAAAAAAATTAAACACACATGCCCCCCCACGCTTCGCCACTGCTACCAGTCACCTTGTTCCAGTATATCCTAGCATAGTTCCACTCTCAAATTATACCAGTCACTCTCTCCCAGTACCCCCAGTCACTCTCTCTCCCAGTACCCCCAGTCACTCTCTCCTTCTCTCTCTCAGTACCCCCACTTTCTCCCAGGACCCCCAGTCACTCTCTCTCTCCCAGTACCCCCAGTCACTCTCTCCCAGTACCCCCAGTCACTCTTTCTCTCTTTTTTGCGCCCCCTAAGAAAATTGCGCCCGGGGCGACCGCCCCCGAGGCACCCCCCACGCTACACCACTGCACACATCTTATATTTACACACATTAACATTCACCATTTCATCGCATCAGATACACACATTTGTCACATGTTTTTTTTCAGATTTATTTTTTCATCACCCACATTTTTATACATCAGTACACCCTTCAATCTTGTACATATCAACACATCACAGAGAACACCGTACACATAGTGCTATTTTTTCTAATATACTCCATCCATTCACGTAGTATGGCCACATTTTATTACTTTAGTTTCAATTAAGTTTATACATGGTCTGACCATCAACACCGCTCCAAAAACATATATGTACATAGAGCGCAAAGTCTTCTAGTGTTTCCATTTCAGCCTAGTTTGCAGGGGTTCTCATACGCAGTTTGTGAGACACCTCCTCCGTGAGTTCATGCAATTCATTCCGTCCAATCAGTACAATGCTCCCATGACAACCATGGAAGCTAATAGTGTGTACACATGTGATCATGACAGGAATGACGCGCAACGCCATGTGAGACGAGTCACTTCCGGTTATCGGAGTGACGCCTTTCAGGACAGCGCGCTACAGGAAGGGTGAGTTAATCATTCAATCAATGAAAGTATGTATTTTAGTATAAATACGAGCATGATGTCTTATTGCTTTTATCCTTGAAGAAGGCTCCATTGTGAGCCGAAACGTCGGATTTTAACGCATCGCCAATAAAGTTTACAGATTTTACCTACAACAGACCGTGAGTGCTCCCATTCGTGTTCTCCTTTGATACATATTTTTGGGATTAAGCACCGCGGCACCAAGATTATTTTGCAAGTGAGTGCACGAGCAGGTGGAATAGTATATATATATATATATATACACAAACATTGAATGACCAAAAAAAGTCACATGCTGAAATATTTGGTTGTGTCGCCTTTTGCTGTGATCGCGTCACGCATTCGCCGCGGCATCTTGTGGATAAACTCATGCAATGTCACAGCATTTAGTCCTATCCAGAGCGGCATTAATTTGTGGCCAAGATCTTGTATTGATGATGGGAGAGTCGCGGCGCTGCGTAAAGTCTTCTCCAGCACATTATCCCAAAGATTAACCTCAATGGGGTTAAGGTCTGGACTGTGCGGTGGCCAATCCATGTGTGAAAATGATGTCTCATGCTCCGTCAACCACTCTTGCACAATTTGAGGCCGATGAATCCTGGCATTGCCATCTTGGAATATGCCCGCTGTGCCATCAGGGGAGAAAAACCCATTGATGGAAAAACCTGCTCATTCAGTATATTCAGGGAGTCACATGACCTCATTTTATGCTGAAACATTAATTACTGCAGTTATTATCCAATGGAATGCTTGCAAGTTATTTCTTAAATCCAGGGGGTGACTTTTTTGGTTAGGCTGTGTGCGTATAATTATATATATTTTTTCTGTATATACACATATAATCTGAATATATATATGTACTATAGTCATGGAACAATAAAGCTATTTATTTTAATTCCCCTTTTAACCAGTTAGAATAATATAGGAAGTCATATCATAATGCACGCTCAACAAACCCACACATTATGACAATGATGTCTATAAATAAAGAAATTAATGTTTTGTTGTTTGTATTTATATTTTGCAATGGGCTGACTGTGCTTTCAGTTTCTGACCCATCAGTGAATTCCTTATTCTTCTTTTCTTATCTGCTTTTTATGAGCCGGCTCTGTCCGGCTTGCGTGTTTTTTAGGCTTGTGCACCGATTTTTTTTTCGGTTCGATTCGGTTCGATTTGTTCGGATGTTTAAACTTTTCGATTCGGCTCGTTTCGACCGATTTCTGTTTCGATTCGGTTCGGCTCAATTCGTTTTTCGTGTACATTTTTTTTTCGGAATATCGACCATTTTTCGTATTTTCGTGTCACTTTGCTCGTTTTTTGTATCGACTTTTCGGAAATTTCAGAAATTTTCTTTTTTTCGGAACTTCTGTTCTCCTCGTTTCAAAGTGTCTACGATAATTCTGGCGACTCTATCGTGTTTTTTTTGTTAAATAAAGATCAAATCATGAATAGAGCAAAGATAAATTTCGATTTGACACATTTCAAGTCCATTCGAAAATTCCGAAAATATTTCGTTTCGGCTCGGAAAACTTTTCGGATCTGCCATTTTCGGATCTAAAAATTTTCGGAAAATCGGCCACATCCGAAAACACGAATCGGGAAATTTCGTGAAAATTCCGAAATTCCGAAACCCGAAACGCACATCCCTAGTGTTTTTCTGATGAGGATTCTCCCCTGGCATATTAAGGATGGATATAGGGTTTTCTTGTTCTTCCCTCTGTCACTAAGATCTGCGCGCTTGGGGTTTTTGGAAGCCATGACAGCTCCTTAATGTCAAGCTACATCCTTCATATAGAAAAATGAATACTGATCACACAACACCAGGCGTATGAGAGGAGAGCTTTATTCCACCCAAGAGGACCAGGCAATGTTTCGACTCTGACAGGGTTATTCAAAGAAAATCGAAAAGTCACTGCACGTTCGGTGACTTTTCGTTATCTTCAAATCGGTGCGATTTGGCGATCCTATTTCGGCGACCCTGCGGTGTATTCAGCAAGCACCACAGGGCCTTCGTAGTGCAGAGAAAAGCCGCCGCAAACCCGCCGAACACTCACCACAAAACCCAGGCGAATGCACACCGAAACATCTGGATTAACCCCGCCGAACACGCCGGAGAAACCCAAGGAGACGACAATCACAGCGCAGAGCAGCCGCCGGAAAAAGCCGACACCGCAGACGAATGGAGTGAAAAAAAAAACCAGTTTGCTTGAATGTTTGAAAAGTGAAATGCTGTTTGCAAAGAAACTACTGAGCGAAAATGTCTGAAATTTACACATAAAATCCAATGAATGATAATAAAAAGGGCTGTTACAGAAAAAAGAAAAAACTATTTAAAAAAAACAAACAAACATTTTTGCAAAAAAAATCCCCAAAAATGCCAAGATCCAAAAAAATCTATACATAAAGAAACTTTTTATTGCAGAATATTATAATGAACGGCTTATTAGATATTGGATTAAAACGGGAATATTTTTAACATTGAAACCTATGAGATTCTCCTGAATAAATCTGTTGCATGAAAACACCGAACAGCAGGGCAATTCGGCAACTTTTCACTGCTGGTTTGTGTTCTCTGAATAGACGAAGCATTGCTTCTCTATGGGGATTTCACTGCCCTCGAACAGGCACCGTTTGTGCGGGCAATTCGCCAACATTTGGCGAACTGCCTGCTCTCTGAATAGCCGAATGGCCAGGAAAGGTAACCGTATGCTGAATTTCACTGTTCGGTTACCTTTCGCCAACAATTCAGAGCTCTTTGAATAACCCTGTGAGTCTTTGCCAAGCCTAAAGATCCATGTGAATCAATTACACATACATAGTGATTTATGGTAATTAAACATTTAATGAATAGTAAGACTCCCTGCAATCCATAGTGCAATTTAACTAAGTAACAATGTTGAGCAATTCATGAAAAAACAAGAGAATGAACCATTAATAGAATAAATATGACAATTACGCGATAAGTGTCAAAATAGAATGAGTATAAGCATAAAAATACAATTTAATAATAATGTGACAATGAAAACCCATATCATAAAATATAGAATGCTCTAAAAATAAGTGTGATACATACATAACAACAACATTGTTACATAATGATGTTGTACTATGGAGTCTGTCTGAGTCACTGAGTGTCTGATTGTGCCTTATAGGGTGTCTATACAGTGGTGTATTTAGGTTTTGTGCTGCCCTAGGCCTGACTAAACTTGTGCACCCCCTAATTTAAATTTGACGCACCCCTTCCTGTCAAGGGCACACCTCTTCCTGGTTAATCCCCACCCTTCCTCTTTAAGCTCCACCTTTTCCTCTTAGAGCTCCGCCTTTTCCTCTCTTTATATTAAAAGTGGATACCAAGTGCCTACTTGTATATTTTGTATACCATTTCAAATGTATCTATTGAGATAAATCAAATTATGAAATGTTTAAATTCAAGCATTTTTACAAAGAACAGCCACGCATGTCAAGTAAACGGGATCACAGCCGCTCGAATTGGTTGAACAATAAAATCCACAGAAACGTGCACTGCGTATGAGTGTATCACAGAGCTGCACAGCAATAAAACCCACAGAAATGGGCACTGTGTATGAGCATATCAGAGCTGCACAGCAATAAAACCCACAGAAATGTGCACTGTGTATGAGCATATCACAGAACTGCACAGCAATAAAACTCACAGTAGTGTGTATGAGCGTATCCCAGAGCTCCAGGGCAATAAAACTCACAGTAATATGCAGTGTGTATCACAGAATCCACAGCAATAAAACTCCCAGCAATGCAATGTGCGGTGTGTATGAGTGCATCAGAATCCACTGCAATAAGACTCCCAGAAAACCGAGTGAATATGAGCACACAGCAATTATGCTGTGGAGCCATCTTGTCAGCAGTGGGGTGCCAATACCAGAGGGTGCACTGTAGCTTTGATTCCCTTCCCGGTGGGTGTTCAGTCCAGAATAGAGTCTGTGTTAACGAAAGGGCGGGCAGCTGCGCGCATGCGTTTCACGTGGTTCAGCCAGTCATGTGGTACTGAGACTCAGAGAAATGGCAGTGAAATGCCCTGATGTTCGGTGGTTTCAATCAGCAGGTTTATTCAGGCGAACCCCATAAGTTTCAATGTTAAAAATATTCCCGTTTTTATGCAATATCTAATAAATCATTTATTATTTTAATCTGCATTAAAACGTCTTTACTTATTGATTTTTTTAGTACCTTTTGTCATTTTTCATATTTTTTGGGCAAAATTCCCCCCCCTTTTTTTTAATAGCAGTTTTTTCTTTTTCTGTAACAGAACTTTTTATTATCAATCATAGGATCTTATATGTAAATTCCAGACATTTTTCGTTCAGTAGTTCTTTTGAAAAACAGCAGGCCACGGGTTTTGCGGTGGAGGCATTCAGCGGCCGACTCCATGCACTTTGGGACCCTGCGGCAGTGGCGTAACTAGAAACCTGAGGGCCCCGGTGCAAGAATCCACGAAGAGCCCCCCCCCAAAAAAATCTATGTATTTTTACTTATTTTTCACTGCAAAATAAAACAAAGATAGTATTGCCTAGGGATGCACCGATACCACTTTTTTAAGACCGAGTACGAGTACCGATACTTTTTAAAAGTACTCACCGATACTGAGTACCGATACTTTTCTTTAATGTCATGTGACGCTTTCCAATAAGAACAGACCATATAAAAATGCCCCCCTCACATTTATATCCCCCCCGATATATATATATATTTATACTGCCCCAGCTCATGGATATGCCCCCAGCTCACACATGGATTTGCCCCCAGCTCATGGATATGCCCCCAGCTCACACATGGATATTGCCCCCAGATTATGGATTTGCCCCCCCAGCTCACACATGGTTATGCCCCCCAGCTCATGGATATGCCCCCCCCAGCTCTCTCATGGATATGCCCCCCAGCTCTCTCATGATATGCCCCCCAGCTCATGGATATGCCCCCAGCTCATGGATATGCTCCCCCAGCTCTCTCATGGATATGCCCCCCAGCTCTCTCATGGATATGCCCCCCAGCTCTCTCATGGATATGCCCCCCAGCTCTCACATGGATTTGCAACCCCAGCTCTCACATGGATTTGCACCCCAGCTCTCACATGGATTTGCCCCCCAGCTCTCTCATGGATTTGCACCCCAGCTCTCACAATGGATTTGCCCCTCCAGCTCTCTCATGGATTTGCCCCCCAGCTCTCTCATGGATTTGCCCCCCAGCTCTCTCATGGTTTGCCCCCCAGCTCTCTCATGGATTTGCCCCCCAGCTCTCTCATGGATTTGCCCCCAGCTCTCTCATGGATTTTCCCCCCAGCTCTCTCATGGATTTGCCCCCCCATCTCTCTCATGGATTTGCCCCCCAGCCTCTCATGGATTTGCCCCCCCAGCTCTCTCATGGATTTGCCCCCCCCAGCTCTCTCATAGGATTTGCCCCCAGCTCTCTCATGGATTTGCCCCCCAGCTCTCTCATGGATTTGCCCCCCCAGCTCTCTCATGGATTTGCCCCCCCAGCTCTCTCATGGATTTGCCCCCCAGGCAGCTCATGGATATAAGGGCCCCCAGGTCTCAGCTCATGGGTATAAGGGCCCCCCAGCTCTTACTTACCTCTGCTGCCCCGGACAGGCTCCTCCGGCGTCTTCTCCTCCTTGGCGAGCGGCCGCTGGAAACATGCAGCTTGGCCGCTCACCGGAAACCACCTGATCAGCGCGAGGTCTCGTGCGCTGGTCAGGTGGTTTCTCTCCCACGTGAGCGGCCAAGCTGCATGTCAGCGGCCGCTCGCGTAGGGAGAGGGACGGCCAGCGCGCGGCTCCCAGATTCCGGCGCTGATTGCCGGAATCTGGCGGCGGCGCTGGGCCCCCCTCCAGTGGCGGAAGGCCAGGGCCCGGTCGCAACTGCGACCGCTGCGACCCTGGTACTTCCGCCACTGCCCTGCGGTGAATGGTGAATTCACTGCAGGGTGGGGAATTTTATTCTCCTAAGTGCAGGGAACTACAGAACACCAAAAAGTTGGCGTCATTTCGGTGCTCTGTGAGTAACCCATTTAGTGGTGAGGTTTTTTGCTGCCCCTTGGAAAGTGAAAGCCTAGGCCTTACCTTCCTGGTAAAATAATTTGCAAAAGTAAAAAAAAAAAAAAAAAAAAAAAAATTGTTTTTTTTTAGGGGTGGGGCCACCCAGTGCGGGCCACCGCCCCCTGGAAAGTGCCACCCTAGGCCTGGGCCTAGTCGGCCTAGGCCAAAATACACCACTGTGTCTATAGGGGTTATTCACTAAGCAGCGAACTTGCCACTGAAGTGCACCGAACAGGGAATTTCCCCATATGGTGCAATTTTGTGGCAGTTCGTCAATTGGAAAATACAGGTGAATTGACATGATGCAGTTCGCCACAGATCGGCAATCTTCCGCAGCAGCAAAATTGTCCCATAGAGAAGTAATGGTTAATCTATTCACAGAATACAAAACTGTACCGAAGTCTCAGCGAAATGCCCTAATTTTCCGTTTGACAGGTTTAAATGGGAGAATCCCATAGAATTCAATCAAAACAAAAATATCATTTTTTTTAAAAAAAAATGAAAGAAAGTTTATTCTTTCCATTTTATTTATTTATTTTTTTAGAACATTTTTTTGTATTTTTTGACCGAATTTTGGTTTCCCAATTTTTTTAAAAGCCCTTTTTTTTATTCTGTAACTGACCTGGTTATTTTTTTTGTAAAGGATATTTTTTATTATTCAGACACATTTTAATGCATTTTTATTGATTTAAACACTTTTTGTACCCTGCAGTTCGGCGGCGTTTAGCAGCCAGTTCGGCGGTCTTCGTGGCAAGTTTAGGGGTCTCTGGCAGCCAGTTCGGTGGTCTTCAGCAGCAAGTTTGGTGGTATTCCCCAACTCCATCTTCATTGCAATATGATGAGCCTGCAGTTAATTTACCGTAGTTTTGGCGACATGGAATCGCCGAAGTGCACCGAAGTGCAAATCACCAAAATTTTGTTGCTCTGTGAATAACCCCTTTGTGTGTGTTTTTGAGTGTGTCATAATGTGTGTGGTGTGTGTCTGAGTGTGTCATAATGTGTGTGGTGTGTGTTTCTGAATGTGTCATAATGTGTGTGGTATGTGTTTCTGAGAGTGTCATAATGTGCGTGGTGTGCGTCTGAGTGTGTCATAATGTGTGTGGTGTGTGTCTGAGTGTGTCATAATGTGCGTGGTGTGCGTCTGAGTGTGTCATAATGTGTGTGGTGTGTGTCTGAGTGTGCCATAATGTGCTTGGTGTGCGTCTGAGTGTGTCATAATGTGTGTGGTGTGTGTCTGAGTGTGTCATAATGTGCGTGGTGTGTGTCTGAGTGTGTCATATAATGTGTGTGGTGTGTGTTTCTGAGTGTGTCATAATGTGTGTGGTGTGTGTCTGAGTGTTTCATAATGTGTGTGTGTGTGTTTCTGAGTGTGTCATAATGTGTGTGGTGTGTGTCTGAGTGTGTCATAATGTGTGTGGTGTGTGTCATAATGTGCGTGGTGTGTGTCTGAGTGTGTCATAACGGGTGTGGTGTGTGTTTCTGAGTGTCTCATATTGTGTGTGGTGTGTGTTTCTGAGTGTGTCATAATGTGCGTGGTGTGTGTCTGAGTGTGTCATAATGTGTGTGGTGTATGTTTCTGAGTGTGTCATAATGTGTGTTGGTGTGTGTCATATTGTGCGTGGTGTGTGTCTGAGTGTGTCATAATGTGTGTGGTGTGTGTTTCTGAGTGTGTCATATTGTGTGTGGTGTGTGTTTCTGAGTGTGTCATAATGTGTGTGGTGTGTGTCTGTGTGTTGCACTTTAAATTTGTCCATTCCTTACAACCCCAGTACCTCACCTGAGGCAGGACAATCAATGGGTGAAGTGTACAGAGGTGGCCCTCAGACCTTGACTCTTTGGCTCACCTGGTCCTGGTGACAATCACAGACCTGTCCTCACTAATGCCGTGTTTACATGTAGGTCTCAGTGCCAGCAATCTGGTAGTATGTTGATAACTGTTAATAGAGAAAAATAAACTTTTCTTACGTTATATACAGGTAATCATGTGCACATGCAAAAAATTCAGATCGGAGCAGAAAACTTCAGAATCCATAAATTTCATATTCCAAAAAATTCTGAATATCGGAAGATTATATTTTGGATCAGACGGATTCGGAATATTGGAAGTTTCTGATATTTGTAACTGTGAGGTAGTAAAATAAAAAAGCCTACAATATGATGCAGAATGGGTCTTAAATGATTCACATAATGATGCACATGCACCAAAATGACACCCAGAATGAAGCGCGTGCTCCAAAAAAGACACAGAATGGGGCATATGCTAAAAAAATTATGCACAGAATGAAGCATACTGTATGTTCCAAAGTGATGCATGGAATGAAGCACATCCTCCCAAAATGATGCACAGAATGAAGAATGTGCTCCCTAAGGCTAGGGTCAGACGAGCGTGATTTCTACGGACTGTACGTCCATGCACACGGACGTACGTCAGTACGGAAGACACAGTAGTGGCCACACAGTCCGTTTTTTTCACTGACGTATATTTTGACGGATGTAGGAGAGAAAATAAATTAAAAAGCAAAACCATGGCATCTTAACTGAGCTCCGCACTCGAGGGCTTCCATCGGCAATCATCCGAGGCATCCGAGCCTGACGCGCGCTGAGGATCACCCGACAATCCCCCTCATCATCCCCGGAGGTCCATAGGCCGAATTTGGCCGTTCCATGCCCGCAAGCCGTTGCGGGGGCGCGACCTGTATTGGGCCCGGACCGGAGCCCATTGTTATGATTGAGCGGATCGCCGCCAGACATCGAGGTGGGTGACGATTCTCCTGCTCCCCACTGAGTGACTTCCCAGGCGCTGGGGCATCCACCACTCACCCCGCACTGAGACCTGCTGGCCGGGCGCTACGCACGCGGCCTTCCTGGCGGCCGCTTCCTGTGGATGCTGCCCTCGCTTCTAAAGCGCCGGAGGGCTCCATATTGGTTCGGGCCAAAAATTCTTCCCCTACACATGCTCCGACAGCATTGAACAGGAGAGCGCACAATCCTTCACCTGCACCCACACAGGCTCAGAGAGGACCGTAAATCTATTTTTTCCTCTTACCCTATATCCTTTAATTTTTCTGGTGACCCCCGCTGGGACCACTACCCACTCAATTTTTGCAGCACACGAGGCTACTACCTTTAACCCTTCACTGTTCCAAAACAAACGAAAACTTTTTGGTGAACTCGCCAGCCATACCTGATTACTTTGTGGTGAGAGAGTTTTTTTTCTTTTTCCCTCTTCGGTGCCTCCCACCGGACCCACTATCACCCCCCCCCCCCGCAATTTTTGCAACACATATTCCAGTGATCAATTTCTCTGCTTCATACTTTTTTTTTTTTTTTTGGTGGACCATACTAGGCCCACTATCTTTTACTTGTCGCTTTTTCACGCGGTTCGGGGAACGCGCTGCGAGCACTCGAACTTAGATCAGGAGACACCACGCTACCCCGGAAATATACCAAAATTTTCCAGGACTGTACACGCAAACTGCCACAGTGTCACAATTTTTGTTCTGGACCTAATCTCCGATACTACCTTCCACCATGGACAAATTTATTGCTTCCACATCTAAATCCTCTAAACGTCACACGACGAAGGGACAGGGAAAGAATGCCCCCGCACAGACCAGGTCTCCAACTCGGTCAACCTCGGATCTTGGAAGCGCTCCATCTAGTCCACAATTGGCTATCACATCGACACCTACTACCACCGCTCAAATGGCTGAGTTTACAGCAATGCTTTCGCCACTACTAGATGAAAAACTGGGCCGTCTCTCAACATCCCTCGAACTAGCGCTTTCCCAAACTTACCTCTCAAGCCCAACGTTTAACGGAGGTGGAAGACAGAGTGTCCTCATTGGAGGATGGACTCACTCCTCTTCAAACAACCGTGGAATCTCACGACTCTTGCTCTCCACCTTACTGGAAAAAATTGATGATTTGGAGAACAGAAGCCGCAGAAACAACTTGCGCATTGTGGGACTCCCTGAGACCGTGAAGGGCCCACAACTTCAACACTTTGTTAGCACTTGGCTTCCGGCAGCCTTGGGCATCACTGACAACGTACCCCTGATAGTAGAGACGAGTTCACAGGCTAGGGCCTGATCTCTCCCCATCGCTAAACCGCCCTCGTACGGTCATATTCAAGCTACTCAACTTCAGAGATAAAATCACCATGCTACAGGCATACAGAAAGGCTGGCTCCCTGGACTATCAAGGAACTACATTACGTCTTTTCCAGGACTTTTCAGCATCCTTAGCTGCCCGCCGCAGAGCGTTTGCTCCTATCTGTACAAAGTTGGCGGCGGCCAACATCAGATTCACCCTCCAATATCCAGCACGTCTTCGGGTGCACCTTCACGGACAGGTTGCATTCTATGACACACCGTCCAGCGCCTCAGCAATTGTTGGAGACGACTCAGATCCTCCGCGGCGCCATCGCTCCACGCCTTCTCCATGAGGGCTGTAACAGAGTTGTTAGTGATGTACCACAATGATCGAAAAATTTTCCCCTTTTGTTCGATTTTACTAACTCTCCGGTGCTGGACTCCACGGACAGGACTAGATCCAACCACGGTCCGAACCGTATGTTTATCACTCACCACCCGGATCCTTTTGGTTAATCTTGGTTATATTGTTTATGGTTCTTCTGTTGGTTTTCTGGTTCGTTTTGTTTCTTCCAGATGCAGGCACCCCTATGTTCCTGTTGGGTGCTTAATGTTTAAAATGTTTCTGATTAGCCTTTTGAATCATAGCCAAGAGGTAACACTGGTCGCAAATGTATATGGGGCTGTGGAGCAAATGCTGGGACGGTTCCCGGCCCCACTTAACAAATTGTTCTCGACGGTTAAGCTTAGAACCCGCTATTGGTATCCCCCATGACCCACGAGACTAGGTCTGAAAATACCCTTCATATAGAACCACAGATTTTTACACGCAAATCGTTGAAACTGGTGTCCTGGAATGTGGAAGCCCTTATTTCGCCTATCAAAAGGAAAAAAGTACTACAATACTTGAAAAAGTTAGATCCTGACATAATTTTCCTACAGGAAACGCACTGGACTTCCCCAAACCAGTCACTACGCGCCCCCTGGATAGGCTTCCAGACATCATCCGTCCACACTCAGAAATCGCGTGGTACCACTATCCTTCTCCACAAACGTCTCCCATACTCTGACTTGCTTGAGATTAATGACCCAGAAGGCAGATATACCTTTCTCGCCCTGACAGTGGGACAAGAACCCCTACAACTACTTAACATCTATGCTCCCAATAGCCCCAATCTCACTTTCTTTAAGTCACTGTTACCATTACTCCATTTACACGACTCTTCCCGTAGGATTGTGGGGGGTGATTTCAACGAGGTCCCAGACCCTATCTTAGACCGAGCACCCAGTCGTACGATGGCTAGAGGACGTGCTCAACACACAGGCCCGACCTTCCTCAGGTCCCATTTTGACCTGGATGACGTATGGCGCTCCCACCACCCTACGGGCAGGGATTTCACATTCTACTCCGACCCGCACAAATCCTTTTCCCGCCTAGACCTTTTTCTGGTCTCAAGCTTACTTTCCAACCGTGCCCTACGGACAGACATTGGCCCAATAATTCTCACGGACCACGCGCATATCACACTAGAAATCATATTGGAAACCCCGGTGCCCTATTCTAGGAACTGGCGCTTTCCTTCGCATCTCATGACCTCCGGTCTCTTCACCTCTCACGTTGAACTGGCATGGAATAATTACACAGACGATAACATTGAGCATGTCGACGACGTCAACCTTTTTTGGTCTGCGTCGAAGGCAGTGCTTCGGGGTCAAATAATGGAATATGCCGCCCGCACAAAAAAAGAGACTTCTAGACACCTCTCCGATGCCCACTCAGAGCTCCTTAGCAGCTATAGAGCTTATCTCTTAGACTCAACCTCCACGACCCTCCAAAAATACAAAAATTACAAGATGCGATACGACTCCTTGGCCACAGAACAGGCACACCGTACATGCCAACGTCAAAAACAGGCTCTGTTCCGCTTTGGCAACAAACAAGGTCGACTTCTTGCTAATTTGGTACGCTCCCAGACCCAGACTAGACCCTTAATTTCAAAACTCAAGACCTCGGACGGAACCATTCTTACCAAACCTAATGACATAGTGGATCACTTTCGTACCTACTTTGCGGACTTCTATAAGGCAGGCCCCGATGACTGTGCCGCCCAACTAAATCTTTTTCGTACAGCCCAAGTGCCTAAACTCTCCCCAGGAGAACGCGACACACTCTCAGTACCCATCACACACGCCGAAATCAAAGCGACAATATCCTCACTTAAAAACGGAAAAACACCGGGCCCAGATGGCTTTGGGGCGGAATATTACAAACTCCTTTCTGGCCTGGTGATTCCCCACTTAGTTACGCTGTATAACAATATCCTGGGGGGTGGGACCCCACCCCCGACCTTTAATGAGGCGCGGGTGGTGGTTCTCCCCAAACCGGGAAAGGACCCAACATTGGTTACCTCCTATCGTCCCATTGCACTACTAAATACTGACCTCAAAATACTGTCCTCCATCATGGCCCGCCGTCTTCAAATACCTCTTGCACGCCTCATAGGGCCTCAACAAACAGGATTCCTTAACGGCCGCCATTCCACTACCAATATACGCAAGGCCATAGCGGCAATATGGTCATCTTCCCTCACGCCACAATCCTCAAACCTCTTACTGAGCTGTGATGCAGATAAGGCGTTCGATAGGATCTCATGGAATTATTTAATCAGATTTATTAAGTTTCATCATTTTGGTAAGACATTCTTAACACTTTTTCGTGCACTCTATCTTACGCCTTCCACTATGATCACAGCAAATGGACTCAACTCCGCCCCCTTTAACCTAGAACGAGGAACTAGGCAAGGATGTCCTCTGTCCCCGTTATTATTTAACCTGGCCCTAGAACCTCTAATACGTATCATTGAGATGTCCCAAACAATATCAGGAATTCATTTGTCCCCCACAGTAGTATTAAAAGTTGTAGCCTTTGCAGACGACTTGTTGATATTCCTTTCAGACCCCGCCTCCGCGATCCCTCCCCTATTGAAGTTGTTTGACTCCTTCCACGTAGCCTCCGGCTTCCAAATCAACTACGCCAAGACAGTAGCTCTACCTCTAGGCCCCAAACCACAGGGTTCATGGCTCCAGGGCTTTCCCTTCTCCTGGGCACCCTCGCCGTATATTAAATACCTGGGTACTATTCTACCAGTTGACCTCTCCCGCTTATACAAACTCAACATAGACCCTCACTTAGCCCAAACAAAAACACTTTTGGAGGCCTGGAGTTCACTTCCACTTTCTTACTTGGGGCGGGCCTCACTTATTAAAATGACCTTATTTCCCAAATTACTATACACTGTACAAGTATTGCCTCTCCTACTGAAACCTAATGATCTTCAGTTATTCAACAGGCTGTACGCGTCCTTTATTTGGCAAGATAAGCGGGCACGTATACCACTCCTTAGCCTTCAGCAACCGATAGCGAGGGGAGGTATCAACTTCCCCAATTTACTAGATTATAACCTAGCAGCACTTTATCGTTACGTATCGGATTGGCTGAATGATACTTCCCGCTTCACAGCCTTACATGTGGAACAAGCGCTACTTCCTGCCTCCTCTTTACTAGCATTTCTTCACCAACACTCTCCCGCCATCCCCCCTCCCCTACGCGATAACCCTTTGCTCTCCACGACGAAATTAGCTTGGGTCAGAATTCGTAAACGCCTCCAATTGTCCTGGCAAACATCCCTTTGGTCTCCTATCTTGCACAACCCTCACTTTCAAAATGCCTCCCCTGCTCCTATCTTTCGAACCCTGGCTCAGCGAGGTTTTAGACTTCTACACCATTACCTAGATGGAGCATCAGGTCTGCCTTATTCTTACACAGCCTTGACAGAACGCATTGCCCCATTAACTATACACCCTGTTTATTACTTACAACTCAGACAGTTCCTTCTCACACAACTGCACACCTTATCTCCCACTGATTTAACTAACCCGTTAGACACGCAATTACTCGTACATAGTTCATCTCCTCCCTCGACTTCAACCATTTACACACTTCTACAACATTCACTCCCCACCTCGAAACCCTGGAGGGCTATCTCTCGATGGGCCACTACTTTTCCAAACCTTACCCCCCACGACCTGGTGTCGGCTACTCTGGTATCAAGACGCACTCTCCCATCCGCCAATTATTGGGACATGTTTTATAGGATACTCCACCGAGCCTACATGGCGCCGGATAGAATGGCCCGTTCAGGACTATTACCTAATGCCAACTGTTTAAAATGCAATTTTTCCCCAGCCGACCTCCATCATTGTCTCTGGTCGTGCCCCTTTATTCAATTATTTTGGGACACCGTACGCCGATTCGGCTCTCTGGTTCTCCGAATCGAGATTCCCTTCACGCCTAACTGGGCTATTTTCAACTTACCAACTTCACAGACCCTTCAACCCCTCTCTAGATGCCACCGGTTTTGGTTAGGTCTCTTAGCAGCGACGGGCAAAAAGGCCATATTATCTCAATGGATATCTGGTACCCCTCCCTCATTCCGCATGATGTACGACAGAATTTATTCCATATTCTTGGCTGACTGGTCTGAGGCTTCACTACATCAGACTGAGAAAACTCAACAATTCTTTACCCACTGGTCCCCTTTTATTTGTGCCTTACCACCTGAGGTCAAAACCTCCCTACGAAACACGTTCTGCGATGCCCCATGGTATTCCCTACAAATGCTGCGGAACACCCCTCCGATCCCCTCAGATACCTCTGACCACTTGTTAGTTAACTTTCTTGCCTCCACTTCTCGGGATACCCTAACCCAGCCGTCCACCTCTGAGCTTTAAATGCTGACGTTACCATGACACTTCGGTACTGGTTTGTGATGTAATACTTTAATTAACACCGGAAGCTGTGATTTTTTATTTTTTTTGCATTGTTACAGATTGTACATGATATGAAAAGGAAAAAAAAAAGAAAAAAAAACTGTTACCCCTTTTTCTGTAAATTCATCTTGATCTGAGACGAATAAAAATATGTTTCAAAAAAAAAAAAAGCAAAACCATTTTGTCCGTGAAAAATGCTGGACGTATAAATGCCGTCCGTCTGACCACGTTCCATCACTCACACACAAAGCTATGCGGACGTTGCGGACGCAGCGCACTTTGTGCGGCCGTTCTAGGGGATGTATGTTCTTGCCTGCCTTGCGTCCGTGGGCCCCGGCCGTTGTGCGTCCGCAGTTCAGTGCGGACGTACTTTGTGTAACAGGCTCCAATGGACTTTCTTTCATGCTATCACGGACGTACTTTTAGGCGCAATCATGGACGTGAACACTACGCTCGTCTGACCCCAGCCTTAATGATGCACAGAATGAAGCACATCCTCCCAAAATTATGCACATAAAGGGGCATATGGTAAAAAAATGATGCACAGAATGAAGCACACCCTCCCAAAATGAAGCACAGAATG
Organism: Leptobrachium leishanense; assembly: GCA_009667805.1. NCBI lineage: Eukaryota > Metazoa > Chordata > Amphibia > Anura > Megophryidae > Leptobrachium > Leptobrachium leishanense. The sequence goes on along the minus strand of CM019068.1, from coordinate 23,786,520 downwards.
AAGCACATCCTGCCAAAATATTGCGCAGAATGAAGTGTTGCTCAACAATAATGCACAAAATTACACACATACATCAAAATGAAGCCCAGAATGAAGCATATTCTCCTAAAATGATGTACAGAATGAAGCACGAGCTCCTAAAATGATGCATAGAATGAAACATGTGCTCTTAAGATGATGCACAGAATGAAGCGTTTGCTCAAAAATAATGCACAAAATGACACACATACATCAAAATGAAGCCCAGAATGAAGCACATGCTCCACAATTGATGCACGGAATGAGGCATATGCTAAAAAGTGATGCATTGATGCACAGAATGAACCATATGCTAAATGCTAAAAAAATGCACAGAATGAACCATATACTCCCAAAATGATGCACAGAATGAAGCATGTGCTCCAAAATGATGCACAGAATGATGTCTAGGCGTTAATATGTGGAGGATTCTGAATTAATCCAAATATATTCATTATTCATATATTATTATTATATATTAGTCATATATTCATTCATTCAGATCCGGCTGATTAGAATCTCACCAGTTTGGATCAATATGAGATGTTTTTAATCGGTTTAGATATTGGCAATTGAGAATTCGGATCAATCTGAACGGCCGAATTGACGTTTATTCTGCCGAATGCCGTATTTATCCGTGCCGAATCGCACATGTATAAATCATGCACAAAGTCTCAATCTTTGGCCTTGAAGCTTCCAGCTTTTCGATGCGGCTTGTGATGACTTTACGAAGCAGAATGCCTCCAATCCAGCACAGCGCGTCCTGTACCTACTGAATAAATACCATTGCTGCAAATTTTCATCTGTTCTTAAAAGTTAATCGAAATCCAGACCTCTGCAGTTACAGAAACTGTTCATTTGGATTTTATTTACCAAATGCTTCATTAATCCGAGGAAATGCCAGAATGGAAAAAAGAAAATAAACAGTAAATTTTATGGTATTAGGGGGACGTGCACATGCTCGCAGTCGCAGAGAGGTATTTCTGTTTATTTATGGTTTTTTTGCACTTTTCCTCGCCATGGATAATGAAATGCAATATTAAATTCGCCCAACGCCAACGGGGTTTTTTTATGGCGTGAAATGCTGGGGGGCACTCAGAGTAAAGACCGTGCTTTAGCAGCTTTGTGACTCAATGTCATGTCTCGTATTCGGGAGACAAATGATTGACAAGATTTGGATTCTGCACCTGGGACTGCGCAATTCTCCAGATACTCCGACACGTCCTTCCATGCCAGCTGCATGTTTGATCTCCGACGAGGGCTCGAACGGGCTGACCCGGATTCTGCCTTCTCAGATTTAGTCGGGATCAGATTAATTTTTTCTGGATTTCTTGTTACCTAGCAGGTGTTACCGGCTAAACAAACAGTTCGATGTCTAAAGCAGATGTGGACGTCTGTGGAAAAGGTAGAGCGAGTGGTGTGAAAGTCTAAAAATACGAAAATAAAAAATAAATAACCGTCAGTAGTAAAATATTATTTATATATGGGGGAAAACAATGTATTCAGGCTTTATGAGTTACTACGATTTATTGAAGGGACACTCTGGGGTGGATTTGCCCCAATTTATGGAATTTTGAGGACAGCTTTAAAACTCAACAGTATAAGTAATGTTTTCTCAGTGAATCCACTGGAAACATCTGGGCATCCTCCAGTTCCCAGAAGTAGACAAGAGATCTTAGATCTCCTTCGGAGAATCCCTGATGTTGGATGCGTATAAGTAGTTCATCGCTATAACATAAGTTATAAACGTTGTGTTGACCACCCATTAACCCACTAACTCTCCAGCTGGCCCATCTGCCTTTGCCTTCTACTGGATACAGCCAAGTATTCCGACGCTTGTCAAGACCACAGTGCCATGTTGATGTGGTGTTCCTTTCTGGTGATATGCAGGGAAGGAGCTCCCACTAGGCAAGCTAGGCAACCGCCATGGACGCATTCCTGCCTAGGGGCGCAGCCGGCCCCAACCTGGGTTCCATCATTGTACCCGACATCATGTAGCCAGGAATGGTGGCTCACAAAGCAGAAATTGTCAGCTCGCAGACCCCCGCAAGTGGCGCAGAAGGTGGGCATCTTATAATGATTCACAGGCACCACCATATGATGTGCGGGCGCCAAGAGAGGCAGATAAAAGAAAAAAAGAGGCAGAAGAAAGAAAGGCACGACCGAAAGAAAGAAAGGCACGTAAAAAAGAGAGAAAGAAAGAAAGAAAGAAAGAGGCATGAAAGAAAGAGAGAAAGAAAGAATGCCTTCCCACCTCCTGACTTCTCTATCACGGTGGAGGGTATCACCATCTCCCCATCAAACCAAGTTCGCTGTCTTGGAGTTACACTTGACTCTGCTCTTTCCTTCATCCCCCACATCAAGTCTCTTTCCTCCTCCTGCCGATACCAACTGCGTAATATTTCCAGAATTCGGCCATTTCTTACCGCTGTCACCACAAAACAACTCATACATGCCCTGGTAATCTCCCGACTCGACTATTGCAATAATCTCTTATCTGGCCTCCCTCTCTCCTGCCTCCCCCCTACAATCCATCCTGAACGCCTCCGCCAGGCTAATTCACCTCACCCGCCGCTCTGTCTCTGCCGCCCCTCTGCGAGTCCCTTCACTGGCTCCCATCCACTGCAGAATTAAGTTCAAAATCCTTATCCTTACCTACAAAACCCTCACTAACTCAGCTCCCACTACCTGTCCTCACTAATCACCAAATACACCCCAACCCGCTCCCTAAGGTCAAACAGTGACCTGCGCCTATCTTCTCCCCGCATCACCTCTTCCCATGATAGACTGCAGGATTTCTCACGCGCAGCCCCCACTCTCTGGAACGCTCTCCCTCGTACTGTCAGACTTTCCCCTAACTTCTCTTCCTTCAAACGCTCCCTTAAAACATTCCTATTTAGGGAAGCCTACCACCAACTCACTGACGCAACCATCAATCACTCTCACCTTGCAGTCCTCTCCTCCTGTTTCCAACCCAACCCTCCCAGATTGTGAGTTCCTACGGGAATAGGGCCCTCATCTCCTCCTGTACTGTTTGTCAAATGTTGTTCAATGTATTGTAACCCTGTCTATACTGTGCCTATTGTACAGCGCTGTGGAATATGCTGGTGCTTTATAAATAAAGAATAATAATAAAATAATAATAATGAAAGGAAGCGGCAGATGAAAGGAAGAGGCACAGACCGATCCCGGGCCTGACCAGCAGAGGTGTAAAATGGGCACCGAACGACCATGTCCGGCCCCCGTGCACAGTGTGTGTGTGACCCGCAGTGTGTATTTGTGTTCCCTGCACAGTGTGTGCCCCCTCGCGCACACAGTGTAGAAGAGGATAAAGGTCTCGCTGACTGCCTCAATGAATATTTTTGTTCAGTCTTTGCAGAAGAAAAGGAAGGAAAGGGACCTCAGTTAGGAGAGAACACTAAAGAGACATTTACATATGAGTTTACAGAGGAGGAGGTTCTAAAGCAGCTGTCTAAAGCAAAGACAAATAAGTCAATGGGCCTGATGGGATCCATCCTAATTATTAAAAGAGCTCAGTGATGTAATAGCAAAACCGTTAACAGATTTATTTAACCAATCCTTGTTAACAGGAGTCGTCCCAGAAGACTGGAAATTAGCAAATGTTGTGCCCATTTACAAGAAGGGTAGTAGGGAGGAATCGGGGAACTATAGGCCAGTTAGTCTTACGTCAGTAGTGGGGAAATTAATGGAAACCATGTTAAAGGAAAGGATTGTTGAACATCTAAAAACACATAGATTACAGGATCAGAAACAACATGGGTTTACCTCAGGGAGATCATGCCAAACTAATCTTATTGATTTTTTTGATTGGGTAACAAAAATAATAGACACAGGTGGTGCAGTAGACATTGCTTATTTAGATTTCAGTAAGGCTTTTGATACTGTTCCGCATAGAAGGCTTATTAATAAATTGCAATCTTTGAGCTTGGATTCCAATATTGTTGAATGGATTAGGCAGTGGCTGAGTGACAGACAACAGAGGGTTGTGGTAAATGGAGTTTATTCGGAGCAAGGTCTTGTTACCAGTGGGGTACCTCAGGGGTCAGTACTTGGACCCATTCTCTTTAATATTTTTATTAGTGATATTGCAGAAGGTATTAATGGAAAAGTATGTCTTTTTGCTGATGACACAAAAATTTGAAACAGGGTTGACGTTCCTGGAGCGATCAGCCAAATGACAAATGATTTAGGTAAACTAAAAAAATGGTCGGAGCTGTGGCAATTGAGTTTTAATGTGGATAAGTGCAAGATAATGCACCTGGGACGTAAAAACCCAAGGGCTGAATATAGAATATTTGATACAGTCCTAACCTCAACATCTGAGGAAAGGAATTTAGGGGTCATTATTTCAGAGGATCTAAAGGTAAGTAGTCAATGTAATAGAGCAGCAGGAAATGCTGGCAGAATGCTTGGTTGTGTAGGGAGAGGTATTAGCAGTAGGAAAAGGGAGTGCTCATGCCACTGTACAGAGCACTGGTGAGACCTCACTTGGAGTACTGTGTGCAGTACTGGAGACCGTATCTCCAGAAGGATATAGACATCTTAGAGAGAGTTCAGAGAAGGGCTACTAAAATGGTGTACGGCTTGAAGGAGAAAAGTTACCAAGAAAGGGTTAATGATCTTAACATGTACAGCTTGGAAAAAAAACGAGACAGAGGAGATATGATAGAAACATTTAAATACGTAAAGGGAATCCACAAGGTAGAGGAAGGGGGTATATTTAAAAGGAAACAAAATAGCAAAACAAGAGGACATAGTCTTAGATTAGAGGGGCAAAGGTTTAAAAGTAACATCAGGAAGCATTATTTTACTGAGAGGGTGGTGGATACATGGAACAGTCTTCCAGTAGAAGTGGTAGAGGCCAAAACAGTAATTGAATTTAAGCAGGCATGGGATAGGCATAAGGCTATCCTAAACAAAAGATAAATCCAGGTAAAGTATCCATGTAATTGGGCAGACTAGATGGGCCGAAAGGTTCTTATCTGCCGACATTTTTTCTATGTTTCTATGTTTTTCTATGTGTATGTGTTCCCCCCATGCATTTCAACCGTTCACTATTTTTTCTGGGGGGCGCAAGTAGCTGGTCTTGCCTAGGGCGCAAAATAGTCTAGCACCGGCCCTGGTGATATGAATGACACTGGATGCTCAGTGGCAGCCATTTCTTTTAGGTTTCTTTCCATGGCACTGTGCGCCGACCACGGACCTGTTGGCACTTCCAAAGGATGCAATATTTATTTTAACAGAAGTAACTATTTAATTAATGTTAACGAACCTCAGAGCATTTCAGTGATGTTCTAAGGCAGAGATCTCAAACTCCGGCCCCCCCAGATGTTTCTGAACTACAATTCCCATGATTCTCTGGCCATCTATTGCATTGAAAGAATTCTGGGAACTGAAGGCAATGCACATCTGGGGGGGCAGATTTTGAGATCCCTGTTCTAAGGTGTTACATTATGTCACTGCCCGAGCCGGCGTTTAAAGTTTCCTGTAGAAATTATTCTAAATGGATACAGGAAATGCCGCAAATACCACGGGGACCCAAATTACAACCATCGAAGGGCTTTTACATATTACATTATGCGTTTAGCGACCGCTCGAAAGCCCGAACAAACCCAAGACAACAGTAAGAAGTTAAGTGGGATAATTGCATCTTAAGGAAAAATGTCAAATATAGAAATTGAGGGGCGGGGGAGTGTTTTTTTAACAATTTTGCTAACAAAAAGGTTTACAAAATAAAAACATGCAATCACTGAAATGCTTAAGAGAATTTAACCCCTTCATTACAACTGATTTTGCCAAAAAAAAAAAACACTTCCACGACCCAGTGGTTTTGTGGAAAATGACTTCCCATTACCAACATAGTATATATATATATATATATATATGTGTGTGTCCATCTGCTGGCCAGAGAGTGCTACTACACTTACCTTACAGCTTTAGCTCTGTGGTTCAATGCAGGAAAAAACTGATCTCAAATAATTTCAGTACATCAACTGTCACGCCCGATGTGTAGGAAACTTAGGGGCTCGTTCTGGAGAACATTAACAAATGAATTTAATTTGGAATAAACAAAATTCCTGTGCGCTGCTCCAAAGCCAGAACGAGTATACTCGATCTAGGGGCATCTGCAGTTGTTTTTGAAGATCAAGTATACTCAATAATGGTAGGGAAGGGGTTAAATAAATAACAAACTGCTATTCTTGACATTTTCTCCTCACCTATTAAACTGCAAAGGCAGGAAGTGTCACTGCAAGACGGTAAAGACGGTAATATTTCACAGAGATTGGGTGCAATTTCCAGTATCATATAGTGCAGAGGTACAGAGGGAACGCAGCTCCTCCACTATTTTTGTAGACGGAACTCAGTTCCCATTGGTCCCACATACTTTAAAGCTTGTATTGAGGCGTTCAATCATATCTCTTCCTGTTACGTCACAATAAATATACAATTTATCATATATTTTTGTTAAAATCCACATATATACATAAATATATAAGGTCTGAGTGTGTGTTTGTGTTAAGTGTGAGATGATAAATGCTAACTCGACGACTGAAATCTTGGTGAGTTTCCACACTTCTTTATTAAGGACTTGACCCTTGTTATAGTGCAGCGCAGCTGTCATGCTCTCCTCTGGGCGCTCACTGTCCCCTATAGGCTGGCAAACATATAGATATCTGCCGCTCTGATAGGACCTCAGTTTGCTGTGCCAACAATATTACCAAGATGGGGGCGCTGTGTAGGTAAGTCGGACAGGTGAGTGTACACATTGATTCCTTCTTCAGGATTTCTGGTTTCTGCTTCTTATCTTTCCTGTTCATAGTAAGGGGTGGGAGTCTCTGCTTTACTGCGCAGGGAGGGGAGAGGATTGAGACCAGGATACAGAGCGAAGAGACATGTAGACTGAAAGGTCAGCTGTCAAACACAAGAGTTCGACTATTTTTTTTTTTATCAGCTAAAAAGTGTCACGATCAGCCACTATGGCAGTACCCGGCATGCGCCAAGTAGGGCCCAGGTATGAGGAAAAGCCGCTATATGCAGAGATGCGTGACACAACAATCAGGATAAGGAAATAAACCACAGAAGACACTGGGGACCTCTGCACGGCTAATACCGAAGGAGCCCTATACTGATAGATCGGTCCTTAGAGTGGCCGAATCTACACTAATAGAAAAAGGTTACCTTGTAGCCATGCAGAGTCCTGGGGAAAACACAGACACCTGAAGGAGTGTACTCAACAACTTGCAGGGAAGGACTTCAATATACAAAAGCCGTGGTCTACAGGGATACACAACATATAATACGATAAGCACAGAACCGCTAGGGATGTCCAGAAGAGTGGTCAATGAATAAGCCAGGGGTCAAAACCAAAACGTATACCTTGCGCCAAAGCGGGGATATAGCACCTGAGAAAATCCGTCAGCCAGGCCAGAGGGTCAATACCAGGAAGTCAATCAGAAACCTAAAACTCAGATAAGGAGGAAACACTGAGAAAGAACTAGGATAGAATAACAGGGAGCTCTCAGGAACAAATCTGTAGCTGAAGTGAACCAGGATGCAAGAGCCTGGTGATATGGGCCCATGGCTTTATATAGGGGAGTAATCAGCCCATATCACCAGCAGAAGCTCAACGAGCAATGAACTTAACCCCTGAACTGCATGTCAGGGAAAGCAGCACAGTGAAACACAGACATATGGAATACAGAGGGCAGGGAGACAGGGTTGGAACGTGGGAACGTGACAAAAAGAATGACAGGGCGGTTTTGGTGGCAGACAGGATATATGCGAGGCAGGCTGTCTGGCAACACCCCCGGCCCGCCTTCTTTCCCTGCGGCCGATCGCCCCTATTGGCTGCAGGCGGGACTGCCTGAATGCGCGTAGTCCGCTTGCAGCTACTTGAGACTGGGGTAGACTTTGGCAAATTCAGACGAATATTGAAGATTTTGGTGATTCGGAATCACCTAGCTCTTAATCCTTAGGCGCTAAACTGAATTGATCGTAGAGGTGTGCATTCGTTTCGTAACAAATTTAAATTCATAACGAATTTTGCTAATTCATATTTCGGAAGTACTTCCGAAATAACCAGTTGATTTGATCCCAATTGAAAACGAAACTAAACTAAACTAAACAGTATATAACGAATTTAATTCAAATCGATATCAACTATCGAATTGATGTATCAATTATCGAATTGATCTATCGAACCTACAATACATACAAGTACTACAGCAAATGACTTTATGAAATGAATCAGATTCGTTTTACTGTTATACAGCACCCCTGTACCTGTCCATTGGCCTCTGGTGCTGAATCTGTTGTCAGCACCACACGGCAATGGACTGCTCAACATTTAACCCTAGCTTGCCTTTTAACAGTAAAATTGTCTAATTGGGGTTTTATTTAGTGATCCAAAATTTGAATTTATATATCAACTATCGAATTGATCTATCAAACGACTTTATTAAACAAAATTCGAATCGATATCAACTATCGAATCGAACTTAATTCAATATGAAACGAAACTAAATGAAATTACGAAACAAAATAAAACGAAATAGGAATCGAAGCAAAATTAATTTAAAACTAAACTAAACAAAACAAAACTAATTTTCCAGCCGTGCACACCACTAATTGATCGAATATAAAGTCACTGAATCGATCCATATGCGATCTGAATATAATTGGATCAAGTTGAGATTATTTGGATTGCACCCACTGTGCAATACACAATCGCTAACCTTGATCGTAAAGCAAGCAGAAATAGTATCTCTATCAGGGTTATCCAAAGAGATCCGAATTGCTTGAGAAAGGTAACCGAACGCTGAAAATCAGTGTTCGGTTACCTTTCCTGGCCATTCGGCTATCCAGAGAGCAGGCAATTCGCCAAATCCTGGCGAATTGCCTGAACATACGGTGCCTGTTCGGTGCCTGTTCGAGGGCAGTGAAATCCCCATGACTGCTTCGTCTATTCAGAGAACACAAACTAGCAGTGAAAGGTTCCCCTAATGCCCTGCCATTCAGTGGTTTCATTCGTCAAATTTATTCAGGAGAATCCCATAGGCTTCAATGTTAAAAATATTCCCGTTTTAATTCAATATCTAATAAACCGTTCATTATAAAATTCTGCAGCAAAGAGTCTCTTTATTTATAGATTTTTTAGGATACTTTAAGCATTTTTCAGATTTTTTTTTTTTCTTTTAAAAGTCAGATTTTTTTTTGATTTTTTTTTTCAGTTTACTTATTTTTTTTGTAACAGCCCTCTTTATTATCATTCCCTGGACCTCCTGTGAAAATTTCAGACATTTTCGCTCAGTAGTTTCTTTACAAACAGCGTTTCATTTTCCCAGATTCATACAAATGGTTTTGCTAATTTATTCACTGCCTCCTCTACGTCACAGCTGCTTCGGCTCTGTGTGATTCGGCTCCTGTTCGGCTCCTGTTCGGCTCCTTCGAAGGTTAATCCAGATGTTTTTGCTTGTTTTCAGCATGCATTCGGTTAGTTTTCGTCAGGTTTGCGGCAGCTTTTCCCTGCAATTCGGGGACCCTGTGCTGTTTGCTGAATACACCGCAGGGTCACCGAAATGGGATCGGCAAAAGCAACCGAATTGAAGAGAACGAAAAGTCACCGAACGTGCGGTGACTTTTTGAATCTCTTTGGATAACCCTGTAACAGTAACTCAGCCCTAATTGAAGAGAAACTAGAAACAGTAACACTAACCCTGAAAGTAACCCTAACTTTAAAGCAAGCAGACAATAGAGGTGTTTGCTTCATTGCGTAACAAATCGCAGTTCGTCCAAAGCTCCGTTAATTTGTATTTCAGGAGTACTTCCAAAATATGAAATTATTTCATACGACGCGCGGTAGAAATGAAACGCATTTATACATAACAAATCGATTAGTTGAAACAAAATGAATTTGTTATAACGTTTCACACAGCAGTGCGTCCCTGTCAATTGACATCGAAATATGGCGCCATTTGGTGCAGTTCGGCAGCAGCTAAATTGTCCTATAGAGATCCATTGAATGATTCCTCTATGGGACAAATCGCCAAACTGCACTAAATATGTTTCAGCGCTGCGGAGTATGTTAGCGCTATGTATAAAGAATAATAATAAAATAAATAATAACTGCAATGTATTCCCTGTCAATTGGTCTCTTGCGGTGTTGAAATTGATTCAGCAGCCAACAGTAGGCCAGATGACAGAGAATAACACAGTGTAGTTATTATTATCCTTTATTTATATAGAGCCATATATTCCGCAGCGCTTTACAAGATCAGTGTACAAGGAGTTGATACATTAGAATAACACACATGGCTGATACGGCCTGATTCAGGGGACCCTGTTCTAGGCTTGTGCACTGATTTTTTTTTCGGTTCGATTCGGTTCGATTTGTTCAGATGTTTAAACTTTTCGATTCGGCTCGTTTCGACCGATTTCTGTTTCGATTCGGTTCGGTTCGACTCGTTTTTCGTGTACATTTTTTTTTCGGAATATCGACCATTTTTCGTATGTTCGGGTCACTTTGCTCGTTTTTTGTATCGACTTTTTGGAAATTTCGGAAATTTTCGTTTTTTCGGAACGTCTGTTCTCCTCATTTCAAAGTGTCTACAATAATTCTTGCGATTCTATCGTGTTTTTTTTATTAAATAAAGATCCTTTTTTTCTTATGAATAATTGAATATACATTTCACAACTTTATTTAATCATATTAAAATGGTATGAAAGCCAAGGAACAAAAAAAATTAACAAAACGATTTAAAAAACGCTAAACTGACCCGAATGCCACAAGAAACAAGTGATACGCATTTACAAATACAAAATTTACAGAATCAGCGATATAACCGATAATAGTTAAATATACGATGTCCAGAATTACTGAACCGAAAACACGAATGGAACCGAAATCATGAATAGAGCAAAAATAAATTTCGATTTGACACATTTCAAGTCCATTCGAAAAATCCGAAATTTTTTCGTTTCGGCTCGGAAAACTTTTCGGATCTATCGGTTTTCGGGTCCGATCCGATTCGGAAATTCTGCCGAATCCGAAGACACGAATCGGGAAATTTCGTGAAAATTCCGAAATTCCGAAACCCGAAACGCACATCCCTACCCTGTTCCTAAGGCAACTTCCAATCTATGAGATGTACAAGAATTTTGTTCGGTAGGCGCATCCATATCGTTAGATGTCTTGTCCAAGGACACTCGCTGGTGGCGTCTTCTGAGTGGGATCGGGTCGTCTTTCCATGATTGTAGAGCAGCGACCTGGTGGTTCGGTTGAACCCGCTTCTCGTAAAGTCGAGACTTGCTTCTCCACAGTTGTATTGGAGGTATGTGCTGAATGGGATTTTGACTTCTCCATGGTTGAAGGGTAGAGACGTTACCACTGGACTCCACAGCTGATATTTTGTGGTGGGCGAGTATGTACCGTTAGGTGTCTTGCCCAAGGACACTTACTGGGGAGGTTCTCTGGCTGGAATCAAACCTGTGTCTCCACGGTTATAGAGCAGTGATTTTACCTCTACTCCTTCCAGTCGGTTTATTATTTATTTTATTATTATTTTTTATAGCACCAACATTTTCTGCAGCGCTGAAACATATTCTACAACGCTGCGGTGCAGTTGGCGGCAATGAAATTGTAACCCTAGCTTTTAACCCTCATATTAAATTCTAATCTAACAGTAATTGAGCAGGATTTATTGTTTTTTTAGTGAAACGAATCAATACAAAATAACGAAGCGAAATGAAACAAAATAACAAATCGATCCGTAGTAACGAAACAAATTAAAGAAAATGAATCGGCAGTCAAAGGAATTCTGTTTCGGACAAAAAATTTTTTAAACTACATTAAACAAATTTTTAAGCCGTGCACACCTCTAGCAGAAATAGTAACCCTAACCCTAAAAGTAACCCTAACTCTAATCGCAAAGTACGTGGAAATAGTAGCCCTAATCCTAAATAAACCCTAACTATGAAGCAAGCTGAAATATCAAACCTGACCCTAAAAGTAACCCTAACTCTAAAGCAAGCAAAAATACAAACCCTAACAATAAATTTAACCATAGCCCTAATTGTAAAGCAGGTGGAAAAGAAACCCTAGTCTTAAATGTTACCCTAACCCTAAAAGTAAACTTAATTGTAAAGCAAGCAGCAATAGTAACCCGTACCCTATAAATAACTCTATCCCTAAAAATAAACCTAATCCTAGTCCTACCCCTAAAAGTAATCGTAACTCTAGCTCTAATACCAACTACTGGCAGCTCCAGTGCACAGGGGACATCCCCCCCCAAGCTGCAGTCCCAATGTAGGTGACAGGGGACTTTTGGATATTTGAAACACTGTAACCCTGGTCCCGAATATCCAGCAAAGACCATAGAGGCATCTTTGGAAGGGCCATATTCTGACCTTTCTAACGATACCACACATGACTATATGCAGTGTACAATAAAATAAAATGCAAGAGGTAATTGTGTGTTTTTGTCAATTTTGTTTAAATTTGTGCACTTTATTATTAAAATGCAGGATTGAAAGTGAAATGGCACAGAAGGGGTTAACTTCTATTTATCTAACCTCTGGAGTTCACTAAACAAGGCTATATATAAACCTCTATAGTGTGTATACCAGTGACGTGCAGTGAGGTCAGTGGCTGGTGAGACACTGGCTAGTATCAGAGCCAGATATACACAGGGTTGCGCAGTCGCAATTTATGCATTTGATTATCGTTATATAGGAGAATAAAGTTTCACTATTTATAAAGTAAAGTTCGCATTTTTTTTAACAGTTCTAACAGTTCTAAGTAAGCATGCACTTTCAATACTGACTAATAGAGGGTGCTAATACACCTTTTACTTTAAAGTAAAGTTTGCATATTGTTTTTTAGTTCTAGGAGCATGTACTTACAATACTGACTAATAGAGGGTGCTATTACACCTTTTACTTTAAAGTAAAGTTTGCATATTGTTTTTTAGTTCTAGGAGCATGCACTTACAATACTGACTAATAGAGGGCGCTATTACACACATGCTGACTGCTGAGCTCTGCCTGCCCGCCCCCCCCCATGACTGACGAGGACAGTCACATGACTGTCCTGCGTCAATCAATCCATGGGTAGCTCTGCCTCCCATGGGGGTGCATTTTTTTTATTAAAAAAAGAATTGATGAGACCAATGGAGCTTTCCCATTGGCTCAAGCTTTCAATTGCTCTCAGTGCCTCTGGAGGCACTGAAGAGCATAGAATCAGGAAGTCAGCTTGAGCTGCGCAATTTGCATAGCGTTCAGCTGTGCAAATTGCGTAGGCAATGCTGGCTCAGTGCTGCTCCTGCTGTCTGTGTAGTGAATCACACGCACACAAACAGCAGTCAGCAAACTGAAAGTACGGGGGGAAAAAAAGCAGAGGACAGACAAGCACAGTGAGGGAGTGAGGAGCGGTGAGTAAGAAAACTTTTTTCAATGAATAACATTTTATTTACAGATTAAATATACACACATGTCATTACAGCACAATGAGCACATTAATTTACGGGAATGGGAGGGGAGGCCCTGCCTCCCCTGCCACCACTGACTGCACGTCCCTGGTGTATACTGTATGTTCAAGCCTGTGTGTGTATCTGTGGAAGTATCTGTTGTATACAGTATATGGGTGTGTGTATATAACTATGCATGTGTCTTTTGAGTGTATGTCAATGAGTGTTGGTCTGGGTATTTGTAACTATAGAGCTGTGTATGAGTGTGCACCTGGGCGCATATCTCACAAATGTCACTGTTTTTTAGGGACCGTCCCTATTTTGGGCCCAAATTCTACCTTTCCCTCTTTTTTTTTCTAATGTTCCTCTTTTTAGGAAATCCCCAATATTTTCAGCGAGTGCACGTGTATAACAGAGCTGCACAGCAATAAAACTCCCAGCAACAAGTCTGTAAACTGTAATAAATGTAAATCAGATTCTTTGCTTTGATTTTAGTTAACATTTTTATTGTCATAAATGTCTCAATACTTTGTGATGTCGCCAACCTATAAAGTTTAGGAATAGCTGAGTTTCTGAGCCGGCTTCCCTAAAAGGTTTGTGTGTGTGTGTGTTTGTGTAGCTATGTATGTGTTCAATAAAATATGTAGAAGAAAAAGATGCATGACAACACTGAGAAGGGGCAATGGCGCCAGTGTCCTGCTCTCCAGTATGTACCGGCTGAAGTCTCATAAAGCTTTCGATTGATGGTGCCATCACATAGAAGACTATACCATAGTTAGATCCACCTGCTTCCAGCAAAAAGGGCAGCCAGAGCTGGAGGTATGCTCTGCAAGATACGTGCAGACACCCCCCAATAATCATATAGGCCTCATCAGACGGGTATCGCTGATGTCTGTCTAGGCACCTCCTCGAGCAAGAGGTCCATGTCTTGGTTACCTTCAAGGCTCATGAAGAACAAATTATTATCTTTTTGGTATTTTCATTGTTATTGTTTGCTCAATGCTTAATGCATTCCATATCCAGAGAGTCGCTTTAGGGGGGTGAATGCTGAACAACTAAACCCAAAAAACCCCCCACCCCAATCCTCAACAAGATCACATCTCTATCCGAAGCCAACATCAAAGTGTCGACGTATCTTTGCCTAATCTTGTTTTTCCGTACCAATAAAACGTGGTTTCCCATATGGCCCGAGTGAGTTCTCGGATCACATTTCCGGCTGTGCGGCATATTTTACTTTTATACATCTTTATACCTAAATCATTAATAGCCGAATGTCATCCAGCGGGATTACGAGCCCAGGAAAGGTCTGAGGAAGTGACTCCCATAAATCTGGTTTGGTCAAGTAACTGAAACGTATGAGGTGGGTAAAGTCACGCTTGTTAAGATCATTTGTGCTGCTGCAGACATCTTTGCATCACTGTTGCCCCTCGTCTTGTAACAATGTTGAAGGGGAGATTGGATTACAGATGAAAGGTTTGCAGGTCGACCTCCGTCTAGAATTGATTGCTTTAAAAGAGAGTTCAAGAGGGTTCTTATAATCGCTATTTATTCAGAGACAGTTATAATCTATGTTTATTTAGAGCTGGGATGGCAATTATTTTGGCTTTTGGACAGTTTTTCCCATGATTCTTCCAGAGGTTCTTCTGTAAACTGTGAATAAATGGGGAAAATGCCACAAAATGTCATATTTTTGGCCAAAATTCTGGAACTGATTATTTTACCAAAGCTTTAAACTGTCCGTGTAATTCTTTGCGTTCCTAGTAGACACCCTGCGGCTGGCAGAGACTCCTGGGAGATGTAGTTCCATGTGGTCACACGGACAAAGAACAACCTTTCTACCTGTAAACCAATGACATACAACAAATTCTTTCTCAACACCTGGAGGGTTATTCACTAAGTACCACAACTGAGTTCAATTTCAGTGCTTTTAATTTCGGCACATTTTGCGCCAAAAATTTAGTCACCGAAGCAGTTACCGAATATTGGCAAAAAGCGTTGAAATTGTTGAATTGACCTCGGCGAATTCCACCAAACTGAAAAAAAATAGTAGCCAATAGGAAGTCTTCTATTCTCCTAATAGAAATCAATAAAAATGTATCTAAAAATATTTGTAACTGTATCTAAATATTACTAAAAGGTCTTTTAAAAAAAGTAAAAAAAGTATCTTTTGAAAAATAAAAAATAGTAATAAGGTCTTTTAAACGATAAAAAATACTGAAAAAAGTTTTATTTTAACCCTTTTGCTGCTGAGGCATTTCACACCTCTGTGCTGAGGTCATCTTTACCGGTTTCGCTCATCACATTTAACCGCTTTTAATATATGACCCAGACATATTATATATCGTTCTTTCCGGCAGACTCGGCAGATTCATAATATGTCATTATTATATGTATACGTCATGTCCTGTCTGTATATTATAACAAAAAATGCAATAAAATTTGAATTTTCAATCATTTACAATGTGTAAAGTGTTTTTTTTCACATTTTAACATGCGATCGTTTGCGGTTATATTTTGTATGGGGTGCGCTTGTTATAAAAATTAGAAATGGGGACTCGTTACATTTTTCTTGGGGGAAAATTTCGCTATTTTTAACAAACGCTCCGCATTCAATAATCGTTAGTGCAGCATCATTGTTCACATTATAATTGAAATGGGAACAATATCTCTGCATTAAAAAAACCTTGTTCATTTTTTTTAAATTATTTCTTTAAATATTTTTTAATTTTAATTTTTGTTTTTATTTTTTTTGTTTAATTTTTACATGGTCATGTTTGGTATCGTTGGAAAGGCCATGCTCTGGTCGATCCAGCAATACATTAACCCCTAGCTGCCACGGATCGGGAGATAGGGGGTTGATTGGAACCCCCTATCTCCACCACTGGTGGCAGTTAGGGGTTAACTCCAGGGCTGGCGTCATCGTGCTATGCACGATGACGCCAGTCATCAGGGGGCATTCCTGGAAGCTTGGCCGACATCCAAGACCGTCAGCCAGCTCCAGGAGAAGATCACGATTCGGTGCTTTTCGGCACGAATCGTGATCTGGCACCCAAGGGGTTAAAGACAGGCATGGTTTGGAAGGGCAGGCTGTGCCCTTCCAAACCGTGCCTGCCTTCAGCCGCAGGACCCCGGCGATCGGGAGGGAGAGAGGTCCGAAGGACCCCCCCCTTCAGGAACCTCCTCCACACTCGCGGGAGGGGCGCCTGAAATAGATGTCATCGCGCCATCTATATGACATCTATCACCCCCCCGGGGTCCCGGAGTGCCAGGCTGACATGCTGATGTCAGCCCACACCGGGGGGGGGGGGCCAGCAATCAGCCGGAATTGATTGCTGCCTCCAGTGCTAGGACACGCTCAGCGTGTCCGTAGCACAGGAGAACCACTTGCCTGGAAGCGCTGAGCGCGTCCTTAGCAGCCAAGTGGTTAAATAAAAATAATAGATGGTATTTAATTTTTTTTAAACAAGATATGTCTTTTATTATATTAAGAAAAATATGTCATTATAGTAAAACCTATTTTAAGGTTTAATTCCTCAGGTTTAATCAGGTGAATCCCATAGGTTTCAATGTTAAAGATATTCCCGTTTCTATTCAATATCTAATAAACCGTTTATTCTTTTAATCTGCGGCAAAAAGTCTCTTTATTTATTTTTTTAAGTTTTTTTTAGGCATTTTTGGGGATTTTTTTAGACAAAATAATTTTTTCCTACATAACGTTGTTTCTTTTTTCTGTAACAGCCCTTTTTATTATCATTCATAGGATCTTATATGTAATTTTCAGACATTTTCCTTCAGTAGTTTTTTTGCAAACAGCGTTTCAATTCTGACACTTTAAGGCTAGGGTCAGACGAGCGTGATTTCTACGGACTGTACGTCCGTGCAGTACGGACATCGTCAGTACGGATGACGCAGTAGTGGTCACACAGTCCGTTTTTTCACTGAAGTTATTTTTGACGGATGTAGGAGGGAAAAATAAATTACAATGAAAAAACATTCTGTCCGTCAAAAATGCTGGACGTATAAATGCAGTCAGTCTGACCACGCTCCATCACTCACACACAAAGCTATGCAGACGTTGTGGACGTGGCGCACTCCGCACGTCCGTTCTAGCAGTATTACGTTCTTGCCTAACCTGCGTCCGTTTGCAGCGTCCGTCATGCGTCCGCAGTTCAGTGCGGACGTACTTCATGTGTCGGCTCCAATGGACTTTCTTTCATGCTATCACGGACGTACTTTTAGGCGCAATCACGGACGTGAACACTATGCTCGTCTGACAGCAGCCTTAATCGTTTTCTTTTTCACCCCGTACGTTGACTTTTTCCGGCGCTGGTCGGCGCTGTGTTCGGTTTTTTCCGGAAGTGTTCGGGGGGTTTGCGGCAGATCGTCGGGTGCGTTCAGGATTTTTGCAGCGGTTATCGGGTCGGCCAGAAAATTCGTATCAGCGGCCATTTCCGACGATTCTTCAGCATATTTTCGGCAATTTTGCTGCAGTTTTGTGTCAGCTTTTCGGGTCCATTCCCTGCACTCCGGGGACCCTGCGGTGAATACTGAATTCACTGCAGGGTCGGGAAATTTGATTCCCATAAGTGCGGGGAGCGAGATAGCACTGAAAAAAAATGAAGCTATTAAAATCAATTAAAACCTAAATTTAAAACATTGGTATAAAAAACACGCCCGCCATCTGCGCAAGCGCAAAGATGGCGGGCGTGTTTTTTACACAAATGTATTAAGTTTATGTTTTAATTGCTTCGTTTTTCCCCCAAATTGGACTATTTTGGCAGTATATAATAAGGCAGCAGCAGAGACATTACATAGATCACCAGCTGAGGAAGTCATCAGACGAAATGCGTCCTGATTGCTATGTTATTTTATTAATAAATGGTTTTAAGTTTGATATCTGCTGTTTGCCTGCTGCTTACTTGAAGATTCCAGTCCAAGAAGGTCCGGGGGTACGTTATTATTCCCTGCGCTTTATCTAATAGAGCCGATTGGGGCTCAGAACTAGGGATGAGCCAAACACCCCCGTGTTCAGTTCGCATTCGAACTCAAACAATTTCAAAAGTTCGAGTTCGAACTCGAACCGAACTCAATGCAAGTCAATGGGACTCAAAAGTTCGGTTTTTAGAGTGCCCTGCAAGAGGGCATATATGCAAGATATTTGACATAAAAGGTGTATGGGGGTCCGGGTAGTGCCCTGAGGGACAGGAAACAAGGACAAAAAGTAAAAAAAAAGTTTTTAAAGGAACAGTGAGTTTTCCATAAAATAAGGGTTAAAAATAAAAATGAAAAATTCCTTCAAATATCGTGCCTAGAAGGTCCCCATAACCTGCCCGTGAAGTGGCGGATTTGTAGGATGTATAGAAACATTTAAAAACAAAAAAATTACATTTCAAATGACGGAGACATTTTAGGACACGCAGAACAAGTTTAGTGATTTTTTGGCTAAATTATGGTGAAACTTATGCAGGCTTTGGATGAAAGAAACAATAGGTGCTTTAAAATTGGGCCTTTAGTGTCGGCAACAGTGCCGTCACACCGTAACCCCTCTGTGGTATTGTGGAAGAGTGCAGGGTTGGACCCTGCTGTCCAATATTAAAATTATATGAATCCGGTACAGGCGTCAGTGGCAGTGCACCCAAATATTTTGCCATTGGCGGCAACAAGTGCCTTCACACCGTCAGTGGCGTCTCTAGGTCTCAGTGGCGTCTCATGGTGTCACCCCCCCCCCCGAGTTTTACATTTTTATTTTTTTAACTACTCTTACTCATAAAGCAGTACTCCCATATAATACTGAATGCTCATAATACACGGCGCACATTACTGTGAGGTTTAAAAAATCTAGTAATAAAGAGACTCTTTACTACAGAATATAATAATAAACGGTTTATTAGATATTGGCTTAAAACGGGAATATTTTTAACATTGAAGTCTATGGGGCAAAACATTTCCCACACCGAATACACGAAAATGTCCAAAATCACGAAAAAAAAGTCAATACGAAAAACCAGCGAAACTAAACAAACTGAAACGGAAATCGTCCGAAACGATCCAAAATGAAAATTGTCGAATTACGAACGAAAGGAGCCAAAACGAAAATTTTATATCAACACGCAAACCCATATATACGTATTTATCAACATGCAGATATATATATACACCCACCCACAGACCTCAGACCATATATACACATACGCACATGGGGAGGTGGCATGTGGACAATCTCAACTAAATGCCCCCCCCCCCATTTGGCTGATCTCTCCAGAAGAAATGTTGAACCGAACCATGCAGAGAATATATATATTATTCTCTGCTCTATCAGGTTTAACATTTCTTCTGGAGGGATCAGCCAAATGCGGGGGGGGGGGCAATTAGTTGCCAAAATGTGTGTGTATTACAAATATGGATATATATATTTATAAGAATATAGATATATATCTTATCTATATATATATATATATCATACCTGCCGTTACCTTCCCCTCTAAATTTGCTAAAAATATACACACGAAAAAAACAAACCACTGCCTGAGACCCTGCGCAGCCCACATGCCAACCCCTCTACCTGGCTGAATGTATCTAATATATATAATTAAATACATTCAGCCAGGTAGAGAAAGAAAAAAAAGTTTTATTTTATGTTCCCGGCACACTTAAAAATGTCCTCGGATTTTTTATTTTTTTTAGAAATGTGTCACCTTACCTTAGCCTGGTGGTCAGTGGGGGCTCCCTGGATCCTGGTGGGGGGCTGGGGGGGTCTGCCGTGGCTGCAGGTACAGTGGCTCCCTCCCTGCGCTGCCTGTCTCTTCCACATGCCCCCGGGCGGCTAGCCCGCACAGTCACAGCTCTGTCATCTGGCGGCCGCATGCTCCTTGCTCCTCAATGTTCCTCAAGGGGATCCTTGGGAGGCCCCTGCAGGCTGCCCTCTACAGTGCCTGATTAGAGGGCCGTGTCTGCCTGATGTTTTAGTAACAAGAATGTTTAATCCCATAGGCTTCAATGTCAAAAATATTCCCGTTTTAATCCAATATCTAATAAACCGTTGCTTATAATATTCTGCAGTAAAGAGTCTCTTTATTTCTAGATGTTTTAGTATTTTTAAAGCATTTTTTATACTTTTTTTTAAAAATACAATTTCTAACTTTTGGCGAACATACCAAAAAGTTCTAAGTTGGCGAACTTTCGAACTGCCAATGTTCGAATCGAACTCCACACTGATCGAAGCGAACAGCTCATCCCTACTCAGAACCACGTGAGTCAGAAATATTTGGTTTTGTGAACTGACAGCTTTTTATACAATATTGAACTAGGGATACCTCTGGTATGTGCTTATTTCCACCATAGGCGAACCCTATTGAAATTTCTAGGAGCTTTGAAAGAGGTTGATGGGCACCTGAAAATCTTTATAGGCGTGGCTCACCAAAATGTGAGTTGGTAATGGATACCTTTTTTGTATATGCCATATTTCTAATACAACATACTTCGCAAAATTTGGTCTCCTCTCTTTGGCAGTAATATACACCCCTCTAGAAGATTGAAAGAGGCGCATTTTGAAAAAGAGAAGATAAAGCTGCAGGAGGGTATTGTTCTCAATACTACCCAAGATATGAGATGGCATCTGAATGAGATAAAACGGGGATCTTAAAATACTTCTAATCTACCCCCTGGTGATGTCCTTTGAATACATCCCACACAACACAATGATGTGAGTCGGTGACTGACCCATTCACTCCATTCTATGGCCAAAGCCACATAGTGAGGAGCAAGTGATGGAAAGATACTGTGGGGGGCAGTTTAAAACACAAAATATCACACAATGGATGCACCCAGTGACACATATAGAGGAAAATATCACACAATGGATGCACCCAGTGACACATATAGAGGGAAATATCACACAATGGATGCACCCAGTGACACATATAGAGGAAAATATCACACAATGGATGCACCCAGTGACACATATAGAGGAAAATATCACACAATGGATGTACTCAGTGACACAAATAGAGGAAAAACAAAGCACATGTAAGACATCAGCAACATCAAATAGACACAATAAGGACATTTCATTATATGATGGTAGTTGCCCTTTAAATTGTGTGAGCTTTGAGATGGTGTGATTTGTGTAATGGAGTGCATTCCCCTTGGTTTGTTGTGTGTATTTGTCTTGAGAAGCACCCCGCCTGTTATTCATTGTACAGGAAAAGTGCTGCCCTCCTTGCTATAACTATATATCTATGTTCAATAAAAACAAATAATTAATTGATTGATTTTTTTTAACAGACATTTAGCCCGGACATAAAATGAATAAGAATTCTAATTGTAACATTTTGGACCTTGACCTATAGTATTATATAGTTTGGATTGCGTTGAAGTTCAGGATTGGTAAAATATATATATTTTCTTTAACGGTGTACGTTTAGACGGATGCCCAGGAAGAAAATAGAACCTTAGTTTGTTGTTTTGTATCTCCGCGTCACCTTCTTTCAGATTATACTGCAATTCTTACAAGCAATCTCACCGTTCGCTTGCGCGTTTGTCCCTCGGTGTCTCGCCGCATAAGGTGACACACAGTGAGAAAGTGTACAGTAAATAAGGCCACGTAGCTCTGTGTGATGGAATGTCAGGCTGGAAGTAGGATGAGTTATGAGAGTGGGCGCCGCGCGTGCTAAATGGACATCTCAGGGATGGCGGAAGTATCGCGCGAGCTGTCCACAAACATCACGGGGCCTGAAGGACGCGGGATTTACCGCAACTTTTTTACATCAAGGCGTTTATTCACACACACCTTAACAACTGAAAATTTTTATATAAGCAAATATCTTTATTTTTTTTAAAACAGAATCTGCGCCTTAAAGGGCCACTGCTACCTTAAAAAATAATTTCCAGGAGTGCAGACAGTGCCAGTTGCAACAGTAGTGACACTTAGTAATTATTGACAGGAGTCTTTTAGGACTGACACATCATTTGCATCTGAAAAAGGAGCAGAGACAATGTATCACTTGGTCTACTGTTTTGTTGTTGGGGTTTTCTGTTCGTTTGGTTTTTTTTTTCCCATTCTTTAGTTTTGTTTTTTTTCTTGTCCTAATGAGTCTGGATATGTATTCACAATGAACTCTTCGGGAGAAATAGCCAAGAGGCGACGGTAAATGATATGTCTCGGCTTCCAGTGATTTCTGCTACGTCTGTGAATGAGAACGCAGACTTTTTTTTTTTCCATTTTTTTTTATTACTCATGCGCTCCATAAAGGTTTCAAGGGCAGCCAGAAAAAAATATTCAACCTCCTTTAGCCACTGATTGAACAGGGTGGTAAAGGGGGGGTGGGGGGATATATGCGGTCCCCTGCGGCTTGGAGCGGCATTAACATGCTTCATATCGTGGGCTTCTGCTTTGTCAGCCTTCCTTCTGTTCTTTCTCGCTCTCTCTTTTCTTTTTTTTCTTCGTTATATCCTCTTCTCCTTTGCCTCGGCTCGTCGTCACTTGTATCGCATGGGGATATAATTTTTTTTAAAAATGGTAAAATAAAGCATCCGTGCGAAATTCAACCCCCCCCCCCCGTTCCGAATCTCTTACAGAGACGACGGTTTGAAATTGAGCGGATAACCCCACCAGTAATTGCCTGAACCCCCTTGTGTTTGTCGAAAAGGTGAGATCTATTTTTCAATTACCTCTGTGCCGTGACAGCGCCGGGCAAGCGAACGGAGAAGGAGAGGGAGAAAAAAAAAGAAAGAAAAAAAAAGAAAAGAAAGGAAGGGAGGACGGGAGAGAAAGATAAAAAAAAGGAAGGAAGGGAGGACGGGAGAGAAAGAAAAAAAAAAGAAAGGAAGGGAGGACGGGAGAGAAAGAAAAAAAAAGAAAGGAAGGGAGGACGGGAGAGAAAGATAAAAAAAAGAAAGGAAGGGAGGACGGGAGAGAAAGATAAAAAAAAGGAAGGAAGGGATGACGGGAGAGAAAGATAAAAAAAGAAAGGAAGGGATGACGGGAGAGAAAGATAAAAAAAAGAAAGGAAGGGAGGACGGGAGAGAAAGATAAAAAAAAGGAAGGAAGGGAGGACGGGAGAGAAAGAAAAAAAAAAGGAAGGAAGGGATGACGGGAGAGAAAGATAAAAAAAAGAAAGGAAGGGAGGACGGGAGAGAAAGATAAAAAAAAGGAAGGAAGGGAGGACGGGAGAGAAAGATAAAAAAAAGAAAGGAAGGGAGGACGGGAGAGAAAGATAAAAAAAAGAAAGGAAGGGATGACGGAGAGAAAGATAAAAAAAAGAAGGAAGGGAGGACGGGAGAGAAAAAAAAAAGAAGGGAGGACAGGAGAGAAAAAAAAAGGGAGGACGGGAGAGAAAGAAAAAAAAAAGGAAGGGAGGACGGGAGAGAAAGATAAAAAAAAGGAAGGAAGGGAGGACGGGAGAGAAAGATAAAAAAAAGGAAGGAAGGGAGGACTGGAGAGAAAAAAAAAAAAGAAGGGAGGACGGGAGAGAAAAAAAAAAAGGAGGACGGGAGAGAAAAAAAAAAAAAAGGAAGGGAGGACGGGAGAGAAAAAAAAAAAAAAAAAAAGAGAGAGAGAAAGAAAAGGCAGCCAACAAGAGCTTCTATGTCAATTGCTGGAAAACGGGAGGCAGAATAGATGCGGTCACAGCTCCTACCATCAATATCCTCTAATATAAATGTCAGTGATGCCATTTTACCCAGAGCCATTTCCCACACTGCTGATTACATTATCGTATAATAGAGGGGAGCTGGTCGCGCTTCTTTCTCTCTTAACCCTCCTTGCGGTAATGTGTCAATAGCCTGCCTCCATGAAACAAGTCAATTTTCTGCAGGCTTGGCAGTGGAATAAATCTGCCGGCTATCTGGAGAGCCGGAGATATTTATATACACTGCCTGCGTGTCCTCAGTAGAATTGAATGATTTTCAGCCCAGACTCAATAAGGGGAGAATTTAAAGCAGTCCCCAAGCTTGGCTTCCAGTAACAGCCTTACACGTCTATTTTCTTTACCTTAACAGAAAAGAGAGAATTATATCTGGATTTATATGACAAGTGTGGCTACCAAAACGCTTTTCGAGATAAGTACGGAGGGAAACAAAAAAAATAAAATATATATATATAGAGAGAGAGAAAGAAAGAGAGAGGGAGCGATTCGATGTTTTGTTCTCGTCCTGGTAGCCCTGGGAGGGATGCCAGTGACGGCCTGTACATTGCTCTGTTCTCCTCTCGGAATGGGCCGCATTTCAATATAAGCCGTAATTTGTTCGCTTTATTGCGGAGGCTAACGTCTGGGCCGTAAATCACGCCACTTGTCCTGTAAGTAGCGTGATATACGTGCTCGGCATGCGAAAGGTGACACATGTTGCAAAACGCGCCGTAATCGCCTGGCGCTGCGAGCGTCGCACAGCGTGGCACGGCTATGGCCCGGCTGTGTCGTCTCGTTCACTCCGACTTGAAGGAGAGCAAGCAGGCGGCTTCCCCCTCTACCCCAGTGCTATTATTATATTGCAATATTATAAACAGGAGTGTAGTCATACACAGGTCAAGACTGGGCCTTGGGTGGCAGATTGGAGAGGATGGGTGGAGGGGGGACTTGTTACTCTATTTTTCCTAAGTACACACAGAATTTTATCATGGTCATGTTTGGTGTCACTGGAAAGGCCAATCACTGGCCTTTCCAATGACGCCTCAATTTACCAACCGTATCACAGAGCTCCACAGGGATAAAACTCTCTGTAATGTGCGGTGTTTATTAGTTTTATTGCTGTGGAGCTCTGTGATACGCTCATACACACCGCGCATTACTGTGAGTTATATTGCAGTGGAGCTCTGTGATACACTCATACACACAGCACATTACTGTGAGTTTTATGGCTGTGGAGCTCTGTGATACGTTCATACACACCGCACATTGCTGTGAATTTTATTGCTGTGGAGCTCTGTGATACGCTCATACACACTACACATTACTGTGAAATTCATTGCTGTGGAGCTCTGTGATACGCTCATACACACCGCACATTGCTGTGAATTTTATTGCTGTGGAGCTCTGTGATACGCTCATACACACTACACATTACTGTGAATTTTATTGCTGTGGAGATCTGTGAAACATTCATACACACTGCACTTTACTGTGAGTTTTATTGCTGTGGAGCTCTGTGATACACTCATACACACCGCACAATCTACGTAGATTGTAAATTCCCACGGGAATAGGGTCCTCATATCCATTCCTCATGTATCTGCTGGCAGGAACACTGACCTGTCTCCTGTATGTATTGTAGAATTGTCCTATCTTTACCCATTTCACCTTGTACAGCGCTGCGGAATGTGTTGGCGCTCATACACACCGCACATTACTGTGAATTTTATTGCTGTGGAGCTCTGTGATACGTTCATACACACTACACATTACTGTGAGTTTTATTGCTGTGGAACTCTGTGATACACTCATACACACTGCACATTACTGTGAGTTTTATTGGTGTGGAGCTCTGTGATACACTCATATACACTGCACATTACTGTGAATTTTATTGCTGTGTAGCTCTGTGATACGCTCATACACATCGCACATTACTGTGAATTTTATTGCTGTGGAGCTCTGTGATACGCTCATACACACTACACATTACTGTGAATTTTATTGCTGTGGAGATCTGTGAAACATTTATACACACTGCACTTTACTGTGAGTTTTATTGCTGTGGAGCTCTGTGATACACTCATACACATCGCACATTACTGTGAATTTTATTGCTGTGTAGCTCTGTGATACGCTCATACACATCGCACATTACTGTGAATTTTATTGCTGTGGAGATCTGTGAAACATTCATACACACTACACTTTACTGTGAGTTTTATTGCTGTGTAGCTCTGTGATACGCTCATACACATCGCACATTACTGTGAATTTTATTGCTGTGGAGATCTGTGAAACATTCATACACACTGCACTTTACTGTGAGTTTTATTGCTGTGGAGCTCTGTGATACACTCATAAACACCGCACATTAATGTGAGTTTTATTGCTCTGCATCTCTGTGATACGCTCATGTTGTTTTATTTTTTTTGGGGG